>CM070564.1:814850-1414850 GCA_036346405.1 Phyllostachys edulis
TTACAGTAAAAATTTCAGCTTCGCTACTTTCCTAGAAAATGTTGCCTCATAATTAAATTAGTGAATAGTGCAGTTTGGTAATTAATAGGTTGAGCAGAATTGATTTCATCATATCTTTTGCATTGAGAATCCAAATCAATTGGTTCTTGTTGCTAAATTCATGATAAATCATTGTCTTGCTGCTGTAAAATTTTCAGAGAATTTGGAGTTCGTTTGCTGTGCTATCTTTGTTGCCTTTCGTCGTTCTTATCGGTTCTTTATCGCTTTTCCGTTAGGTTTCGACATTTGTGGTGATCCCGAGAGCGACCCTCTGCCACAATTTGACCACCAGCAACAAGGCAAGCAGTTTGACCATATCCATCATTGTCCCATTACTTTAAAGCTTAATATATTGTTTTAATTCTATGTATGCATGCTACTTTGTGTTAAATGTCGCTAGCGAGCCTATAGTTGCATGATCTGTAGGAATTGTTTATCCTCTACTACCATGAGCCTAGGTTATTTGCTGTGGTGGGAGCTCGTTGGATGAGCTCCTATCACTTAGTAGTTTCGATGAAAATTGCTTAGACATGCTTAGTTATCGGTAGAATGGGCGATCATCGACTTAGTCGATGGTCTTGATCACTCAAAACTGATTATTACTCCTATATGTCCAGCACTTGTGCTTTGATTAATTTGTAAAATCAAAAACTGAAAATAAAAGATTGATTTAGACTTGGGCATATTGGATGGATGGTGCGGTTTTTGGATGTGGTGGTATGCCCGGGTCCCTAAGGACCGAGTACTTGGGTCACTAAGCCAAGCGATTTCACAGACTAACCACGCGAGGGCATATGGAACCCTCTTGACTAAGTACTCTAGGAGGTGTTAATTATGAGCGAGCTCGGTTGGTGTGTTTTAAAAACAAATGTATATGTATAGTGTGGGAGGGAGCATTAGCTTCCTGGAAGGTTGTGATGTCTCCTTCTCCCGTGGGTTGTGCAGCTCGTAATTAGCATTCATCCTTTGGAAAGGTCTCAGAGGACTTAGCTGTGCAAAGACACCTTCTAAGTGTGCGTAAAGGAAAGGTGGTCTGACGTGTGGTACAAAGTGGTACACCCCGCAGGATAAAACTATTCAATAGCCTCGCCCTAGGTTATGGACATGCTTGGTAAGGTCGTTCAAGACTAGACTACAACCTTTAATTAAAACTTGATATGGTTGGTATGAACGGGAGTTCATGCTATTGTTGTGGTGACTTGGGTTAGTCACTTCCGTGATTGTTCTTGTTGTTGTTATTATGTTATTATCGCGTTGTTATTTCAACCATTAAAAATGCTTTGTCAAATTGCTTTCAATCTATTATGTTATTGCAAATAAATGTTGCTTTATGCTAAAATGAGTCCAAAGCCTCATCCACTTAAATAAAGCTTGCATGTAGCTATTTATAGTTCTCGTTATCTCACACGTAAGTCTTATGGAGTACTTTATGTACTCATCCGCCCGTGGTTGTGGCAATTTTGTGGCTTTTGTGCAGAGGAAGAAGGAGAGCTCCAAGAGCCTCTCTTTGTGCTACGTGTTGCGCTTTCTTGACGACTAGCTTGGCGGTCCGTCGAGATGCCTAGGGTTAAGGCACACCGATTGGCTTTGTGTTATAGCCATCTTTATGGCACTTTTGCTTCCGCTGTTATCTTTGTAGATTTATTGCTATTTGGCCTAAGGGCCTCTCTTTTGTAATATCTATTCCATATTAATGTTAACTTCTGGTTTGTTGCTTATGTTCTATGTGTTGTATGGAATTGATACATTCTTTTGTTGTGAGGTATGTATATCGATTCGGAAGTATACATCTCTCGAGACCGGGTTTATTTGGTTGATAATACTAGGGTCAATCGGATGACTAAGTATTATGAGCCTAATAAACGCCGGGTCTCACACCTGCGGCTAGATCTCAACAAGGGAGGTCTGAGCTAGATCTCAACAAGGAGGTCTGAGCGGCTTGATCTCAACAAGGAGGTCCGAGCGGCTAGATCTCAACAAGGAGGTCTGAAAGAAGCAAAACCAAGCGTGGCTTGGGGTGCCAGCTCTCCATTTATTAGTGAGGGATATAGCTCTCTGGGCACAATTAATTTGACCGAAATTCTTGGACAGCCAGTCCATACCCAGAATGACATCTATCCTTTTAGAGTTTATCACAATTAGGTTAGCCCAAAAGTCTACCCTTCAATATTAATGTTGACATTTAGGCAAATTTGATCACCATGAATACCGAGCTGTGAGTGAATAATATGAGGTGGATGAAGCAGATGCATGACTAATCGATGTTGAGTAGCAAACTGCCTACTAATAAAAGAATGGGATGCTCCAGAGTCAAATAAAACAGTAGCTGAACTGAAATTAACTAGGAGCATACCAAGGATAACTTCAGTGCCTCGGCCGCTTCAAGAAATATTTGATTCACGCGTCATGACAGAACAGATCAGTTTAACAATTGCCTTTGGGGAAGGTGCAGTCGCCTGTAAGCCGGAGATGGTCAACCGGTGGTAATCCCTTTGCCTTAGCAAAGCACTGATTAACTGATTAGCGAAATGTCCCGGACGACCACAATGATAACATATCACCCCCGGCCTGACATTGCCAGCAGTAGGTGGCCTGTGTCCACTAGGTCGGGACTGTCCAGTAGATGGCGGTGGACGAAAAGCAAATACCGGCGCCCTGGGTGGAGCTGGAACTGGTGCTCGGAAAGATTGAGGTTGCCACAGTCGCGGTCTAACTGAACGGCCACTATATGGGAACTGAGTGGTCTTCTGCCGCTTCCGTGAATCTTCCAAGGCTTTACTCTTTGTTTCAGCAATTATGGCTTTGTCCACCAGGTGTTGGAAGTTTCTGAAGTCTTGTATTGCCAATGCTAACTGCAATTCTTCAGATAGCCCATTCATGAAACGGTTTCGACGACGAGTGTCAGTCGAAACATCGTCAGGGACGTACCGAGCAAGGAAATTAAATTCATGAAGATACTCGGTCACTGACTTTCGCCCTTGTTTGAGAGCGAGGAATTTCGCCGCTGAGCATCATCACCCTCAGAATATGGGCTTCGCGAAAAGCCTCCATGAACTCAAGCCGTAGGAGTATGACCAAGGGTTGATAGCCAGTAATTATCCCACCAATTACTAGTGGTCCATCAATTGGTAACTAGCATATAAAACCTTCTCCTTTCGTAACATTGGGCAATAGTCAGCTTCTTTCCAATTTCCCGAAGCCAATCTTCTGCCTCCAATGGATCCTGGGAACTAGAGAACACTGGTGGGTTAGTTCGCTGAAAGTCAGCGAGACTACACTGCCCATGTTGAACTCCCGCCGACCGATCGGTGTCGGAGTAGCGGAGGTATTACGCGCAATCTGCCCAATATCGCTGTCGATCCATGCTTGATTCGCCAATTTGCATGAGCACGCCCGCCATGGTGGGTGGTGGAGGAAGTTCTCTTCCCGACGACCACCTTGTGGACCATGAGATCCGGAAGGGTCAATCGCTTCTCCCGAGTTTGGAGAACAGGGGTAGAAAACCTCTCCTCTTGTTGTGTTCGCGATCGAGTGGTCGGTCCTGTCATCCTGTTGCCATATAATGGTTAACAACATAACAAGGATACACTCGTGCTAACACATACAAGCTTTGGAGAAAGAAATTAATTAAATACTAAACCTAAGCATGCAGTATGTCATGATATGCAACCAATTAACACCAAAATAACACCAAGCTGAGTACAGAAAAAGGGCAGCATTACTTTATTAACACATTAAGTCCAATACACATGTCAACCACTACAATACCAAGTTCCAAAATACAAAAGTTAGTACCCAGCATTTATACAAAACATAGGCCAGATTATTACATAATACTACCTATTACACAACTAAGGCCGAATCTCACATTCAGCCCCTAAGTGTAGTCAGTATTGTTAAAATTCACCGAAACTCATTTAACATATGAGCCCCGGTGAACCCGTATCTATGGGATCCCTAGGACCGATAAGACGAGTAGGGGAACCTAGCAAAGAAATGATGTCCACCGTGGTGTGTAGGTCGCCGAGTGCGAGGAAATCCAAGAGACATTCGTGCTCGATTTATTAATCGACCAAGGATCGAACAAGCCCCGCACCTCTGAAGTCGCAATCCTCGTGGTACGGTGGCAACCGAGGGATCTCATTGTTGCCATAAAGCACGCTACGAGGAACGCGTTCGTGGCAACACCAAGCCTCAATATTCACGCGCCTCGTGCGCATTTACGGCGGGTTTCCCATAACTCGCACACGAGACAGTGATAGGTTTGGTCCATGATACGGACCAACCTCGCTAGCTCGCGTACGTATGGGTCTTCTCCAAACTGAATCTCATCAAACGTAATCACATCCAACCTAGGGCCATGTTTTGGGAAGTGTACATAGGGTGGCTGAGACAGCTCCGTCAAATCATGACGAAGGAGGCCCATCATCCCACGCCAGCCTTCTCGCATGACCATAGACTCGGAAGTGGCACGTACGTGGATGCAGTAAGGAACACTACCCACCACCTGCCTGGCGATCACATTAATGATAGCTTGGTATTCTTCCATACCAGGACCTCGGTCTCGACGGTAGATGGCATATTCTGGCTGATACGTGAAATTAGCACGCCACATCATATCCCGAAGTATAGCTGGAAACCCATCCACCTCTTCGGCTCGAGTCTCCTTAATTAAATACCAGCCACTCATCTACAGAGAAAAGACAAGGTAGGTAAGAGACTGATCTTGAAAAATCCAACAGAAAGGTGGATAAGAATTGGTACTAAAAGAAGATAAGGAATAAAAGATAGCAGACTTAGGTCTTTTAGAAATTAATTTAAGTTAAAATAATGTTACAGAGACTCACTAAAGGTAACAACCATGCTAATTCTATCCTACAGGCAACCGTATGCTCTGATACCAACGCTGTGAGACCCTCAAATATTGGAATGTGCCGAATTAAAAATTATACTGGTAGCATAATTCTTAATTAAGGAACAGTGTAATGCCCTTAATAAAAATCATACTAGAAGTATAATCATAATAAGTAACAAACCAACATTTAGGTTCCCGGATATATGTCATGCAATAGTTCCCAGGATTAGTGACTATTGCACATATATCCTTAATCAACATTGCATCACTCACATACAAGTCATACATTCACATAATTATACATCTGTAATTACATCATAATTCGGTAGCTACAGTACCAGGTTACTACAGTAACAGAAATATGAACAAATGACCTTGGGTCATTAACAGAAAGAGCAACAGCGGAAACGAAAAGATAAAAACGAAACCACCAATGGCCCCATCATCCCGCAGGCTATTGCGTGGAGAGTAGAACTAGCACTACTCGTTAGCGTCACCCAGATCGGCGCTAACGGGCATCTCATAAAGATATCCATCCTCACCGCAACAAGGGGTTTATAAAACCCCGAGTACGAAAGGTACTCAGCAAGACTTACACAAACTAATAAAAGAAAGTGTTTGTTAGAATCTATACAAAGGAATAGAATTTTATATGCATAAGGTTATCAACAGGAGGCTTAAATGGTTCCATTTTGCATAAAGCGATACATCTTAACCTACAATTGCTATGTTTTGATAAAGCAAGTTTAATAAATTGATTTGGACTAAAACAGTGAATAAGTGTAATTGTAAGCATAAACAGTAACAAAAGTAAATAACATCTCACAATTAATCGTACATGACTATCATCATGCCGAACCGATTCCCAAACCAAAATGAGAGCAAAATCTATACAGTGACATTAATTCAAGTTTTAAATCAGAATCGGACACGGCTATTCAATAGTTTTATAACCTGCGAGGGTGTACATCTTTACCCACATGACTTAGTTAGCCCGTAAGCCTCCTAATAATAACACACCGCCTTTGGTGTGCCTACGTAAACTAAGATTTGGTATTTTTCAACAAGTTAACACTATTGAGTTGGATGACCCATGTGAGACCGATCCCGCTTAAACAAGACCGATAGCATATATTCAACCGAGGCTCACATGTTGTACCGGAATGCCGACCCGATCAATTAAATGCAAACTCGTGTTAGCCACACATATTACACATGAGCGGGCCCTCAAGGAACGTACATGCGATGTAACACATCTACGCCTTACCCTTCTAAGAACATCCGATATCAATATAAGCTCCACATGGCATACGACACGGCCAAGACTTAAGCATCTATGCCATATGAAATCAATACACATGTCCTTACTCTCCAGATCCAACTCAATACTATTAACCCTTTACTTAACCAAACAATACCATACATTTGCGTGTGGAAGTGCGTTGGGACTTGAATTAAATAGTCGAGTTCACCCTTAATCAACCTGCATAAGACATCCACATTTCCCAATTCTCGTGCACAAAGGCACCATCACTAGCATCCACTTGTCCAGATTTGAATTGAATTTAACAAGATTTAGAAACATTTCCAAATCAAATAAACTGAACAAAGATCAAAATAAGTATAAATCATTTGTTATTCCCAAGTCGACAAGCTAAACTTGCCAAACTCTAACGCTCTAGGACCGCATGGCTAAGCAAAAGTGAAAATTAAATATAATAACATCACAAACTACCTTAGGTTGAGTATATGATATAATTCAAGATAATCCACATGTTCAGGTATAACTACCTAAGAACAGAGCACAAATAAGTTTTAGAAATTTGCATGCACAAAGGTCACCAGATTTTAGAATTCTAAAGTCCAAAAGATTAGGTTCAACATGGTGCGAGAGGAAGCTTGCCTTGATAATAATATATGACCTCTTGTTCGTGTTCTTGAGGTTCAACAAAAGATTCAACTAACTCGTAAGAACCGTAATCTAAAAGAAGATAAAAGAATTTCAATAAACATAGGAGAAACAGAGAACAGATGCAAAAGAATGCATGATCAATTGATAATGCATAGGTAATAGTATGCTTAGTTTACGCCTAATTTATTAAGAATAATAACCCGCCTACTATATAACGACAAGCTACCCGATTTTTAGATTTAGATATATAGCTACAAGATGTCGGGCTTTATGTGCTAAAACAGATGCTTGCAATTAATCCAATTATTTAGCTTAGTTGCATACAAATGGGATATCAGATGCTAATTAAGTATACAAAAGTCATTGCTATAATCTAAGGGTATTTAATATTTATAAAGAGCAGTTTTAAGGATTTAGCTTTTTGCTATTATTGTTGTCGGTTTGGACAATAACCCTAAACAAGAAAAGTACTTTATTCCTTTCTCGTTAACTTGGGAGCTACACAATCGAAGGACTTAAATAAAGGTTAAAGTTGACAGGATGTAATAAATACCATAACCCTCTCATGCCGATCTAACATGGTCAACTATAGAAGATAAGGCAAAATGGATTCTTTGTTTGCTGAGTTGACAATAGCGTAAAGAAAAAAAATGTTTATACTAAAAGAGGTTCTAGTAATCATATTAACCACAATGGAGGTCTAATGTTACTAGGGTTTCCCTTAGGATCTAACAATTTAAGATATCGGTATGAAAAAATCTAAAGTTTTTAGAAAACGATACTGAAAGACCTAAAAGTTATAAAATAAATTTTCAGCTTAAAGGAACAGAATCATCACATGAGTAAGGGAGTGATGCTTGTGGGTGAAGGATGTCCTAAAAGAGCTTAAGCTAACCAGAAGACAAGATTAACTCACCAGCTAGGGTTTGGAAAAGACAGAGTCAAACTCTTGGTCAAACAAGAAAAGATCCAGTAGCCTTTTTCCTTGGGCTGACCAAAAGAAAATGATGGACTTAGCTCTAAAGATCATTAGACATATTTTTGCTAAGAAAAGATGGAACCATCTCACCAGGATGTGGTTGCACCAAGGTGAGGTTCTCACTGACTTCAGTTGGTAGAGAATGATCCCTTGCTCAACCTACAAGAAATGTCCACCACTCACAGTAAGATGAGATTTAGACATAACTAGGGCTGAGCAAGACCAAGAATAGGGAAGCTTCACTGGGAAGGAGAGGCAGCAAAGAGAGTCTTCCCTGGTCAACCATGGTAGAAACACAAGAACTAGGGTTTATATAGTGGTGAGACTCCTAGAGCACACTGGAAATCTCTAGAAACGATGAGGTGGCCTCTAAAGATAGATATTAAGGAATAAATATCCTCAACATACTGTTCATCACCACCATTTTGGTCTCAACAGTGCTTATGTTGGAAAACCAAAGAGAAAACACAGTTTGAATCACTGCCGCGTGGTCCCAGAGCTAAACACAAGAAGAAATAAGACGCAGTGAGAGCAAAATTTGCCATCGACGCGCGGGCCTGGGGTAACTGAACGCACCGCCAAGAAGGATACCAAAACCGACGCTGACATGCGGGCCCAGGGCGAACGCGCCATGCACGCGCGGCCGAAGCCCCCACGCACAGCCACCGTCCGATCTGGAACAAACGGCTGCGATGCGGAGCTAAACAGCACGCTGAAACGGTATCGTGAAACGTGGACCACACGATCTCCAGCGGACGACTCAGATCGCGAGCAGCCCAAGCGGTCCGAAGGTTACACTCACGCGAGCCGTCCGATTCAGGGTCAACGCACACGATTTCGCGGGCGCTGTAACTGGTCCGATCAGCCCAATCCACCAGGGCCGTGCGATCGTAAACCAACGGCCCAAGATCCTCAACTCGCGGGTGCGCTTCGGGTCATGCACTCCATCGCCGTTAAAACGCGATTCAACGGCCAGGATCGAGGCGCTCAAAGCGGTCCGAAGTGCTCCTTTGGATCCAAATTTAAATGCGGGCGCGAGGCGGCTAAGATGGGCCATGGTTTGAGTCGTCTTGTGAGTGGGGCGGCCGAGCGGATCGGCGCCTGAGGTTGAGCCAAGTCACGTTGGACCAGGGTTAGGCGGTCGCTAGTTGTTCGGTCCTGTTGCATCAAGAGAGGTTTGACTGGTTTGATTCAAAATTTCAATTGGTTTGATCTGGTTGTTTAAAATAGCAAATAAATTTATAAAATTACGAAATTTTGTAGAATTGCTACTAGGATGATGTATTTCCCAAATAAATTTTTAAAATCACTGCTTCTTCTTTATAATTACATAAATAATTCAATTAAACTAATTAAGGTTTATTTACAGACAATTAGTTTTCGAAAATTAAAATAATTTCTAAAATTTCAACAAAAATTATTTTTGGCCATAATGACTCATCCGGTTTTCAATGAAAATATATCCTACATAATACCAACATTGGATGGTATTTCCTTTTGAAATTTGGTCAAGTTGAAATTGGTAAAGGAAATTTGGGAAATTAGGTTATAACAAGTTGCCTAATTGCCAAAATGAACAGTAATGACATGTACAAGATTTTATTATCAGAGATTAAAATTTGAGGTCATTACAAACCTACCTCCTTAAGAAAATCTCGTCCCGAGATTTCTTATAATTCAGAAGTTGGACAAAGACGAAGTTGAAATGATATTCTTTAGAAACATAACATCAGTTGTCTTTATTTCTTTCAAAGATAGAAAAGAAACTTCACATAACAACATGGTGCTGTTATTACAACTTATGTTACATTGCTTTGTTTAACCTTGCCTTTCTTGATTCAAAGGCAAATATTAAACAGCAAAAAGGTGGGGATGCTCGATTCTTATCAGATCTTCGCGCTCCCAAGTGGCTTCATCCTCGGAATGATTAGCCCACTGAATTTTTAAGAACTTGACAGTGCGATTTCTTGTCCTACGTTCCATTTCGTCGAGGATACGCACTGGTTGTTCTTGATATGAAAGATCCGGTTGCAGATCAAGATTCTCATAAGTAGTGGCCTCGGTAGGAACACGAAGGCACTTCTTTAATTGAGAAACATGAAAAGTATCATGAACTGCCGACAGTGTGTCGGGAAGTTCTAATTGATATGCCACGGCTCCTCGCTTTGCGATGATTCGGAAAGGTCCGATATAACGAGGTGCTAGTTTTCTTTTCACTTGAAAGCGATGAGTACCTTTCATCGGCGACACTTTAAGATAGACAAAGTCATCTATCTCAAAACTTAGCTCACGACGTCGATGATCGGCGTAGCTCTTCTGACGAGACTGGGCAGTTTTCAAACGGTCTCGAATTAGACGAACTTGTTCTTCAGCTTCCAAAACCAAGTCTGGGCCAAAGAACGGTCTTTCACCAGATTCTGACCAATTCAATGGAGTCCTACAAGCTCTTCCATACAAGGCTTCAAAAGGTGACATTTGAATACTTGCTTGGTAGCTATTATTGTAGGAAAACTCCACATACGGCAAAGATTTCTCCCAATTCTTGCCATATGCTAAAACACAGGCTCTCAGAAGATCTTCCATTACTTGATTCACCCTTTCAGTTTGACCACTGGTCTGGGGATGATAAGCAGTGCTGAAGGATAATTCAGTTCCCATTGCTTGATGAAGACAATCCCAAAAATGGGAAGTGAATTGAGATCCACGGTCTGAAACAATAACTTTAGGAACACCGTGGAGACAAACGATCCTAGCAATATACAGCTCTGCTAGTTGCTTGCCATTGAAATTGGTTCTAACAGGGAGGAAATGAGCCACTTTCGTTAGTCGATCAATTATGACCCATATGGCATCAAATCCATTCTCGGGACTTGGGAAGTCCCAGAACAAAATCCATACCGATTTCTTCCCATTTCCATTGTGGAATAGGCAAAGGTCAAGGGTACCAAAGAGGTTTCAAGTGCTCGCTTTAACCCTTTGGCATATATCACATTCGAAGAACATATCGAGCAATTTGCCTTTTCATTTTGCTCCACCAAAATGTTTTCTTTAAGTCCCGTACATCTTAGTACTTGCCAGATGTATAGAAAATTTGGAATTATGAGCCTCTTTAAGAATTAACTTTCTCAGCTGTGAATCTGAGGGTACAACCAGACGATTGCGATAGTGAATGGTACCACGAGCATCTTCAGAAAATTCATTGGCTTTACTGCCTTCATGTTTTCTTTGATCTCTGCTACCTCAAAGATCGGTTTTACGGGCCTCGAGAATCGATCTGCGAGTGTTGATTTTATTTCCAAGGCAGCAAGAAATCCATCTTCGACCATTTCGAGACTTAAGCGCTGGAAGTCAGCACATAAACTCTTAGTCAAAGGAATTGTGGATAAGCAATTGCACTGTGACTTCCTGCTTAGAGCATCAGCCACAACATTGGCTTTGCCAGGATGGTAATGAATACCCATATCGTAGTCTTTGATCAATTCAAGCCAGCGTCTTTGTCTCATATTCAGATCAACTTGAGTGAATATGTATTTCAGGCTCTTATGATCAGTATAGATTTCGCAACGATTGCCAAGAAGGTAATGTCGCCAAATCTTTAAGGCATGGACTACTGCCGCCAATTCCAAATCATGGGTAGGATAATTCACCTCATGAGGTCATAATCGCCTAGATGCATATGCCACAACTCGGCCCTCTTGCATAAGCACACACCAAGTCCATGGCGAGATGCATCACAATAGATATCAAAATTTTATGGATATCCGGAAGAGTGAGAACAGAGCTTCAACAGAGCTTTCAAGAGTCAAAACTGTTTTTCACAATCCACCGACCAAAAGAATTTGTTATCTTTCTTCAAAAGTCGAGTCGATGGTCCGGAAATCTTGGAAAAGTTTTCAATGAACCTACGGTAATATCCTCGCAAGTCCAAGGAAACTTCAATTTCAGAACATTCTTGGGTCGCTTCGATCTAGTACATCTTGCACTTTGTCAGGTCAATGATAATACCTCCTTCGGATAATACATGACCCAAAAATGCAACTTGTTTGAGCCGTAAAGCACACTTGCTAAATTTAGCATACAAATGTGATGCTTGCGAAGTGTATCCAAAGACAAGTCTCAAATGATGCTCGTGCTTTTATCGACTTGGAGTAGATAAGAATGTCGTCAATAAACACAACAACAAACTTATCCAAGAAATCCATGAATACCAATTCATTAGATTCATGAAATAAGCAGAGCATTTGTTAGACCAAAGGACATAACGATACTCAGATAATCCATAACGAGTAGAGAATGCGGTTTTAGGAATATCCTCGCCTACTTTGATCGATGATAGCCCTAACGCAAATCAATCTTAGAAAAGACACGGGCTCCGCTTAATCGGTCAAACAGATCATCAATTCGGGCAAAGGATACTTATTCTTGATAGTAACCTCATTTAACGACGGTAATCTACACACATCCGTAAAGTTCGGTCTTTCTTTTGACAAAGATAGTGGGCATCCCTGTGGTGAGGAACTTCGGTCGAATGAATCCTTGTCAAGCAATTCTCCAAGCTGTTTCTTCAATTCAAACAGCTCATTGGAAGGCATGCGATAAGGTCTTCTCGAAATGGGAGCGATGCATCAGGACTAGTTCAATCATTAAACTCTACTTCCCGATCCGGTGGCATACCGGGAAGTTCTTCAGAAAGACATCCCGATATTCACACACTCTGGTAATCGACTCTAAGGTAGGAGTGATATCGACTTTCAATGCACCAAGGTGGGAATGGATCGTCTAGGTTGAAAAATGACCGAAAGGCCATTTTTATTAGTGAGGATATAGCTCTCTGGGCACAATTAATTTGACCGAAATTTTGGACAGCCACCATACCGTAATGACATCTATCCCTTTAGAGTTTATCACAATTAGGTTAGCCCAAAAGTCTACCCCTTCAATATTAATGTTGACATTTAGGCAAATTTGATCAGTCATGAATACTGAGCCAGGTGAGTGAATAATATGAGGTGGATGAAGCAGATGCATGACTAACTGATGTTGAGTAGCAAACTGCCTACTAATAAAAGAATGGGATGCTCCAGAGTCAAATAAAACAGTAGCTGAACTGAAATTAACTAGGAGCATACCAAGGATAACTTCAGGTGCCTCGGCCGCTTCTTCAGCAGTCATTTGATTCACGCGGCCGCGGACAGGAACAGGATCAGGTTTAACAATTGCCTTTGGGGAAGGTGCAGTCGCATGAAGCCGGAGATGGTCAACGGTGGTAATCCCTTTGCCTTAGCAAAGCACTGATTAGCAAAATGTCCCGGACGACCACAATGATAACATATCACCCCCGGCCTGACATTGCCAGCAGTAGGTGGCCTGTGTCCACTAGGTCGGGACTGTCCAGTAGATGGCGGTGGACGAAAAGCAAATACCGCTACTGGTGGAGCCGAACCGGTGCTCGGAAGATTGAGGTTGCCACGATCGCGGTCTAACCGAACGCCACTATATGGGAACCGAGTGGTCTTCGCCGCTTAGTGAATCTTCCAAGGCTTTACTCTTTGTTTCAAAGAATTATGGCTTTGTCCACCGGTGTTGGAAGTTTCAAGTCTTGTATTGCCAATGCTAACGCAATTCTTCGATAGCCCATTCATGAAACGGTTTCGACGACGAGTGTCACTAAACATCGCTCGGCGCATCGAGCAAGGAAATTAAATTCATGAAGATACTCGGTCACTGACTTTCGCCCTTGTTTGAGAGCGAGGAATTCCTGCTGCTTGAGCATCATCACCCCCTCAGGAATATGGGCTTCGCGAAAAGCCTCCATGAACTCAAGCCAGGTAGGAGTATGACCAGTGGGTTGGATAGCCAGGTAATTATCCCACCAATTACTAGCTGGTCCAGTCAATTGGTAACTAGCATATAAAACCTTCTCCCTTTCAGAACATTGGGCAATAGTCAGCTTCTTTCCAATTTCCCGAAGCCAATCTTCTGCCTCCAATGGATCCTGGGAACTGGAGAACACTGGTGGGTTAGTTCATTTGAAAGTCACGAGACTACATCGCCCATGTTGAACTCTGCCGACCGCCGCGGTGTCGGAGAAGCGGAGGTATTACGCGCAAATCGCTCCAATATGCGCTGTCGATCCATGCGGTTGCGCTCAATTTGCATGAGCACGTCCGCCATGGTGGGTGGTGGAGGAAGTTCCTCTTCCTGACGACCACCTTGTGGACCATGAGATCCGGAAGGGTCAATCTGCTCTCCCTGAGTTTGGAGAACAGGGGTAGAAAACCTCTCCTCTTGTTGTGTTCGCGATCGAGTGGTCGGTCCTGTCATCCTGTTGCCATATAATGGTTAACAACATAACAAGGATACACTCGTGCTAACACATACAAGCTTTGGAGAAAGAAATTAATTAAATACTAAACCTAAGCATGCAGTATGTCATGATATGCAACCAATTAACACCAAAATAACACCAAGCTGAGTACAGAAAAAGGGCAGCATTACTTTATTAACACATTAAGTCCAATACACATGTCAACCACTACAATACCAAGTTCCAAAATACAAAAGTTAGTACCCAGCATTTATACAAAACATAGGCCGATTATTACATAATACTACCTATTACACAACTAAGGCGAATCTCACATTCAAATTTCTAAGTGTAGTCACATTGCTAAAATTCACCGAAACTCATTTAACATATGAGCCCTCGTGAACCCGTATCTATGGGATCCCTAGGACCGATAAGACGAGTAGGGGAACCTAGCAACAAATGATGTCCACCAGGTGTGTAGGTCGCCGAGTCTTGAGGAAATCCAAAGAGACATTCGTGCTCGATTTACAATCGACTAAGGATCGAACAAGCCCCGCACCTCTGGAAGTCGCAATCCACGTGGTACGGTGGCGGTGGAGGGATCTCATTGTTGCCATAAAGCACGCTACGAGGAACGCGTTCGTGGCAACACCAAGCCTCAATATTCCTGTGCCTCTCGCGCGCGACGGCGGGTTTCCCATAACTCGCACACGAGACAGTGATAGGTTTGGTCCATGATACGGACCAACCTCGCTAGCTCGCGTACGTATGGGTCTTCTCCAAACTGAATCTCATCAAACGTAATCACATCCAACCTAGGGCCATGTTTTGGGAAGTGTACATAGGGTGGCTGAGACAGCTCCGTCAAATCATGACGAAGGAGGCCCATCATCCTACGCGCAGCTTCCTGCACAGCCATAGACTCGGAAGTGGCACGTACGTGGATGCAGTAAGGAACACTACCCACCACCTGCCTGGCGATCACATTAATGATAGCTTGGTATTCTTCCATACCAGGACCTCGGTCTCGACGGTAGATGGCATATTCTGGCTGATACGTGAAATTAGCACGCCACATCATATCCTCAAGTATAGTGAAACCCATCCACCTCTTCGCTCGAGTCTCCTTAATTAAATACCACCACTCATCTACAGAGAAAAGACAAGGTAGGTAAGAGATCGATCTTGAAAAATCCAATGTAAAGGTGGATAAGAATTGGTACTAAAAGAAGATAAGGAATAAAAGATAGCAGACTTAGGTCTTTAGAAATTAATTTAAGTTAAAATAATGTTACAGAGACTCACTAAAGGTAACAACCATGCTAATTCTATCCTACAGCAACCGTATGCTCGATACCAACGCCAGGAGACCCTCAAATATTGAATGTGCGAATTAAAATTATATCGGTAGCATAATTCTTAATTAAGGAACAAAGTAATGCCCTTAATAAAAATCATACTAGAAGTATAATCATAATAAGTAACAAACCAACATTTAGGTTCCTGATATATGTCATGCAATAGTTCCTGTGATTAGTGACTATTGCACATATATCCTTAATCAACATTGCATCACTCACATACAAGTCATACATTCACATAATTATACATCCATAATTACATCATAATTCGGTAGCTACAGATCAAAGTTACTACAAGAATAAATATGAACAAATGACCTTGGGTCATTAATGTAAAAGAGCAACAATGAAACGAAAAGATAAAAACAAACCACCAATGGCCCCATCATCCCGCAGCTATTGCGTGGAGAGTAGAACTAGCACTACTCGTTAGCGCCACCCAGATCGGCGCTAACGGGCATCTCATAAAGATATCCATCCTCACCGCAACAAGGGTTTATAAAACCCCGAGTACGAAAGGTACTCAAAGAAGACTTACACAAACTAATAAAAGAAAGTGTTTGTTAGAATCTATACAAAGGAATAGAATTTTATATGCATAAGGTTATCAACAGAGGCTTAAATGGTTCCATTTTGCATAAAGCGATACATCTTAACCTACAATTGCTATGTTTTGATAAAGCAAGTTTAATAAATTGATTTGGACTAAAACAAGGAATAAGTGTAATTGTAAGCATAAACAAGAATAAAAGTAAATAACATCTCACAATTAATCGTACATGACTATCATCATGCCGAACCGATTCCCAAACCAAAATGAGAGCAAAATCTATACAGTGACATTAATTCAAGTTTTAAATCGTCAGAATCGTGGACACGGCTATTCAATAGTTTTATAACCTGCGGGTGTACATCTTTACCCACATGACTTAGTTAGCCCGTAAGCCTCCTAATAATAACACACCGCCTTTGGTGTGCCTACGTAAACTAAGATTTGGTATTTTTCAACAAGTTAACACTATTGAGTTGGATGACCCATGTGAGACCGATCCCGCTTAAACAAGACCGATAGCATATATTCAACCGAGGCTCACATGTTGTACCGGAATGCCGACCCAATCAATTAAATGCAAACTCGTGTTAGCCACACATATTACACATGCTAGGGGCCTCAAGGAACGTACATGCGATGTAACACATCTACGCCTTACCCTTCTAAGAACATCCGATATCAATATAAGCTCCACATGGCATACGACACGGCCCAAGACTTAAGCATCTATGCCATATGAAATCAATACACATGTCCTTACTCTCACAGATCCAACTCAATACTATTAACCCTTTACTTAACCAAACAAATACCATACATCAAGTGTGGAAGCACGCTGGGACTTGAATTAAATAGTCGAGTTCACCCTTAATCAACCTGCATAAGACATCCACATTTCCCAATTCTCGTGCACAAAGGCACCATCACTAGCATCCACTTGTCCAGATTTGAATTGAATTTAACAAGATTTAGAAACATTTCCAAATCAAATAAACTGAACAAAGATCAAAATAAGTATAAATCATTTGTTATTCCCAAGTCTGACAAGCTAAACTTGCCAAACTCTAACGCTCTAGGACCGCATGGCTAAGCAAAAGTGAAAATTAAATATAATAACATCACAAACTACCTTAGGTTGAGTATATGATATAATTCAAGATAATCCACATGTTCAGGTATAACTACCTAAGAACAGAGCACAAATAAGTTTTAGAAATTTGCATGCACAAGGTCACCAGATTTTAGAATTCTAAAGTCCAAAAGATTAGGTTCAACATGGTGCGAGAGGAAGCTTGCCTTGATAATAATATATGACCTCTTGTTCGTGTTCTTGAGGTTCAACAAAAGATTCAACTAACTCGTAAGAACCGTAATCTAAAAGAAGATAAAAGAATTTCAATAAACATAGGAGAAACAGAGAACAGATGCAAAAGAATGCATGATCAATTGATAATGCATAGGTAATAGTATGCTTAGTTTACGACTAATTTATTAAGAATAATAACCCGCCTACTATATACCGACAAAGAGCTACCAGATTTTTAGATTTAGATATATAGCTACAGTATCAGGCTTTATGTGCTAAAACAGGACAGTTGCAATTAATCCAATTATTTAGCTTAGTTGCATACAAATGGGATACTGTATGCTAATTAAGTATACAAAAGTCAGTGCTATAATCTAAGGGGTATTTAATATTTATAAAGAGCAGTTTTAAGGATTTAGCTTTTTGCTATTATTGTTGTCGGTTTGGACAATAACCCTAAACAAGAAAAGTACTTTATTCCTTTCTCGTTAACTTGGGAGCTACACAATCGAAGGACTTAAATAAAGGTTAAAGTTGACAGGATGTAATAAATACCATAACCCTCTCATGCCGATCTAACATGGTCAACTATAGAAGATAAGGCAAAATGGACTCTTTGTCGGCTGAGTTGACAATAGCCGTAAAGAAAAAAAATGTTTATACTAAAAGAGGTTCTAGTAATCATATTAACCACAATGGAGGTCTAATGTTACTAGGGTTTCTTAGGATCTAACAATTTAAGATATCGGTATGAAAAAAATCTAAAGTTTTAGAAAACGATACGAAAGACCAAAAGTTATAAAAATAAATTTTCACTTAAAGGAACAGAATCATCACATGAGTAAGGGAGTGATGCTTGTGGGTGAAGGATGTCCTAAAAGAGCTTAAGCTAACCGTAAGACAAGATTAACTCACCAACTAGGGTTTGGAAAAGACAGAGTCAAACTCTTGGTCAAACAAGAAAAGATCCAATAGCCTTTTTCCTTGGGTGACCAAAAGAAAATGATGGACTTAGCTCTAAAGATCATTAGACATATTTTTGCTAAGAAAAGATGGAACCATCTCACCAGATGTGGTTGCACCAAGGTGAGGTTCTCACCGACTTCAGCTTGGTAGAGAATGATCCCTTGCTCAACCTACAAGAAATGTCCACCACTCACAAGAAGATGAGATTTAGACATAACTAGGGCCGAGCAAGACCAAGAATAGGAAGCTTCACCGAAGGAGAGGTAGCAAAGAGAGTCTTCCTGGTCAACCATGGTAGAAACACAAGAACTAGGGTTTATATAGTGGTGAGACTCCTAGAGCACACCGAAATCTCTAGAAACGATGAGGTGGCCTCTAAAGATAGATATTAAGGAATAAATATCCTCAACATACTGTTCATCACCACCATTTTGGTCTCAACAAAGGCTTATGTTGGAAAACCAAAGAGAAAACACAGCTTGAATCATCGCCAGTGGTCCCAGAGCTAAACACAAAGAAGAAATAAGACGAGGAGCAAAATTTGCCACTAACGCTACGGGCCAGGGGTAACACAAAGAACGCACCGCGCAAGGGATACCAAAACCGACGCTGACATGCGGGCCCAGGGCGAACGCGCCATGCACGCGCGCAGCGAAGCCCCCACGCACAGCCACCGTCCGATCTGGAACAAACGGCTGCGATGCGGAGCTAAACAAAGATCTTCAAACGGTATCGTGAAACGTGGACCACACGATCTCCAGCGGACGACTCAAATCGCGAGCAGCCTAAGCGGTCCGGGTTACACTCACGCGAGCCGTCCGATTCAGGTCAACGACACGATTTCACGGCGCAGAATCGTCCGACACCCAATCCACCAGGCCGTGGCGATCGAAACCAACGCCCAAGATCCTCAACTTCGCGGTGCGCTTGGTCATGCACTCCATCGCCGTTAAAACGCGATTCAACGGCCAGATCGAGGTGCTCAAAGCGGTCCGGTGCTCCTTTGGATCCAAATTGCTTCGTCGGGAAGCGGGCGGCTAAGATGGGCCACGGTTTGAGTCGCGGCTTGAGTGGGACGGCCCGAGCGGATCAAGCGCAGGGTTGAGCCAAGTCGCTGGACCAGGTTAGGGCGGTCGCATAATGTCCGGTCCTGCCTGCATCGAGAGGTTTGACCTGTTTGATTCAAAATTTCAATTGGTTTGACTGGGTTGTTTAAAATAGCAAATAAATTTATAAAATTACTTAAATTTTGTAGAATTGATACTAGGATGATGTATTTCCCAAATAAATTTTTAAAATCACTGCTTCTTCTTTATAATTACATAAATAATTCAATTAAACTAATTAAGGTTTATTTAAAGACAATTAGTTTTCTAAAATTAAAATAATTTCTAAAATTTCAACAAAAATTATTTTTGGCCATAATGACTCATCCGGTTTTCAATGAAAATATATCCTACTCATAATACCAACATTGGATGGTATTTCCTTTTGAAATTTGGTCAAGTTGAAATTGGTAAAGGAAATTTGGGAAATTAGGTTATAACAAGTTGCCTAATTGCCAAAATGAACAAGAATGACATGTACAAGATTTTATTATCAGAGATTAAGGCCGAGGTCATTCTGAGGCACGTAAAGGCTTGAGCACCACAACCCGAGGGCGCAAAGACACCACAGAGAGCCACAACCAAAGAAGGAACACCAACAACGACTTAGTTAAGGTTTGATTAATTCCAATTGAACTCTCCAGATTCAAAAATCTCAGGTTAAGCTTTGGATTCTCAATAAAGCCAAATGGTTACTTTTATTTTGAAAACTTGGCAAGGACTTAAAAGAAAACGGGACGTTATAATGACAACCCAATGTCATGGTGAAAACATTTAAAACATTATTGGGTTATCTTGGTAAAGATTTCCCCAAATCAATAGTTTTGGTCTAAGCATAACTGAGCATATGTTTTTCAAATGATCTTGACTCATGCTACTGCATTAGCCAAGTTTGACCTAATGGTGACAATGTGTTAAGTACAAAACCAACAGAGGTCAAACAAAGGAAATGGGTATAACTATAAAGTTAAAACTGGTATTGAACTAACTTGATAAAAATAAGCATGCAGTACACATTAAAACAGGACATAAATACTTTGAATTACTGGGTGCAATATGTTCAAAAGTGCAACTTGCCTTGCTCACTACTCTGAGATCCTTCCTCTTCAGAACCCTCAGACTCTTGGGAATCCTCACAATCTACATATATATATATATAAAAAAGGCAAATTCAAAGAAGATTCAAATAAATATCCAAGTAAGAACAATAAGAAGACCATAAGAATCTCAAAAGAATATCCAAAACTTAATCAACAGAGGAGGTTTCAATTCTAGATCGGGTTCTTAGGGAGGAGGTCTAGGCTCACCAGAGGAGGGTGGTCTTTTAACAAAAGACCCTAAAGGAGGGATATAAGTGATGGAACAAGGAGGTCCTGAGAAGCGGCCCTAGCGCCAAACCAAGGAGGAGGTCCTTGTACAAAAAGCCACAGAAGTCCAAAAGAAGTCCGCAAAAGAAGGTCCTGTGATGGACATGACCAATTTAATACCGTGACCAACATAGTAGTGAAGCAAACCACCAGAGGACTTACCAGGGACAGGGAAAGGGCAATGGATGAAAAGGAGGTCGTGAGCTACACGAACGTCCCTGGAAGGCCACTGGACCAGAGTCAAAATGGTGAACGTGAAGATGTTAA
Source organism: Phyllostachys edulis (assembly GCA_036346405.1). Lineage (NCBI taxonomy): Eukaryota > Viridiplantae > Streptophyta > Magnoliopsida > Poales > Poaceae > Phyllostachys > Phyllostachys edulis. Next base: position 835,872 of record CM070564.1, read on the forward strand.
AATGACAGGGTTTCCTGGACCGCATATAGTTAAAAAGGGTGAAGAAAACTAGATATACACAAGTTCAGGATAAGTATAGAGACGGGTCAAAAGCTGGTGAATGTCAGGGCAGGTGTCACTACCACCCTGGTTAAAAGGTGCAATAAAAGGACACGTAAGATGTTATGGGAAGGAACAAAGGAAAATGTCAGAGTACAACTCAGTGACCAAATTCAAGGTAGTCACCACGTATGTGTATGCATTTAATGTGACAAGACATACATTAAATGCCCAAGATACTTACGTGGCGGAGGAAATGAGGATGACTAAGACTGGCAAGTGGGGCCAGTCAATTTTGGAACAGTCGGGTCAAAGATAGGGGAGGTCTTCCCCCACAGGAGAGGTCCTCAGGGAGGTCCGAGCGGCTTAGGGGGTCCTAAGCCCAAGGACAGGGAGGTCTAAAGGCTGAGGAGGTCCAGACAGGGGGGGGAGGTCTTGACGGTCGAGATCTCACCAAGGAGGTCTCAAGGGAGGTCTCGAGCGGTTGGATCTCCGAGAGGAGGTCCAACACCAAGACCAATGCCAAGGGGAGGTCCCCAGAGAGAAATGACGCACGGGGAGGTCTGGGCCTTTGGATTCAAAGTGAGGGGAGGTCCAAGCCGTTCGATTCAGAACAAAGGGGAGGTCTGAACTGCTCGATTCAGAACAAAGGGGAGGTCTGAACTGCTCGATTGTAACAAAGGGGAGGTCCACGAAGGGACATAACGCATGGGAGGTCTAGACCCTTGGATTGGAAATGGGAAGAGGTCTGGACCGCCAGATCTAGCACAAGGGAGGTCCATGCGGAGTGGTTTCAGAGGCATTCCATAGAGGGGTTCTACCCGAGGGAGGTCTTCTCCGTCAAGAGTAAAAAGTCAAGATGGTTCAAATGGACTTAGGAAAAATCGAAGGCACACAAGAGGGCCATTGGAATGCATGGAGGTCCGAATGAAAGGAGGTCTGGGCATAAAGAGGTGTCCAGACGACAAGAGGTTTAGACTTAAGAGAAGTCTGAACAGAAAAGAGGTTTGAACCCTAAGAGATTCAAACCAACAAAGAGGTCCAAATGACCAAGCTAAAAGAAAGGAAGGCCTGGTCATACGAGAATTTCCTGGTGAGACAAGGTCTAAGCTTTAGAGAAGGTCTAAACCTACATGACCCGAAGGAGATAGGTTACAGGAGAGTTGCCGAGCTTACCAACAAGGAGACACAACAACCCAAATCCTTCCAACAGAACCCAAATTTGAATTCTCACTAAAGCAACACAGTTTTAATTTATTTTACACATTTTAAAAAGTATTTGGAAAATCAAGATGTTACAATAACATCCATCATAAATTGGTGAAGGATACCCTCCTGACATTAGGCTCCCAGCCCAAACCCATGGGATAAAATCCCAAAAACAGATTTGATAAACCTCTCTGGAAAACCCCAAATCAACATCTAACTCCAAGTGGCCTTTGCCAACATGTCCTTGACCGTGGACACGGCTATTCGAATAGATTTAACTCTGCAGAGGTTGTGCACTTTACCCACATGACTTGAGTACTCTAGTTTGTCCGGCATTCGTCAATGCCACCTCTCACTACCAAAGGTAAGAGATCTAGAGCTCAAGACAAGGCCTTTACAATGCATTGCTCCACCACAGCCTTTCCTTGCTAAGGTTTCACCTTCCTATGGATCGCAATCCGGTGGAAAAGCCCCCTCTTGCACCAGTGGGAACAATAGGTCATAAAAGACCTCTAGTCAACAAGACCTCCCACACCTCCAATGGAGCAGCATGTGGTAGAGTTTTGCAAATTACTCAGCCAGGTCCCTCACCCCATTCTAGAGACATGTGGTTGCACGATTGTGGCTTAGCCCATTATAGGCATGGCATTGGTCGCTCAAAGACCGGTCCTCACATGACTAGGGCAACTTCCACAACCCCGACCTCCACCTTAGCGAGGATAGAGTCCGTGCACAAACATTGCACCATTTCAACAACCAATTTGCCCTACCCAAGCCCATTTTTATTTTCTTTGCTTTCCCAAAGACCATTTTCATACCTCCATGACAACCCAATGTCATGGTGAAAACATTTAAAACGTTATTGGATTATGTTGGTAAAGATTTCCCCAAATCAAAAATTTTGGTCTAAGCATAACTAAGCACATATTTTTCAAATGATCTTGGCTCATACTACTGCATTAGCCAAGTTTTAACCTAATGGTGACAATGTGTTCAGTCCAAAATCAACAATTGGTCATAAAAGGAATGGGTGTAACTATGAAGTTAAAAGCGGTATTGAACTAACTTGATTGAAATAAGCATGCAAGACACATTAAAACAGAACATAATTTGTTTAAATTATCGGGTGCAATATGATCAAGAGTGCAACTTGCCTTGCTCACTACTCGAGAATCCTCTTCTTGATACCTCGAGACTCCTGAGTCTTCACGATCTACACGTATGAAAGAGTAAATTCAAAGAAGGTTCAAATAAAGATCCAATTGAAAACAATAAGAAAACCAAAAGAACTCCAGAGGAAGTCCAAAATGCAACCAACAGGAGAGATCCATACTTTTAAAATAGGTTCTCATAGAAGAGATCTAAGCTTACCAGGAGGAGGGAGGTCTTAAGCAAAAGACCCTAAAGGAAGTGGCTTAAGCAACAAAGTGAGAGGTCTGAGACCGGACCCACCAGAAAAGCTGTGGAGGAGGTCCTTATACAAAGGCCACAAAACCCAAACAGAGGTCCACAAAAGAAGGTTACTGTGAGGGACATGACCAACTCAATACCGTGACCAATATAGTATTGAAGGCACCACCAGAGGACTTACTAGGTAAAGGAAGGAGCAAGGGATGAAAGGAGAGGTCGTGAGCAATAAGGTTCTCCTCGAGAAGTCACTGAAAGGGAAACTAAGTTGACGAGTGTGAAGAGGGAAATGTGACAGTGCTCCTTGGACCAATTATAGTCAAAAAGGGGTGAAGAAAACTAGGCCTCCACGACCTCCTCTGGAGGGTTGTGGGAGGTCTTGGTACGCCCTCGGACCTCCTCATTGTTTCTACGTGGGGACATAGCAGGCCGTGGGTGCTCCTCGGTTCAGAGACTCTCTCTCGGGTCATGTCCTCCTGGACCTCCAGGAGGTCTTGCTAGACCTCCTGGGTGGTCATGGTGGACTGTCCGAGAGGTCCCTTACGGACCTCCTAGGAGGTCCTGATGGACTTTCCAGAGATCCTGGAGGACCTCTCGGTGACCTAGGATTGGGTCGTCACATGTGTGTATGAGAGTCAAGGCTCTACACCAAAAACCAGCAGGTTTATTACAACCTTTGCCCATACCCGAATGGAAATGGGAGCAAGTGGGCATGGATTTCATTACTGGATTGCCTAGAACCCAGTCTGGGTATGACTCCATATGGGTGGTGGTTGATAGGCTAACTAAGGTAGCACATTTCATACCAGTTAAAACCACCTATAATAGTAATGTGTTGGCAGATTTGTATATGGCCAGAATTGTTTGCTTGCATGGAGTGCCCAAAAGAATAGTGTCAAACAGAGGGTCTCAATTTACCTCAAGATTTTGGCAAAGTCTACATGAAGCTCTAGGTACTAAGCTCAATTTTAGTACAGCTTATCATCCCCAAACGGATGGGCAAACAGAGAGGGTAAATCAAATATTGGAAGACATGCTTAGAGCATGTGCCCTGGATTTTGGAAAAAGCTGGGATAAGAACTTACCCTATGCCGAATTCTCCTACAATAATAGCTATCAAGCTAGCCTACAAATGTCCCCATTTGAGGCCTTGAATGGTAGACCTTGTAGAACACCTCTTCTCTGGGATGAAGTTGGAGAGCATCAACTTTATGGGCCAGACCTGATCAGAGATGCTGAAAGCAAGGTGAAGTTGATTAAGGAACGGTTGAGAGTGGCCCAGTCCCGACAAAAGAGCTATGCTGACACCCGACGTAGAGATTTATCTTTTGAAGTGGGTGACTTTGTTTACCTCAGAGTAACACCAATTCGGGGAGTTAGAAGGTTTCGGATGAGAGGAAAGTTAGCACCAAGGTATGTGGGACCATACAAGATCTTAGCAAGACAAGGTGAAGTAGCATATAAACTGGAACTCCCAGAGTCCTTGTCGGCAGTGCACAACATTTTTCATGTATCACAATTAAGGAAATGCCTGCGGTTTCCTGAAGATCACACCGTAGTAGAGGACGTCGACTTACAGGAAGACCTCACCTATGTAGAACAACCAATTAAAATTCTGGATGTTGCAGAGCGAGTCACCAGGAGCAGAATTATCAAGTCATACAAGGTACAGTGGAGCCATCATCCGAGAGTGAAGCTACATGGGAAAAAGAAGAGGACCTCAAGATCAACTACCCTACCTCTTTCTTCGATTCTATTTGAATCTCTGGTCGAGATTCCTTTAAGGGGGGTAGGTTTGTAACATTCTAATTTTCTAAGATTTGTTTAAATGTGTAAAGTAAATCAAAACTATTTTATTTTGAGGAGAATTCAAAGTTGGCTCGGATTGGAGAGGTTTGAGTTTATCGAGACCTCCTTTTGGTATGCTCTGTAGATCTCCCCTTAGCATATCTTCTCTGGATATGTAGGTTTAGACCCCCTTTGTGGTCTAGACCTCCCCTAATGGCACGTGAGGTTAGACCTCTCTTAAAGCTTAGACCTTGTCCCATCAGAACATACCCTTATATCCAGGTCTCCTTCTTTGAGTTTGGTCATTTGAACCTCTTTGTTGGTTTGAATCTCTTAGGATTCAGACCTCTTTTCTGTTCAGACTTCTCTAAGTCTAGATCCCTTATCACCTGGGCACTCCACAGTGCCCAGATCTCTTTTTATTTTTTTTTTTGATCTCCTTGTAATTCCGTGGACCTCTTGTGTGCCTTCGATTTTTCCTAAGTTCATTTGAACCATCTTGACTTTTACTCTTGGCCAAGAAGACCTCCCTCGGGTGGAACTCATCTGTGGATTGCCTCTGGAACCACTCCGCATGGACCTCCTTGGTACTTGATCTGGCGGTCCAGACCTCCTCCCATTTCCAATCCAAGGGTCTAGACCTCCCATGCGTTATGTCCCTTCGTGGACCTCCCCTCTGCATTAAATCTAACGGTTTGGACCACCCCTCGCCTTGAATCCAAGGGCCCAGACCTCCCTGTGCGTTATTTCTCTCTGAGGACCTCCCCCTCGCGCAGGTCTTGGCTGTTGGACCTCCCTCTCGCAGATCCAACCGCTCAGACCTCCCCGACAGACCTCCCTTGGTGAGATCCTGACTGTCAGGACCTCCCCCTGTTTGGACCTCCTCAACCTTTAGACCTCCCTGTCCTTGGGCTTAGGACCTCCTAAGTCGCTCAGACCTCCCTGAGGACCTTTTCTGCGGGGAAAGACCTCCTCTATTTTTGACCCGACTGTTTCAAAATTGACTGGCCCCACTTACCAGTGTTAGTCATTCTCATTTCCTCCGCCACATAAATATCTTGGGCATTTAATGCATGTCTTGTCACATTAAATGCATCCACATACGTGGTGATTACCTTGAATTTGGTCACATTGTGGTAATCTGACATTTTCCTTTGTTCCTCCCCATAACATCATATGTGTCTTTTTATTGTACCTTTCATCCAGGGTGGTAGTGACACCTGCCCTGACATTCACCCACTCTTGACTCATTTTTATGCTTATCCCTGGCACGTATGTGCCTAGTTTTCTTCACCCCTTTTTGACTATAATTGGTCCAGGGAGCACTGTCACATTTCCCTCTTCACACTCGTCAACTTAGTTTCCCTTTCAGTGACCTCTCGAGGAGAACCTTATTGCTCACGACCTCTCCTTTCATCCCTTGCTCCTTCCTTTACCTGGTAAGACCTCTGGTGGTCTGCTTCAATACTATATTGGTCACAGTATTGAGTTGGTCATGTCCCTCACAGAACCTTCTTTTTGTGGACCTCTGTTTGGGTTTCTGTGGCCTTTGTATAAGGACCTCCTCCACGCTTTTTGCGGTCCAAAGGCTCAGACCTCTCTGCCTGTTGCTTAAGCCACTTCCTTTAGGGTCTTTTGCTTAAGACCTCCCTCCTCCTGGTAAGCTTAGATCTCTTCTATGAGAACCTATTTTAAAAGTATGGATCTCTCCTGTTGGTTGCATTTTGGACTTCCTCTGGAGTTCTTTTGGTTTTCTTATTGTTTTCAATTGGATCTTTATTTGAACCTTCTTTGAATTTACTCTTTCATACGTGTAGATCGTGAAGACTCCAGGGAGTCTGAGTGTACTGAAGAAGAGGATTCTCAGAGTAGTGAGCAAGGCAAGTTGCACTCTTGATCATATTGCACCCAGTAATTTAAACAAATTATGTTCTGTTTTAATGTGTACTGCATGCTTATTTCTATCAAGTTAGTTCAATACCAGTTTTAACTTCATAGTTACACCCATTCCCTTTTTATGACCACTGTTGATTTTGGACTGAACACATTGTCACCATTAGGTTAAAACTTGGCTAATGCAGTAGTATGAGCCAAGATCATTTGAAAAATATGTGCTTAGTTATGCTTAGACCAAAATTTTTGATTTGGGGAAATCTTTACCAACATAATCCAATAACGTTTTAAATGTTTTCACCATGACATTGGGTTGTCATGGAGGTATGAAAATGGTGTTGGGAAAGCAAAGAAAATAAAAATGGGCTTGGACTGGGGCAAATTGGTTGTTGGGCTGGTGCAATGTTTGTGCACGGACTCTATCCTGGCTAAGGTGGAGGTCCAGGGTTGTGGAAGTTGCCCTAGTCATGTGAGGACCGGTCTTTGAGCGACCAATGCCATGCCTATAATGGGCTAAGCCACAATCGTGCAACCACATGTCTCTAGAATGGGGTGAGGGACCTGGCTGAGTAATTTGCAAAACTCTACCACATGCTGCTCCATTGGAGGTGTGGGAGGTCTTGTTGACTAGAGGTCTTTTATGACCTATTGTTCCCACTGGTGCAAGAGGGGGCTTTCCACCGGATTGCGATCCATAGGAAGGTGAAACCTTAGCAAGGAAAGGCTGTGGTGGAGCAATGCATTGTAAAGGCCTTGTCTTGAGCTCTAGATCTCTTACCTTTGGTAGTGAGAGGTGGCATTGACGAATGCCGGACAAACTAGAGTACTCAAGTCATGTGGGTAAAGTGCACAACCTCTGCAGAGTTAAATCTATTCGAATAGCCGTGTCCACGGTCAAGGACATGCTGGACAAAGGCCACTTGGAGTTAGATGTTGCTTTGGGGTTTTCCAGAGAGGTTTATCAAATCTGTTTTTGGGATTTTATCCCATGGGTTTGGGCTGGGAGCCTAATGTCAGGAGGGTATCCTTCACCAACTTATGATGGATGTTATCCAACTGAAAAATTGTTTTGATAAAATGAATTTTATCTATTAAAAGACTTGCTTGAAACTTAGTAATGGTATTTGAAAGAAAATTGGCTTTGTGCAAGATCACCCTATTATGCCATCCTTTGATTATCCATTTATGCATGTCATATTGTTAACCCATGGTGTAACTTGCGAAACACGAGGGTGGTGCTCACTCTTGCTCATTAAAATCTTTGCCAGGAGAAGATATTGGCAGTGATGAAGATCAAAGCAGCTAGGTTGTGCCCTCCAGTCAGCTGCCTGTGGCGTGTTGATGGACCCTTTTGAGTTCTTTTGCTTTATGTAGTTATGTTTGGCCCAAGGCCACCTTGTAAACAACTTTGTAAATGTTTTGCTTATATAAAGGTGTGTTCTGGATGTCACCACCATTGTGTATATGCTGTGAAGAGCTAGCCATGATCCTTGGGACTAGCTCAAGTTTCACAGAGGACCTTGGAGCAGACTCGGTCCACCATGTCCTCATGAAGGGATAAACATGTGGGGTTCTGGAGTGGTCCCAGGCCTCCACGACCTCCTCTGGAGGGTTGTGGGAGGTCTTGGTACACCCTCGGACCTCCTCATTGTTTCTACGTGGGGACATAGCAGGCCGTGGGTGCTCCTCGGTTCAAAGACTCTCTCTCTCTCGGGTCATGTCCTCCTGGACCTCCAGGAGGTCTTGCTAGACCTCCTGGGTGGTCATGGTGGACTATCCGAGAGGTCCCTTACGGACCTCCTGGGAGGTCCTGATGGACTTTCCAGAGATCCTGGAGGACCTCTCGGTGACCTAGGATTGGGTCGTCACAGAGGCCCCAGCAGCCGTTGATTCGGTTGAGAGAGGGGGGAATCAACAACGGTTATGTTTATTAAATCACTTGGTGCAGTTAATTTTGAATCGAGTTCTCATGGTTGGTTCACAAACTCAAATAATCATTCCACCACACGATGGTCTTGTGAAGCTTCCTGGAGATCCGAGAGCAGAGGTCTGCGGGACTTGGGATCACCCCAAGTTCATGACCAGACCTGAAGGTGGTCGTGAGACTAGAGATCACCCTAAGACCCCTGTGTAGATGAGCTAGTCCCAAGATCAGCTGCTACCCCACACGGTAGCAGCAGTGGAGACATCCCAAAACGCATATTTGTAATAACAAAATATCAACAGAGTCCATGCAAAGATCTCCTAGAAGATCAGTGAAGCCTTCTTAGGAGGTCCTGGAAAAACCTCTTGGGAGGTCCTTGAAAAGACCTCAGGGAGGTCCAAGAAGACCTCCTGCGAGGTCCTGAAAAGACCTCCTTAAAAGACGTCGAAAACCCCTCTCAAAAGTTCTCCAGGGAGGTCCTGAGAACCTCCTCAAAGTCCTCCTCAAAGACCTCCTAGGAGGTCCTGGAGGACTTCCTTAAAGACCTCCTCAAAGGCCCCCTTGCAACAGTACCTTGGAGGACCACCTTGCTACCGTACACGTGTCGAACAGTAACGGAGCTACAGGACTTCAAAGGCCTCCTCGCTAAGTTTCCAAAAGACCTCCTGGGGAGGTCCTGGACGGCCCGGATTAATCCACGTTGAAGCTCTGGGGAGGTCCTGGACGACTCAGATCAATCCACGTTGTTGCTCTAGGGAGGGCCTGAACGGCTCAGATCACGCCTGGGGAGGACCTGGACGGTCTTGATTGAAACTCATATGATCTTCGAGAGACGACCTCAACGGCTCAGATCACGCCTGGGGAGGACCTGTGCGGTCCAGATTAAACCACGTTAAGCTTCTGAGAAAAGTCCTGTACAGTTCAAATCTACCCACGTTGATGCTTCTTGGAGAGGTCCTGGACGGTCAAGATCGAGCCACGCTGAGCTTCGGGGAGGTCCTTGACGGTCCAGATTAAGCCACGTTGATGCTTCTTAGGGAGGACCTGGATAGTCAAGATCTCTTCGTGGGGAGGTCCTGTGAGGTCGAGATTTATCCACTCATGCGCTTCTAAGGGAGGTCCTGGACGGTCCAGATCGCGTCTGGGGAGATCCTGGACGATCCAGATTAAGCCACGTATATGCTTCTGAGTGAGATCTGTGACGGTCAAGATTTCTTCAGGGGAGGACCTTGACGGTTGAGATTGAAGCGCGTTGGATCTCCTGGGAGGACCTTGACGGTTGAGATCGACGCGCGTTGGATCTCCTGGGAGGACCTCGATGGTTGAGATTGAAGCGCGTTGATTCACTTCGGAAGGAGATCCTGTGCGGTCTTGATCTTCTCCAGGAGAGGTCCTGGATGGCTGCGATTGAAGTGACGTTCGGACAAGCGAAGCATTTTAACTCAAATCAACCCGTTAACATTAAATCGGACGATTCACACAATGAAAGAGCGCAGGCTCTGAGGCTGACCACGGAAGACTTCAAACTAAAACACCGAAAGATCCAAAGCAACCCAAATATAAATTAAATCAAACGCAACCCAAAAACCAAGCAGTCAACAGCACAATCACGACCAAGCACCAAGGTCAACCAAACTCAAACCAAAGCAACTCAAATGGCAATGAATTAAACACCACGACCAAGACCTCTTATTGTCAATGTATTCATCACCAAACAACACGACCAAGACCTCCTGGTCTAGCATCACGTTAAGCTGTTTCATCATAACCTAGACAAATAAATGTATGATATCCAGTCTCCAGTATGTGAAATTGAGATTGTCAGCACAACCAATCATGTCATGAAGTTGAAGCCTAATTAGAATGTATAGTAATAATAATGACATGTAACATCTGCAGTACATTGCCAACTGATCTCATACATCATGTTCAAACATTCATTTTATCTTATTTATTACAAGAGAATGGAGGTCCTGGGGAGGTTCCGAGGAGGTCCTGGGGAAGTCTTGGAGGGAGGTCTTGGGGAGGTCCTGGAGAGGTTCCGAGGAGGTCCTGGGGAGGTCCTGGAGGGATGTCCCGTGTCCTTCAGGACCTCCCCGTGTCCTTTAGGACCTCCTCCTCACTTATTTGGACCTCCCCGTGTTCTTCAGGACCTCCCCGTGTCCTTTAGGACCTCCTCCTCGCTTATTTGGACCTCCCCGTGTCCTTAAGGTCCTGAAGAGGTCAAGGGAGGTCCTGAGGAGGTTCTTCATAATGTATAGAAGTATTTATCATTCTACTGTCAGTGTCATATTTTTCGGCATAAATTTTTCATATCATCTCGCATACATGACCATCATCTTTTATAAGTGCTTACGGCTGATCAACTTTGCTCATGGATCATAGTGTCCTTACTTATCAAATGGCCATCGGTATACATTTGGGAAATGACAACTGTTTGGGACCTCTTCTATAAGCCAATTCTCATTGCATAAGAGCCCAGCAGTCTGACTTCATCTTCCTAAATACACACTGGTCCGGATCATTTATTTTGTAACAGATATCCTAGTCCTAAGCATTTGTTCACCCGAAACACTTCTCCCAATGCCGGACATAGTGTTCCAGGCGGGGGGTGTACACATAGCAAAATATATGACATTCAACTTGCAAAAATAATTTAATTTGCAAAAGCAAGTCAGTTCTAATAATTATAGTTGTCATACACCAAATTCTCTCATTATCCCATACAATTTAAAACAAAAGATATGTATCATTACAATGTCATTTTTGTACACTTGAGCCAGGAGCATTTGAGGGAAATGCAGGAGCACTAGCTTCAATATTCCTAATGATCTCTGCCACCACTGGTGTGATTTTGGCTTGAGCCGCAATACCTGCTTCTTTTGTCTTGAACTTGGGCGCAGGGACAAGCTTCTGAAGATCGACAGAATCCCCATAAAGGATATCAATCTTCAACAAGACTCGGTTTAGAGCTTGACTCATTGCTCTCGTCAAAGATTGACATATGGTAGTCTTCATGGCAGGTATGTGTTTTTTAATATATTTAATTTGAGTATAGATATCATTTCTAAGATCGTCCAAGGTCATCTTGGTCGCAAGAGGAGTTACCGGGGCTTTCAGATGTTCTGCGATCTCTCGCAGAGAAGATGAAATCTGGGAAAAGTTGTTTGCAGTAACCTTGGTAACTTCCTTGCCAACCTTTATTAAGGTTTCCACCTTCTTTTCAAGCTCTTGTACGGCAGTACGACTCCGTTTTTCCACTTCCTTCAAGTCTTGAATCTGAAGATCTTTGTTAGAAGAGGTCTTCTGAAGATCCTCTTTTGCCTTTTCCAGTTCTAAAAAGGAACGAAAAAGAGAATACAATTCATGCATTGCATATTATAGATCAAATGCTCTGTAAGAAACAAAGAGAGGTTCTTTACCTTCCTTTTGCTTGATGAGAATTTTGTTCTGTTCAAAGAGATCATGACTTTCTTTAGATTGTCTGCCCAGGATCTCTTGTAACTTCTCATTCTTCTTAGTCAAGAGGCGGATCTCTTCGGTTTTCTCTACCATGACCACCGCACTCTTCTCAGACCTTTTTTCTAGCTCAGATAATTTTAATTTCAGAGCCTGAAGTGTAGATTCAGCACTTTCTTGTCTGGCCTTCGCCAGTAAACACTCCCTATGAAGTAAACAAAGGCATAAGTTGATGATTATTGAGTTAGAATCTTATGATTGAATAATAACTTCCTATGCTTACTTCTCTTTCTCCTCTGCAAAAGTTTTAATCTCCTCTACCATGTCAATATTGATTGTCCAGCATCTTTTGACAGAAGTCATGAGGTCCTGGAGGTTCTTCTTTTCAGTTCTGGGAGGAGTATTTTCCAGAGAAATCTCATCTTCGGGCTGATCCAATTGAACTTGATGAAAAACACTCCTGGTTGGATCAGCGCTAGTATCTTGTGGCTCCTAAGACATTCTACGAGTCAGGTATATACTGGTAAATACGAAGTAAAATTACCAAGATGAAAACCTTACCAAGATATGGTCTTCATCTTGAGCTTCGGTGGTCTCTCGGACCACCTCTTCTGTCTCATCCTCTTGGGAGGTACTTTCAGTTTGGACCTCCATATCCTGTGGCATCCCTTTGGATGTCCCAGCTGTCCTTGTCTGGACGTCCTGGACTACTTCCTCAGTGGTCCCAAGGGGTATATTCACAGGCAGAGTTTCTTCTGCCAGGGATTCCTCTATTGCCAATACAATTGGTGGCGACATTTGTTCCTGAGCCGTTAATTGTCCCCTTTTCGGGTCCGACGGTAAATCGAGGCTAAAAGAAAAGAGAGGATTGGTCATTAATAAAAATTCTATAATTACAAAATTATAATCGAAGAACTTACTCGATTTCGAAGGCACTTTCATTAATGAGCCACATAAAGTTCGGATTCACAGTGAAAGTTGGTTCTCTCCTTTGCTCTGACGAGGAGGGAACCAAGGCCAGGGAGGTCCTTGGCCTTGGAACCCTCTGAAGAGGGACCTCCTCTTCGGATTCCTCTGATGATCCTTCACCCTGAACCACCCCAGCCAAGAAAGTTGGTATAGAAGATACTGGCTGGGGCTTAGAGACATATCTGGAAACTGAAGTCTGAACTTTTGTTTTTGATACCTCACGGGTGGAAGGTCTTGATGGAGTTGGAATTGAAGCAAGAGGTCTGGGAGAAGCTGAGGCTGAAACCAGTATGGGTTTTGTCCTCTTTGGCACGACAGGAGGTCTGGAAGTAATTCTTGTGCTCTTTGCCAGAGGAGGAGAAGAGCTCGCACCGACATCTGAGATGGAACGTTTCTTTGATGTCGTCTGTCCAGAAATATACGAATTAGACATGAGTAAATTCACTTGTTATGTTTAGTTGATTTCTATGAGTACTTACCACTGTGCGATCTTTCCTCAGTGATAAAGTCGCCCCAATCAAGCTTGGGGGCTGCGCCTCTATGTCGATCGGCTCTTTTTCGGGGACCCTGTCCTTTAAAAGGACGGAGGTCCTAGCTAGGACCTCATCATTTGAAAGAACTGCAGTATAATGAAAAATTACTTTGCTCTAAGCTATGAAAATTCAGTTTGAGTAAGAAGATGAATAAGATGTTACCATTTTCAGGGACATCATGATTGCAGGATAATGTTTCTCTCTTTTGAAGGGGGAAGATCTTGTTCTTAAGGAAGTCATGGACAACCTTTCGTCCAGTTAGACCTCCTTCTACCAGGTTGCTGATCACCAAGACCACTCTCTTCTCATCATCTGAGAGCTTGATCTCCTTATCAGCAGCTCGGCTCTTTGGAGACCACTCCGGTGGTGCATTACAATTGTAAGTAATCCTACTCCCTTCCGGAACTTCGGAATAAAACCACTCTTTGCTCCATGCTGGGCTAACATCTTTGGTAGCCAAAAAAGGAAACACCCTCTTGTTGGCATCTTGGAATCTAAAATAAAAAGAGCCCAAGGGACCAGCACCTTTCTTGTTGCGGATGATTTGGTAATAGAACCTAAACAGACGCAAACTAGGGGCTATCCCTAAAAATGCCTCAAACACATGGGCAAAAACGCTAAGTACCAGAACTGATTTCGGTGCAAGGTGAACCAATTCGATCCCGTAATGATTAAGAAGTTCAATCAGGAAATCACTCTCTGGCAAACGGAGGCCTGCCCGGAGATAAGGCACTAGGAGTACCGTGAAACCATCTGGAGGGCTCGGTTCAATCTCCCTTCCCGGTGCACGCCACTCGATGAGAGCCTTCTCCGGTAGATGCCCATCCTGCTCCAGTCCTCTGAGCTCCTCCGCGGATAGCATTGACGGCTTCCATGTCACCATTTTCTCAGTGTAATGCTTCGGGAGATCCTTCTTTTCGAAGGTTCGGGAGGACGAAAGAGACTCGGTGAATGGGAAAAGTGGAAGTGAAGACGACTGGGGTAAAAACGTCTAAGGAGAGGTAAAAGAAAGAAATATGAGTATACCCTTGGACTGCACCTCGATTATCGGTGACATGACAATTCACGTCTGGTCTGACGTGTGGGTCCGGGCTGACGATGCGATCGAGAGCGAAAGTGTGCGGACGGTCCGATCTAGGTTCAATGGTCCGGATTGAAACGACTGTTCGGTCCAACCAAATCGCGCGGGTTCAAGTCGCTACAGTGCCAGTTGGCTCTGGGCTGGGTCTACTTGGTTGACTAGAACCAAATTCAGACTTAAAAGTTTGACCGGAGGATTAAAAATACCAAATAAATTTATAAAAATACGAAACTTTTCAGAGAAGCTACTGGGATGACATATGTCCCATATAAATTTTGAAAAATCACTATTCACGGTTTAAATACTTACTTTAAATTCCGTAACCGAGTTGGTTTAAATAAGGAACAGAGGTTTTTCTTAAGTTCAAACTGATTTCAAAAAATATTTTTATTCAATATAATTTATCTAGTATTTGATTAAATTATTACCCAGGGTTATTTACAAGCATTACCTTCAGTTTTTCTTAAGGAGTTTCTTTTCAAGTTTTAAGTTTGACTTGGAATTTGAATTGTTCAAATGCAACAGACTGTGCAAATGATCTAAAATGTCATGTATATCCAGGTTGTTGTTCTATCAAGTTACTTCTTTTTTTCACCTCAATGTGCATTCAGTTGATGCTCGTGCATGCAAGTAGAGTTTTAGTCCTTGCCTTTTCTTCTTCTCATTTTTCAATTCTTTCATTGGTGCAGCAACAGAAATAGCAGAACTTCCCGGGTTCTATGTCACGATAATCCCGACCGCGAGCTCTTTGTTCAATGTTTCACGGATGAATTTATCAACAAGAAGCAATGTCCGTGCATATACAAAAGGTAATGTGCCTGCTTTAGAATCGTTCAATTCCATACTTTTGGCCTTTAATGTACGAATAGTTTTTTTTTGGCTGATTGGATATGCATTGCAGATGGCATAAACCTACCGACACCAAAGTACAATAGTAGCATATTGGAGGATATGTTTTCAGAGGAAAATGCAGAATTTATCAGCAGCACCTTTGCAGATTGGAAATCCTTGCAAGAGGCACTGGTTTTACTAAAAGTACGCAGTTCATCCCGAATTCTAGTGCTTTTACTTATCAAAAGTAAGGGTTAAATGTTCACCCGTTTAGAATGGGTTTCTGTTGTGTTCGGTTATCAGTTGTTGTTAAGCAGTACTGCAGTAGTTCTTGAAATGAGCAATAGCCCCTTTAACAGCTATGTAATGACGAAAACTTTTATATTTGACAGTGCAGCAGGGCTGTTATACCTTTTCTTTTTGTCCTGGATGGCAATATAATGTTAGTTCCAAATGCAGGTTTGGGCACGTCAAAGAACTTCAGTATATACACATGATTGCCTCAATGGATACTTAATATCTACCATTCTCGTGTTTCTTACTATGGACTGTGGAGGAAGCATAATTAATAGATCAATGACCACAAGACAAATTTTCCGTGTCGTAATCAACTTTTTGGGTACATCCAAGCAACAGAAAGTTGATGTTTTATAACATTTACCAATGTTTACCATATTGAAGCATCTCTGTGTTCTTACAGCAACTTCGAAGATGTGGGCGAAGGGCTTGGTGATTCAGCCAATGAAGAAGCGTACAATCACCAAAGGTCTGTCAACCTGCTGCATGTAATATGTAGCTGGATGCCATCATAAATATATTAGTGTCTGTATCTGTTTCTGTCGAATAAATGGAATAATATCTTCCGTACAAAATCATAATTTCTCCATACGGTTCTTTGCCTTAGTGTGAACATGGTATGCACAAATTGGCATCTCACACTTAGGTATTGTTAGCTCTGGTTATATTACACCATGGTTACCCGGTGCACCTGTGCCTGGAATTGAGTAATGGGAATACCTAGTATGGTTTCTTGATGCATGACTCACAATTCTGGATTCAACTTCCGCACAAAGTGCTAATGATTAGTGCGGTAATATTAAATAGTTCAATTATCTTTTTCATCAATATGATCTTCTGATTGAGTGAATTGTTCAGGACATTGCTCATTTCCTGAAAACAGCTGATGTTGCCATATGTGATGTATCTGGTCACGTAAATCTGGCATTTCGGATGACGAAGTCAGCTTTTTTAGAGGTATGTGTGATTATGAAAGTACTCTATGACCACCAGTTCCTTTTTCACTTAGCTTCCTTCTCTTTGTTATTTCACTTCTCATGTATATCTACTGAGTACTGACATACACAACCTTGTGTTATGATCCAACCATCCCTGGTAGAAGTTCGCTTTAGTTGTTTTGACTTTTTATGTTCAGAATAATGCACTCCACATTTGTCATCAAGCTTGCAAATCTCTTTTAGTTGAACTGTTATAGTCTCCACCTTAATCTAATGATCTCTCATATTCGGCTTCAAGATGAGGCAGCTTGCACATGTAATTGCCTTGATAAATGCAGAGGTGGCGGATTTGAAGAGCTTTTTATGACCAAGGTTGATTTGGGCGCCAAGTTCGATTCATGCTTGAGGTATGTCGAATTAAGCAAATTACGATGCATAACTTTTGTGCACATTGCATTATGTACTTTAACTGGATCTGGGACCTTTATCCAAGAGAGCAGTGCAGCACATGCTGAGCCTGAGACTATCTAGTTGCATTGTGTGCGTACTCGCACACACGTTTGTGTGATTTTGGAAGACAGTGATAATCATTCCTTTCATATATCCATTCCAAAACTTCACACAGTTCTCACAGGTTGGAAAATAGCATTGGTGTCCCACTGACAAGTGGCCTCAGGCCGCACTTGTCAGCCTCACTTTTGATGTTATTTTCCAATTTGCATATTTTCAGAGTGTCATTGAGCTAATTTCCCCTTACTAGTATAATTCCCAGATTGGAGACTTTTCCATCAGCTTGCAAGTTGTGAAATTTCGATTAGCTATCCAATCCTAAATAAAGATGGAAGCTAAGAATCTGATCAAGTTCTCACTTGATATTGCTTGCTGTCACTGTCAGGATAAACTTGAAGGGGCACTCTAAACTTACTGCATCAGGCTTTTGCTTGGATGATGAATCTTGGAGAGTACTTGAAAAAGATGTTCAGTCCTTGCTGCAACAAGGACTTACAGGCAGAACAAACATGATCCGCGTCCTGTGGAGAAGCACACCTTCCGAATGGAATATAATGGATGTATGTAACATAAGTGTAAATGACCACTTTTTCTTTGCATTTCAACCCAGTGACAAGTACACCTTTATAGGGTTTCTCAGAATTTGGTAGCAGTCCGCTGCTTGTTGGCATAATGCTTAGCTCATTGGAAAAGAGTTTTCGTCTTGTCGATATTGGTTCAAACCCTGAGAATCTAGCTTCCTAGATCCAGTTCACAAATTTTGGTCGTCGTCATGTCCCAACAAATACAATTTTAACCGCTAATTATTACTGTAGTATATTTGTAAAACTCAATAAAATTATAATATTATAAAAGTATTTTTCAAAACGAATTTACACGTATATCTAATCTAAATATTTAAAAAGATATAGATAGCCAAATTTTCTAAAGTTTGACTATATGTGTCCTAAAAACGACTTGTTTTTATAAACCGGTGAGAGTAGTCTACTACCAACACGTTCTGGAGTAGATCGACGTGGATTTTTAATCAGAATGCTCACCGTCGGAAGGCAGCAAGTAGGAGCTAAAAAGTTGATTACATTGTACAGACACAGGTCACAAATACATAAATGGAAGAAAAATACGTACGCAACCAACCAACAACCTGGTACAAGAGCAACAAGCTCGAATTCGACACATGTTTGATATAATTCTTTGAAGACACCAAAACAGACACAACATGCAACAAAGCAGCATCAGTTTTACATATCATGTGCTAAGCACACACTCTGTTACAGGGAAGAGCAAAATTTGTTGATTCAGAAAACAATGAGGGTATTGTAAAAGCTCCAAGTTAAAGTAACTTCAACATGTCGACATAAATAAGAAAAGAGCATCTCAACGAACTTGAGCTCAGTTTTGGGCTTCAAACTCCTGCTTGCTCATGAATATTGCCACCGGCTCACCAGGAGAAGGCGGGGTCTTGCTCAGCACAGAAGCATGGCTGCCAGCTTTGGCACGAGCAGCTTCATCAGATGCCGACAGGATCTCTACATGCTCAAGGCCCAACTGCCTTTTGATCAGCTCCAAATTCTCCTCAAGAACATCCACTTCACCAAAAGGAAGCTTCAAATTCAAAGCCTGGAGACCAACGTTCCTTGCTTCGTCTTTCTTCAATTTGATGAAAGGCATGCATTGCTTCTGGACTTGTTTGAAGTTTGCTACCTGTCCGATGAAGCAATTCTTCAATGTTTCGTTAATCTCATCCTCAGTGGCAAAGGAACGTGCCTGGCTGTCAAAATTGGACTGGAGCACCCTCAAACACTGCTCTTTCCACCCATAATAGTGCTCATTGACATAGATCAGACCAACAGTCAGCTTGTTTCCCTCTGACGGAGGAGGCGCAGCTCCCTTCTTGGGTTTCTTGGAACCAGATTCTTGCTTCTGAAGCAGCTTCCTCATTAAAACTATGGAGTCCTGTAAATATTTGTTTGCAATTCTTAGAGTAGGATCCGGGGTGCCTGCAATTGGCCACCCAGCTTTTATTGCAAAACCTTCCTTCCTCAGGAGCTTTCGCCAAACATGTTCAGCATAGTGTGGACAAATGGGGGTGATAAGCCTGGTCTGGACTTCCATAAACCGCCACAACAAATCACGGTTCATGCCTGCCGCTCCACAAGAGAGTCTGTACTCATCTCTAGCCAATTGAAGGTCATAGAACCCAGACTTCAGGGCATCTCTGAACATGAAGGCATTGTAGCTCTTCTCAGTTTCTTTTACAGCAATGTTTATCTCATTGGCAAACACATGGTCAGCATAAGTAGAGGGAGGCCCAACTCTTAGAGAAGATTCAGCAGCTATAACCTCTTCCATCCATGCAAGTTCTTTTGTAAGCCTCAAAATAGCAGCATTTGCAGTTTCAAAGACAAAGTTTGCATCATCCATACCATCTCCAGCATCAGCAAGGGCAAACCTAGTGGCATCAGATGAGAATTCTTCAATGGCCTGCCGAAGAGTTCGGAAATTCCCTGTGGACTTGGACATCTTCTCAGAATTAAGCATAAGATGCCCATTGCAACGGAAGCCACGAGGCCAATGGTGCTCAGGAAGAAGCGCTGTATGATTGTAAATGCTGAATGTCAGATGGTTCTGGATAAGGTCCTTACCAGATACCCGAATATCAAAGGGATACCAATACTCAAATTCTTGCTTCATTTTGCTCAAGAGGGCAGGAGCAATATCACCCTTGGGTGCTGGACCACCACAGAACACATAATCCCAGACTTCATCTGTCATTTGCTCTGGCCTGATAGATGATATTTCCTTTCCATACATGTCACCATTTTGCAAAAAGTGTGCAATTGTGTAATAAGCCATGTATAGGGTTGAATCAGAAAGAGATTCTACAAGGAACTGCTCATCCCAAGGAATACGAGTACCTAGGCCAAAAGAACGTGAACAGGCCCATTGGTTCAGCCAGCCCAATGTGTGCTCGAAACCATTACGGGTTTCTGCTGAGAATGTATTCATATTTTCCAAGCATCGGACTGCCTTCTGCTTCCATTCAGCCTCACCATAAGTTATGTACCACTGATCTGTGAGAGCAACAACACACTCATCACCAGATCTCGACATAACTTTCTTCTCAGGCTCGCTGTATAACACTGCAGTGCCTTTTTCCAACAGCTTGTTCTTTATCAGTGGCTTCACTTCTTGAACCTTTCTGCCATTGAACTCCCCTACAATCATTGTTCCATCAGTAAATCCTTTCAGATATGTCATCCTTTTTGCTTCAGTGAGCTTCTCCTTGTCATTCTGGCTCTTAATCTTAAGATCAAGGCACACCTTCTCAGCTGACTTATCTCCAAACTCAGGAATGTTGATTATTGGTATAATCTTAAAGGGAAGAACCCACTCATCTTTGACTCCAAACTTCGCTCTCAAAGCCGGCTTTGTGACTAAATCTTGCAGTGCCATGAAATCATCTGGCGAATCACTTGGAACACTAGTCACAATGCCAGTGCCTTTATCTGTTAAGATAGTGAGCATGGGAAGTGCATATATGATTTCATTAAAGGCGAGAGGGGATTTTAATGGCAAACCAATCAGATCATTGCCAGACAGCTCAGCTAAGCAGGTTGGCTTTTCCGGGACCCTAGATAGATGTTGATATGCAAGATTAAGAGCAGCCCTTGCTGTCATAATGAAGACATCAGTGTCATTGATCTCATAAGCCCCATAGTTTCCATCAGGCAATACCCAACAATTTGTCTGCCCATACATTGTCTCAGGTCTCAATGTAGCTGCTGCCAAATAAACTTTCCTTCCTTCCAAGGCCTTCAACTTAGGAGGAAAAGGTGGGATCACTTCCATTTTAATCAATAAATATTCCTGTGGCTGCACACCTTCACCTGTTGCTCGATCATGGTCAGCACAAGGTTGGCCATCCAATGGAGAGTAGATTGTGTACCTCATATCTTTAACAACCTTGTCCAGTTTCTTCAGCTTTTTCATCTGCCATCGGACAAAAGCATCATAGAACAGGTTCATGTCAGTGGTTATGAATGAACGCCTCCAATCACAACCCAGGCCAAAAGCCTTGAGGTCCTCCTTCGCCAACGGAGGGAAGTAATTCAACCAGTGATAAGGATCCTGAAATTTGGCAACTTCTTCATCGGACAGGCCAAAGCCCCTCATGATCTCCCACTGGAACTTCTGTACGCCAGACTTTGCCGCAGCCTTAGCTTTCTTGCTCTTAAATTTATCTGGGACAACAGCAACCTGGTCAGCCTGGTTATCATCTGCCACCTCAGAGCTCGAATCCTCCTCTGCTATAGGAAATACTGGAGGATTTCCATATTGTTGAATCTCCCGGGCAAGCTTATCGGCTGAGGCCTTTATGGGCATTCCAGTACAATGGAAAGCAAAGGGCAAAAGGACATTTGAGCCACGAAGTCTGTGGTATGCAGCACCAAACTCAAGTTTGGACAATGAGAAAGCATGGCCTAAATGTAGTAAGCCATTCATGTAAGGGTATGGAAAGTTGCCAAAGAATTTTTCACCAGGGCCAGGTGGTTTATCGTCAGACTCAGCCTCAAAAACCTTTTTCTCCTCCCAACACTTTTGAACATCTGATTGAATCTTGAGCAAAAGGTCTCTCCGGGCATAACTCTTGCCTCCATCAGGATTTGCTGATGACATTTTCCTGATCAATCAACAAAAAAAAAGGTGTCAAAGGACAAGCCTATTGATTTAATTTAATTTAACTGAAAACTTACATATATCTTCCATGTAAAAGAGAGGAGCTAACAAACTCATGAAACATACACAAAACATTTATTTTCAAACAAGATATAATGGTACAATCAGCTTTGAAGTTAGATTCTAGTTTCACACATAGCTAACAAACTCATGAAGAGGAAAGTTAATGACGAAGTTATTATGTAAAGGAAACTAGAATTCCAGAATCATAAGCAAACATCGTCAAAAGATGGAGAGGGAAAATCAAACATAATTTGCCATTTACAAACTGACTAACTTGAGAAGAAAAACTCAGCTAACTCGCATCTTAAATATTTACCTAAAGACTTATCCTAAAATCAGAACTAAGCATTATGTAAAATAAGTTCAATCTACATATAAAAAATAATGAGCAGCCATATATCATATGCATATTGTATATCCACAACTCCACATAGTTCTGCAAGATAGAACAAGAAATCCATGTCTGAAACATCAAAAATGAAAAGCATACATGCAAATCCTCAAACTTGATTATCTTGCCAAACAGTGCATTAATGGACAGCATAACAGAAGCAAGCCGAACAAGTACTGTAAAACATGCCAATAACGACTCGGAATTTCAATCTCCAGTAAGATCTATATTATGAAGTTAATATGATCGAGAAAGTACTAATGGCACTTGGACTTAAAGTTCTAAACTATCCCCAGAAATAGAAATTTTTACAACAACTTAAAGTGTATATGAATTAAAAAATCTAATAGCTCAAACCAGGAATATAAAGTTCATGGATTTTAGTTGCAACAAAAACTGTCAGAAACTGTAAATATCATTGCTAAACAGTGGATGACATAACAAAATTAGAAAACAAATGCAGTGAAAATATCTACTAATGAATCGAATTGTAACAAAGAAGGGAACTCTATTTTACACCATTTCTAACACAGCCGACATGTTCCTACTATCCAATTAAACATAACTAAAGTGAATGAATCAAGTTATAAAATTAGATATTCACTCAAACCAATAGAAAGAGCTAAGGTTAGACTTAAACAGCAAAACACCTTTTGGAACAAGACAAACCCTAGGTTAACAGCAATCTTTTTAAATTTTGCAGAAAACTACATGGAATCTGTGTAAATCCAAGCCATCCTCGATCAAAGTAATGCTGAACAGATCAAACAAGACTAAAAAAACCTCCAACTCCATGAAATATGTAACTAAATACAACATTATATGGTCTATATATTGGTTACAGGACACCATGAACCATGCAGCAGTTTTTCCAAAAAAAAAATGCTTATTAGCTAATTACCTAGACAACATACACTAACCTCACAGCAAAATCGCAGAGCAGGGTGCTTCGCTACAGAGACCCAATCCCAAACACCGACAGGAACAACAGCAACGAAATCCGCCAAACGAACCCGCCGATCCACCCTACGCTCGAATCTGGGCGATTCGGGCACGGCGAGCAACTCTCTGCTGCGCACTCGCCCACGAATCCAGAACACGCGCGACATCCATCTACCGACCAACCACACAGAGGAGATAGGGGGAAACGTAGGGGTAGAATCGGGTACCTGACGACGGCGCGCAAGGAGGGGAGCCGCAGCAGCCTTAGCCCGGGGAGCAGGTAGGGAGCCAGAAGAGAGCGAGAGCGACGGCGACGGAGGAGGCTGCGGGCGGAGGGAGGGGGATTAGTTAGGGTTTACGCGGCTAAAACTTCAGCGCGAGTGGATCCGCTGGAGGCCGTCCTGTGTCGCGTGGTTGGGCCGATTTCAGCGTATCGATCGGTTCGGCATCCGTGCCTGAGGTGCTAATGCTGTACTACTTCCCACGAATCTAAACCGCAGGATACCAAACCAAGGGACAAGATGCGAGCGCGTGGGACATCTGACGGCACTTTTCACCAAAACGTCCTGTACAATCTCGAATTCCTTCACTTTTACCTAAGGCATTGAGGCTTTGTTTGGTTAGTGGGGATATCTATCCAAGGGAGAAACAATCTGAGGGGGTTCATCACATAGCATTTGGAACTAACATTATATTGCCATCCAGGACAAAAAGACAAGGTATAACAGCCCTGCTGCACTGTCAAATATAAAAGTTTTCGTCATTACATAGCTGTTAAAGGGGCTATTGCTCATTTCAAGAACTACTGCAGTACTGCTTAACAACAACTGATAACCGAACACAACAGAAACCCATTCTAAACGGGTGAACATTTAACCCTTACTTTTGATAAGTAAAAGCACTAGAAATCGGGATGAACTGCGTACTTTTAGTAAAACCAGTGCCTCTTGCAAGGATTTCCAATCTGCAAAGGTGCTGCTGATAAATTCTGCATTTTCCTCTGAAAACATATCCTCCAATATGCTACTATTGTACTTTGGTGTCGGTAGGTTTATGCCATCTGCAATGCATATCCAATCAGCCAAAAAAAAAAACTATTCGTACATTAAAGGCCAAAAGTATGGAATTGAACGATTCTAAAGCAGGCACATTACCTTTTGTATATGCACGGACATTGCTTCTTGTTGATAAATTCATCCGTGAAACATTGAACAAAGAGCTCGCGGTCGGGATTATCGTGACATAGAACCCGGGAAGTTCTGCTATTTCTGTTGCTGCACCAATGAAAGAATTGAAAAATGAGAAGAAGAAAAGGCAAGGACTAAAACTCTACTTGCATGCACGAGCATCAACTGAATGCACATTGAGGTGAAAAAAAGAAGTAACTTGATAGAACAACAACCTGGATATACATGAAGGACAGGCTTTCGTGCCTCATCTTGGAAAGTAGACCATGAAACCTTGCGGACTAATGGAGAAGAGCTCGAGCTCTTCGCAACAACACAGAGGTAAAGACACCTCTTTGCATGGTACTGGTGATTCAGGAAATCCTTTTCATGGAAGCATTCCTATATACAATCAGCAGAAAATAAATCACTAAAAAGTACTCCATGATCACTGACATGATAATCCAAAGCCTCAATTGTAGCTTAAATACTTTGCACATGTGCGTAAAAGTGCATTAGCTTTGTAAAGGTACCAATCTTTGTGGAAAACAAGACACTTGTGAATTTCTTCCATTAGAACAACAAATCGACCGGATTCCGGATAACTATCGGTAGGTCCGTGACGGTTGAGATTTAAGTGACGTTCGGAGTCAGATACTCATTTCTGTCGGTCGGTCGGTCGGATAAAAATTATCTGCTTGTTTTGCACCCCTACACAAGACATTAGATAGTAGAGGTGCAATCAAAGCGAACACAGAGACTAAACGCTGAGATGTCAAAGGAATATCCCCTGCCTGCTCAGATGCAGCAACCCATATATTTGTTACCCTGTTCCTAAGCGAAGTCACAACAGACTTTCCTCATACCACATGATGTTTGTCTTCTATGCCAAGATGTAATGTAAAGAGAGAAACATGCTTATGCTTCCCTCTATTGAAAGGTTCAACCCTTAAGATCCATTGCAGCATTAAGGTCACTGCAGCTGCTCCAAATGGAACAAACCTTGGGAAATCGCTTCCAGCCTTTGGCAGCACGGCTTAGGGCAGGGTCGCACCTGCCCCTAACCACGCCCACCCCTACAGTGAATGCATCTCGTGTCGGGCAAACAGCACATGTGCAGGTGCAGCCGGGCTTGCACCGTTCTGCCCCGGACAGTGGCATCTGGATGCGAGACGAGCCGCCGCGAGGGAACACGAGCCTCGAAGGGGGACGCTTCCCCTACCGCACGAGGTATTCAGACTGGCTGTGCCATTGTGCACGACATACTGGTTGTCTGACAGATTCAGATCCTTTGACATTGCAAAGGAAATGGTAGAGAGCTCTAACATTACAAAGGAAATGATAGAGCGCAACAAATACCATGGTATTGCGGTGATCCGAGCCACCAGATTCGAGAAGAACGGACTAGATAAATCGCTATGTTGTTACAACACTACTCTTACTACAAAGGCTTTCACCGCAGAGCGAGAGCCGAGCACAATCTTGTCCTTCGCTTTTTTCATCCAACGGCTACAAGTAGCGTGTGAGGATGCTTACTGAGTCAGAGGTCGATCTCGCCAACAAATGGACGCGGAGTGGTTTGTGAACATGTATGTGCCAAGGAAACAAAAAGCCTAGTTTAGCTAATACCAAAGAAAGCTCGTCATACACAACGCAGGCTTTCACATGCAATGTGTTTCTAGGAAGAGAAGAACTTCTGATAATTGAGATATCAGGCAAATCAATGGCAGCACGCGACGCCAAGCTACCCCAGATCACACCACCAGTTTCTACTTTCTACACCACGCATAAGCCGCCTTGCTCATATCGCAGATGAAAATGGTTTCCATGCCGGAAGCCAAAGAACAAATCAAACAAGAGCTCTTATCCTGCCTAGGATCAAAAGCTTTACCCGTCACACACGATCACAATAGAATTAGCTAGATGGAAACACACCATTCAACGTTGACGCAAGCTACAAGATCGACTAAACAAAGCAAGTTCTAAAGCATCACACTATAACTGTGAATAGAATCCTGTTACTTTACATCTAGTTCCTGAAAGATCTTTCAACCTGAAATTAAATTTAACCTTTTAATGACCACCAAGGCACTAACGCAACATATTTATGACAATCTGCACCCTTGAATAAAAATCAACAGCCAATAACAAATCCTATATGCAGAAACAAGCTTAGGCAAAGCAGTCATGGCATGAGCAAAGACGCAGATCAAAGAAGTCAATACAGAGCAATTAGGTTCCCAAAACAGTCACTTCCAAAACTCACGACAAAATAGCCACCAAACTCAATTGTAAGACCAAGTATAATAGCAAATTCAGTCGATAGAACAGACACGTAGTGCATTGTGAGATCCAAACGACGTCTATGAAATGATATAGTACTTAGACCTCCTAGGAGGTCCGTGAAGACCTCTTGGAGGTCCAAGAAGACATTTAGGGAGGTCCTGAAGACCTCCTCAAAACACTTCTCAAAGACCTCCTGGGAGGTCCTGTAGACCTCCTCAAAAAGCTCCCAAAAGACTTCCTAAAAACCTTGAGGACCTCCTTAAAAGCCCTCGTCGGAGGTCCTGGAGGACCTCCTCGAAGACCTTGAGGACCTCCTTAAAGACCACTTGGGAGGTCCTGAGCAACCTCCGCAAAGATCTCCTGAGAAGTCCTGAAAGACCTCGTGAGTGGTCCTGAAAAGACATCCTGAAAGACCTCGCTACAGTAACTCTGGAGACCTCCTCGCTACAGTACTAGATGGACAGTACGTGCGAAGACCTCTTCACAGAGGGAGGTCCTGGACGGTCCAGATAGCTTCAGGAGGAGGTCTTGGGTGGTCCGGATTGAGCCACGTTGATGCTTATGGGGAGGTCCTGAACGGTCCAGATAAAACCACGTTGACGCTCTGGGGAGGTCCTGGGCCGCTTAGATCAAACCATGTTGTTGCTCTGTGGGAGGACCTGAACGGCTCAGATCAATCCAGGGGAGGACCTGGACGGTCTAGATTAAGCCACATTAAGCTTCTGAGAAAAGTCCTGTGCAGTTCAAATCCACCCATGTTGACGCTTCTTAAAGAGATCCTGGACGGTCAAGATTGAGCCACGCTGAGCTTCGGGGAGACCTCCTAGGAGGTCCGTGAAGACCTCTTGGGTGGTCCTTGAAAAACCTCATGGAGATCCAAGAAGACCTTTAGGGAGGTCCTGAAGACCTCCTCAAAACACTTCTCAAAGACCTCCTGGGAGCTCCTGTAGACCTCAAAAAGCTCACAAAAGACTTCCTAAAATCCTGAAGGACCTCCTTAAAAGCCCTCGTCGGAGGTCCTGGAGGACCTCCTCGAAGACCTCTCTCAAAGTCCTCCAGGGAGGTCCAGTAGACCTCCTCAAAGACCTCCATTAAGCTTCTGAGAAAAGTCCTGTGCAGTTCAAATCCACCCATGTTGACGCTTCTTAAAGAGATCCTAGACGGTCAAGATTGAGCCACGCTGAGCTTCGGGGAGATCCTTGACGGTCCAGACCAAGCCACATTGATGCTTCTCAGAGAGGACCTGGATGGTTAAGATCTTTCCATGGGGAGGTCCTGAGAGGTCGAGATTTATCCACCTATGCACTCCTGAGGAAGTCCTGGACGGTCCAGATCTCTTCGGGCAGGTCCTGTGTGGTTGAGATTTGTCCACGTATGAGCTCCAGGTTGAACCACGTATATGCTTCCAGGGAGGACCTTGATGGTCTAGATCTCTTCCTGGCGAGGACCGCAACGGTTGAGATTGAAGCGTGTTGAACTCTTGGGGAGGACCTCGATGGTTGAGATTGAAGCGCGCTGATCTTATGGAGGTCCGTGACGGTTGAGATTTAAGTGACATTCGGACCAAGCGAAGCCTATAACTCAATCGTGCCGTTAAAACTCGATCAAACGGATCAAAGAAAGAAATAGCGCGTGTGATGTGCAGAACACGGAAGACATCAAATCAAAAGACAACTTATACCAATGCAACTTAAAAACCTCTTTTATTAGCAGGATCACGATCAAACACCAAGGTCAAACAGGCTCAAACAGAGACAACTCAAATGGCAATGTAATCATCATTAAACACCATGACTAAGACCTCCTATTGTCAATGTGTTCATCACCAAACAACACGACCTCCTAGACCTCAGATCTCCCCCCATCCTAGTCCGGGTCCACCTCGTCACCGACCATGATTGCCTTCACGCTCAACCTGCACATGCAAAGATCAAAGAACACTTATTCGGCACAAGTTCTCCAACTTGACCAATGTCAGCATGCACGCATATCACACACTACCAATTAATAAAACAATATCCAAATCAACTACGATGTCCACGATCAGATCCAAACAACGTCTACGAAATGATATAGTACTAAGACCTCCTAGGAGGTCCGTGAAGACCTCTTGGAGGTCCAAGAAGACATTTAGGGAGGTCCTGAAGACCTCCTCAAAACACTTCTCAAAGACCTCCTGGGAGGTCCTCTAGACCTCCTCAAAAAGCTCCCAGAAGACTTCCTAAAAACCTGGAGGACCTCCTTAAAAGCCATCCGCGGAGGTCCTGAGCAACCTCCGCAAAGATCTCCTGAGAAGTCCTAAAAGACCTCGTGAGCGGTCCTGAAAAGACATCCTGAAAGACCTCGCTACAGTAACTCTGGAGACCTCCTCGCTACAGTACTAGATGGACAGTACGTGCGAAGACCTCTTCACAGAGGGAGGTACTGGATGGTCCAGATAGCTTCAGGAGGAGGTCTTGGGTGGTCCGGATTGAGCCACGTTGATGCTCATGGGGAGGTCCTGAACGGTCCAGATAAAACCACGTTGACGCTCTGGGGAGGTCCTGGGCCGCTTAGATCAAACCATGTTGTTGCTCTGAGGGAGGACCTGAACGGCTCAGATCAATCCAGGGGAGGACCTGGACGGTCTAGATTAAGCCACGTTAAGCTTCGAGAAAAGTCCTGTGCAGTTCAAATACACCCATGTTGATGCTTCTTAAAGAGATCCTGGACGGTCAAGATTGAGCCACGCTGAGCTTCGGGGAGATCCTTGACGGTCCAGATCAAGCCACATTGATGCTTCTTAGAGGACCTGGATGGTTAGGATCTTTCCATGGGGAGGTCCTGAGAGGTCGAGATTTATCCACTTATGCACTCCTGAGGAAGTACTGGACGGTCCAGTGAAGGACACGGGGAGGTCCATTCTAAAATCTCAATTTAAGCTTTGAATTCTCATCAAAATCAGATTGTTCTTTTTGTTTTGAAATTTTCAAAAAGGCTCCAAAATCAGGGTGTTACATCCCGGGAGGTCATTGAAAATGTCATCCCGGACCTCTCAGGAGGTCTTTGGAGCCAAGACTTCCCAGGAGGTCTTTGTAGATGCCAAATTTTGCCATCGACAGGATCTCTTCAGACCTCCTCAGGACCACCTCGGACTTCCTTAGCACCTCCACAGACCTCCTCCGGAACTCCTTAGACCTCCTCAGGACCTTTCCAGGACCTCTTTAGGACTACTCCAGGATCTCTCCAAGACCTTCTCAGAGACCGCTCCAAGACCTCCTCTTGGACCTCCCCTTAGACCTCAGGTGGGTACAAGTAGCAGATGATGATATGTCACAACGCAACAGGACCTCCTCAGGGCCTCCCCAAGACCTCCCTCCAAGACTTCCCCAGGATCTCCTCGGAACCTCCCCAGGACCTCCATTCTCTTGTAATAAATAAGATAAAATGAATGTTTTAACATGATGTATGAGATCAGTTGGCAATGTACTGCAGATGTTACATGTCATTATTATTACTATACATTCTAATTAGGCTTCAACTTCATGACATGATTGGTTTTGCACGTAGTGATATTCATCAAGTTTTAAGCTGACAATCTCAATTTCACATACTGGAAACTGGATATCATACATTTATTTGTTTAGGTTATGATGAAACAGCTTAACGTGATGCTAGACCAGGAGGTCTTGGTCGTGTTGTTTGGTGATGAATACAATGACAACAGGAGGTCTTGGTCGTGGTTCTTAATTCTTTGCCATTTGAGTTGCTTTGGTTTGAGTTTGGTTGACCTTGGTGCTTGGTCGTGATTGTGCTGTTGACTGCTTGGTTTTTGGGTTGCGTTTGATTTAATTTATATTTGGGTTGCTTTGGATCTTTCGGTGTTTTAGTTTGAAGTCTTCCGTGGTCAGCCTCAGAGCCTGCGCTCTTTCATTGCGTGAATCGTCCGATTTAATGTTAACGGGTTGATTGAGTTAAAAGGCTTCGCTTGTCAGAACGTCACTTAAATCGCAGCCATCCAGGACCTCTCCTGGAGAAGATCAAGACCGCACAGGATCTCCTTCCGAAGTGAATCAACGCGCTTCAATCTCAACCATCGAGGTCCTCCCAGGAGATCCAACGCGCTTCAATCTCAACCATCGAGGTCCTCCCAGGAGATCCAACGCACGTCAATCTCAACCATCGAGGTCCTCCCAGGAGATCCAACGCGCTTCAATCTCAACCGTCAAGGTCCTCCCAGGAGATCCAACGCGCTTCAATCTCAACCGTCAAGGTCCTCCCCTGAAGAAATCTTGACCGTCACAGATCTCACTCAGAAGCATATACGTGGCTTAATATGGATCGTCCAGGATCTCCCCAGACGCGATCTGGACCGTCCAGGATCTCCCTTAGAAGCGCGTAAGTGGATAAATCTCGACCTCACAGGACCTCCCCACGAAGAGATCTTGACTATCCAGGTCCTCCCTAAGAAGCATCAACGTGGCTTAATCTGGACCGTCAAGGACCTCCCGGCTCGGCGTGGCTCGATCTTGACCGCCCAGACCTCTCCAAGAAGCATCAACGTGGGTAGATTTGAACTGTACAGGACTTTTCTCAGAAGCTTGACGTGGTTTAATCTGGACCGCACAGGTCCTCCCCAGGCGTGATCTGAGCCGTTCAGGTCCTCTCTCGAAGATCATATGAGTTTCAATCAAGACCGTCCAGGTCCTCCCCAGGCGTGATCTGAGCCGTTCAGGCCCTCCCTAGAGCTACAACGTGGATTGATCTGAGTCGTCCAGAACCTTCCCAGAGCTTCAACGTGGATTAATCTGGGCCGTCCAGGACCTCCCCAGGAGGTCTTTCGGAAACTTAGCGAGGAGGCCTTTGAAGTCCTGTAGCTCCGTTACTGTTCGACACGTGTACGGTAGCAAGGTGGTCCTCCAAGGTACTGTTGCAAAACGGTCTTTGAGGAGGTCTTTAAGGAAGTCCTCCAGGACCTCCTAGGAGGTCTTTGAGGACGACTTTTGAGGAGGTTCTCAGGACCTCCCTGGAGAACTTTGAGAGAGGTTTTCGAGGTCTTTTAAGGAGGTCTTCAGGACCTCCCGGGAGGTCTTAGACGAGGTCCTCCAGGAGCTCCCAGGAGGCCTTTTTGTGACCTTTCAAGAGGTCTTTTCAGGACCTCGCAGGAGGTCTTCTTGGACCTCCCTGAGGTCTTTTCAAGGACCTCCCAAGAGGTTTTTCCAGGACCTCCTAAGAAGGCTTCACTGATCTTCGAGGAGATCTTTGCATGGACTCTGTTGATATTTTGTTATTACAAATATGCGTTTTGGGATGTCTCCACTTTTGCTACTGTGTGGGCTAGCAGCTGATCTTGGGACTAGCTCATCTACACGGGGGTCTTAGGGTGATCTCTAGTCTCACGACCACCTTCAGGTCTGGTCATGAACTTGGGGTGATCCCAAGTCCCGCAGACCTCTGCTCTCGGATCTCTAGGAAGCTTCACAAGACCATCGGGAGGTCTCCTTGGACCTCCGGGTGGCCATGGTGGAAGGGAGGGCCTCATCGTGAGATTCTCCCTATCAGCCGTTGTTGATTCCCCCCACTCTCAACCGAATCAACGGCTGCTGGGGCCTCCCACCACGGTGGTCCTTAATCCGCCCTTGCAGTTTGCAGAGAGCGAGCGTCTTTAGTCGGTTTCCACTTTCCAGCACGTGCTTGATAGCAATCCAATATAAGCACGAGCACGGTGTCCTTGCTCAAATGAGTTGATCTTTCGTGCAAAAGTCCATTGGTCCAATTTCGTAGAGCCACGTAGTAAAGCTTACCGTGTGCTCAGCTGTTGGGCCGGGTAGGTGCACTCTGAACAATTAGCGGAGGGGCAAGCAGACCTTCTCTGCTTGCTCGGTACAACTTCCTCTCTCGCTTTTCACTAAACGCGCGCTCCACAAATCGAAGGACACCGGTCCGCATTGACTGGATGCCGATGCGCGCCAGGGTTCCAAGGTGATGACCACAAATGCATGCCAAGGTAAAACTTGTTCTGAAACAAGTGATTGATGGTTAAATAGGCCAAAGTAACGGAGCTAAGTTAAGAGTTACTGATCAAGAATTCTGTGCTCCATGTGTACTCCTTAAGATTTGAATGAATGCAAGGAAAAGCTTGCGTGCACTTGCCCCGACTGCCACTGCAAGAACACGCGCGTGGGGCAACTACGAGTGCAAATGCAAGGGCAAACAGATCTACATACGAGGAGAGGACATATATATATATATATATATATATGCATAGGTAACACAATCTGCAATTTCATGTGACCGTGGCATGAAATATTGGGGAACAATGCATACTTCAAATGCTCTTGCTTGGCTTTGCGATGCAGCTAACAACATGTCCAAGTTCGGCTGGTTCATCACCATCTTGGTTGTGTCGTACGTCGTGGGCGTAGGGATCGCCGGCTACGTGTTCTACGAGCATATACAAGACTCAGGGTATATATGTCCATCTCACAAACGTACTTCAACAGAAATGACTCTCAAGTATCACGTATGTGATATGTTAAAAGATGTATACAAATGAACATACTTTGGAATTTGTGTTTTTTTCTAGTCGTACATGGACTCGGAGATCATGGCCGGCCATCATGTCCCAGTACATGCCGCATAATGAGAACCAGCCTCTTCGACAACATGCATGATTCAGAAGCGTAAGGTAATTTCACTCCCCAACCAAATGGACAGTCCTTATTTGTTAGGTTTAGGATCACAAAGCTACATATATACAGTTGCACGAATGCCCTTTTGTTAGCTTTAGGATCATGCGCTAAATGATCTCTTGAAATGTCTCTGTGACCTTTGCATCTTATGAACAGGCACTAGGAGGAGAATTTGGACAGTGGAACCGGAAGAGTTTCCTCCAAATATGGGCTGGGACTTGCAAAGCATCGTGTTCCCATGATTTCAACCATGCTAAGCAAATACTTTGTTGTGCTTTCGATGATTTTTACATCATTTTTGTATAGTAAAAAAATAACGTACGGTTTGTACCAAGCCACAGCAAACAAAGACGAGCATTAGAGAATTAGCTAGGTAGGCATTTCTGCTCTCTTGTGGATCAACACTCTGACAGACCAAAAAGAAATATACAAGCAGCGATGTACAAGTACAATAGATAACCCATATTAGCACTATGGTGTTTACGTACTCGTGAAGTTGTTTCCTTGCATGCTTTCCTGAAGACACCAGGGGCAACTTACAGAAACCTTGTTATTGCAAGTGCTCCAGTTTTCAGAAATCAATGATAAGAGAGTTGAGCACTTGCTACTTCTCTTATAGGCTTTCACTCAGGCAAGACGATGAAGCAACCACACAAGAACCCAAATGCATTAATAGCAGGCTGAGGGGCTGACAGATTCTTGATTCTTGATCTCCATCATGTGGAGTTGCCCTACAAATCCCTTCCCCCAATGCCATTTCTTGGGCAGTGGAGCATTATCGGGGACAGTTCCATGAATCCATGATATGATTCTGCTGTTCCTACTTGGGCTGCCAACTTGCCAACACTGAAAAGAGCAGTTCCTGCACAGAGCTGCCTCGCTGAGCACAAAATTCCATTCATTTCTAAAGTAGTCCAGATATGGGAATGTGATTGTTCCATCAAATTTGTACCGTGGCAATTCATCATTTGATTAGCACCCTAAGAGAACTTAAAATGGGGTAGGGGAGTTTCAATCGCCATAAAGAAATGGCGGCAATGATTCTAAAATCAAATGACAAGGACCAAAAAAAACTCCCAAAACAAACAGTCATGTTTATTAGTGATTTTATTTATCCAACTAACATCGTAATAAAAGGAAGAAAAAAAACATTGCATGGATTAAAGGTAACATCACACATTCTCTCAAAACAAAGAAATATCCGCTAAATCTTCTTGGGGGCAAAATGAGATCTTACAACAGAGTATAAGAGAGCTTTCTATTTGTATTGCTCTGAAACTTCACGAACAAACTTGTCCATGAATTGACATTTCTTGTCAAAACCCCAGCCTGGATTATTCTGCAAAACACAGAAACAGAAATAAGAATACAAAATTTCATCATGATACGCCACATCTTGTCTTTTCTGGAAGGAAAGTGAAAGGAGAATAGTGGCAAGTAGGAAACAAATTCCTCCAAGAAAACTAAAAAAATTGAGCACAGAAATACACTAAACAGGGTCTCGAGACTTAAAAAAAAAACCATTTTTAACTTACTATCTAGGACAGTATGTAAAGCTGTGCAACATATAAATGGTTATGAATTTACATGGTACATTTGGTATGTATGATGTTGACTGCAAATCTTCCAATATGTAGTGCCACTTCTCTGTCAGGTGTTCACAATTAGCCAGCTTAAAGCGTATGTACGTGGCCAGATTTGAGAAAGATTGGATAAGCCACTTGCTATCTCAGAAGGGCAGGGTAATCAACTATCAATTGTATCTATCTGGTACAGCATGTCATGATAAATCTAGACAAGATATTTTTATAGAACCAGGGTAGCTTAGTAAGACCAGACTATAGATAGATGAGACTTGAAGGTGGGAACAAACAATTGAAATAGTATGAAGACATTACATTTAAAAAAACTTTGCCAAGATTATCATTAGTGTAGTGTTAAAATTAAAGTTTGATATGCTAACAGAAGGCATCTCTATTTTCGAAAGCAAGCTGATTATAGATGATCGTGTTAGAATTTCATATGACTATCGAGTCAGACCGGAATCGTGTTGCTTCCATCACTACTGGAGATTCAGAAATCGGTTACTCATAAGACACCATTCAAAATCAACCATCAATATTTTGAATACTGCTCAGAGCATCAGTTTTAATAAGAAGGAAAACCTTAAGAGATAGTAAAGTTTTATCAGTAAATCGCTTTATTGAAGAGGGTATGTTTTCTGGAAGAGTGCTGGCAACTCTTTGCAGCTCCTCTTCTTGTTGTTTTGCAGTTACGACATCAGGCCCGCTGTACATATCTATCAGCTCTTTCATATAGGGGACCCTCGCCATTACATCTTTCACAGCTTCCTAGAAGAGATACAGTAGATTATACTGGGTCAGTTGAAGATACCCAAAAGAACTCATATTACTCATATTAGCAGCAAGGTGAGTACAACTGTTAATGTATGCATGTACTGGTTGGCATATTAGTGGAAGGCTACGAGAGAACATATAATGTGACGTCATACAGGACTTTCCAAGTGTGCACTAAATACTGAAACGTAGAACCAGATACGCTTATTTCTACAAGTCCAGGAGATATCTGAAAACTAATATCATCATATTTTAAAAGTCATGGAACCACCGAAGCACTGTTATGAGGAAATACATCGATAATAAAACCCAAAAGCAAACGAGCCAATCCTGTCAAGGAAGGGGAAAGTAGAGTTCAGAGAAGAGAAGGGGCGAAGGAAGAACAAGGAAGGGGAAAGTAGAGTTCAGATTCTATTCTCATTTTCGACAAAACACTGAATGTGCACAGGCTTGGCTTATATGCCCTTCGTAGCTTTTACATGGGCCAGGCCCAATATCAAACAAAGGAAACCCTAACGCAATCAATTAAAACGTTATCTTCTGGACCGTTGGATCAACCTGGTCCGATCGGACCATATCGAGCTCCGTCGGATCAACCAAGGGCCGATCGGACCAAGGTTCCAGCCGTAGGATCTTCGTAACTCAAAACGTTTCTTTGACGCCGTCATCATCTCCTTTATGAAGAGCAACGGCGCCGAAGACTACTGTGCTTCTTCTTCATGTCGCCGATTCCCCAATCCTGACATTGTCGCCTCCTTGATTACCAGCTTGTCCCCAAGCTGAAGACTGAGGAAATCTGGTACAGAGAAGATCATAATCTTCCCAAGTCGCCATTTCAGCTGGCAAATGAGTCCATTTGATCAGCACCTGGACATGCGCTGCATTGCCCTTCTTAACCAATCTTCTGTCAAGAATTGCCTCGGGTTGAATGTTGCGGACTGAAAAATCCACCGGATGAGGAAGTGAAGCGAAAACTGGGGTATGATCAGGAACATGTGGTTTTAGTTGTGAAACATGGAATACCGGATGGACTATAGCACTGTCATGTAGTTGTAGTTTGTATGCTGCTGCTCCAATCTTTTCCAGAATAGTATAAGGGCCAAAATACTTGTATGATAATTTCGGAAAGGGACGATTCACCACTGAAGATTGAGCATATGGTTGAAGCTTCAAGAAAACTTTCTCCCCTACTTGGAACTCACGGAATGACCTATTTTGATCAGAATACTGTTTCATTCTTATCTGCGCTCTTGCTAGCTGTTGTTTGAGAATATCAGAATAAGTTTCCCTCTCAGCCAATATATCTGCCACCACAGTATTGTTTGTAGTCGAGAGATCGGGTAAAAGACCATAATGTGGTTCCATTCCATACAAAGCTTTGAATGGAGTGCACCCCAATGTTGAGTGATAGCTTGTATTGTACTAATACTCCGCTAACGACAGCCATTGTTGCCATTTGGTCGGAGTTTCTTGGACAGCACATCTTAAATACATTTCAAGGCATTGATTTATTCTTTCGCTTTGACCGTCCGTTTGAGGGTGATATGCCGTGCTCATCTGTAATTTCCTCCTATATTCTTCCACGGAACTTGATTGCTTTAAGAGTAAAAGCTCCCTGATCCGGTCCCTTTGGGTATTACCTTCAAATTCAGATACTACAGCTTCACGAAACTGCTCCCAGTCATGCCAACCTTGGGCTATTTTGTACGCTTGGTACCAATGGGCAGCCCTATCATGCATATACATAGTAGCTGCTGCTACTTTAAATCCTTCCGGAATCATGTATATTGCAAAAAAAAAGTTTGACACTTATCAATCCAAATTCTGACATCATTGCCGTCGAATTTCGGAAAATCGATCTTAGGCATCCAGTTTCTTCTACCTTGTTCATGGGGCCCTCGGCCTGTCTCCTGTAACTCTGAATTCACTGGTGTAGGAGGAGGAAAATGTATCTGAGGCGGATTCTGTTCCACGTGGACCACCGGTGTTGTTGCGCGCTGAATCACCGATTCATCGGGCTTCATTCCCACTATTCCGGCTTCATCTCGAGTTGGAATCACTAGTCGAGGTGGCGCATTCTTCTTGAGCGTCTTAGCCACTGAGACTTGTTCTTGCTGAACCCTCCCGATTGATTCCATGGTCATGGTCACCCTTGTTTGCATCTCATCCAACCTTGCCCCTTGCTGATCAAATCGTTGGTCTACCGCCGCCATGTGATGTGAGAGCCCAACTCCTCCCGCATCATCCTCATTTCTGCTCTCCACAGATCGACCAATCTCGTTTCCATTCCTTCCATTTCCGCCACCACTTGACGGACTTGGAGTCCCTGCTTCGCCGGAGCCGTGGTGTTCCCACTCTGAGTCGACCGAACCTAGGGTTGGGGTTTACAGCAATCGCGCAAGGCAACCGCTAACCTTCCCTTGGGATTTCACCGATCAAGACTTCGAGAATTCAGGGAACAACGCCGGATCGGTCAAGCTCTGATACCAAGTTGTCGTGACCCCATCGCCGGAAGTATTCCGGTCTGGATGATCAGACGTTCGGATGAATAAGAGTTCAGAGAAGAGAAGGGGCGAAGGAAGAACAAGGAAGGAAGGGTTACATGGGCCAGGCCCAATATCAAACAAAGGAAACCCTAACGCAATCAATTAAAACGTTATCTTCTGGACCGTTGGATCAACCTGGTCCGATCGGACCATATCGAGCTCCGTCGGTCGGATCAACCAAGGGCCGATCGGACCAAGGTTCTAGCCGTAGGATCTTCGTAACTCAAAACGTTTCTTTGACGCCGTCATCATCTCCTTTATGAAGAGCAACGGCGCCGAAGACTACTGTGCTTCTTCTTCATGTCGCCGATTCCCCAATCCTGACACCTGCAAGAAGCTTGGGCCCTGCCATTGTGCTGGGCAGGTACACCTCCGTCTGGATCTACATCGTCGCTACCGTCTCGGCATCTGCCGCAGGTGCCCTCTCGCAATGTAATCATCAGCGATCCGATCGGATCATGGCTTTCCTCTCTGCATATGATCATCCAACAGGTTTGAATCAACCGACCGCACTACCATCGGTTTGTAACGGAAGAAATAGACCCAAGTCATATGTACTATACTACATGGGGTATAAATGTGGTTTGATTTTGCTGCATACGTGAGTTGAAATTACTATACTATATAAAGGGAGCTGCTAGCCTACGCTATACTGTTGAGGGATTATCTATCCGTAAGGTGACCAGTGGCGGACCCAAAATTTTTAGAATGTGTGTTCGGACTTCGAAGCTAGTTTGTCCAAAAACGCCGATACCGTGAGATATCATTTTTCTCCAAAACACTGATACGACAATACACGTATACATAATAAAATACAAAAAATATAGATTTTAAGCGATATAAGGCAAGCATAATGGCATGCATTAAACATCAAATTATAGATATCAATGACAGTTGAGGAGGTGAAAACTAGTAATAGAGCTAATTTTGCTCCAGGCTTCTTATTTTGCTGAGTTATGTTGTTGTTGCAGCGTGCGGCCAAGACTTGTGCTTGGTGTTTGACCGTTGTTTTTTCTATTTTTCTGTTTCGATCAGAGTATGCTTATATCTTGCTAAATATTATTTTCTTCTTGTAATAGAGATCGGTAGAGGCCATGTCTTCTTTTTTTTTAAAAAAAAAACTTGTGCTTGGTCTTAGTTGTTGTTGTTTTCTCACTTTTTTCTGTTCCAGGTTATAGCAGCTAGACTACTAAAACTTATTTTCTTCCTCAAATAGTGATTGGCAGAGCATCTGCCTTCTTTTTCAAATTTTTTGATAGATACATACCTTACTGATCCTGCTCTTTTTTTTTTTTTTTTTGCTTTTTTCCATCAGCAAGAACTCTATCTAAGAATGTTCCTTCCATAGAGCAAAAATTAGCATGTAAACATATGTAACAAGAGCTCAACTATCTGTTCATTGCTCAAGGCAAAGATTGTATTTTTGTATAACATTCATTGGAAAGAACTAAGAAAGCAAAGGAAGAGGCTAGACTCCAGAAAGAACCGGAGCTGGAGCGAAGTAGAGCCAGGGAAAAGAAATGGAGTGCGCAGAACACACCTAGATTTGGAAAGAGGACGATGACAGTGAGCTGGATATGCTGCTCCCTTCCCGCCGCCACGCTCCCTCTTGGCCATCGCGTTGCTCCCTTGGTGCCGTCCGCTCCCTTCATCCCTGTTTGTTGTGCTACCACCCATTTGCTCGCGTCGTATCTCTGTTCGCCCACCTGCGTGCGCTGTCGCACGCTCACCCAGCGTCGCCTCACGCCTGCTTACCATCGCGTCATAGCGCCGTGTCCACCGACCGTCACTCACCTTCGTAGCCCGTGCCTCCGCTCCCCCCCCACACACACACAGACAACCACATGATGAGAGAGAGAATAGAGGTTAGAGTTTAGTGGGCTAAAGTATGAAGGAAAATGGGCCTAATGTGTTACATGGAGAGTGCGAGCTGAATTTATTTCTGGACACAAATATATAATTTTGACATAACTAATAACATATACATCTAATATACCTATTATATACTAGATATTTTAAAGAAAAAAAAAATGAGTCATAAACCCTTGCAGATCCGCCCATGAAGGTGACTCAATTTTTTTTAAGCAAAAATCATTTTTTTTTATCTATTAGATCAAAATCCAAGCATGGACATCAGGCCAATAATGAGAATATGATCTTCATCTTTGTTTCCGTTTTCAGCTTAGCAACTAAAGTATGAACTTCCAGGATGTTATGTCGTGCATATGGCCAGCCATATCTATTCATAGCTTTCAAGTACGACCCTACGTGTCCTGAAATTTCTCGTGCCCTGTGAAGTGAACCGGTCCAACATCCAC
This sequence comes from Phyllostachys edulis, assembly GCA_036346405.1. Taxonomy (NCBI): domain Eukaryota; kingdom Viridiplantae; phylum Streptophyta; class Magnoliopsida; order Poales; family Poaceae; genus Phyllostachys; species Phyllostachys edulis. The sequence continues at coordinate 876,170 of CM070564.1, forward strand.
ATGATGGTTCATCTTATATCCATCGTCTTGTTCCTATCAGGTCGCTTATCCTATCCCTTGCTATTGCTTTTTTCCAGCTATACACAGTTGAATTCCACAGAGTGGGGTTGCCGCACGTACAATTTCTGGTATGGCTAGCAAGAGACAGTCACTCATCTCCCCAACTCCCTAGACAGCGTGTCCCCATCGAAGAAACACCGCTGCAAAGCAGGCCTGCTCCAGCTGATGGTTCCAGCACAACGTAGGAAAGTCTCACCATTTCCCGTAGGCTACAATTACTGCTTACTTCGTTTTAGTTGTAACTTTTGCTCTTCCTATCAGCATAACAGCCAAAGGTAAAAGTGATAATTTCAATACATGTTATACCGAATGGACAACTGATGACATCCATTTTGTTTAATGACTTAGGTCAGTTCGATCCATCTAAAATGATGCCCTTTCAGACTTCATTTTAACTTCAGATATATACAAGTTTCTGTTTATCACGTATCTTACAGATCAGCAAAAGGGTTTACCAGTTTTAGCTATGCATCCATGTTTCTCAGACCAAAAAAAGGACACTTTCTATGTAGGGTTAAAACACAGAACTAAATGCCATAGTCTAATACTCTGTGTATGTCTTCGTGTTTTTTTTTACAGAACCAAAAAAAAAAAAAAACTTGGCACCTACACGGTGTACTCACTATGCCCTCATGGACCATGTCAGGCCCTTGTTATTTGCTCTATGTGTATGTCCTTGGTCTTGTCAGCCACCTCTACATTTGTGGTTGTTTTATTCTGAAAGATCCTCCTGTTTCGTTCCTTCCGGATATTCCACGTGATGTAGATTATTGTGACATAGAGATCTCTCCTCTAAACATTGGGAACCATTTTAGCCTACTGTTGCCACCATTCGGTTATGATTTGGAATTCCGAACACTGGAGGGTGTCCCCTCCCAAGAAAGGACCCTGGTCCAGACATCCATGGCAAAGGGGCGTTGGAGACAAAGATGTAGCCTTGCTTCATGTCGTCCATTGCACAGGATGCGGCTCTGTTGGTGTGGCCACCCTCAGAGCAGTAGGAATTATGTCCAATGTGAGGATCTTGTTATGTACTAGTGTCTAGGCGAAGACTCTGAACTTGTTCTCAGCTCTCCTCTTCCATATGATGTCTGTGCTGTACCGCTCGTAGCCGATTTTACCGTGTATTGACCATGCTCGGTCCACCGCCAGCTAATAGCGCAAGTTGGCATGCCTTTTCTTCCATGCTCCTAAAAAAATGCAAATATGTCCCCACAGTACCAGGTTCATGTGGTTGAAGATCACATTGTCATTCACAATCTACAGATTTCAGGGATTGCAGAGGTTGAATTACCCAAAAAAGTATTTTTATTTCTGTTTTACCTGAACTGTTAATGGCAATGACATGTGAAATTAGAGGGAATTGTTCAGGATTAAGCCTGGCACTGGTGGATTTCATTTCACAGCAAGTTGCATTTGCACGACCGGAGTCTGCGTGAACGCTGAAAGCCTATTAAAAGAATCTTGGCTAGCATACCAATAGCTACTGCTTTCTTGTTAGCTTCTTCTTCTTTATCGTCTGCGCGCGCGCTCATTCATGTGAATTCTCCATCAATTTTCAATCTCGCCTGACTGGTGGGATCTGCAAGGCGAAGTAATTATATTATACAAAGGAACTACAACATGCCAATATTAGATTTAGTTTACATTCCTTTGCTATAGAAGAAACATTTTCTCATCATAAATCAATGAAGTAAAAAGGTAACACTTTAAAAACATTCAGTATATGAATATCTAAGTCTTAAGGCAAATTTGATACGGCCATCAAGAAGAAAGGACCAACTGGAGGCACTGTTAGAGATATATGTATAGTTTGTTATTCCCCATTGTTATGAGGGGTTCTTTGCATATTCACCACATGTACTTTGTGTATATATACCGGCCCATTGGCCTCATATTGAATACAAGCAATATTCATAACATGGTATCAGAGCATACTTAGGTTTCCCGTCGCTATTCCGCGTACGCCGTGTTGGCCGCCGCTTGTCTCCTCCGTCGATCTTCGGCGTCTGCGTCGCCAGCGTCGCCAGGCGCTGCTCCGCGCGTCTCCCCGCCGCTCCTCCGTCCCCTCGCCGCCGACCTCCCGATCCGACCTCCAGATCGGATCTACACCCGAGTCGCCGGTGAGGAGGTGAGCCGCCGCTCGGAGGACAGCAGCTCTCTCCGCCGCCGCCGCCCGCTTCGAGGTGAGCCGCCGCCGCCGCCGTCCTCCCGGACACTGGCCTCCTCCGCCGCTTGTCCTCCCGATCCGCTTCTCCGCGCGCCTCGGTCCGCTCCTCCCGCCATGAAGGCGCGCCCCCGCCGATCCGGAAGCGCCAGACCGCCAGAGGCCGCCGCCGCTTCGCCGGAGAACGCCGCCGCCAGCTTTGTCGGCGTCGCGTCGCGATCCGAGCCGCCGCACCACCGAGGCCGCCGCCGCTTCGCCCGAGAACGCCGCCGCTTCACTCGGAGAACGCCGCCGCCGCCGTCAGGCGTCGCGTCGCGTTATGCTTCGAGCCGGGCTCGAGGCCCAAGTAGATTTAGGTTTCACCAAGCCGAAAAAACGTTGATCTAACCGCCGCCGCCGGCCGCCGTTAGATTTCGTTCCCTTGGTCGCCGTGCCGTCGCCCAAAGACCGCCTACCAATGGGTACTGCTTTCCTCGCGTTCGGTGATCTTCGATGGTGTTAATTACACCGACTTCATGTCTCACATGCGCATTCATATGCGTGGTCTTCGCCTCGGGCATCCTCTCTGGCGATGTCATCTGCCCGTCTTGCCCTACTCCTCCAACGGAGCCTACGCTTGTTGCGCCGCTCGACAAATGACAAGGTCTTTGTTGAGGCCGCCAACTTGTCGATGATGAGGCTGCCTCTACCTACCAAGAGGCTCTGGATTTCTACAAAGATCGACTGGCCGTTTATACTTAGTGGTACGACGACGACGCTTCGCCGTCATTGCTGTCCTCATTGCCGTTGTCCACCTCGCCTCTCTTCGAGGTTGTAGGACTCTCCTCGGCTTTCGGATGTGGACTCACCTTCGCCGGCCTTACGAGCCCTCTGGTGATGCCTTGTACTGTCGTGGTCCGCCAGAGCACTCTCTTCAGCAGGTGATGCTATTGTTGACGCTTTTACACTCGAGCTCTGTTCGGGCGCCGCTTGGACTCTCTCCGCACCGCTGGTGTCGCTCTTGTCCGTCTTTGTCTAGCCGCACGCGTCTTGACTGGAGTTTCAGCTGGTCTCTGAGTTCCTTACTCGCCGCCCCGAAGTTCGAGCAATGGCGTGCCCAGCTCCTTGCACGCCACCCTCGTGTCACTCTCTGGAGGCTCTTCCGAGATACGCGCGGAGGAGACTACGCCGAGTGGTGCTTTGGTCCGATGCCACTCCCCTCTGTGCTTTCGCCGCCGCCCACTGCTACATCGCTCGCTTCCACGCCAAAGACACCGCCTCCAATGGCCGCCACAGCGGTGGTGGCCGCCCTCCATCCGGAGGTGGCCGTCCTCATCGCTTCCTATCGCGACAAGGTCGGCCACATTGAGTCCCAGTGCTATAAGAAGAAGCGGCATCTTTCACGCCGTTCTTCTACTAGCACTGACACTGGTGCTTCTACATCGACGTCTACATCGACTACTTCATCAGTTTCTCTCACTGAGCAGGAGATAGCCAGACTTCGACGCCTGCTTGCCGCTTCGAGTTCTCCTCGATGTTCTCGCGAGTTCGCCATCGACTCTTCAGCAATCGAGAAACCACCTCTACACAACAGTACCTCCCCATGGATTCTTGATTCTGGAGCATCTTTTCATATGACTTCTGATGCTTCCACTCTGTCCTTCATTACACCTCTTGATTCTCCTGTTAGTGTTCTCACTGCTGATGGTACCTCTCTTTCTGTCTCTGGTCGAGGATCTCTTAGCAACTCATCCTTTCATGTTCCTTCTGTTGCTTATGTTCCTCGCCTTACCATGCGACTTCTTTCACAAGACATCGATCTTGGTTGTCGGGTCATTCTCGACTCGACTCTTGTTGTGTTCAGACCGCCACACGGAGCTCGTTGGTTCTGCCTCGACGCCTTGACTCACAGCGCCTCTGGGAGCTTGATCGCTTCATCTTCCTTCCACGCCCGTCTCTCCGCCTCTGCCACTCCGTCTCACCGGCTTTTTCCAAAGAAGGGCATCACCGTCTTGGCCATATGTGTGGCTCTCGTCTGTCGCCTTTAGTTCGTCGTGGTCTTCGGGTCTGCCTCAGAGACGTGTCTTTAGATTGTCGTACGTAAGTTAGGCAAACAAATTTCACTTCCTTATCCTCATAGTGAGCCAAGATCTCAGCGTCTTTTGATCTTGTTCACTCAGATGTTTGGGGTCCGGCTCCCTTCGTTTTGAAAGGGGTCATCGATATTATATCATTTTTATAGATGATTTCTCTCGCCACACTTGGATATATTTCATGTCTTCTCGTAGTGAGGTCTTGTCTATCTATAAACAGTTTGCTACTATGGTTCGCACACAGTTCTCCACTCCTATTCGTGTTTTTCGTGCTGACTCTGCTGGCGAGTACCTCTCTCATCACCTGCGCAGCTTCCTTGCTGAGCAGGGCACTCTCGCTCAGTTCTCTTGTCCTGGTGCTCATGCTCAGAATGGTGTTGCTGAGCGCAAGCATCGTCACCTCTTGGAGTCGGCTCGTGCACTGATGATTGCCGCCTCTATTCCACCTCACTTTTGGGCCGAGGCTGTTTCCACTGCCACCTATCTCGTCAACATCCAAATTTCTTCTCGCTTCTTCGTATGCAATCCCTTTGAGCATCTCTATGGTCTCCTTCCGACTACTCGCCTTCTTCGCGTTTGGTCTGCGTTTGCTCGCTTCTTCTCGCCCCGAGAACGCACTCAAACCGACCGCCACCGTTGAGTGTGTTTTTCTAGGATACAATGTTTAGCACAAGGGCTATTTGTCTTTGGATCCTGTTGGTCGACGGATGCGGATTTCTGGATGTGACTTTCGACGAGTCTCGCCCTTTCTATCCACGCCTGCTCTCCTTCGGCTTCCTCTGTGGAGTCTCTGTCCTTTTGACCTTTCCAGATACACCTATATCTGTTTTGCCCTTGCCTACCTGCTCCATCGAGTCTCCACATATTCCCACTGTGGCCTCTCCGCCAGTATGCGCCGCCGCTTGCCTCTCCTGCGGCTCCTCAGGCTCCCCACTACACTCGCCTACACTCGCCGACCTCGATTGAGGATCTTCCAGATGAGTCATCCTCTTCGATGATCCATCTTCCCCGATGGGTCATCTTCTCCTCGCACGCCTCCGCGATCGCCACCGCTTCGCCCTCGCCTGCTTTTGCCTTTCTTTGGCAGACTACTGTGAGCTCGCTCTTCACGGATGTCATATTACACCCCGAGTGGCAAGATGCCATGGCCAAGAGATTGCTGCCCTTGAGCGCATCGGTACTTGGGATCTTGTTCCTTTCCATCTCACTCTCGCCCCATCACGTGTAAGTGGGTCTATAAGATTAAGACTCGCTCGATGGCTCTCTTGAGCGCTATAAAGCGCGTCTTGTTGCCCGTGGCTTCCAAATAGAGCATGGTCGTGACTACGACGAGACTTTTTGCTCCGTGGCTCACATGACCACCGTCCGCGCTCTTCTTTCGGTGGCGCCTCGTTTCGCCATCGGTCTGCTTTCACGCCTTGATGTCAAGAATGCCTTTCTTAATGGCGAAGTTGCGTGAGGAGGTCTACATGCATCCGCCACCGGGTATTCTGCTCTCGAGGGCATGGTCTGCCGCCTCGCCGCTCTCTCTATGGCCTTAAGCAAGCCCTCGTGCTTGGTTTGAGCGCTTCTCCTCTGTGGTCACTTCTGCGGCTTTTCCGCGAGTGATCATGATCCTGCGCTCTTTGTCCACACTTCGCCTCGTGGTCGGACTCTTCTTCTTCAGATGTTGATGATATGATCATTATCGGAGATGATTCTCGAGTACATTGCCTTTGTCAAGGCTCATCTTAGTGAGCGCCTTCCTTATGTCGGATCTTGGTCCTCTTCGTTTTCCTTGGGATTGAGGTTAATTCCACTCGGATGGTTTCTTTATGTCCCAAAAGAAGTATATTCAGATCTTCTTGATCGCGCCTCTCTCATCGATCAACAGATCGTTGAGACTCCCATGGAGCTCAATGTTCACCTCCGACCCTCGATGGCGAGCCTCTTTACGATCCGACTCGCTTCTCGCCATCTTGTTGGGAGTCTTGTCTACCTTGTCACATTTCGTCCTGATATCACTTATCCAGCTTCACATTCTCGAGTCGATTCGTTTACTCCCACTCAGTTCACTACACCCACCTTCTTCGAAGTTCTCGCGATACCTTCGTGGGACTATCTCTCGCCGCCTCTTCTTTCCACGCTCCAAATTGCTGACTTCAGTTTATTCGGATGCTACTTGGGCGGATCCTCCGATCGTCGGTCTATCTCTGCCATCGTGTTTTTTCTTGGTGGTTCTCTCATTGCACGGAAGACGAAGAAACAGATCGCAGTTGTCCTGCTCGAGTGCAGAGGTCGAGTTATGAGCTATGGCTCTCTTGATGCAGAGATTACTTGGCTACGGTGGTTGCTTGAGGATTTTGGTGTTTCGCCACTACACCGACTCCTCTTGTCGACAAGACAAAGTGCTATCAAGATGTTCGTGATCCCGTGAAGCATGAGCTCACCAAGCATATTGGTGTTGATGCTTCCTTCATGAGGTCTTGTGTGCATGATCGTGATTGCTCTTCAAGATGTGCCTTCTGAGCTTCAGATAGCGGATTTCTTCACGAAGGCCCGCACTCGAGCACAAGATGGCTTTACCTCTCCAAACTCGGTGTTGTTGATCCACCATGAGTTTGAGGTGTTAGAGATATATGTATAGTTTGTTATTCCCCATTGTTATGAGGGGTTCTTTGCATATTCACCACATGTACTTTGTGTATATATACCGGCCCATTGGCCTCATATTGAATACAAGCAATATTCATAACATCATATTGAATACAAGCAATATTCATAACAGGCACTTTGTATGCTCCCATGCTCATCACGCCACACGCTACACAGGAAACTAAAAACCAACTCTGTGTTTTACAATGAATAAAAAAGGAGTATCAGAAACATGCTGAAGGCACTTATTGCAAGCATTTCAACTCAGAAACATCTTCATTGGAACAAGTTCCCTAAGATAAGGTACTCATGACAAGCACAAGAGTGGCACCACCTACATGAAGCTACTAGGCAATATATTACTTCAATCCATGCACAATCAATACATTTCCTCTATATCAGCTGTAGTGGTTGAACCACTGGCGTAGACAGGGTGGAGTAGGTGCCCGGCCACAGGATCAACGTGAACCCATTTCCTGCCAGTCAGCTTGTTGCGCTCAAATCGCACATGGCCTTCTTTCAAGCAGAAGAGAGTGTGATCCTTCCCCATGCCAACATAGTTCCCAGGATGGAAGCGGGTTCCTCTTTGGCGGACAATGATGTTTCCTGGTTCCACTTTCTGAAAAAGTACACCATTGTAGATGTTCATGAACAGTATGGGATCATTTCTCCACTTTTTTAACAATGAAGATGAGTGCAGTCACTACTCACTACCAATATGAGATCATCACAGGGCATGCCTAAACTTCCAAATGCTTAGCTATTTTCATGTGATTTAGGAAATTATTCTTATAATCTCATTCAATGTCATGGACAAGAAAAGAACACCAAAATCATAAGGAGCATCTGAAGATGGTACCTCTCCACCAAACTTCTTTACACCCAAATACTTAGGGTTAGAGTCGCGGCCATTTTTTGTTGATCCAGCAGCCTTTTTGGTGGCCCAACGCCTAAAAACCAAGCTCATTCCTCCAGATGACTCTGTAATCAAATACATTTCAAACAGTCAAACTACTTGTTCAGAATAGCAAAAAGATACAAGTTAAAAGTCACACATACTGCCCAAAGCTTGAGTCATCACCTGTTGCGCTAGTGTACGCTGAAACATTTGAGATCAGTTCTTTGACATTTACTCTCCTGAAAACTGATGAGAGAGCCATCTTGTTTGCAACAAGTTACCTGCAGTTATTAAAGGATTCTGTGAAATGTTTATACACTAATACTGTACTGTTGGGAAAAGAATCAATACACAACTATGCCTTGTGCCCTTTTCAGATTTCCATATCGATCGAGTCTAACATTTGGTTGCTCTGCTTTCGCTAAGCCAAAATGTAAACCTAAGTGTCCAATCTAAGCCATCCACTTACCTAAGTTGTGATATACTAGTCCTCTGTAGCTCTCCTGTTAACTTTTCTTCATTTGTGTAAGAAATTTGATTAAACAGAAAAGTAAATGCAGTAATTTAGGCACCAAAGTACAGAGCATATTAGGGATTTGGAAAAAAAATAGAGAGGAAATATGTATTTGTGGTCAATTTGAGCAAAAGTAACAAAATTGCTCAAATAACAAGTTCCTAAATTTACAAATTACTAATATGTGTGGACAAAATTGAACCGGGGATTTCTCAGAAAAATAAATAAATTTATAATTTTCTTCTAATACTAGACTTCATTTAATTTAATTTAACTGAAAACTTACATATATCTTCCATGTAAAAGAGAAGAGCTAACAAACTCATGAAACATACACAAAACATTTATTTTCAAACAAGATATAATGGTACAATCAGCTTTGAAGTTAGATTCTAGTTTCACACATAGCTAACAAACTCATGAAGAGGAAAGTTAACGACGAAGTTATTATGTAAGGAAACTAGAATTCCAGAATCATAAGCAAACATCGTCAAAAGATGGAGGGGGAAAATCAAACATAATTTGCCATTTACAAACTGATTAACTTGAGAAGAAAAAATCAGCTAACTCGCATCTTAAATATTTACCTAAAGACTTATCCTAAAATCAGAACTAAGCATTATGTAAAATAAGTTCAATCTACATATAAAAAATAATGAGCAGCCATATATCATATGCATATTGTATATCCACAACTCCACATAGTTCTGCAAGATAGAACAAGAAATCCATGTCTGAAACATCAAAAATGAAAAGCATACATGCAAATCCTCAAACTTGATTATCTTGCCAAATAGTGCATTAATGGACAGCATAACAGAAGCAAGCCGAACAAGTACTGTAAAACATGCCAATAACGACTCGGAATTTCAATCTCCAGTAAGATCTATATTATGAAGTTAATATGATCGAGAAAGTACTAATGGCACTTGGACTTAAAGTTCTAAACTATCCCCAGAAATAGAAATTTTACAACAACTTAAAGTGTATATGAATTAAAAATCTAATAGCTCAAACCAGGAATATAAAGTTCATGGATTTTAGTTGCAACAAAAACTGTCAGAAACTGTAAATATCATTGCTAAACAGTGGGTGACATAACAAAATTAGAAAACAAATGCAGTGAAAATATCTACTAATGAATCGAATTGTAACAAAGAAGGGAACTCTATTTTACACCATTTCTAACACAGCCGACATGTTCCTACTATCCAATTAAACATAACTAAAGTGAATGAATCAAGTTATAAAATTAGATATTCACTCAAACCAATAGAAAGAGCTAAGGTTAGATTTAAACAGCAAAACACCTTTTGGAACAAGACAAACCCTAGGTTAACAGCAATCTTTTTAAATTTTGCAGAAAACTACATGGAATCTGTGTAAATCCAAGCCATCCTCGATCAAAGTAATGCTGAACAGATCAAACAAGACTAAAAAATCTCCAACTCCATGAAATATGTAACTAAACACAACATTATATGGTCTATATATTGGTTACAGGACACCATGAACCATGCAGCAGTTTTACCAAAAAAAAAAAATTGCTTATTAGCTAATTACCTAGACAACATACACTAACCTCACAGCAAAATCGCAGAGCAGGGTGCTTCGCTACAGAGACCCAATCCCAAACACCGACAGGAACAACAGCAACGAAATCCGCCAAACGAACCCGCCGATCCACCCTACGCTCAGTGGCGAATCCAGGATGAAAAAGAAGGGTGGGCTCAAAGCCTCAAATGACTAAAGTAATTTGTAACAAACATGGTCTGGTATTCTTGTACAATCAAATTTATACATGAATAAAAGCAAAGTGAAAAAAAAAGAGAAATACAATAAAGGTACCTCGCTAATGGCTTGAAAAGTGCATCCTAAAATATATAAATATAGTTCCAGTAGGTAACAAACTGTACATAAAAAATTAGTAATACTTAAATAGCAAATTGTACTTAAATGACCATGAAAAGTTCGTTTCTCCATTATTGTAAAGTGCAAACCTACGAATTAATTGCTAATTGAGTATATTATATACCACACTATCAAACTTCCTAACAAATTGCTAATTGAGTTATTAAGTTACGAGTATATTACCAGCACATGAGCACAACTCAATAGGCAGTTAGGCAGTCAAGTGACTAAGTGAGTCAACACTCAACACTCAACAGAAAATGCAGATCGGCTTCATCACTTCGGCACTCAAGACTCGACAGACCACACCACGCCCAAATGGCCAAATCGCTAGCAGGCAGCAGCCGAGGCGCCGAGTAGGCAAGCAGGCGAGCAGCCCACGCCCCACGCCCAAGACTCCAAGAACAGCTCAGCGCCTCAGCACTTCCACTTCTCGGATCTTGGTGGCACCCTGCGACCGGCGTCCCCTCGGTTCCTCCCTCGGCCAGTCGGCCTCCTGGGCGTCAGCCAGCCCCTCGCCTCCTCCGAGCTAACCACCTCAGCGCCTCCCCCGGTCCGCCCTCGGTGGCTCGGCCCCTCGCCCCCTCCCTCACGCACGGCACGCGGCTGCCCTCCTCCTCCGGGCTCTGGCTGGACCGGCTCCCACCCCGGCTACCGGCGGCGACGCAGCGTTGCGGTGGCTCCCCGCCGCAGCAGGCCCAGCTCCAGGTGCGCCGTTCACTTATCCTCTCGATAACTCGATTGGTTGGCCGATTGGGGTTGGGGAAATAGGCAAGCCCACATGGCCACACGCTTTTGTCTTCCCATTCTCTGCTTACTGCTTCTTCTTCTTTGGAACAGACATGGCAGCCGGGGAGCTGGGAGCTGGAGGTTGGACTTGGGGTTGGGGAGTCAGTGCGCCGGCGGAGGGTGGGCTTCAGCCTGATGAAGCCCCCCTGGTGGATTCGCCGTAGGCTACGCTCGAATCTGGGCGATTCGGACACGGTGAGCAACCCTCTGCTGCGCACTCGCCCACGAATCCAGAACACGCGCGACATCCATCTACCGACCAACCACACAGAGGAGATAGGGGGAAACGTAGGGGTAGAATCGGGTACCTGAGGACGGCGCGCAAGGAGGGGAGCCGCAGCAGCCTTAGCCCGGGGAGCATGTAGGGAGCCAGAAGAGAGCGAGAGCGACGGCGACGGAGGAGGCTGCGGGCGGAGGGAGGGGGATTGTTCCCCAATATTTCATGCCACGGTCACATGAAATTGCAGATTGTGTTACCTATGCATATGCATATATATATGTCCTCTCCTCGTATGTAGATCTGGTTGCACTCGTAGAAACACATTGCATGTGAAAGCCTGCGTTGTGTATGACGAGCTTTCTTTGGTATTAGCTAAACTAGGCTTTTTGTTTCCTTGGCACATACATGTTCACAAACCACTCCGCGTCCGGCTGTTGGCCAAGATGCATCCTCACACACTACTTGTAGCCGTTGGATGAAAAAATGCCAAGGACAAGATTGTGCTCGGCTCTGCTATTGCAGTGAAAGCACTGTAGTAAGGGTACTGTTGTAAAATCACTGCTTTTTTATGGTGACTGATATATGATAATACATATTTTTATTACTAGTACAACATCATGTTACACATTTGTACTGTTGGAAGGCTCGGATATACAATGATAGAAATTTGTTGATGCACTGACCAAATGTTATACTTGTTTCTTTTATTCTTTTCGAACTTCATCAGCGTAAAAAAAAAAACTGTTTTGCAGCATTTGGGGTTACTGAAATCTGTACAGGCAAGTCTAGAAGGCTCCTGAGATCAAGTGTGTGTCACAGTCTTGAATTGATGAAGAAACGCTTGATCGCAGGTTGTAACCGTGATGACAGCAGCCGCGCGGCCGAGACGTGAAGTTGATGTCGAACAGAAGTTACAGAATAGACTAGAAGATAGATTGCAGTTTCAAGTATTTTTTTCTTATTCAAATCATAAAGTGTGTCTCCCTTTTAAAGGGATCCTAACAGCAGAATAGCTATACGAATTCTAATGCGAAACGTAAACTAACATGTGTTTCCTATTGAAGAATCCGAATCAAAGAGACAATCGGAAATACTGTATTTAGTCCGACACAGTTCGGATGCTATCTGTTGAAACCAAGCTGAGCTGTGAAACGCTGTTGGAAACTGCATCGGTTGCTTCAGAGATTAGCCTGGACTTTAGGCTCCTATATTTGAGACCCCACATGACATCTCTCCCCACCTTTTCAAACAGCTCGTCCTCGAGCTTGAAGGAAGGATACAACTGTTGAAACTGCTCTAAATCTTCCCAAGACGTACTCGTTTCCGGTGCATTTTCCCATTGAACAAGAATTTGAATGCGGTCACGAGCCCGGTGTGCTTTCAAGACTTTAGCCGGTAGTGCATGCCATATACAGATAAGGAATACAAAAGGATTCCTATCTCTATCTCTAACACCCCCCCTCAAATGCAAAGCGTATGCAATAGCATTGCATTTGAAGATGGTTGACATTAAAATATATATAAAAAAATCCAAAATCCGAAGTCCGAGTCTTGATAATGTCGTCGTAGCATGCAGCTCTTGGAAAATATGTCGAGTATCAAAAGATCTCCTCCCATCCGGGGTCGTACAACAGCTCATAAAGCACAAGGTGCAGGGGCTGAGAAAGTCGACCGCGGCAACACGACGGAGAAGATGATGAAAACGACATGAATAGAGAGAGCTGTCAAATCAAGCCGAATAGGAATAGTTGGAAGCATGACAGCGCAGATCGAAGCCCAAGACGGCGGCGGCGCTAAAGAAGCGCGGCGGCCTTAGAAGCTCGGGGCGGCGGCTAAGAAAGTGGCAGCATCAAAAATGACTTCTACGATCTGCACGCGGCTCAGAAAGAAGAGCGGAACGGTGGCTGCTGCCATGCATAAGACAATTCCTATCTCTATCTCTAACATTATGAACCGTTGGATATCACTTGTGCCGATCGGACCATATTATGAGCCGTTGGATCTTTATAAGCTGAAACGTTTTCTTCAACTGAAGTCTTCTCTGCGCTCCTGTGTTTCTCTGAACTTAGCTTCGACAATGCCCTTCTAAACAAATTACTTGTCCTCAAGTGGCGTAATCGTGGAAACACCTAAAACAAGGAGGTCAAGGGCATCATTCAAGGAATTGACGTTATGATTCTCGATTGACTCGGGAAGCACTCACGGCTTCATGGGAGAGGCATTGGCAAGGTGTTGAAAGGTAAACAGAAGCATCAAAAGAATTCGAGTAAGAATTGCAAATGGACGCAGCATCGATGAGTACAAGAGAGTTTCTGATTGTTATTGGCGGTGCAAGGTGTGCAATTCGAACAACATTGAAGGTTTTGGCACTTTGGGTGTTATGATATTATTATAGGAATGGATTGGTTGGAATGTAATGTTCCGATGACTATCCATTGGCGCAAGAAGATTTTGACATTCATGTACTTGGGTAAACAGGTGGTACTAAAAGGATGGAAGGAAGAGATTCCTATTGGGAAGTTGAAGACAGAACCCATAGAGTTGTTGTAACGACCCAACTCTAGGGCACCGAGAGATCCTCCATGACCTCTGGAAAGTCCACCAGGACCTCCCAGGAGGTCCATAAAGGACCTCTCGGGCAGTCCACCAAGACCTCCCAGGAGGTCCAACGAGACCTCCTGGAGGTCCAGGAGAGCGTGACCCGAGAGTGAGCCTAGGAACCAGGGAGCACCCGAGGGCCTTACCACGGCCAAACAGAGAAGGATGAGGAGGTCTGAGAGCATTCCCAAGACTTCCCACGACCCTCCAGAGGAGGTCGTGGAGATCTGGGACCACCCCAGTACCTCCTGCGTTCACTCCACTGTGTGGACATGGAGGTCCAAGCATACTCCAGGGTTCCCTGTGAAACCCGAGCTAGTCCCAAGGATCATGGCTAGCTCTTCACAGCAACAATAGTGGTAACATTTCAACAATACAAGCTTTATTAATATCAACAAAGTTGTTTACAAAAGGAGGCTTACTAGCCACAAGTTATCACACAAACAGAAGAACATACTAGACCACCCAATATACCACAGTAATCGGTGGAGGGCGCAATCCTAGTCGATCAGACCACTTGGCCCATCGCATGATCACCAGAGAGCTTCCATTTCGCTAAAGACAACAACAAGCAAGAGTGAGCACAACAACCGTGTTTCGCAAGTTACACCCGCTGGATAACAAAATGACATGCATAATGGATATCACAATGGAAGGCTTAATATGGTTGATTTGCATAAAGCCATGTTTATTTCAAACACATGTATTAAGTTCTAAGGCAAGAATACAATAATTAAAATTCATTTTATCAAATCAGTTTTTCATTGGATAACATTCATCATAAGATGGTGAAGGATACCCTCGACATTAGGCTCCTCACCAACCCATGGGATAAAATCCCAAAACAGATTTGAAATTCATTTCGAAATTCCCAAAGTCAACAACTAACTTCAAGTGGCCTTTGCCAAAGACGCCCATGACCGCGACACGGCTATTCAATAGATTTCACTCGCAGAGGTTGTGCACTTTACCCACACGACATGAGTACTCTAGTTTGTTTGGCATGCTTGAAAGTGCCACCTCTCACCGCCAAGGTAAGAGGTCTAGAGTTCATGACAAGGCCTTTACAATGCATTGCTCCACCACACCTTTCCTTGCTAAGGTTTCACCCCTATGGATAGCAATCCCATGGAAGCCCCTCTTGCACCAAGGGGAACAATGGGTTATAAAAGACCATTGGCCAAACAAGACCTCCCACACCTCCAATGGAGCAAAGATATGGTAGAGTTTTGCAAATTAATCACCAGTCCCACGCCCACACCGGAGACATGTGGTTGCACGGTTTGGCATAGCTCATTATAGGCATGGCATTGGTCGCTCAAAGACCGGTCCTCAAATGACTAGGGCGACTTCCACAAACCTCGTGGCATCGATCTATCATAACGACACGATCCGTGCATAAACTTGCACCAACCAAGCCAACCAATTTCGCCTCAGCCTAAATCCATTTCCTTTTCTTTGCTTCCCTAGCAATACTTTCATACCTCCATGACAACCCAATGTCATGGTTAAAATATTTAAGAGAAACAGCTTGGTCATGTTGGTAAAGATTTCCCCAAATCAATACTTTTGGTCTAAGCAAGACTAAGCATAGGTTTTTCAAATGATCTTGGCTCACACTCATCGCATGTACCAAGTTTGACCTAGAGGTGACAACCTGCTCAAATCCAAAACCAACAAAGGGCCATACCAAGGAGATCGGATAACTATGAATTTAAAATGGTATTGAAATAACTTGGTAGAAATAGGCATGCAATAGACATTAAAAGCAGTAACATAAATAATTTGAATTATTGGGTGCAATATGATCAAAAGTGTAACTTGCCTCTTGCTTGATAGCTTAAGATTCTAATTTCTCACGCTTAAAGCGCCGAAACGTCAAGATCTACACGGCAAGGGAACATATTCAGACCAAGCTCCAAATAAAGAACCAACAAAGACGCAAGCAAAGAATCATAAGAACTCCAGAGGAACCTCAAAATTCAATTAACAGAGGAGGTCTAAATTTCAGATTAGGGTCTTAGGGAGTAGGTCTAAGCTTACCAGAGGAGGGTGGTCTTTGGCAAAAGACCCTAAAGGAGTGATCACGGCAATGAAATAGAGAGGCCCTGAGGATTAATTTCTGCGCAAGGTCCAGAGAGGAGGTCCTCATACGAGGGCCATAGGAATCCAGAAGGTGTCCACCAGGGGAGGTCCTGTGAAGGACACGACCAGCTCAGTGCAGTGGTGAACACAGGAGTGGAGCAGATTACCAAAGGAACTTACCAGGGACAAGAGGTAATGGACGGAAGGGAAGGTTGTGAGAGCCAAGTCTTCCCTGGACAGCCACTGGACAAAAGCCAGGATGGTGAATGTGAAAAGGGTAAAATGGTAGAGCTCCCTGGACTAATTATAGGCAAAAAGGGTGAAGAAAACTAGACACATACGTGCGAGGATAAGTATAAAAATGAGTCAAAAGTGGTGAATGTCGTAAGGTGTGTCACCACCACCCTAGGTAAAAGGTACGAGGAAGGACAACTTAGGTTGCTATGGGAAGGAACAAAGAAAATATCGTAATACCACCACGTGACCACATTCAAAGTAGACACCACGATACAATTGCATTTAATGTGACAAGACATGCATTAAATGCCCAAAATACTAACGTGGCGGAGGAAATGAGACGACCAAGATCAAGCGAGTGGGGCCACCAACCTAGAAACAATGGGTCAAAATAGGGGAGGTCTTGCCCGTAGAGGAGGTCTAAGAAACTAAGAGGTCTTGATATACACAAAGGAGGTCCGAACATGGGGAGGTCCAAATACACATGGAGGAGGTCCACGGATCGAGGTTCGACAACCAGACTTCATCAAAGGAGTCCCGCGACTCAAGGAGGTCTGAAGTTGAGGAGGTCCAGACATGCGGAGGAGGTCTGGACATGGGGAGGTCCTGACGGTCAGGATCAACAACAGGAGGTCCTGACGGTGAGGATCTCTTCAAGAGAGGTCTGGCGAGGAGGTCCCGAGCCAGGTTTAAGAGGCCTCGGAGAGGTCTTGGACAGGAGGTCCAAGAACTACCAAGAGGTCCCGTGGTTGAAATTAATAACACGTTGAGGTTTGGGCGGTTGGATCTCCGAAAGGGAGGTCCAATAGCCAAGGTCAACGGGAAGGGGGAGGTCCCAGAGAGAAATAATGCACGGGAGGTCTGGGCCTTTGGATTCAAAGTGAGAAGAGGTCCAAACCGTTGATTCAACCAAAAGGAGAAGGTCCGACGGTGGGGTTCCAAGAACGAGGATTCCACGAGGAGATCCACAAAAGGTGGTCCAACAGAGTTCATGAGTCAAGGCAACTCAAAGGAGGCTCCAACCTCTAGGGTGAGATCAAAAGCCGTGGCAGCTTAGAATGAACCCTAAAGAGTTCCTTTCGCCAAGAAGAAATGTCTAGGGCTTCAATGAACTCGGGAGGTTTGAAGGCATATAAGAAGTCCACCGGAATACAAAGAGGTTCAATGAAAAGTGTTCGGCATAGAAAGGTGCCCAGCAATAAGAAGTTTAGACTTAAGAGAAGTCTCGAGCAGTAAAAGAGGTCTCGATCCAAAGAGATTCAAACCAACAAAGAGATTCAAAGTAATCAAACTTAAAGGAAAGGTCCGAACGAATGGGAGAGAGGTCCTAAAGAATGGTATTACCGTGAATTGGGGTGGTAATACCGGATTGCACTAGAAGGACCTTTCCAAAGAGAAGGCTACAAGGATCGGGGCAAAAGGAGTCCAAGTGATCACCAAGAGATTCACAAGAGCATAGAAGGAACTCAAGTGGTTATAAAGGGAGACCTAGACCTCAAGAGGTCTAAGTCGAGAAGGAGATCTGACCAGGAAGGTCCAGCACTTAGGAGATCTAGACCTAAAGAGGTCCGGATCCTGGATGATGATCACGAGAGGTCTCGAACGGTTCAGCCTCCACATGGGAGGTCTGGCTTACCAGAGGGAAATCAAATGGGGTCCCATTGAGCACAAAGGTGGTTCAATCGAATGCAAAGAAGATCCAATTGGCCATGTAGGTTCAAGTGAATTACCGGCATTCCAAAGGAGCAAAAGGAGACTCAAGCAAAAGATGTGAGGGAGGTCCGCTAGATCAAGAACAAGGAGGTCTGGCACAAGAATATGCCCAACTGAAGATTGTGGTCTAGGATCAGAAGAGATCCAGACAACAACAAAGGTCAAACAAGAGGGACGGTCTGGACATATAAAAATGTCCAAATAGACTGAAGGAAAAGAAATCCTATCAAGAAAAGGAAAATAACTCCAGAGAGCTAGAGCTACATCAAAAGAACCAAACTTTGATTTAGTTGAAGTTTAGCTTAGTCATTTTAAAGATCCCAAATTCTGAAATTCTCAAGTTAAGCTTTGAATTATCATCAAAATCAAATGGTTCTTTTTATTTTGAAAATTTTCAAAAATGCTCTAAAAATCAGGGTGTTACAAACCTACCCCCCTTAAGGGAATCTCGACCCCGAGATTCAAAAAGATTAGAAAGGAAGAGATGGATGACAAAGAAGGGCAATCGAGCCGCTGCTTATTTGACAACTTCACTGCCTGCCTTTTTGGACATTTATTGGCGTAATGTCCCAACTCCTTGCAATAACAGCACGTGATACTTGCAATAGGAGGGAACTTCTTCTGGGGTTGGCCTAGAGCAGATATCTTGGAGATGCTAGAGCTGGCTTGATGCTTCTCTGCCTCATCTTGGGGCATTGGCAAGCCCATGCTTCTGTACTTTTGCACTTGCGATATAATTCTTGCATTGGCCTTTCTTCCGGCCGCTGGGGTTATTGTTGCTATGAGAGCAACCTCTGGGAGGTTGTCCAGAGTAATGGCTTGACGTCTTTTAGGGCATCGTTTGGCATAATGCCCTGTATCCGCACATTTGAAGCATCGAACTTTTGCCTTTGTTGTCTTGTTCTGGAGAGATGGTCTGACATCTCCATGGGTCTTGGAGGTTGTCATAATGTCCTGCACTTGATCTTTCATTTTCCTTTTATGTCCCTTGTCCTGAGGATGGCAGGGGGTTTTCAATTTGGGTACCCCGAGATCGACCCTGTTGAGCTTCGGTTCTTTTTCCTCTTGAGATAGCCTGATAGATGGAATTATTATCCAGTCTTCCTTGGCGTGATTAGGATTGACTTGGCGACCGACACTAAGCTGGTGGACTGCAGGGGTTAAGGCTGTCTTCAAGTACCCCTGGTCTTTACTGATAGAGCAATTCATGGCTGCTTGAGATGATGTCTCCAGCTCTCTCGGTTGGTCTCCTAGGACCAAGGCTGCTTGTGGCGCCACCTTAGTTTGCAAAGGGCATTGCTTGGCAAAGTGGCCCTCCTTGCCACAATAGTAGCAAACTTGGTACTGGGTTTCTTTTCTTCTAGGACACCTTATAAAATAGTGTCCAGTGTCGCTGCAGCTTGCACAGAGAATTTCTTGCTCTGGCTTTCCTTTCTGGGGACATCCGTAAGCAAAATGCCCTTGTCCACCACATCTCAGAAAGGCACGTACTTCCAAGGATGGTGGTCTTTAGGGAGAAAATGGCTTACTACTTTATCATGAGGGACTTCTAGTGGCTTGCCCTTGGATAGCTCTTCGCAGACACGCCCTTCAAAAAGCCGCAGAGCAGAACCGAGGAATGTCATTGGCATCCATTTGTTGCACTAGCCGTTGCATTAACTGAGTCTGGGTGACAAGAAACTGATTCAGATTCTGGAGGATTTCAGAGATGACCCTTGGTTCTCTCTGGCACTAATATTCTGAGAGGCTTCTTGGTTAACATTGCTCCCATTCTGTGAGACCCCGACATTTATTAGGCTCATAATACTTAGTCATCCAATTGACCCTAGTATTATCAACCAAATAAACCCGGTCTCGAGAAATGTATACTCCCTAGAATGCAGTATACATACCTCACAACAAAAGAGTATATCAATTCCATACAACACATAGTACATAAGCAACAAACCGAAGTTAATATTAAAAAAGGAACAAATATTACAAAAGAGAGGCCCTTAGGCCAAAATAGCAACAAATAAAAAGATAACAATGAAGCAAAAGTACCATAAAGATGGCTATAACACAAAGCCAATCGGTGTGCCTTAACCCTAGGCATCTCGACCGACCGCCAAGCTAGTCGTCAAGAAAGCGCAACACGTAGCACAAAAGAGAGGCTCATGGAGCTCTCCTTCTTCCTCTGCAACAAATTTGTTAAGAAAGCAAATGAGTACAATAACTTGTTTATTGTACTCGCAAGACCGACGTAAGATAATGTAACTATAATTTAGCTACATGCAAGCTTTATTTAAGTGGATGAGGCTTTGGACTCATTTTAGCACAAAGCAAGTTTCATTTGCAATAACATAATAGATTGAAGGCAATTTGGCAAAGCATTTTTAAATGTTGAAGTAACAACGAGATAATAACATAGTAACAACAACAAGAACAAACACGAAGTGACTAACCCTTAGTCACCACAACAATAGCATGAACTCCCGCTCATACCAACCCATCAAGTTTTAATTAAAAGGTTGAGACTAGTCTTGAACGACCTTACCAAGCATGTCCATAACCTAGGGCGAGGCTATTCAATAGTTTTATCCTCGCAGGGTGTACCAATGTACCCACACGCCTGATCGCCTTTCCTTTAGGCACACTACCTTTGGTGTGCTTGCAAGACGCTAAGTCCTACGAGACATTTCCAATGGACGATGCTAATTACGAGCCGCACTCCACGGGACAAGACACATTAGACAAACCTAACCGGTCCGCCAATGCTCCCTCCCAACACCACACACACAGATTTTATTAAAACATACCCACCAACCAGCTCATAATTAACACCTCCCAAAGTACTTAGTCAAGAGAGGTCCCATATCCCCTCGTGTGGTTAGCACGCAAAAGCGCTTGGCTTAGTGACCCAAGTACTTGGTCCTTAGGGACCCGGCATACCACCACATTCCAAAAACCGCACCATCCATCCAATATGCCCAAGTCTAAATCAACATTTTATTTTCAGTTTTTGATCTTACAATTAATCAAAGCACAAGTGCTGGACATATAGGAGGAATAATAATACTTGGTGATCAAGACCATCGACTAAGTCGATGATCGCCCATTACTACCGATAGCTAAGCATGTCTAAGCAATATTAACGTAAACTACTAAGTGATGAGAGCTCATCCAACGAGCTCAAACCACAGCGAATAACCTAGGCTCATTGGTAGTAGAGGATAATAATTCCTACAGATTATGCAACTATAGGAAAGCTAGCGACATTTAACACAAAGTAGCATGCATACATAGAAGTAAAACAAAGTAGTAAGCTTTAAAGTAATGGGACATGATGGAAATGGTCAAACTGCTTGCCTTGCTGCTGGTCACTTTGTTGCGGAGGGTCGCTTATGGATCACCACAAATGTCGAACCCTAACGGAAAAAGCAATAAAGAACCGATAAGAACGATTTAAAAACAACAAAGACAACACAGCAACAGAACTCCAAATCCCTGAAATTTCTACTGCAGCAAGAGGAGGATTTTAGGAATTTAGCAACAAGAACCAATGGATTTGGATTCTCAATGCAAAAGTTATGAGCAAAACAACTCTGCTCAGCCCTAAAAATACCAAACTGCACTATTCACTAATTTAATTATGAGGCAACAATTTCTAGAAAAGTGGTGAGGCTGAGATTTTTACTGTGAAACCAGCACCTCATGAGATGAATAACACAATTGAGTTCATCCCATTTGGAGCTATTATGCAATCTCTATAATTTTTCAAAACAAGAACTTGAACAAAATTATAATGCACAAGTCCTCATTTTCATAACAACAACAAGCTCAAAACTAATTTTCACAGTGGGTTCATTATTAGAGGAAACCAACAAAGTTGGTCTCACTTAAAAAGAATCTACAGAGCATTAGTTATGAATTTTTACAAGTTAAGCATTAATTTGAACGTATGTTTAAAGTTAGTTTTAAAACCTAGTGGCTAATCTGTGCTCTGGAGCTGAACTCAACTTACAATCATTTTTGGATTAAGGTCAAGTTCAAGACAGAGCTAACACAATTTGAATGACCTCATTTGGATTTAAAATGAAAAAGATATGAAATTCTAAAGTTTATACCTTGTTTTAGTTTATAACTAAGACTTCACCGAATTTCTAAAACTCACAAAGACACGGAGGTCGTGAGCCACAGATCACAGATCCAACGGCTCGAGACCTCCCAGAGATCAACACGCGCGCACATGTGAGGTCCAGAGGTCCCGACCTCCTAACAACTCACATGCGCGAGGCAAGGGGAGGTCGTGGCCGAGATTGAGGATCCAACGAACCACAACGATGATGGGGAGGTCCTAACGGACCAGATCTAAAGGGAGGTCCTTAACGGTGAGATCTAACCTTTCTGCACCTCTAGGGAGGTCTGGATGGTCGATCGCGCAAGGGGAGGTCTTGGGCGCCCAGATCTCCTCGGAGGAGGTCTGACGCCCTGCACCAGCGCTTTAACTTCGCGCAAGACGCGCTTTAGACGAGGGCATTAAAGCGCGAGGGACCACGAGGAGGTCCGTGGCGCTCGGAGGTCTTTAATGCACACATTAAAGGATGGATTTAAGGCAGTTAAGACGCCAATGATTGCGTAGATTGGGCAATGATTAGCACCATAAAAGCCGTGATCTTGGTCATAAAATGACAACGACACGCCGACATCCGACAACATCCCGAGCTTGAAGAAATGGTTGTTGCCGGCGATGCGGACCTCGCCGGCGACAACCAAGGACATCATCGTGTGCGCAATAGTGTTGCGCACACCATGAGCTTACTCTCGACGGCGACGACGGCGTTGAACGCCGGCGAGCCGAGAGACAACGAAGGAGATCACACGCCAAATTTTGAACGCAAAATGATGCTCCGCGCGACATTCAAGCTGCAGCCAAATAAGAGCTCCGACAACATACATGCGAGTGCCAAACTAAGGACTATCAGAGGTACCGGAGGTCCTTAAGATGCCGGGAGGTCGGGGATGGTGCCGGGCTTTGAGTTGGGGAAGAAGGGGAGCTCCGCTGCTCAAGTCCAAGTTCCAAGCCTCAGCTCCAGCTCCAAGCTCCACTTTGTCCCCCTCTGCAAATGTCCAACAACTTAGTTAGGACTTGGTCCCGAGGGAAGGCACAATGGAAGCAAGGAGAGGGAGAAAATTCTCAATGACCCTTGCCCACCGAGGAGCTTGAGCCCAAAGAAAGGCGCCAAGGAACTTTGGTGTCTAGAGCTCACAAGCACGAGGTGTGAGCAAAGTGATAATGGTGTGCAAAGGAAGCCAGAAAACCGTGGAGGTGGTTTTATCCAAGGGCAATTGAGGTCTTAGACCACCGGCTAAGCTCATGGTGAGCTTGGCCCATGGCATGGTCTATGGAGTGGACAAGACATGGGGTGACAAGGGCAAGTGCTCTGGCCGACTATTGAGAGTGAAAGTCGACTGCATTAAATGCGGTCAAGAAAGAGTCATTGAACAGTACCTCCTGCCGGACATGCATTAAATGCACCGCCGAAGCTCCCACACGCCAGAGGAAGGAGAAGAACAGGGAGGTCCTAGTGGCTATTGGATGAGACCTCGAGGAGGTCCCGCCATCGGATCCCATTTTGAACCGTTATGTTTTTAAGTGGCCGGGAGGAGGTCCCACCACACGATCAAACGTGGGAGGTCATGGCCTCACGATTTCACTTAACGTGAAAACGACGTGAGGAAATGGACAGAGGTCCAAAGCGTTGATCTCCATCCAACGCGCGGACCTCCAATGAGGACTTACTGCGCGATCAAAAGACATGAGGGGAGGTCATGGCCTTTGGATGTAAATCCAAGGGCACCGACTGATGGGGAGGTCTAATACGCACAAAGTGAATAAGGGAGGTCGAGAGGACTCACAGAAGCGCAAAGGAGGTCTTAGCCCCCGATTTGGATCTAAGGGCTCACGCGACGGTCCGAATCGCCCATTTGTTAGCGCATCGTGAGATGTAAATCCAATGGTCAATATTGGGTGGTCCGAGCGGCTCATTGATCTCGTGCGCTGAGCAGAGATCCAAAGGCAGAGAAGACAAGGAGGTCATGGCCTTAGATTTTTAATCCAAGGGCTATGACCTCACGTAGGTGGGATGTCTAAGTGGTTTTAACAGGGAGGGGAGGTCAGGGCCGTGGATCTTGAATCCAAGGGCCAAGACCTCACGCAGGTGGGAGGACCTGACTGAGTATGTTGAGGAGGAGGTCGTGGCGGTTGGATTTGATCCCACGGCTACGACCTCAACAAGGTGGGATGACCTCGCTGCGATGGTTTAACAAATGAGGAGGTCTTTGAGGTTTCACACACGGGGAGGTCGTGACCGTGATCTTTGATCCAATGGCTATGACCTCATGAGGTGGGAAGGTCTTTGCGGTGTTAGTCATGAGGAGGTCGTGGTCATGGATGTGAATCCAACAGGCGACTGATTAAGGGAGAGAGGAGGTCTGTTGGGGTGCACTGCTGAGGAGGTCCAAAGGGGTTGGGCCGACCAGCTTTTGAACATGGCTAGCCCAAGGAACAAAGCAGGTTTTTGAATTTGAACTTTTAAACAAATGAGACTTTGCAGAATTGTTTGGGCTAGCAAATGAGCTCCAAATTTGATGAAATTTTAACTGGAGCTTGCTGACAACATGATTAACCTTACAGAAATTTTCCAGAGGTTATTATGCAATGCATTTTTCTCAGGAAATTTATTAAGGTTGTTTAAAGGATTGTTTTACCTCCAAAATTTATCAAACTAGTTTTACAACTTGTGATATTTTTCAGAGGGGTCCCACATCAGTTTTTGGACCAAGGAAAATATTTCCAATTGATTGGCACAAGATTTTAGATAAATGGAAAATGAATTTGACTTTTGGTCAACAAGAGCTTTGTGTTTTTAGATTACACAACTCTTGGACACGAATCACATGAGATTTTAGGGTTTTTCAAGATGTGAGAAAAGTTTTAATTTCTACACATATAATTATACTTGAATAACCCTAATTATACACTTGGGATGTTACAAAATCTCCTCCTTACAGAAATCTCGTCCCGAGATTTGGCTCACTCGAAAAGAAAGATGGATAGTCCGCACGCAGACGATCTTCTTTTTCCCAAGTAGCCTCATCCTCTAATGGTTCGACCACCGAACTTTAAGGAACTTGGTGGTCTTATTCCTTGTCCTTCGCTTAGACTCATCGAGCACGCCAACAGGTGCTCGCGATAGGTCAAATCTTCCTCGACATCGAGGGTTTCCAACGGAGCTTCCTCGCTTGGAACACGGAGGCACTTCTTAAGCCGGGACACATGGAAAACATCATGTACCCCGCAAGTGCAGTAGGCAACTCCAACTTATAGGCAATAGCTCCTTCTTCTCGATAATGCGGTAGGGACCGACATATCGAGGAGCCAACTTGCCCTTGACGCCAAACGTTGATGGCCCTTCAAAGGAGAGACTTTGAGATAAACAAAGTCATTAGGCTCAAAACGTAACTCACGCCGACGGCGATCCGCATAGCTCTTTTGCTCGGATTGAGCTGTGCACAAACGCCACGAATAAGCCGGACTTGGCGCCGCCTCATTGATTGAGTCCGCCAAAGAGAGGTCTCACCGGTCTCGACCGCCTCAACGGGTCCTACACTTTCTCCCGTATAAGGCCTCAAAAGGTGCCATGCCGAGACCGCCCGAAAGTCGTTGTTATAAGAAAACTTCGGCGAATGGCAAGCATTTCTCCCAATGCTTCCCATAGGAAAGGACACAAGCACGAAGCATGTCCTCCAAAACCTGGTTGACCCTCTCGGTCTGACCATCAGTTTGAGGATGAAATGCCGTGCTGAAGGCAAGATGAGTGCCCATAGCCTCTTGCAAGCTATGCCAAAAACGAGACGTGAAAAGGGATCCACGATCCGACACAATCGTCTTCGGCACACCGTGCAAACTGACGATGCGGGCGATGTAGAGTTCCTTCAAAAGACCTACCCGAAGGTCAGTCTTGACGGGAAGAAAATGTGCCACCTTAGTCAATCGATCGATGACGACCCAAATGGCATCATTCTTCTTCGGGGATGTGGGTAGACCGGTGATGAAATCCATTCCGATCGAATCCCACTTCCACTCAGGAATTGGCAAAGGCTGAAGCAGTCCTGCAGGACGCTGATGCTCGGCCTTGACACGACGACATACGTCGCACTCGGCAATGAACTTCGCATCTCCTCTTCATTCGGGTCCACCAAAATCTCTGGCGAGATCTTGATACATCTTTGTGGCCCCGGATGAATGGATAATGGCGAATCATGGGCTTCATGGAGGATCAAATTCCGCAACTCCATGTCCTTTGGAACCACAAGGCGTTGCCCAAACCTCACAACACCATGCTCATCCTCGTAAAAGCACTTGGTCGTCCCGCCTTGACATTTGCCTTGATGTGGCTCACCCATCATCCGATCGCCGAGCGGACTTGATCCGATCCACCAAGGTTGGTTGCACAACCATGGCAACGAGAGATCCATGCTCAACTATCTCCAAGTTGAGACGCCGGAATGCTTCGAGAAGAGAGGGCTAATGCTCCTTGAGCACTAAGGCATTACAATGCGCTTTATGACTAAGCGCATCGAATCTACATTAGCCTTGCCCGATGGTAGTGAATACCATATCATAGTCCTTGATCAACTCCAACCATCTCCTTTGCCCGAGGTTCAGTCGGTTGGGTGAACAAGTACTTAAGGCTCTTGTGATCCGAATACACCTCACAACGACACGATCGTAATGTCGCCAAATCTTAAGTGCATGAATCACGAAGCCAACTCCAAATCATGAGTAGGGTAGTTGAGTTCATGAGGTCTCAATTGCCTTGATGCATAGGCCACTACTTTGCCTTCTTGCATAAGGACACAACCGAGGCCTCGACGAGAAGCATCGCAAAAGATATCGAAGCTTCGATGGATATCGGGAAGAACAAGAACGGAGCGGTGGTCAAACGCTTTTGAGTATTAGGAAACTTTCTCTCACACTCAACGGACCACACAAACTTCTTGTCCTTCTTGAGCAACTCCGTCATCGGCCATGATCTTGGAGAAGTTCTCGATAAAGCGCGATAATATCCCGCTAAACCAAGAAAACTCCGCACATCGGTGACCAAAACAGTCGACTCCATGAAAGAACATCGCCGACCTTGTTAGGATCAACGGCCACGCCTCCGCCGAAAGAATATGACCTAAGAAAGCCACTTCCTTCAACCAGTATCGCGACTTGTCAACTTCACGACAAACCGGTGCTCACGTAGCTTGCCTAACACAAGCCGCAGTGCTCGGCATGTTCCTCATCGTTCTTGGAGTAGATAAGGATATCATCGATGAAGACTACGACAAACTTATCCAAATACTCCATAAATACCGAATTCATGAGGTTCATGAACAAGGCAGAGCATTGGTTGTCAATGACATGACAAAGGTACTCGCATAAGCCGAAGCGAGTAGAGAACGCCGTTTTGGAATATCCTCAGCCGAATCCGACCTCGATGATATCCCACTCTCGATCAATCTTGGAGAAAACTCGAGCTCGGTTAATTGATCGAAGAGATCGTCAATGCGGGGCAATGGATACTTGTTCTTTACCGTCACTTCATTAAGTGGACGATAATCAACGCACATGCGTAAAGTACCGTCCTTCTTCTTTACGAAGATTGCTGGACAACCCCAAGGAGATGAGCTAGGGCGAATGAAACCCTTCTCTTGCAGCTCACTTAACTGCTTCTTCAACTCCACCAACTCGTTCGGTGGCATCCGATAAGGCCTCTTGGAGATAGGGGCGGTACCGGGAGCCAACTCAATGACAAACTCGAGGTCTCGAACGGGTGGCATCCCCGAAGATCACCGAAAGACATCAACAAAGTCACAAACCTGCTGGGACTTCGCTAATATCTAGAGCGGCTTCGCTTCAAGTGCGAAGAGATGAGGATCTAGCGACTTGGCGAAAGCTTAACTTGCTCACGGAGGACTAGATAAAGAGATGAGCTTCCTGGCACAATCGATTTGTCCCATGTGCTGAGACAACCAATCCATACCAAGAATTACATCAAGACTCGCTGAATGGAGAAGGATAAGGTTCGCTAAGAACCCTACGCCTTCGATCTCGATAGGGACATCCCTACACTCAACCTCACCCTCAACTCCAACCAGAGAGCTAATGAGAAGCGGACCGACAATGGAGAGAAAAGAAGCTCTCCCACAAAGAAAGAAAAGACTCGTAAACAAAGGAATGAGATGCTCCTGAATCAAACAAGACAAGAGGCGGGTGAGAGTTAACGTAAAGTGTACCTAGCACGACGCCGGGTGCCTCCCGAGCCTCCTCTGCGGTGATGGCGTTGACGCCACCACTACCCACGCCTTGGGTAGCCGGACGATCTTCCGTCCCGAGATGCACCACCTCGACCCGCGCCCTCCATTAGGACGAGGGGTCGCCTCTGCCTTCTTAGGGCATTGGTTCGCATAATGCCCCTTCCGTTGCATGAGAAACATGTGACCCCGGCACTGGTTATGGGGCCTCTGTGACTCATGCAGCCCAAAGGGGTTAATGACCAGTTTTGAACATGGCTAGCCCAAGGAACAAGTCTGGTTTTTGAATTTGAACTTTTAAACAAATGAGACTTTGCGTAATTGTTTGGGCTAGCAAATGAGCTCCAAATTTGATGAAATTTTAACTGGAGCTTGTTGACAACATGATTAACCTTACAGAAATTTTCCAGAGGTTATTATGCAATGCATTTTTCTCAGGAAATTTATTAAGGTTGTTTAAAGGATTGTTTTACCTCCAAAATTTATCAAACTAGTTTTACAACTTGTGATATTTTTCAGAGGGGTCCCACATCAGTTTTTGGACCAAGGGAAAATATTTCCAATTGATTGGCACAAGATTTTAGATAAATGGAAAATGAATTTGACTTTTGGTCAACAAGAGCTTTGTGTTTTTAGATTACACAACTCTTGGACACGAATCACATGAGATTTTAGGGTTTTTCAAGATGTGAGAAAAAGTTTTAATTTCTACACATATAATTATACTTGAATAACCCTAATTATACACTTGGGATGTTACACATTCTTAGAGTCCATCTGCTGGGTGCTCCAGAGGGTTAGGGAATAGGACCAAGGATTGGGAAGAGACAAAAGAAACCCAAAGGGAACAGATCAAGCAACAATCCAACACAAAACCCAAATAACAGCTTACTCCAGAGAAACTCAATAGCTAGGAACGTCCTAACGATCCGCACACTAAGCTGGGAAAAGGGGCTCCCGATATAGAGGAGGTTTGGATAACTGAAGCTATGGGGTTAATGATTTAAATGCCCTTGGAAGGTCTTGCATGTAGCCCTTGAAGGGTAGGGACGACAATGCTCCACTTTACCCAACCAGCTCTCCTTTTAGGAACCACTTGCTTCAACCAGTACCAAAAGCTAGTTAGAGCTAAGAATCAAGCTTCCAAAATTTGTTGGATCCACAACGACCGTTATTAAGATCCGCCAATCTATATATATCTCCCACCACACCTTTAAAAGAGTCTAAGTATTGATCCTATTCCACTAGTTTTTAATCGACATTACCATCCACAAGAGTATATCATAAGTCCTTTCAAAAGACTTCGCAAACCACCGATTTAATAATGATCCACCAACTCACATATCTCAGGATCGCCCAATTGGGAGAACTCAATTATTCAATCTGGGTTCTGATCAACGGGAAAGATCACACAATCCATAAATCCTATAATTCAATCAAAATCCTTCCAAAACCGAATTTCCTATTTAATTGTATCCACCCAAGTCCAAAGATATCCCACAGATTCAAGTCCGGCTTCCAATCAACATTGCAATCTACTCCAGATTTTAGGGGTATTCGATTTATCCTAGTAATCGAATCAATACTTCGAGTTCCTATCTTTTCATAACCCAACGAAAGTTTTCTTCCAGATTAACTTTTATTTGCTCAAATCGTACAGTCCACTACTCGAATCTTCTTGAATCCAATACAATCAAACACACTCACTAACATGCTCTAGTATTCACAAGACTTCCAATAATCCCAACAAATCCTCAAAACTTTGCTTCTCAATTTCAGCCTACACCTCTGACTTCAGAGCTACCTAACTTGGCACCCAGATGTACTGATAAGCTCACAAGGGCAGCTTCCAGGAGCTCGTAATGTTGGTCGGTTCCAGTCTTCCCGAGGCATCCAGGGCTCAGAACTCAAAGGCTCGGTCCTATAGGATTTTCCAGAGGAAAGAGAATTCATTTACCTCTGTAAAACGTTGAGGCAAGCAAAATGATAAGGAGAAATAGGGTAAGAAAAGATACAGAGAAGGGGATAAGAATAGAAAGATGACTCAGGTAAGGAAAGAACAAGTTATTTCTTTTGTTGTAAAATAAATTTTGAAATCTTCACTAACGTCCATTCTACTAGGTTGCGACTGCAGTCGTGATGCTCGATACCACTTTTGTAACGACTCCAACTCTAGGGCACCGAGAGATCCTCCATGACCTCTCGAAAGTCCACCAGACCTCCCAGAGGTCCATAAAGGACCTCTCGGGCAGTCCACCAAGACCTCCCAGAGGTCCAACGAGACCTCCCCGGAGGTCCAGGAGAGCGTGACCCGAGAGTGAGCCTAGGAACCGTGGAGCACCCGAGGGCCTTACCACGGCCAAACAGAGAAGGATGAGGAGGTCTCGAGAGCATTCCTAAGACCTCCCACGACCCTCCGAGAGGAGGTCGTGGAGATCTGGGACCACCCCAGACCTCCTGCGTTCACTCCACTGTGGGACATGGAGGTCCAAGCATACTCGTGGTTCCTCAGAAACCCGAGCTAGTCCCAAGGATCATGGCTAGCTCTTCACAAAGAACAATAGTGGTAACATTTCAACAATACAAGCTTTATTAATATCAACAAAGTTGTTTACAAAAGGGAGGCTTACTAGCCACAAGTTATCACACAATGAGAAGAACATACTAGACCACCCAATATACCACAGTAATCGGCCGAGGGCTTAATCCTAGTCGATCAGACCACTTGGCCCATCAATGTATCACCAGAGAGCTTCCATTTCTCGCTAAAGACAACAACAAGCAAGAGTGAGCACAACAACCGTGTTTCGCAAGTTACACCTGCTGGATAATAAAATGACATGCATAATGGATATCACAATGGAAGGCTTAATATGGTTGATTTGCATAAAGCCATGTTTATTTCAAACACATGTATTAAGTTCTAAGGCAAGAATACAATAATTAAAATTCATTTTATCAAATCAGCTTTTCAGCTTGGATAACATTCATCATAAGATGGTGAAGGATACCTCTCGACATTAGGCTCCTCAAATTTCAACCCATGGGATAAAATCCCAAAACAGATTTGAAATTCATTTCGAAATTCCCAAAGTCAACAACTAACTTCAAGTGGCCTTTGCCAAGACGCCCATGACCGGACACGGCTATTCAATAGATTTCACTCTGCAGAGGTTGTGCACTTTACCCACACGACATGAGTACTCTAGTTTGTTTGGCATGCGCGAAAAGCCACCTCTCACCGCCAAGGTAAGAGGTCTAGAGTTCATGACAAGGCCTTTACAATGCATTGCTCCACCACACCCTTTCCTTGCTAAGGTTTCACCCCTATGGATAGCAATCCGCATGAAGCCCCTCTTGCACCAAGGGGAACAATGAGGTTATAAAAGACCATTGGCCAAACAAGACCTCCCACACCTCCAATGGAGCAAAGATATGGTAGAGTTTTGCAAATTAATCACCAGTCCCACGCCCCACACCGAGACATGTGGTTGCACGGTTTTGGCATAGCCCATTATAGGCATGGCATTGGTCGCCAAAGACCGGTCCTCAAATGACTAGGGCGATTTCCACAAACCCTGTGGCATCGATCTATCATAACGACACGATCCTGCATAAACTTGCACTAACCAAGCCAACCAATTTCGCCCAGCCTAAATCCATTTCCTTTTCTTTGCTTCCTAGCAATATTTTCATACCTCCATGACAACCCAATGTCATGGTTAAAACATTTAAGAGAAACAGTTGGTCATGTTGGTAAAGATTTCCCCAAATCAATACTTTTGGTCTAAGCAAGACTAAGCATAGGTTTTTCAAATGATCTTGGCTCACACTACTGCATGTACCAAGTTTGACCTAGAGGTGACAACCTGTTCAAATTAAAACCAACAAAGGGCCATACCAAGGAGATCGGCATAACTATGAATTTAAAACAGGTATTGAAATAACTTGGTAGAAATAGGCATGCAATAGACATTAAAATAGAACATAAATAATTTGAATTATTGGGTGCAATATGATCAAAAGTGTAACTTGCCTCTTGCTTGATAGCTTAAGATTCTAATTTCTCACGGTTAAAAGCGCCGAAACGTCAAGATCTACACGGCAAGGGAACATATTCAGACCAAGCTCCAAATAAAGAACCAACAAAGACGCAAGCAAAGAATCATAAGAACTCCAGAGGAACCTCAAAAGTCAATTAACAGAGGGTCATGTTTTTAAAGATTTCCCCAAATCAATACTTTTGGTCTAAGCTTAACTAATGTGACGACCCAATCCTAGGGTTCCCGAGAGATCCTCCAGGACCTCTGGAAAGTCCAGCAGGACCTCCCAGGAGGTCCACAAAGGACCTCTCGGGCTGACCACCAAGACCGCCAGAGGTCAGCAAGACCTCCCGGAGGTCCAGAGATCACAACCCGAGAGAGGGTCTTAGAACCAGGAGCACCCGAGAACCTTTCCATAGCCAAACAAAGGAGAACGAGGAGGTCTCGAGAGTGTTCCCAAGACCTCCCACGAGCCTCCAGGGAGGTCGTGGAGATCTCGAGTCCACCTCAAGACCTTCTCGATACCTCCTCGGTGAGGACATGGAGGTCCAAGCTTACTCCCAAGTTCCTCAGGAAACCCGAGCTACCCCAAGGATCATGGCTAGCCCTTCATAGCAAAATACACAATGGTGGTATCCCTAACACACCTTTATTGAAACATAATATTTAACAGAGTTGATTACAAGGTGGCCTTGGGCCAAGCACAAGTACACAAGAGCGTAAGAAAGCAAAAGGGTCCATCAACAAGCCACAGCAATGACCGAGGCATAACCTAGTCGCTTTGATCTCCATCACTACCAAAGTCTTCTCTGGCAAAATTGTAATGAGCAAGAGTGAGCACTACCATCAGTGCTGCGCAAGTTGCACCCGGATTAACAATATGACATGCATAAGGGATAATCAAGGATGGCATAATATGGTTATTTTGCACAAAGCAAATTTTCTTTTAAGTACCATTATTGAGTTTCAAAGGTGTCTTTTAATAGATAAAATTCATTTTACCAAAGCAATTTTTCAGCTTGGATAGCATTCATCATTATTTGGTGAAGGATACCTCCCGACATTAGGCTCCTCGCCTAAACCCATGGGACGGCAAATCCCAAAACAGATTTGAAAATCATTTCGAAATTCCCAAAGTCAACAACTAACTTCAAGTGGCCTTTGCCAAGACGCCCTTGACCGTGGACACGGCTATTCAATAGATTTAACTCTCTGAGAGGTTGTGCACTTTACCCACACGACATGAGTACTCTAGTTTGTCCCAAGATTCGTCAATACCACCTCTCACTTCCAAAGGTAAGAGATCTAGAGCTCATGACAAGGCCTTTACAATGCATTGCTCCACCACGCCTTTCCTTGCTAAGGTTTCACCCCCTATGGATAGCCATCCGTGGAAGCCCCTCTTGCACCAAAGGGGAACAATGGGTCATCAAAGACCACTAGCCAACAAGACCTCCCACACCACCAATGGAGCAAAGATGTAGTGGAGTTTTGCAAATTATTCACCAGTCCCACGCCCCACACCGAGACATGTGGTTGCACGATTTTGGCATCACCCATTATAGGCCTAGCATTGGTCGCCAAAGACCGGTCCTCAACCGACTAGGGCGATTTCCACAAACCCAAGGGTATCGATCTACCATAAAGGCACGATCCTGCATAAACTTGCACCAACCAAGCCAACCAATTCGCCTACCTAAAATCCATTTTCATTTTCTTTGCTTCCCCAAAGAATACTTTCATACCTCCATGACAACCCAATGCCATGGTGAAAACATTTAAAACATTATTTGGTTATGTTGGTAAAGATTTCCCCAAATCAACAGCTTTTGGTCTAAGCATAATCGAGCATATGTTTTTCAAATGGTCTTGACTCATACTATCAGATAGCCAAGTTTGACCTAAAGGTGACAATGTGTTCTGCATCAAACCAACAGAGGTCATACAA
This sequence comes from Phyllostachys edulis, assembly GCA_036346405.1. Classification (NCBI taxonomy): domain Eukaryota; kingdom Viridiplantae; phylum Streptophyta; class Magnoliopsida; order Poales; family Poaceae; genus Phyllostachys; species Phyllostachys edulis. Next base: position 910,403 of record CM070564.1, read on the forward strand.
AGGAACTGGTATAACTATGAAGTTAAAACCGGTATTGAACTAACTTGATAGAAATAAGCGCAATACATTTTAAAACCGACATAATTAATTTGATATACTAGGTGCAATATGATCAAGAATGCAACTTGCCTTGCTCACTACTTAGAGATTCTTCTTCTTGAACTTTCGATTCCCTAATCTTCACAATCTACATATATATAGAAGGCAAATTCAAAGAAGATTCAAACAGAGATCCAATAAAGAATCAAAAGAACTCTGAAAGAAAACTCCAAAAACCCAATTACGTAAAAAGAATTATATTTAGATTAGGTTTTTTGGAGAAGGTCTAGCTTACCAAAGGAAAAAGAGGTCTTTAGAGAAGGTCCCAAGATGTGACCTAGGCAGAGGGCGAGAGGTTCCAGAGGCGAGATGCTTGCACAAGGTCGAGAGGAGGTCCTCACACGAGCACCTCGAGTTTCAAAAGAAGTCCACGTAAAGGAGGTCCTGTGAAGGACAAGATCACTCAAGACACTGGTGAAAACAAGGGTGGAGCAGATCATCAAAGGAACTTACTGTAAAGGAAGTAACGGTTGAAAGGGGAGGTCGAGGAGCCAAGGTCTTCCTCGAAAAGTTCTTGGACGAGAGCCAAAGTAACAGAGTGTGGAGAAGGAGAAGGGTGATGTGTTAGAACGTTTCACCTATGTGTAGTCAAAGTGGTGAAGAAAACTAGGTACTTACGTGCAAGGATAAGTATAGAGGTAAGTCAAAAGTTGGTGATTGTCGTAAGGTGTGTCACCACTACCCCGATAAAAGGTATAATAAAAAACAAGTAAGTCGCTATGGGAAGGAACAAAGAAAAATATCCATGTACGGCTTAGTGACTCACTTCAAAGTAAATACCACGATGAGAACGTATAGACGTGACAAGACCTACATTAAATGCCCTAGGTACATACGTGGCGGAAGAAATGAGAATGTCTAAGGCTGGCAAGTGGGGCCGGTCAAATTAGCAACAGTTTGGTCAACCATAGGGAGGTCTTACCCCCGCAGAGGAGGTTCTCAGGGAGGTCCGAGCAGCTTAGGAGGTCCTAAGCCCGTGGACAGGAGGTCTAAAGGTTAAGGAGGTCCAGACAGGGGAGGTCCCGACGGTCGATCTCACCAAGGAGGTCTAGCGAGGAGGTCTAAGCGGTTGGATCTCCGAGAGGGAGGTCCAACAGCCAAGAGCCGCGCGAGGAGGTCCTCAAAGAGAACAGACGCGCGGGGAGGTCTGGGCCTTTGGACTCAAAGTGAGGGAGGTCCAAGCCGTCCGATTTAGATCAAAGGGGAGGTCTGAACCGCCCGATTCAGAACGAAGGGGAGGTCCATGAAGGGACATAACGCATGGGAGGTCTAGACCCTTGGATTAAAAATGGGAGGAGGTCTGGACCGCTAGATCAAGTACAAAGGAGGTCCATGCGGAGTGGTTCCAGAGGCATTCCATAGAGGGGTTCTACCCGAGGGAGGTCTTCTCGGTCAAGAATAAAAGTTAAAATGGTTCAAATGATCTTAGGAAAAATCGAAGGCACACAAGAGGGCCATTGGGATGCATAGAGGTCCGAATGACCAAGCTCAAAGGAAGGAAGGCCTGATCATACGAGTATTTCCTGGTGAGACGATGTCTAAGCTTTAGAGGAAGTCTAAACCTACAAGGCTCGAAAGAGATAGGTTACAGGGGAATTGTTGAGCTTTCCAGCAAGGAGGCACAACAACCCAAATCCTTCCAATAGAACCCAAATTTGAATTCTCACTAAAGCAAAAATAGTTTTAATTTATTTTACACATTTTAAAAAGTATTTAGAAAATCAAGATGTTACAACTAAGCATGAGTTTTTCAAATGATTCCTGGTTCACATTATTGGGTCAACCAGATTTTGCCTAAGGTGACAACAAATTTGGTTCAATGTCAAAGTTGGCCATATGAGAGAATGTGGTATAACTATGTGTTTAAAGACAGGTATTGAAATAACTTGGTAGAAATAGGCATGCATAATACTTTGAAACAGAACATAAATAAATTGAAATACTGGGTGCAATATGATCAAAAGTGTAACTTGCCTCTTGCTTGATAGCTTAAGATTCTAATTTCTCACAGCTTTGGCGCTCGAGAAATGTCAAGATCTACACGGCAAGGGAACATATTCAGACCAAGCTCCAAATAAAGAACCAAAAGAACTTCAGAGGAACCTCAACACTCAACCAACAGGAGAGGTCCAAATTTCAGATTAGGGTCTTAGGGAGTAGGTCTAAGCTTACGAGAGGAGGGTGGTCTTTGGCAAAAGACCCTAGAGGAGTGATCACAGAATGAAACAGAGAGGCCCCGAGAATTAATTTCTCGCACAAGGTCCAGAGAGGAGGTCCTCATACGAGGGCCATAGGAATCGTAGGTGTCCACTGTGGAGGTCCTGTGAAGGACACGATCACCAAGGCAATGGTGAACACAGGTGGAGCAGACACAAAGGAACTTACTAGGGTCAAGAGGTAATGGACTAAGGAAGGTTAGAGAGCCAAGTCTTCCTCGACGACCATCGACGAAAAGACAGGATGGTGAATGTGAAAAGGGTAAAATGGTAGAGCTCCCTGGACTAATTATAGGCAAAAAGGGTGAAGAAAACTAGACACATACGTGCGTGGATAAGTATAAAATGAGTCAAAAGTGGGTGAATGTCGTAAGGTGTCACCACCACCACAGGTAAAAGGTACGAGGAAGGACAACTTAGGTTGCTATGGGAAGGAACAAAGAAAAATGTTAGAGTACCGCTACGTGACCACATTCAAAGTAGACACCACGTATACAATTGCATTTAATGTGACAAGACATGCATTAAATGCCCAAAATACTAATGTGGCGGAGGAAATGAGACGACCAAGACCAAGCGAGTGGGGCCACCAACATAGAAACAATGGGTCAAAATAGGGGAGGTCTTGCCTCACAGAGGAGGTCTAAGAAACTAAGAGGTCTTAATATACACAAAGGAGGTCCTAACATGGGGAGGTCCAAATACACATGGAGGAGGTCCACGGATCGAGGTTCGGACAACCAGACTTCATCAAAGGAGTCCCACGACTCAAGGAGGTCTGAAGTTGAGGAGGTCCGCACATGCGGAGGAGGTCTCGACATGGGGAGGTCCCGACGGTCGGGATCAACAACAGGAGGTCCCGACGGTGAGGATCTCTTCAAGAGAGGTCTCAGCGAGGAGGTCCCGAGCCAGTTTAAGAGGCCACAGGATGTCTTGGACAGAGGTCCCAAACTTCAAAGAAATCACGTGGTTGAGATTAAAGGCGGATTGAGGTCCCGGTTGGATCTCCAAAGGAGGTCCAATAGCCAAGGTCAACAGGAAGGGGAGGTCCCAGAGAGAAATAATGCACGGGAGGTCTGGGCCTTTGGATTCAAAGTGAGAAGAGGTCCAAACCGTTGGATTCAACCAAAAGGAGAAGGTCCGATACGGTGGGGTTCCAAGAACGAGGATTCCACGGAGGAGATCCACAAAAGGTGGTCCAACAGAGTTCATGAGTCAAGGCAACTCAAAGGAGGCTCCAACCTCTAGGGTGAGATCAAAAGCCGTGATGCTTAGAATGAACCCTAAAGAGTTCCTTTCGCCAAGAAGAAATGCCTAGGGGTTCAATGAACTCGGGAGGTTTGAAGGCATATAAGAAGTCCAATGGAATACAAGGAGGTTCAATGAAAAGTGGTCTCGGCATAGAAAGGTGCCCAGCAATAAGAAGTTTAGACTTAAGAGAAGTCTCAATGTAAAAGAGGTCTCGATCCAAAGAGATTCAAACCAACAAAGAGATTCAAAGTAATCAAACTTAAAGGAAAGGTCGAACGAATGGGAGAGAGGTCCTAAAGAATGGTATTACCATGAATTGGGGTGGTAATACCGATTGCACTAGAAGGACCTTTCCAAAGAGAAGGCTACAAGGATCGGGGCAAAAGGAGTCCAAGTGATCACCAAGAGATTCACAAGAGCATAGAAGGAACTCAAGTGGTTATAAAGGAGACCTAGACCTCAAGAGGTCTAAGTCGAGAAGGAGATCTGGACCAGGAAGGTCCAGCACTTAGGAGATCTAGACCTAAAGAGGTCCTGGATCCTGGATGATGATCACGAGAGGTCTGAACAGTTCAGCCTCCACATGGGAGGTCCGGCGCGCTCGAGGGAAATCAAATGGGGTCCCATTGAGCACAAAGGTGGTTCAATCGAATGCAAAGAAGATCCAATTGGCCAGGTAGGTTCAAGTGAATTACCGCATTCCAAAGGAGCAAAAGGAGACTCAAGCAAAAGATGTGAGGGAGGTCCTGCTAGATCAAGAAACAAGGAGGTCTGGCACAAGAATATGCCCAACTGAAGATTGTGGTCTAGGATCAAGAGATCCGCATAACAACAAAGGTCAAACAAGAGGGACGGTCCGACATATAAAAATGTCCAAATAGATCAAGGAAAAGAAATCCTATCAAGAAAAGGAAGATAACTCCAGAGAGCTAGAGCTACATCAAAAGAACCAAACTTTGATTTAGTTGAAGTTTAGCTTAGTCATTTTAAACATCCCAAATTCTGAAATTCTCAAGTTAAGCTTTGAATTATCATCAAAATCAAATGGTTCTTTTTATTTTGAAAATTTTCAAAAAGGCTCTAAAAATCAGGGTGTTACAAACCTACCCCCCTTAAGGGAATCTCGACCCCGAGATTCAAAAAGATTAGAAAGAAAGAGATGGACAGCAAAGGGCAACTGGAGCTGCTGCTTACTTGACAACTTCACTGCTTGCCTTTTTGGACATTTATTGGCGTAATGTCCCAACTCCTTGCAATAACAGCACGTGATACTTGCAATAGGAGGGAACTTCTTCTGGGGTTGACCTAGAGCAGATAACTTGGAGGTGCTAGAGCTGGCTTGATGCTTCTCTGCTTCATCTTGGGGCATTGGCAATCCCATGCTTCTGTACTCTTGCACTTGCGACATAATTCTTGCATTGGCCTTCCTTCCGGCCGCTGGGGTTATTGTTGCTATGAGAGTAACTTCTGGGAGGTTGTCCGGAGTAATGGCTTGCCGTCTTCTAGGGCATCGATTGGCATAGTGTCCTATATCCGCACATTTGAAGCTAATCGAACTTTTGTCTTTGATGTCTTGTTCTGGAGAGATGGCCCAACCATCTCACGAGTTTTGGAGGTCTTCACTATATCTTGTACTTGGATTTTCATCTTCCTTTTATGTTCCTTGCCCTGAGGATGGCAGGGAGCTTGAAGGTTGAACGCTTTGAGACTGGTCCTGCCTTTTTCGGCTGGATTGGGGGTGGCTTGATTACCCACGCCCTGAGGCAGTGCTGCAGAGGTCAAATATGTCCTCAAGGGCTCCTTATCTTCGCTGTCGAGCGCTTTACGTACCGCCATGATGGGGTCTCAAGTTCTTCCGACCGTCTTCCAGACTAAGGTCGCTTGTGGCGCCACGCTTGTTTGCATGGGGCATTGCTTGACAAAGTGGCCTTCCTTGCCACAGCTTGTAGCGCATTTGATATCGAAGTTTCCTTTCTTCTAGAACACCTAATAAAATAGTGTCCAAAGGTCACCGCAGCCTAGCACAGAGAATTTCTTGCTCGCTTTCCTTTCTCGGGGACATCCATAAGCAAAATGCCCTTGTCCACCACATCTCGTAGCAAAGGCACGATTTCCAAGGATGACGGCCTTCGTGAATAACATGGCTCGCATCTTCATTAGGAGGGACTTTCAGTGGCTCATCCTTGATAGCTCTTCGCAGTATGCTCTTCCTGCATCGCAGAGGGTGTGGCTAAGGAGACAATGTTGCCATTCAATTGTCAGATCAACTGCTGCATCACCGGGAGTCGAGTGATGAGAAACTGATTTAGGTTCTGAAGGACTTCTGTAGACAACCTTTGGTTCTCTCTAGCACTAATATTCTGAGAGGCTTCTTGGTTAACATTACTCCCATTCTTAGAGTCCATCTGCTGGGTGCTCTAGAGAGTTAGGGAATAGGACCAAGGATTGGGAAGAGACAAAAGAAACCCAAAGGGAACAGATCAAGCAACAACCCAACACAAAACCCAAATAACAGCTTACTCCCGAGAAACTCAATAGCTAGGAACGTCCTAACGATCCGCACACTAAGCTGGGAAAAGGGGCTCCCAATATAGAGGAAGTTTGGACAACTGAAGCTATGGGGTTGGGTTGACGAAACGGTCCTTGGAAGGTCTTGCATGCAGTCCTCGAAGGGTAGAGACGAAAATGCTTTTCTTCTTCCAACCAGCTCTCTCTTTTGGAGCCACTTGCTTTAACCAGATACCAAGTGCTAGTTAGGAGCTAAGAATCCAAGCTTCCCAAGTTCGTTAGATCCACAACGCATCATCATTAAGATCCATCAATCTATATATATATATCCCCAAATACACCTTTAAAAGAATCTAAGTATTGATCTTATTCCACCGCTTTTAATCGACATTACCATCCACAAGAGTATATCATAAATCCTTTCAAAAGACTTCTACAACCCACCGGTTAATAATGATCCACCAACTCACATACCTCAAGGTCACCCAATTAATAGGACTCAATTATTCAATCTAGGTTCTGATCAATGGGGAAGATCACACAATCCATAAATCCCCATTTTCGGAATGAAAGACCTCCTAGGTCCAAGTTTAAATTTGATCCCATAAATTACTACATCAGCAACCATCTAGCAGCTAATTGATCAAACTTAATATCAACAAGATACCCTTCAAGCATTCCTTTCAATATACAGTCGTTATGCAATTTCAAGATCTGATCAAGACTTATTCCTATAATCCAATCAAGATCCCTTTCAAAACTGAATTTCCTATTCGATTGTATCCATCTAAGTCTAGTATATCCCTTAGATTCAAATCTGGCTTCCAATCAATCATTACAATCTACTCCAAACTTGGGGGTATTCAATTTATTCTAGTAATGGAATCCCTACTTGAATTTTATCTTCTCATGACCCACCAAAAGTTTCCTTCTAGATCAACTTTGATTTGCTCAAATTGTACAGCCACTACTCGATCTTCTTGAATCCAATACAATCAAACACACTCACTAACATGCTCTAGTATTCACAAGACTTCCAATAATCCCAACAAATCCTCAAAACTTTGCTTCTCAATTTCAGCCTACACCTCTGACTTCAGAGCTACCTAACTTGGCACCCAGATGTACTGATAAGCTCACAAGGGCAGCTTCCAGGAGCTCGTAATGTTGGTCGGTTCCAGTCTTCCCGAGGCATCCAGGGCTCAGAACTCAAAGGCTCGGTCCTATAGAATTTTCTAGAGGAAAGAGAATTCATTTACCTCTGTAAAACGTTGAGGCAAGCAAAATGATAAGGAGAAATAGGGTAAGAAAAGATATAGAGAAGGGGATAAGAATAGAAAGATGACTCGGATAAGGAAAGAACAAGTTATTTCTTTTGTTGTAAAATAAATTTTGAAATCTTCACTAACGCCCATTCTACTAGGTTGCGACTGCAATCGTGATGCTCGATACCACTTTTGTAACGACTCCACCCTTAGGGCACCCGAGAGGTCCTCCATGACCTTCTCGAAAGTCCATCAGACCTCCCAGAGGTCCACAAAGGACCTCTCGGACAGCCCACTAAGACCTCCCAGAGGTCAGCAGACCTCCCGGAGGTCCAGAGAACATAACCCGAGAGGGTCTTGGAGCCAGGAGCACTCACGGACTGCCACGGCCACAGCCGAGAAAACGAGGAGGTCTCGAGGACACCCCAAAACCACCAACGACCCCAGAGGAGGTCGTGGAGGTCCGAGACCACCTCGTAACCTCACACGCTCATCCCATCGTGAGAACATAGAGGTCCGAGCTTGCTCTGTGGTCCCTCAGTGAGTACCGAGCTAGTCCCAAGGATCATGGCTAGCTCTTCACAAAGAACAATAGTGGTAACATTTCAACAATACAAGCTTTATTAATATCAACAAAGTTGTTTACAAAAGGGAGGCTTACTAGCCACCGCTTATCACACAAGAAGAACCTACTAGACCACCCAATATACCACAGTAATCACCGAGGGCTTAATCCTAGTCGATCAGACCACTTGGCCCATCGAATGATCACCAGAGAGCTTCCATTTCTCGCTAAAGACAACAACAAGCAAGAGTGAGCACAACAACCGTGCTTCGCAAGTTACGCCTGCTTGGATAACAAAATGACATGCATAATGGATATCACAATGGAAGACTTAATATGGTTGATTTGCATAAAGCCATGTTTATTTCAAACACATGTATTAAGTTCTAAGGCAAGAATACAATAATTAAAATTCATTTTATCAAATCAGTTTTTCGCTTGGATAACATTCATCATAAGATGGTGAAGGATACCCTCGTGACATTAGGCTCCTCAAATTTCAAACCCATGGGATAAAATCCCAAAACAGATTTGAAAATCATTTTAAATTCCCAAAGTCAACAACTAACTTCAAGTGGCCTTTGCCAAGACGCCCATGACCGCGACACGGCTATTCAATAGATTTAACTCTGCAGAGGTTGTGCACTTTACCCACACGACATGAATACTCTAGTTTGTTTGGCATGCTTGAAAAGCCACCTCTCACTACCAAGGTAAGAGGTCTAGAGTTCATGACAAGGCCTTTACAATGCATTGCTCCACCACGCCTTTCCTTGCTAAGGTTTCACCCCCTATGGATAGCAATCCGTGGAAGCCCCTCTTGCACCAAGGGGAACAATGGGTTATAAAAGACCATTGGCCAAACAAGACCTCCCACACCTCCAATGGAGCAAAGATATGGTAGAGTTTTGCAAATTAATCACCAGTCCCACGCCCCACACCGGAGACATGTGGTTGCACGGTTTTGGCATAGCCCATTATAGGCATGGCATTGGTCGCCAAAGACCGGTCCTCAAATGACTAGGGCGATTTCCACAAACCCAAGGGCATCGATCTATCATAACGACACGATCCCGCATAAACTTGCACCAACCAAGCCAACCAATTCGCCCCAGCCTAAATCCATTTCCTTTTCTTTGCTTCCCTAGCAATACTTTCATACCTCCATGACAACCCAATGTCATGGTTAAAACATTTAAGAGAAACAGTTGGTCATGTTGGTAAAGATTTCCCAAATCAATACTTTTGGTCTAAGTTTAACTAAGCATGAGTTTTTCAAATGATTCTGGTTCACATTATTGGGTCAACCAGATTTTGCCTAAGGTGACAACAAATTTGGTTCAATGTCAAAGTTGGCCATATGAGAGAAAGTGGTATAACTATGTGTTTAAAGACAGTATTGAAATAACTTGGTAGAAATAGGCATGCATAATACTTTGAAACGTAACATAAATAAATTGAAATATCGGGTGCAATATGATCAAAAGTGTAACTTGCCTCTTGCTTGATAGCTTAAGATTCTAATTTCTCACACCTGGCGCCGAGAAATGTCAAGATCTACACTAAGAAGGAACATATTCGCACCAAGCTCCAAATAAAGAACCAAAAGAGCTTCAGAGGAACCTCAACACTCAACCAACAGAGAGGTCCAAATTTCAGATTAGGGTCTTAGGGAGTAGGTCTAAGCTACAGAGGAGGGTGGTCTTTGGCAAAAGACCCTAGAGGAGTGATCACGGCAATGAAACAGAGAGGCCCCGAGAATTAATTTCTCAAGAAGGTCCAGAGAGGAGGTCCTCACACGAGGGCCATAGGAATCGTAAGGTGTCCACTGGGGAGGTCCTGTGAAGGACACGATCACCAAGGCAATGGTGAACACAGGGTGGAGCAGACACCAAAGGAACTTACGGTGGTCAAGAGGTAATGGACTAAGGGAAGGTTGTGAGAGCCAAGTCTTCCTCGGACAGTACCATCGGACTAAAGCTAGGATGGTGAATGTGAAAAGGGTAAAATGGTAGAGCTCCTCGACTAATTATAGGCAAAAAGGGTGAAGAAAACTAGACACATACGTGCGAGGATAAGTATAAAAATGAGTCAAAAGTGGGTGAATGTCGTAGGCGTGTCACCACCACCCCGGGTAAAAGGTACGAGGAAGGACAACTTAGGTTGCTATGGGAAGGAACAAAGAAAAATGTCGAGTACTACCACGTGACCACATTCAAAGTAGACACCACGATACAATTGCATTTAATGTGACAAGACATGCATTAAATGCCCAAAATACTAACGTGGCGGAGGAAATGAGACGACCAAGACTGGCGAGTGGGGCCACCAACCTAGAAACAATGGGTCAAAATAGGGGAGGTCTTGCCCTTGAGAGAGGTCTAAGAAACTAAGAGGTCTTAATATACACAAAGGAGGTCCGAACATGGGAGGTCCAAATACACATGGAGGAGGTCCACGGATCGAGGTTCGGACAACCAAGACTTCATCAAAGGAGTCCCGCGACTCAAGGAGGTCTGAAGTTGAGGAGGTCCAGACATGCGGAGGAGGTCTCGACATGGGAGGTCCCGACGGTCGGATCAACAACAGGAGGTCCCGACGGTGAGGATCTCTTCAAGAGAGGTCTGGCGAGGAGGTCCCGAGCCAGTTTAAGAGGCCACGGGATGTCTTGGACAGAGGTCCCAAACTTCAAAGAAATCACGTGGTTGAGATTAAAGGCGGATTGAGGTCCCAAGGTTGGATCTCCAAAGGGAGGTCCAATAGCCAAGGTCAACGGGAAGGGGAGGTCCCAGAGAGAAATAATGCACGGGAGGTCTGGGCCTTTGATTCAAAGTGAGAAGAGGTCCAAACCGCTGGATTCAACCAAAAGGAGAAGGTCCGACGGTGGGGTTCCAAGAACGAGGATTCCACTGAGGAGATCCACAAAAGGTGGTCCAACAGAGTTCATGAGTCAAGGCAACTCAAAGGAGGCTCCAACCTCTAGGGTGAGATCAAAAGCCGTGGATGCTTAGAATGAACCCTAAAGAGTTCCTTTCGCCAAGAAGAAATGCCTAGGGGTTCAATGAACTCGGGGAGGTTTGAAGGCATATAAGAAGTCCACCGAATACAAGGAGGTTCAATGAAAAGTGGTCCGGCATAGAAAGGTGCCCAGCAATAAGAAGTTTAGACTTAAGAGAAGTCTCAATGTAAAAGAGGTCTCGATCCAAAGAGATTCAAACCAACAAAGAGATTCAAAGTAATCAAACTTAAAGGGAAAGGTCTCGAACGAATGGGAGAGAGGTCTAAAGAATGGTATTACCATGAATTGGGGTGGTAATACCGGATTGCACTAGAAGGACCTTTCCAAAGAGAAGGCTACAAGGATCGGGCAAAAGGAGTCCAAGTGATCACCAAGAGATTCACAAGAGCATAGAAGGAACTCAAGTGGTTATAAAGGGAGACCTAGACCTCAAGAGGTCTAAGTCGAGAAGGAGATCTGGACCAGGGAAGGTCCAGGCACTTAGGAGATCTAGACCTAAAGAGGTCCGGATCCTTGGATGATGATCACGAGAGGTCTGAACGGTTCAGGCCTCCACATGGGAGGTCTGTCGGCTCAGAGGGAAATCAAATGGGGTCCCATTGAGCACAAAGGTGGTTCAATCGAATGCAAAGAAGATCCAATTGGCCACAGGTAGGTTCAAGTGAATTACCGGGCATTCCAGTGAGCAAAAGGGAGACTCAAGCAAAAGATGTGAGGGGAGGTCTGGCTAGATCACGAACAAGGAGGTCTGGGCACAAGAATATGCCCAACCGAAGATTGTGGTCTAGGATCAGAAGAGATCCAGACAACAACAAAGGTCAAACAAGAGGGACGGTCTGGACATATAAAAATGTCCAAATAGACTGAAGGAAAAGAAATCCTATCAAGAAAAGGAAGATAACTCCAGAGAGCTAGAGCTACATCAAAAGAACCAAACTTTGATTTAGTTGAAGTTTAGCTTAGTCATTTTAAACATCCCAAATTCTGAAATTCTCAAGTTAAGCTTTGAATTATCATCAAAATCAAATGGTTCTTTTTATTTTGAAAATTTTCAAAAAGGCTCTAAAAATCAGGGTGTTACATAAAGCTCTACGGAAAGAAATGTGAAGAGGTACAGAACCTAAAACCTCCGCTACCGTAGCATGCTTTCTATAGACAATATTATATAAAGATGGATATTGTTGACTCAACTTAGTTTGACCCAACCAAACATCTTCCCAAAATCTGATTTGAGAACCAGTATGCAAGGTGAAAGAGCCAAGTCTCAGAAATTCATTCTTAACTGTGGCGACCCAACCCTAGGGCTACCGAGAGGTCTTCTCAGGATCTCCGAGGACGTCCCTTAGGACCTCCTAGGAGGTCCGATAGAACCTCACGAGGCTCGGGTAGGATCTGCCCCGGTAGTACCGATCGAGGCCCTGGTAGGACCTCTCACGGGTTCCACCGAGGGAGGTGGGAGTCACAGGGTGGTCTCCAACTACCACGGCCAGCTCAGGGGAGGTCGCAGGACCTGACCTGAGGAGGTCGTGGGGCCTGGGGGATCACTCTGTGATTCCCAGTGTGAACTGAGCTAGCTCCCAAGGATCTTAAGCTCGCTCTTCACAGCATGCAAGAATGATAACATCCACGACTTGAACTTTATTTACAACATAACAAAGGAGGTGTTTACAAAAGGTGGCCTTGGGCCAAAAGTCAGCTTTCAAAGGAACCGAAACAAACGTCCATCCACTATACCACAGGCAAAATGGCTGGAGGGCACAACCTACTCGTCCTGGTCCTCTTCTTCACCGCTATTGTCTTCTCTGATAAGATTTTGCATTGAGCAAGAGTGAGCACTACCATCGTGCTCGCAAGTCACACCTGGGATAACAAAATGACATGCATATATGGGCATACAAAGGAAAGCATAATATGGTTGTTTTGCATAAAGCCAAGTTTCTTTCAATTACGAATACTAAGTTCCAAGGCAGGTTTTTAATAGCTAAAATTCATTTTCAAACTTGATTTTCAGTTGGATAGCATTCATCAACAAGTTGGTGAAGGATATCCTCCTGCACAAGGCTCCCTGCCCAAAGACCCATGGGATGGAAATCCCAAAACAAATTATTGAACATTTTAGAAACCCAAAACAACATCTAACTCGAGTGGTCACGCCAAAGATGTCCATGACCGTGACACGACTATTCAATAGATTTACACTCGATCGAGGATGTGCACTTTACCCACACGACATGATTTCTCTAGTTTATCCGGCATCCGTCGATGCCACCTCTCACTACCAAAGGTAAGAGGTCTAGAGCTCATGACAAAGCCTTTACAATGCATTGTTCCACCACAGCCTCACCTTGCTAAGGTTTCACTTCCTTTGGATACAAATCCGCAGGATCTGGGCCCCCTCTTGCACTAGTGGGAACATAGGTCATAAAGGACCATTGGCCATAGAGGACCTCCCACTCCTCCAAATGGATCAACTGCGGTGGAAGTTCTGCAAATTAATTAGCTAGGTCTCACACCCCATACTGGAGACATGTGGTTGCACGATTTGGCATAGCCCATCATAGGCCTAGCATTGGCGGCTCAAAGACCGGTCCTCAACTGACTTGGGCGACAATCTCAAACCCCTGGACCTCCACCTTATCCAGGATAGAGTCCGTGCACAAACCTTGCACCAGCCAAGCAAACCAATTCGCCCAAGTCTAAATCGATTTTCATTTTCTTTGCTTCCCCAGCAATATTTTCACACTCCCATGACATCCCTATGCCATGGTCAAAACCTTTTAAACATTAGTTGGTCATGAAGGTAAATATTTCCCCAAATCTAATGTTTTTGGTCTAAGCCAGCCTAAGCATATGTTTTCACAATTGCTCCTGGTTCACACTAATGGATTCACCAGGTTTTGTCTAAGGTGACAACAGAGTTGGTTCAATGTCAAATTGGCCATATAAAGGAATTAGGCATAACTATGTGTTTGAAGACAGGAATTAAAATATTTTGGTAGAAATAAGCATGCATTATCCTTTGAAACAGAACAAAAATAAATTGAACTATTGGGTGCAATATGGTCAAGAGCATGACTTGCCTTGCTCACTGTCTTGAGAGTCTTCCTCTTCAGTGCCTTCAAGCTCCTCAGTGCCCTCACGGTCTACACGAGAGAAAAAGAGACAGACTCAAACCAAATTCCAATTAAAGAACCAAAAGAACTTCAAAATAAACCCTAAAACTCAACCGACAGCAACATCTCATGCTCAAAATAGGTTCTTTGAGAGAGGTCTCAACTTACGGGAGAGAGAAAGGTCAAATGAGGAAGGTCCTCGTAGAAAACCAGAGGGCGGTGATAGCAAAAGACCAAGATGAAAACGCTCGTGTGAAGTCCAGAGGGGTGGTCTTTATACAAGATCCATAAAGTTCCACCGAGAATCCCAAGGGAGAGGTCCTGAAAGGGATATAATCTCTTACGGTGGAGATAAGATCAAGAACAGGTCAGTGCACAAGGGGACTTACCAGTAATAAGGAAGAGATGGCAAGAACAGGGGAGGTCGGAGGCAATATGGGCGGTTAGGGTCAATGCCCAAGCTCCAGATGAACCTCCAATGGCGAAAGTGCGATGAAGGCGTTCCTGGGGATGCTCTCGGCAGCAAGGGCTCTCCAGGAAGCCACTGATCGTGAGTCAAATGTAGAGTGTGGGCAAAAAGTGGTAAAGGAAGGCTCACTGGGCTAGTTATAGTCAAAGGAGTGTAAGGATCATTTAATGCGTACATGACTTGATGAACATGAGGATGGGCAAAAGGGTACGGGAATGTCCAAGAAAAATAGTAAAGGACATTGTGCACTATTGCGAGAGAGGACTAGAAAAGACAACAACAAGGTGCCCCAAATGACTAGATTCAATGGAGGCATCCATTTTTAACGCCGCATTTAATGCAACAAGACATGCATTAAATGCCCATGGTACTAGTGTGGCGGAAAAGAATGGATCAGCCTGGCAGGTGGGGCCAGTCAAATTTAGAACCAACCGGGTCAAAGGAGGAGGTCCTGACAGTTGGATCTCCAAAGAGGAGGTCCAACGGCCAAGATTTAGTGCAACCAGGGAGGTCCGCAAGGTGGGAGGAGAACCCCACCCGCAAGGAGGTCTAGAGCCGTAGGATCAACTCCAGACAGGAGGTCTGAGCGGTTAGGATTTCCAAGGGGAGGTCCTAACGGTCAGTTATGTCAAGGAAGGGAGGTCTGGGGGTTAAGAGGCCCTGATATTCACAAAGGAGGTCCGGACGTGAGGAGGTCCAAACACACGTGGAGGAGGTTCATGTGGCTAAGAGGTCCTGATCGCTAGGATCTCCACAGTGGGAGGTCCTGGCGGTGAGGATCTCAATATAGGAGGTCCTAGAAGTTCAGATGTAACATCTTGATTTTCTAAATACTTTTTAAAATGTGTAAAATAAATTAAAACTATTTTGCTTTAATGAGGCTTCAAGTTTGGGTTGTTATGTCTCCTTGTTTGGTAAGCTCGGCAACTCTCCTCAGAACTCCATCTCCTTCGGGTTATGTAGGTTTAGACCTCCTCTAAAGCTTAGACCTTGTCTCACCAGAAATACTCGTATGACCGTGCCTTCCTTTCTTTGAGCTTGGTCATTTGGACCTCTTTGTAGGTTTGCATCACTTAGGGTTCAAATCTACTTTCTGCTCGCACTTCTCTTGAGTCTAGATCTCTTATCACCGGGTACTTCACGCTGCCAGATCCCTTTTTATTTTGATCTCCTTGTAATTCCGTGGACCTCTTGTGTGCCTTCGATTTTTCCTAAGATCATTTGAACCATCTTAACTTTTATTCTTGACCGAGAAGACCTCCCTCGAGTAGAACCCCTCTATGGAATGCCTCTGGAACCACTCCGCATGGACCTCCTTTGTACTTGATCTAGCGGTCCAGACCTCCTCCCATTTCTAATCCAAGGGTCTAGACCTCCCATGCGTTATGTCCCTTCATGGACCTCCCCTTTGTTCTAAATCGGACGGCTTGGACCTCCCCCACTTTGGATCCAAAGGCCCAAACCTCCCCGCACATTATTTCTCTCTGAGGACCTCCCCCTCGCGTGGCTCTTGGCAGTTGGACCTCCCTCTCGGAGATCCAACCGCTCAGACCTCCTCGCTAGACCTCCCTTGGTGAGATCCTGACCGTCAGGACCTCCCCCTGTCTGGACCTCCTTAACCTTTAGACCTCCCTGTCCTTGGGCTTAGAACCTCCTAAGCCGCTCGGACCTCCCTGAGGACCTCTCCTGCGGGGCAAGACCTCCTCTGTTTTGACCCGACTGTTTCAAAATTGACTGGCCCCACTTGCCAGTCTTAGTCAACCTCATTTCCTCCGCCACATAAATATCTTGGGCATTTAATGCAGGTCTTGTCACATTAAATGCATTCAAATACGTGGTGTATACCTTTAACTTGGTCACTTAATTGTACTCTGACATATTTCTTTGTTTTCTTCCATAGTACCATACGTGTTCTTTTATTGTACCTTCTATCCAGGGAGGTAGTGACAACTATCCTGACTTTCACCAACTTTTGACTTACTTCTATGCTTATCCCTGGCACGTATGTGCCTAGTTTTTATCACTCCTTGTTAACTATAAGCGGTCCAAGGAGCCTTACCATTTCAACTTCTTCCTGTTCACTTTCTCGGCCCCGAACCCGTGACCTTCCCGTGAGAGCTTGGCTCTCGACCTCCCTTTTCACTCATGGTTGCTTATCTTTGGTGAGTTCTCGAATGATTTGCTCTACTCTTATGTTTACCATTACATCGAATCGATCGTGTCCTTTACAGACCCCTTTCGTGAACTTTTTTGGAACTCGAGGTGCTCGTGTGAGGACCTCCTCTCGACCTTGCGCAAGCATCTCGCCTCGGAACCTCTCGCCCTCTGCCTAGGTCACATCTTGGGACCTTCTCTAAAGACCTCTTTTTCCTCTCGTAAGCTAGACCTTCTCCAAAAGGACCTAATCTAAATATAATTCTTTTCTCAGAATTGGGTTTTTGAGTTTTCTCCGAGTTCTCTTGATTCTTTAATTGGATCTTTATTTGAATCTTCTTTGAATTTGCCTTTTATATATGTGTGTAGATTGTGAGGGTTCCCAAGAATCGAGAGCTCAAGAGGAAGGATCTCGAGTAGTGAGCAAGGCAAGTTGCACTTTTGAACATATTGCACCCAGTAATTCAAAGTATTTATGTTCTGTTTTAATATATATTGCATGCTTATGTTTATCAAGTTAATTCAACACCAGTTTTAACTTTAGGGTTATACCCATTTCCTTTGTATGACCTCTGTTGTTCTTGGACTGAACACATTGTCACCATTAGGTCAAACTTGGCTAATGCAGTAGCATGAGTCAAGAACATTTGAAAAACATGAGCTCAGTTATGCTTAGACCAAAACTATTAATTTGGGGAAATCTTTACCAACACAACCAAATAATGTTTAAATGTTTTCACCATGACATTGGGTTGTCATGGAGGTATGAAAATGGTGCTGGGAAAGCAAAGAAAATAAACAATTGGTTTGGACTGGGGCAAATTGAATTGCTTGGTTGGTGCAATGTTTATGCACGGACTCTAACCTGGCTAGGGTGGAGGTCCATGGGTTAGTGAAAGTTGCCCTAGTCATGTGAGGACCGGTCTTTGAGCGACCAATGCCATGCCTATAATGGGCTATGCCACAATCGTGCAACCACATGTCTCCAGAATGGGGTGTGGGACCTGGCTGAGTAATTTGCAAAACTCCACTACATGCTGCTCCATTGGTGGTGTGGGAGGTCTTGTCGACTAGGGGTCTTTGATGACCCATTGTTCCCACTGGTGCAAGAGGGGGCTTTCCGCCGGATTGCGATCCATAGGAAGGTGAAACCTTAGCAAGGAAAGGCTGTGGTGGAGCAATGCATTGCAAAAGCCTTGTCTTGAGCTCTAGATCTCTTACCTTTGGTAGTGAGAGATGGCATTGACGAATGCCGGACAAACTAGAGTAATCAAGTCGTGTGGGTAAAGTGCACAACCTCTGCAGAGTTAAATCTATTCGAATAGCCGTGTCCACGGTCATGGACGTGCTGGCAAAGGCCACTTGAAGTTAGATATTGATTTTGGGAATTTTTAGAAATGGTTTCTAAATCTGTTTTGGGATTGCCATCCCTTGGGTTTGGGGCAGGGAGCCTCTTGTCGAGGGTATCCTTCACTAATTCATGATGATTGATATCCAACTAAAAATTGTTTTAATATAAAGAGTTCTATCTATTAAAAGACACCTTTGGAAATTAATAATGGTATTGGAAAGAAAAGCGGCTTTGTGCAAAATAACCATATTATGCCATCTTTTGAATCTCCACATATGCATGTCATATTGTTACCCCACGGGTGCAACTTGCGAGCACAGTGGTAGTGCTCACTCTTGCTCATTATAATCTTTGCCAGGAGAAGATGTTGGCAGCGATGAAGATCAAAGCAATTAGGTTATGCCCTCCAGTCAGCTGCCTGTGGCGTGTTGATGGACCCTTTTGCCTTCTTCTGCTTTTGTGTATTTATGCTTGGCCCAAGGCCACCTTGTAATCAACCTTGTTAATATTATGTTTCAATAAAAGATTGTTCGGATATCACCACGGTATTTTGTTTGTGAAGGGCTAGCCATGATCCTTGGGACTAGCTCAGTTTCACAAAGGACCTTGGAGCAGGCTCGGTCCATCCATGTCCTCATGATGGTAATAACATGTGGAGTTCTGGTGGTCCCAGACCTCCACGACCTCCTCCGTGGGTCGGGGAGGTCTTGGTGCGCCCTCGGACCTCTTCATTTATTGTTACATGGGGACGTGGCAGGCCTTGGGTGCTCCTCGGTTCAGAGACTCTCTCTCGGGTCAGTTCTCCTGGACCTCCAGGAGGTCTTGCAGGACCTCCTGGGTGGTCTTGGTGGACTGCCCGAGAGGTCCTTTATGGACCTCCTGGGAGGTCCTGGTGGACTTTCCAAAGGTCCTGGAGGATCTCTCGGCTGCCCTAAGACCGGGTCGTCACAAAAAGTGGTATCAGAGCATCTCCTGACTGTAGGTCGTAACCTAGTAGAAATGGTTGTAGAATTTCAAAATTTCTTTATGACAAAAGAAGAATAAAATGTTCTTTCTTACCTGGGTCATCTTTTCATCCTTACCTTTCTTCTGTTGCTTTTTCTTACCTCAATCCCCTCTTACCTTGTTTCTTTCTACACACCCATTTATTAAGTTAAGTGGACTGCCTTATCCTTGCAACTTCTTATTAGAGGTCTTGAGTTAAGTCTGGTGCTTAGGACCTCCCTCAAAAAGGTAAGACACGTGTAGCGTGATGCTTAGTCATCATAAGTTCTGGAAAGGTTCTGATTGCTGCTTTCTTTGTATTGAATTTCGGTTGCTAAGTTGGTTTAGTTGGGCTAGTTTTCCTTAGCTTCTTCTCTTTTCTTTCTTCAGCCTTGGTGCTTGGACACTATGGTCACCTCTAGGAATGGCAGTGGCAATTCAAGCCATCATAGCCGACAAGCTGAGGAAGAGGCTGAGAACCCGGCTATATGGACCAATCAAAATAGAGGAGTTGAAGGTGAACCGGGGCAACCATCATCACAACCACCCCCACCTCTAGCTGAAGGTCCTACTTGGACACAACTGTTGGCAAATCAGACACAGTTGATAAACCTACTTTCACAAATCCATTGCCAACACCTGCACTCAAGCAAGTCAGCAGCGAGAGCTCAACCTCAAACTCAAGCTCCACCTCCACCAAGGTCTAGCATTGCTGAATTTATGAGGTTACGTCCTCCAACCTTTTCAAGCAGTGCTGAGCCCATGGAAGCTGATGATTGGTTAAGGGCAGTGAGTAGAAAGCTGGACATGGTGCAGTGTACAGACCATGAAAGGGTGCTTTTTGCCTCTCACCAACTCAGTGGACCAGCCTCTGAGTGGTGGGACAGCTTAGTCAATCTGTCTTGATCCTCGTGCCATCACATGGGATGAGTTCAAGAAAGCTTTTCATCGTGCTCATCTCCCACCTGGCCCGATGTCCTTGAAAAGGACTGAAGTTTAAATACTCAAGCAAGGTGGTCGATCTTGTTAATGAATATATGCACAAGTTCAACCAATTAGCAAGATATGCTCCTGGGGATGTTGCTACCGATGAAAGCAAGCAAGAACACTTCTTGGAAGGGTTGAACGATACTATTTCAGTTCACCTTGTTTCCCAGGACCATACTGACTTCCAGCAATTGGTGAGCAAGGCTATACGGCAGGAGGACAAACTCCAAAAGATGGAGGGCCGAAAAAGAAAGAAAGTCAGGCAGAGGTTTAACCTCGAGGATTCCCTAAGTCTAGGACCTCCCAGTCCCAGACCTCTCAACACAAGTCCTCACGGACCTCCTCTAGAGTATCGGGGTCAGAGCAGCACTCAAGCAAGTCAAGTTATCATAGGACCTCCTCTGGGAGTTAGTTTCAAAAGAAGCCAACTAAGACCTCTTCTGCTGGTGTCACCTGTTTCTTTTGTAATGAGATCGGGCACTACGCTAATAAGTGCCCAAAGAAGCAACAAATTGCGGCATCAGTTCGACCTGAACAAGGAGCATCGGCTCAAGGAAGTGCCTCAAGTGTGAAGCCTGCTACTAAGGTCATTAAAGGCCGTGTCACACATGTCACGGCAAAAGAGGCACATGATGCACCTGATGTAGTCCTCGGTATGTTCCCTGTTAATTCTGTGCCAGCTTCGGTTTTATTTGACTCAGGGGCTTCCCATTCTTTTGTTTCAAACAAATTTGTGGGAAAGTGTGGGCTATCTATAATACCTTTGGCTAACCCTATGTTAATACATGTCCCGGGCATAGATATGAGGGCTAATACCCTCCGCCCAAATCTCACCTTAGAGATTTTTGGAGTATTATTTCATGCCGACTTGATAGTCTTACCAACTCAAGGACTGGATGTAATCCTTGGTATGAACTGGTTGGCTAAGAATAAAGGGGAAATTGACTGTGCTACCAAGTCCATAACCCTTACCAATGAACAAGGAAATAGGGTGGAGTTCAAGCCAAAGACCTCCCTTAAGACAGGACCTCTTCTAACCAATGTAAAGGAGGTTGTGAAGCTGGAAGACCTCCCAGTGGTTAAAGAGTTTTTGGATGTATTCCCTGAGGAGCTCCCTGGTATGCCACCCGATAGGGACATCTCTTTCCTAATAGACTTGGTCCCTGGGACAGCACCTATATCCAAAAGACCTTATAGGATGCCTGTAAATGAGCTTGTAGAACTAAAGAAGCAAATACAAGAATTGAAGGAAAAAGGCTTTATTAGACCAAGCTCTTCACCATGGGGAGCACCTGTGCTATTTGTCAAAAAGAAGGACAGTAGCTTGAGGATGTGTGTAGATTATAGGTCACTCAATGAGGTCACCATTAAGAACAAATATCCATTGCCAAGGATAGATGATCTCTTTGACCAACTAAAAGGGGGCAAGTGTGTTCTCTAAAATAGACCTAAGGTCTGGTTACCATCAACTTAAAATCAGGCCAGAGGACACCCCCAAAACAGCTTTTACCACAAGGTATGGACTATATGAATTCACTGTGATGTCATTTGGGTTGACAAATGCTCCAGCTTATTTTATGAGCATGATGAACAAAGTATTCATGGACTTCCTTGACAAATTTGTGGTGGTATTTATTGATGATATTCTCATCTATTCCAAGAATGAAGCAGAACATGAGGATCACCTAAGAATGGTGTTGGAAAGACTATGAGAGCAGCACCTTTATGCTAAGTTTAGTAAATGTGAGTTTTGGCTAAGTCAAGTAGCTTTCCTTGGTCATATTATTTCAGCTCAAGGAGTAGCTGTAGATCCCTCAAAGGTGGAAGCTGTCCTGAATTGGAGACTTCCTAAAACAGTGACTGAGGTAAGAAGCTTCCTTGGACTAGCTGGTTATTATAGAAGATTTATTAAAGACTTTTCTAAGACTGCTAGACCTCTTACTCAACTTCTGAAAAAGGAAAAGAGGTTTGAGTGGACTAAGACCTGTGAACAAAGTTTTCAGAGGTTGAAGGAAAAACTTACCACAGCTCCTGTGTTGATACTCCCAGACATTCAAAAGGGCTTTGAAGTGTTTTGTGATGCATCCCATCAAGGTCTGGGATGTGTGCTAATGCAAGACAGAAGGGTAGTGGCATATGCCTCTAGACAATTGAGACCTCATGAGGAGAACTACCCAACACATGATCTTGAACTAGCAGCTGTTGTACATGCTTTAAAAATATGGCGACACTACCTCATTGGCAACCGATGTGAGGTATACACTGACCACAAAAGTTTGAAATATATTTTCACACAAACAGAACTGAACTTAAGACAAAGGAGGTGGTTAGAATTAATTAAGGACTATGACCTTGGGATACACTATCATCCAGGTAAAGCCAACACAGTGGCTGATGCATTAAGCCGAAAAGGATATTGTAACACCTTGTCGGTCCAGGAACAACAACCAAGACTATATGAGGAAATAAAGTACCTCAATTTGGAGATAGTAGAGCAAGGTTGTATAAATACCTTGGAGGTACATCCAACTGTTCTGGATCAAATTAAGGAACAACAAGAAAGAGATGAAGATATCCAAGACATTAAGAAAAATATGAGAAGGGGTAAAGCTTCAGGGTTCACTGAGGACGAGCAAGGAGTAATCTGGTTTGGTAGCCGACTTTGTGTGCCAAACAACCAGGAAATTAAGCAACTAATATTGGAGGAAGCACACGGGTCACCATATTCTATCCACTCGGGCAGTACCAAAATGTATCAGGACCTTAAAGAAAGGTACTGGTGGACCAGTATGAAGCAAGATGTGGCTAAGTATGTGGCCCAATGTGATGTGTGTATGAGAGTCAAGGCTCTACACCAAAAACCCGCAGGTTTGTTACAGCCCTTGCCCATACCCGAATGGAAATGGGAGCAAGTGGGCATGGATTTCATTACTGGGTTGCCTAGAACCCAATCTGGGTATGACTCCATATGGGTGGTGGTTGATAGGCTAACTAAAGTAGCACATTTTATACCTGTCAAGACCACCTACACTAGCAATGTCTTGGCAGATCTATATATGGCCAGAATTGTTTGTTTGCATGGAGTGCCCAAAAGAATAGTGTTAGACAGAGGATCTCAATTTACCTCAAGGTTTTGGCAAAGTTTGCATGAAGCCCTAGGTACTAAACTCAACTTTAGTACAGCCTATCATCCTCAAACAGATGGGCAAACAGAGAGGGTAAACCAAATATTGGAGGATATGCTTAGGGCATGTGCTCTAGATTTTGGGAAAAGCTGGGACAAAAACTTGCCCTATGCCGAATTTTCTTACAATAATAGCTATCAAGCTAGCCTACAAATGTCTCCATTTGAGGCTTTATATGGTAGACCTTGTAGGACACCACTTCTTTGGGATGAAGTGGGAGAACATCAACTTTATGGGCCAGACCTGATCAATGATGCTGAGAGCAAAGTGAAGTTGATTAAGGAACGGTTGAGAGTGGCCCGACCACGACAAAAGAGCTATCTTGACACCCGACGAGGATTTATCCTTTGAGGTTGGTGATTTTGTATACCTCGAGTAACACCAATTCGGGGAGTTAGAAGATTTCGGATGAGAGGCAAATTGGCACCAAGATATGTAGGACCATACAAGATCTCAGCAAGACAAGGTGAAGTAACATATAAACTGGAACTTCACGAGTCCTTGTCGGCGTTACACAACATTTTTCATGTATCACAACTAAGGAAATGCCTACGGGTTCACGAAGACCATATTTGCGATGGAGGACTTAGACTTACAGAAGACCTTACATATGTGGGCGCCCAATTAAAATTACGATGTTGCAGAGCGAGTCACCGTGAGTAGAATTATCAAATCATACAAGGTACAATGGAGCCATCATCCAGAGAGTGAAGCTACATGGGAAAAAGAAGAGGACCTCAAGATCAACTACCCCTACCTTTTTGCTGATTCTGTTTGAATCTCGAGGTCGAGATTCTTTTAAGGGGGGTAGGTTTGTAACATCTTGATTTTCTAAATACTTTTTAAAATGTGTAAAATAAATTAAAACTATTTTTCTTTAATGAGGCTTCAAGTTTGGGTTGTTATGTCTCCTTGCTGGTAAGCTCGGCAACTCTCCTGTAACCCATCTCCTTCGGGTTATGTAGGTTTAGACCTCCTCTAAAGCTTAGACCTTGTCTCACCAGGAAATACTCGTATGACCAGGCCTTCCTTTCTTTGAGCTTGGTCATTTGGACCTCTTTGTAGGTTTGCATCACTTAGGGTTCAAATCTACTTTCTGCTCGAGACTTCTCTTGAGTCTAGATCTCTTATCACCTGGGTACTTCACAGTGCCCAGATCCCTTTTTATTTTGATCTCCTTGTAATTCCGTGGACCTCTTGTGTGCCTTCGATTTTTCCTAAGATCATTTGAACCATCTTAACTTTTATTCTTGACCGAGAAGACCTCCCTCGGGTAGAACCCCTCTATGGAATGCCTCTGGAACCACTCCGCATGGACCTCCTTTGTACTTGATCTAGCGGTCCAGACCTCCTCCCATTTCTAATCCAAGGGTCTAGACCTCCCATGCGTTATGTCCCTTCATGGACCTCCCCTTTGTTCTAAATCGGACGGCTTGGACCTCCCCCACTTTGGATCCAAAGGCCCAAACCTCCTCGCGCGTTATTTCTCTCTGAGGACCTCCCCCTCGCGCAGCTCTTGGCTGTTGGACCTCCCTCTCGGAGATCCAATGTAACATCCCAAATGTATAATTAGGGTTATTCAAGTATAATTATATGTGTAGAAATTAAAACTTTTTCTCACATCTTGAAAACCCCTAATCTCTCATGTAATTCTTGTCCAAGAGTTGTGTAATCCAAAAACACAAAGCTCTTGTTGACCAAAAGTCAAACTCAATTTTTAATTATCTTAAATCTTGTGCCAATCATTTGGAAATATTTCCCTTGGTCCTAAAGTTGATGTGGGACCCCTCTAAAAAATATCACAAGTTGTAAAACTAGTTTGATAAATTTTGGAGGTAAAACAATCCTTTAAACAACCTTAATGAATTTCCTGAGAAAAATGCATTGCATAATAACCTCTGGAAATTTTATGTAAGGTTAATCTCATTGTCAACAAGCTCCTGTAAAAATTTCATAAATTTTGGAGTTAAATTGCTATCCCAAACAATTTGGCAAAGTCTCAGCTGTTAGAAATTTAATTTTGAACATGACACTATTCCTTGGGTTGAGCCGTATTCAAACCTGGTCCAGCCTCAACCATGTCCTGCACCTCGTGAGACCTCCTCTCCACCTTGATCAGGTCGCAGCCGTTGGATTTACATCCAACCGCCACGACCTCCTCCGCGGTCAACACTGAAAAGACCTCCCCACCTTGTTGAGGTCTTGGCCCTTGGATTAAGGTCCAACCAGCCCTGACCTCCCCTTGTTATCAGACCTCAAAGTCCACATCCCACCTACATGAGGTCACCGCCATTGGATCAAAAATCCATGGTCGCGACCTCCTCCTCTTAACCTAACTATCAGACCTCCCTTTGCACTCACTTGAGGCCGCAGCCGTTGGATTTACATCCAAAGGCCACGACCTCCTCTGAAAAACATCACAGCGAGGTCCTTCCGCCTTGATGAGGTCATAACCCTTGGATCCAAGATCCATGGCCATGACCTCCCCTCACTGTTAAATCAAGCCAACCTCCCACCTAACCCTGGTCGTAGCCGTCAGATATAAATCTCACGGCCATGACCTCCCTTGCCTTTTTCCGCTAATCAATGGGCAGTTCGGACCATCTCTTGAGCCCTTAGATCCAAATCGGAGGACTAAGACCTCCTTTGCGCTACGCGCAAGGCCTAAGACCTCCCCTTCGCTTTGTGCGTATCAGATCTCCCCATCAGGTCCACGCCCTTGGATTTTAATCCAAAGGCCATGACCTTCCCCCTCATGTTCTTAAGTCCTTGTGTGGTTAAGACCTCACAGGAGGTCTGCACCGTTGGATTGAGATCCAACGCTTTGGACCTCCTGTCCCATTTTCCCACGTGCGCTCACACATTAAGGAAATCGGAGGGCCACGACCTCCCCATCCTTGATCGTGTGGCTGGGACCTCCTTCCAGTCCTTTGAGCGTAACGGTTCAAAAATGCCATCCGATGGCCAGGACCTCCCCGAAGTCTTATCCAACGGCCATAAGAACCTCCCCTGTTCTTCTCCTTCCTCGGCGCGCTGCAGCTTCGGCGATGGAGTTAATGCACGCCTTTGCCACTAGGTACCTTTAATGACTCTTTCTTGACCAAGATTTAATGCGGTCGACCTTCCGCCTCTGTCACCAGTGCAGACCTTGTCAATCTCATGTCCTTGCCACCCCATGGACCAACCCGTGGGCTAAGCTCACCATGGAGCTTAGCCCCACTCATAACCTTCACCTCGGGCTATAAGTTATCCTTGAATCCTCCCTTGGCTTCCTTTGCACACAATTGATCTCACCTTGCACTTTGTGCGTGGTGAGCTCCTCATCCATAGACTCTCCATTCTCCCACGACCATTGTCGAGCTTGGAGCTCCTCGGTGGCAAAAGGGTTCCATGGCCTCTTCCTCCCTCTCTCTTGTTTCTATCTGGGCCTTTCTCCTCTGTGACCTCAACCCTAACTTCCTTTGGTTGGGGCATTTGCAGAGGTGGCCTAGTGGAGCTTGAAGCTTGGAGTGGAAGGTTGGACTTGAAGGTGGAGCTCCCGTCTTCTCCAACTCAGCCGCCACCGTCATCGACCTCATCGGCATCTTTAGGACCTCCGTAACTCCTGGTAATCCCTTAGATGTTTGGGCACTCGCTGAATGCATGTTGCGGAGCTTTTCTTGGCACACGCTGAATGTCGCGCGAGCTGCTTTTTGCATTTTCGTATTTTGGCCGTCTTGGTCATCTCGTCCTCTCCGGCTCACCGGCGATTAAGGCCGTCGTCGCCGTCGAGTGAGCCCATGGTGTGCGCAACACTATTGCGCACACGGGATGTCTTTGTTGTCGCCATGGCGAGGTCCGCATCGCCGCAACAACCACTTCTTTGAGCTCGGGATTTTGTCGGACGTCCCGAGCGTGTCATTGTCGCTTTAGGACGAGATTCACCGCTTTAATGCCCAATCATTGCAATCATGGGGTTAGCGTTAAATGCCATTAACCCCGTCTGTCGCGCGCACTTAAAACCTCCGTCGTGGACCTTCTTGTGTCCCGCGCAATAACTCCATGTCTGCTTGTCCGCGGCGCTGCGCGTGAGTTAAGCGCTGGTGCGGACATCCATGACCTCCTCCGGGAGATCTGGGCGTCAAGACCTCCCAGCGATCGTGGCCGTCTGCACCTCCACGGAGGTCTCGGCGTTAGATCTCTGCGTGGGACCTCCTCGAGGTCATCTCACCGTTGAGGACCTCCCCTTTAGATCTGGTCCGTTCCGACCTCCCTCCCATGTTGTGGTTCGTTGGATTCACCATCGGCGGCCACGACCTCCCTCACCTCGCGCATGTGCGTTGCTAGGAGGTCCAGACCTCTGGACCTCACGTCTTGGCGTGTGTGTTGTTCTCTGGGAGGTCTTGAGCCGTCGATCTGAGATCTGTGGCTCATGTCCTCCCGGCCTGTGTGTTTTCTTTTTAAGAAATTCCATTGAAGTCTTAATTATAAAATGAATAAGGTATAAACTTTAGAATTCCATATCTTTTTCATTTTAAATCCAATTGGGGTCATTCAAATTGGGTTAGCTCTGTCTTGGACTTGACTTTAATCTAAAAATGATTGTAAGTCGAGTTCAGCTCCAGAGCACAGTTTGCCCTTAGATTTTAAAAACCAACTTTAAATATACACTTAAATCAATGCTTAACTTGTAAAATACATAACTAATGCTCTGTAGATTATTTTTGAGTGAGACCAACTGTGTTGGGTTCCTCTATTAATAAACTCACTGTAAAAATTAGTTTTCAGCATGTTGCTGTCATAAAAATGAGGACTTGTGCATTATAATTTTGTTCAAGTTCTTGTTTTTGAAAAATTGTAGAAAGTGCATAATAGCTCCAAATGAGATGAACTCAATTGTGTTATTCATCTCATGAGGTGCTGGTTTTACAGTAAAAATTTCAGTATCACCACTGTTCTAGAAAATGTTGCCTCATAATTAAATTAATGAATAGTGCAGTTTGGTATTTTAGGGGCTGAGCAAAATTGTTTTGCTCATAACTTTTGCATTAGGAATCCAAATCCATTGGTTCTTGTTGCTAAATTCCCTTAAAATCACCCTCTTGCTGCTGGAGAAAATTCAGAGAATTTGGAGTTCGTTTGCTGTGCTGTCTTTGTTGCTTTTCGTCGTTCTTATCGGTTCTTTATCGCTTTTCCGTTAGGTTTCGACATTTGTGGTGATCCCGAGAGTGACCCTCCGCAACAAATTGACCAGCAACAGCAAGGCAAGCAGTTTGATCATATCCCCTCTAACGTCCCATTACTTTAAAGGTTAATATATTGTTTTACTTCTATGTATGCATGCTACTTTGTGTTAAATGTCGCTAGTAATCCTATAGTTGCATAATCTGTAGAAATTTTTATCCTCTACTACCCATGAGCCTAGGTTATTCGCTGTGGTTTGAGCTCGTTGGATGAGCTCTTATCACTTAGTAGTTTCGATTTAAACTGCTTAGCTATGCTTAGTCATCGGTAGTAATGGGCGATCATCGACTTAGTCGATGGTCTTGATCACACAAGTCTATTTATTACTCCTATATGTCCAGCACTTGTGCTTTGATTAATTTGTAAAATAAAAAACTGAAAATAAAGGATTGATTTAGACTTGGGCATATTGGATGGATGGTGTGGTTTTTGGAATGTGGTAGTATGCCTGAGTCATTAAGGACCGAGTTACTTGCGCCACCGCTACGAGCAATGTTGCGTGCTAACCACACGAGGGGATATGGGACCTCTCTTGACTAAGTACTTTGGGAGGTGTTAATTATGAGCTGGTTGGTGGGTATGTTTTAATAAAATGTGTGTGTGTGGTGTTGGGAGGGAGCATTGGCAGACCGGTTAGGCTGTCTAATGTGTCCTTGTCCCCGTGGGTTGCGGCTCGTAATTAGCATCGTCCATTGGAAATGTCTCGTAGGACTTAGCCGTGCCGGCATACCAAAGGTTGTGTGCCTAAAGGAAAGGCGGTCTGGCATGTGGGTACATTGGTACACCCCTGCAGGGTTAAAACTATTCGAATAGCCTCGTCCTAGGTTATGGACACACTCGGAAACGCCCCGTAAGAACTAGACTCAACCATTTAATTAAAACTTGATGGGTTGGTATGAATGGATGTTCATACTATTGTTGTGGTGACTTGGGTTAGTCACTTCCAGGATGTTCTTGTTGTTGTTACTATGTTATTATCTCGTTGTTATTTCAACAATTAAAAATGCTTTGTCAAATTGCCTTCAATCTATTATGTTATTGCAAATGAAACTTGCTTTATGCTAAAATGAGTCCAAGGCCTCATCCACTTAAATAAAGCTTGCATGTAGCTAATTTATAGTTCTGTTATCTCACACGTCAGTCTTGCGAGTACAATAAACAAGTTATTGTACTCATTGCTTTGCTTAACAAATTTGTTGCAGAGGAAGGAGGTGAGCTCCAAGAGCCTTACTTCTGTGCCACGTGTTGCAGTTTCTTCGACGACTAGCTTGGCGGTCCGGTCAGATGCCTAGGGGTTAAGGCACACTGATTGGCTTTGTGTTATAGCCATCTTTATGGCACTTTTGCTTCCGCTGTGTATTCTTGTAGTTTTGTTGCTATTTGGCCTAAGGGCCCCTCTTTTGTAATAGCTATTCCATATTAATATTAACTTCTGGTTTGTTGCTTATGTACTATGGGTTGTATGGAATTGATACACTCTTTTGTTGTGAGGTATGTATACTGCATTCTGGGGAGTATACATCTCTCGAGACCGAGTTTATTTGGTTGATAATACTAGGGTCAATTGAATGACTAAGTATTATGAGCCTAATAAAAATGTCGGGGTCTCACATCCAACCGCTCAGACCTCCTCGCTAGACCTCCCTTGGTGAGATCCTGACCGTCAGGACCTCCCCCTGTCTGGACCTCCTTAACCTTTAGACCTCCCTGTCCTTGGGCTTAGAACCTCCTAAGCCGCTCGGACCTCCCTGAGGACCTCTCCTGCGGGGCAAGACCTCCTCTGTTTTGACCCGACTGTTTCAAAATTGACTGGCCCCACTTGCCAGTCTTAGTCAACCTCATTTCCTCCGCCACATAAATATCTTGGGCATTTAATGCAGGTCTTGTCACATTAAATGCATTCAAATACGTGGTGTATACCTTTAACTTGGTCACTTGATTGTACTCTGACATATTTCTTTGTTTTCTTCCATAGTACCATACGTGTTCTTTTATTGTACCTTCTATCCAGGGAGGTAGTGACAACTATCCTGACTTTCACCAACTTTTGACTTACTTCTATGCTTATCCCTGGCACGTATGTGCCTAGTTTTTATCACTCCTTGTTAACTATAAGCGGTCCAAGGAGCCTTACCATTTCAACTTCTTCCTGTTCACTTTCTCGGCCCCGAACCCGTGACCTTCCCGTGAGAGCTTGGCTCTCACGACCTCCCTTTTCACTCATGGTTGCTTATCTTTGGTGAGTTCTGGAATGATTTGCTCTACTCTTATGTTTACCACTACACTGAACCGATCGTGTCCTTTACAGGACCCCCTTTCTGTGAACTTCTTTTGGAACTCTGAGGTGCTCGTGTGAGGACCTCCTCTCTGGACCTTGCGCAAGCATCTCTGCCTCGGAACCTCTCTGCCCTCTGCCTAGGTCACATCTTCGGGACCTTCTAAAGACCTCTTTTTCCTCCGTAAGCTAGACCTTCTCCAAAAGGACCTAATCTAAATATAATTCTTTTCTGTAATTGGGTTTTTGAGTTTTCTCTGAGTTCTCTTGATTCTTTAATTGGATCTTTATTTGAATCTTCTTTGAATTTGCCTTTTTATATATGTGTGTAGATTGTGAGGGTTCCCAAGAATCGAGAGCTCAAGAGGAAGGATCTCGAGTAGTGAGCAAGGCAAGTTGCACTTTTGAACATATTGCACCCAAGAATTCAAAGTATTTATGTTCTGCTTTTAATATATATTGCATGCTTATGTTTATCAAGTTAATTCAACACCAGTTTTAACTTTAGGGTTATACCCATTTCCTTTGTATGACCTCTGTTGTTCTTGGACTGAACACATTGTCACCATTAGGTCAAACTTGGCTAATCAGAGCATGAGTCAAGAACATTTGAAAAACATGAGCTCGCTTATGCTTAGACCAAAACTATTAATTTGGGGAAATCTTTACCAACACAACCAAATAATGTTTAAATGTTTTCACCATGACATTGGGTTGTCATGGAGGTATGAAAATGGTCTTTGGGAAAGCAAAGAAAATAAACAATTGGTTTGGACTGGGCAAATTGAATTGCTTGGTTGGTGCAATGTTTATGCCCTGACTCTAACTCGCTAGGGTGGAGGTCCATGGGTTAGTGAAAGTTGCCCTAGTCATGTGAGGACCGGTCTTTGAGCGACCAATGCCATGCCTATAATGGGCTATGCCACAATCGTGCAACCACATGTCTCCAGAATGGGGTGTGGGACCTGGCTGAGTAATTTGCAAAACTCCACTACATGCTGCTCCATTGGTGGTGTGGGAGGTCTTGTCGACTAGGGGTCTTTGATGACCCATTGTTCCCACTGGTGCAAGAGGGGGCTTTCCGCCGGATTGCGATCCATAGGAAGGTGAAACCTTAGCAAGGAAAGGCTGTGGTGGAGCAATGCATTGCAAAAGCCTTGTCTTGAGCTCTAGATCTCTTACCTTTGGTAGTGAGAGATGGCATTGACGAATCTTAGGACAAACTAGAGTAATCAAGTCGTGTGGGTAAAGTGCACAACCTCTGCGAGTTAAATCTATTGAATAGCCGTGTCCACGGTCATGGACGTGCTGGCAAAGGCCACTTGAAGTTAGATATTGATTTTGGGAATTTTTAGAAATGGTTTCTAAATCTGTTTTGGGATTGCCATCCCTTGGGTTTGGGGCAGGGAGCCTCTTGTCAGGAGGGTATCCTTCACTAATTCATGATGATTGATATCCAACTGAAAAATTGTTTTAATATAAAGAGTTCTATCTATTAAAAGACCTGCTTTGGAAATTAATAATGGTATTGGAAAGAAAACTGGCTTTGTGCAAAATAACCATATTATGCCATCTTTTGAATCTCCACATATGCATGTCATATTGTTACCCCACGGGTGCAACTTGCGAGCACAGTGGTAGTGCTCACTCTTGCTCATTATAATCTTTGCCAGGAGAAGATGTTGGCAGCGATGAAGATCAAAGCAATTAGGTTATGCCCTCCAGTCAGCTGCCTGTGGCGTGTTGATGGACCCTTTTGCCTTCTTCTGCTTTTGTGTATTTATACTTGGCCCAAGGCCACCTTGTAATCAACCTTGTTAATATTATGTTTCAATAAAAGATTGTTCTGGATATCACCACTGTGTATTTTGCTGTGAAGGGCTAGCCATGATCCTTGGGACTAGCTCAGGTTTCACAAAGGACCTTGGAGCAGGCTCGGTCCATCCATGTCCTCATGATGGTAATAACATGTGGAGTTCTGGGTGGTCCCAGACCTCCACGACCTCCTCTGGTGGGTCGTGGGAGGTCTTGGTGCGCCCTCGGACCTCTTCATTTATTGTTACATGGGGACGTGGCAGGCCTTGGGTGCTCCTCGGTTCAGAGACTCTCTCTCGGGTCGGTTCTCCTGGACCTCCAGAGGTCTTGCAGACCTCTGGGTGGTCTTGGTGGACTGCCCGAGAGGTCCTTTATGGACCTCCTGGGAGGTCCTGGTGGACTTTCCAGAGGTCTTGGAGGATCTCTCGGGTGCCCTAAGACCGGGTTGTCACATCAGAGCTCCTACGATAAACGAGTAAAGAGGTCAAATGGGTGGGGAGGTCCAGAGGAGAGAAGTCAATACGTCTCAGGGATGTCCCAACCGTTAGCTTCAAAACAGGGAGATTTACAACAGGTGATCCAACAGGAATCCACAAGGCCCAAAGTGACCCTAGGGAGGTCCTTTCGGCCAAGAAGAAATGCCAAGGGTTCAAATGAACTCAGGAGGTCCGAAGGCATATAAGAAGTCCACTGGAACCCAAGGAGGTCCCGACCTAGAGAGGTCTGGACATAGGAAAGTGCCCAGGCAACACAGGGTCTTGACTTAAGAGAAGTCTGAACAGAAAAGGGGTCTGAACCCTAAGAGATTCAAACCAACAAAGAGATCCAAAGAGATCAAATTCACAGAGAAGGGTCTGGACGTATCGACACGTCCAAGGGAGAAAAGTCTGAGCCCCGAGGAAGGTCTAAAGTAAGGCCTAAACATGTAGACATGCCTTAGCCATGAGGAGGTCTGGGACACACAAGAGGTCCAAACCGATATCACCACAGAGAAGGTCTAGACCCCAAGGTCTAAACCGATCATAACTCAAGAGAGGGACTGAGGGGAAATCTGGCCAGCGTACAGAGGAAGTTACAAAACGAAGCTTAACCTCTCCAATAGACCCAACTTTTAATTCGCACCAAAATAGAAATTGTTTTGTTTTGTTTTACAAATTAAAGAAAAAGGGTTTGAAAATTCAGGATGTTACATTAACCTTCATAAGGCCTGCCCAAAACTGAGAGTCACCTGGTTTATATTCCACTTGTGCAATTGTTTTGTTCCTCAAATATTTATTTCGCAACAGTTGTTGCCAAACTCCATCCTCATTAATTAGGCTAAAAAGCCACTTGCTAACTAAGCAGTTATTCTGCAATTCAAGATTCAGTATACCCATGCCACCCTGATCTTTAGGAGTGCAAAGAATGCTCCACTTAGTAAGTCTATACTTTTTCTTATGCCCATCGCTTTGCCAAAAAAATCGAGATCGATAGTAATCCAATTTTTTAAGAATTCCTTTGGGCACTTCGAAGAAAGAGAGCATGGACATGGCTAAACTACTAAGGACAGAATTAATAAGAACATGTCGACCCCCAAAAGAAAGAAGTTTGCCCTTCCAACAACTTAGTTTCTTTTGAAATCTCTCTTCAACTGCTTACCAGTCCTTATTTAATAACTTCTTGTGATGCATTGGAATACCTAGGTATCTAAAAGGCTGATTACCCCTACCACAACCAAAAATCTGTGAATATGAGCTTACCAAATCCTTTGCTTTACCATAACAAAATAATTCACTCTTATGGAAATTTATTTTCAGCCCAGACAGTTGCTCAAACACACATAGAAAGAGCTTCATATTCTTGGCTTGTTCTAAATTATGATCCATAAAAAGAATTGTATCGTTGGCATATTGTAAGATTGACAAACCATCATCAACTAAATGAGGGACAACTCCATTAATTTGCCCATCATCTTTGGCTCGTTGAATAAGGATGGCCAGCATATCCACAACAATGTTAAACAAAATAGGGGATAAAGGGTCTCCCTGTCTAAAACCTTTCTTAGTCTGAAAAAAATGACCAATGTCATCATTTACTTTAATACCTACACTTCCTCTTGTTACTACCTGATCTATCCACACACACCACAATGGAGAAAAACCTTTCATCCTAAGGGTCTGCTGTAAAAAGGATCATTTCACCTTATCATAAGCCTTCTCAAAATCCAACTTTAAAATTACCCCATCTACCTTTTTCCTATGCATCTCATGAATCGATTCATGTAAAACAACGACCCCCTCCATAATAGAGCGTCCTGGCATAAAAGCAGATTGAGTCGGTCTAATCACATTTTGAGCTATTACAGATAATCTGTTAGTAAGAGCTTTAGTGAAGACCTTAAAACTCACATTTAACAAACAAATAGGCCTATACTGCTGAATAAGAATAGCATCAGTTTTTTTAGGCAATAAGGTAATGATCCCGAAATTTAGACTGAAAAGTGGCAATCTCTTATTGTAGAAATCATTAAACAAACTCATTAAGTCCTTTTTAATGATTTCCCAGAAAGTCTGATAAAACTCAGCTGGAAAACCATCAGGGCCGGACAACTTGTTTAATTCCATTTGAAAGATCGCCTCTTTCACCACTTTTTCTGAGAAACATGCTGTTAACAACTCATTTTCCGCATTAGAAACTTGAGGAATATCATCCTGGCGAGATTCATCCATTGAAAAATGATTATCCTCTGGTGACCCAAAAAGATCTTTATAATATTTAGTGATATATCTTTTAAGGTTATCATTACCCTGTATAACCCCATCCTCTTGTTCCAATTTAAAAATACGTGTCTTACGATGTCTCCCATTCGCAACCAAATGAAAAAAAAATTAGTGTTATCATCACCCTGGAGCAAATTAGTTGTTTTGGAACGTTGAAGCCATTTAATCTCCTCTTCCCTTAGCAACTTGGACAACCGGACTTTAAGATGATGCCTTAAATCTAATTCATGAGGTTGTAAAGGCTGAAACTCCGCTTTTTATCCAAGTCATCTAACAAGGATAACAACTCTTTCTTCTCTTTCCTAAAAGCACCTAAATAATCCTTCGCCCAACCTCTCAGGTATTTTCTAAGCTTCCTAATCTTAGACTACCATTTATCTAAAGGCGAGTCTCCACTAGTTTTATTTCTCCATACACTAGCCACCATGTCGTAAAAACCCTCAATTGTAAGCCAACTTAATTCAAATCTGAAGAACGGTTGGTTTCTACAAGGAGAGCTTTTGCCCATACTAAGTAACAGAGGTGTATGATCTGAAATGTCTCCAGATAGAGCTTGCACTATAGACACAGGAAATTTTTGTTCCCACTCAGTACTCATCAAAATGCGATCAAATTTTTCGAAGGTAGGAATAACATTAGAATTTGCCCAAGTGAATTGACGACCCGTTAAATCTAACTCTCTCAAGTTCAAACCATTAATAATGGCATTAAATAAGAAAGGGTAACGATTATCAAACTTATCATTATTCTTTTCCTTTGGACTCCTAATGATATTAAAATCACCACCAACTAGAAGAGGTAAACGTTCCATGTTACAAGAATGCACCAATTCAGACAAAAAACTCTCCTTGTATTCTGGCTGCGCAGCACCATAGACAGCAACCAAAACCCATCGAAAACCATCGTCTTTATTCCTTAGTGTAAACTTGATAAAAAAAAGTCCCCTTCTACCACACTTCCTATATCAAAAACATCTAAATTAATACCTAGCAAAATACCTCCTGAACGACCACGAGGCTCCGACCAATGCCAAAAGAACTGTCTACCACCACAAAAAGTATCCAGACAAATATGTGAGAAATGCTTCCGACGAGTTTCAAGCAAAGCAATAAAATCTAAACTCTCTTCTTTAGAAATTTCAGATAAAAACCTATACTTAGCCAAGTCTCGAAGACCTCTGCTATTCCAAAAAACTCCTTTCATTTAGAACAAAATTTGTTTTTTGGATGCAAGCCTCCCAAGAGACCGGTACCCTACCTGCTTTTTCTTAGGAGCTACATGAGGAGAACTGCTCAGTCCCTCCATAACATCATCCATAACTTCCTCCGTCAAGCCACCACATAAGTGACCAAGAGTTAAGTTATCAATGTCATTATCCTCAACTTCAGACTCGACCTCTTTCTCTACTAAAGAAGCCACATCTTTATTATTTGGTGTTAACGCAAACCTATCCATTTCTACCTTCTTAATAAGCGCTACTAAATCATCAACATGGTTGCCCATTAACACCCCAATGTTTTCAATATTCTCAGTTATACGCTTATTAGAAAAAGAAAGAATGGAATTAAAGATCGTACCATCATTGAATTCCAAATTACGCTTAGCTACCAGCCGGGCAGCACGCTCCATCGAGTCTTCATCCACCGAGTCAGCCCGACGCTTGCTGCGTCTGGCCGGAGTTGCACTCGGCCCACGACCAGCAAAACTCACAGGCGCAGACTGTCCCCTGCGTGACCTTTGGCCTGCATTGGATCTTGGACGTTCTGGCTCCAACCTAGCTACACAAACGTCCATTCCAGCATCCGAGACCGCAGCCCCCTCCGGAGTCTCACCAGATAGCGTCGGCAAGCAAGCCGAGATGTGGACCTCCTTTTCCAGCTGAAGAAACGCACCCCCATGAGCGGGCTATTGTTGTGCTGCCGCCTCAAGCACATGGGCTGCCACTGCTCCTTGCTGGCTTGCAACCGGCCCATCCGCAAGCTGCCCTTTAGAAAACCGGGACAGCTGCAGCTCGCCCCCACTCACAAATGGGCCAAGGCCAAGCAGAAGCCCATAAACCTGCTCCCCTTCAAGGCCCAAAGTCTGTGACTCCCCTTGGGCAGTCACCAGCCCCTCAGAAACCTCCAAGCTTGGATAAGCATCCGAACCTGATAATTCCTGCAACACAGAATCATTAGGAAAAGACCACTCCGCCTCCAGCGCCACCTTATTGGCCTCCTCAACCGATTGAACATCTTCAATCACTACACCATCCTCCTCTTCCGCTAGAACCCCATCCACACATTCCAACAGCAACTTATCAGTCGCTAAGTCCAGGATTTTGTCCGCCGTACTAAGCATTATGGAGTGCGACACCAAACCCTCCTGTGCCGACGACAAAATCTGTCCCTGAACCTCCTGATCTCCAGTGTCCGAATCTTTAGAAAAAGCAGCCTTTCCCTTAGATTCCTCCCCATTCTTGGCTCTCTTGAAATCTCTAAATTTATTCCCTGGGTTCCGGTCTTGGTCATTGCCATCATCCTCCTGACCATTGTCATCCGTATCCATCTGAACCAGTACATTGACCATAGTGTCTTGTTCCACTACGAACATCAGCTCAAAATAACGATCACCGACAACCACATCCATCTGGTTGGGAATTAAGTCCGGATTAAGAACAACGACGAAGAAATGGCCAAAGTTATTGAGCTTCGTAGTCTTCATATCCACCTTCTGAGTAGCCCCAAACATAGAGCCTAACGCCCAAAGAATTTGGTACTTACGCAACTGTTTAGGAAGACCTTTAACACGAATCCAAACTTTTGGCATAGGCATACCACACTGGACATCCTCATATCCTTCAAAAGTCAACTGCACACCAAGCTCTTTGTTGGACCGAAAAGGCGACTAGAGGGGGGGGAGAATAGGAGCACGCTCACCTTTTCACAAATATTAGATTCAATACTAATCTCACTCCAATAGCTACGAAGCTATGAAGATCAATAAACAAGTACAGCGGAAGACTTGTATTGAATCCAAACTACCCCAAAGCAAAAGACCAAAAACACAGAACTCAAAATCCTCTTGGCGGTCTAACCGGCGTTATGAAAGCGGTCTGACCGCTGGGCGGTCTAACCGGCGGCTAAGGGCGGTCGACCGCCTCGATGATGAACAACAAGACAATCAAAAAACAAACCAAAATCGAAACTCAAATCGATCTAACTTTTGATCTATGCGCCAAACTCACTAAACTTGACACACACCTTCTCAAAGATATTGTGAACCTATTCCAATCAAGGATCGCATAAATCCAAGCCAAGGTTCCTATCTTTTGCAGTTTGAGCAAAGCTAGGTCAAAAACCGAGTAAAACTCAAAATATGATCTAGAGACTTGCTCGTGGGAGATTGATAATCAAGATGATCCTAGATGGATTCCCACAAGTCACAGCATGTTAGATCAAGCCAAGAAACCAAG
This sequence comes from Phyllostachys edulis, assembly GCA_036346405.1. Classification (NCBI taxonomy): domain Eukaryota; kingdom Viridiplantae; phylum Streptophyta; class Magnoliopsida; order Poales; family Poaceae; genus Phyllostachys; species Phyllostachys edulis. Next base: position 949,095 of record CM070564.1, read on the forward strand.
CAAAAACTCGAGAATCAAAGAAAGGCACCAAATCATCAAATAGAGAGACAAAGAGAGAATAAATTCATCTTGAGAGAAATCTCTTTGGATTGATTTGATTGAGTATTGGTTTACAGCCACTCCACGAATGGAGGACAAAGACTCAATACATGAGCACGAAATTCAATCCAACTCTCTAGAACTCTAACCTCCACTAATCCTCTCCCTAAGCAAATAGGGTTTCAAAAACAATGAAAGGGTTGAAGGGGGTGCAGCCACCTCCCTCCCCTATCTATAGTGGAGGCTTAGACCTTCTAGAAGATTGAACCCTAATGGGCTCCCGTTAAGGCCCACACACAAACGGGTCACATACGCACGTGTTTTAAAGCGCCGTCTTCATCTCTTGACCTAATCCACTTCATCTTACGCCATCTTGCGCCGTGATTTGGCAAAAGGTCACCAAGGCGGTATTTGATAAAATTACCAAAATACCCCTCCTCGATCTTTTTGAAAAGACCGAGTCCCAACTGTGTGAAACACATCCATGCTTCACCACGTGTAGGTTGATCCTGCGGCTCTCTCCATGTCGGCAAGTCTCTCCCATCCGGCTCCCACCGAAACCACTATGGCACTTGCACCGACCCCCGCGCCGCTTGATCAAACCAATCGCACCGAACTGCCCGTTCGGTTACCCTTGTTCATTCTGTACCACGCTTGAGTTCATTGACCTCACCCGGCATCATAGATCGTTCTGGACCTCAGCTCTCCAAGCCTAGTCCCGATCATCCTCGCCGTTGACCGTCGTTGACCACCAAGCAACCTGCACAACAATAGACAAGCAAACGAATCCGAGAATAAGTTCTTCACAACTTGACCCACGTTAGTCAAAACATGCATCATGCAACACATATGTCATGAAACCCATGAACTTGACCTATCATGCAAACATCGCCGCCACGGCGACGATTTAAACAATCACAACCGGTCGACCGCCACCTTGGCCGGTCGACCGCTTCCCGGGTCGATCACACCAAAGGCGGTCGACCGCCACCCATGACTTAACCAAAATTTCCTCCCTGGAAATCTAAAACCTACTGGTATTTTCAAACCAATAGAACTTTTACCTTGAGGCTCCAAAAAATATGAGACCAAGTGCAGAAGAACCCTCTCACTTGCCTACACCTTCTATTTTTGGCCCAGCTCCAGAATCCAAGAAATTGCAATGGCCGGTCTGACCGCTATGGCAAAGCCGGTCAGACCGCTCCACTGGCCGGTCTGATCGCCACTTTGGCCGGTCTGACCGCCAGTGACCATTTCAGAAAATCAACACAAGGCATGGCCGGTCTAACCGCCACCACGGTCAGACCGCTAGAGGCCTGACAGAACTGAAACTTTGCCGAAAACACGTGATTCGACAAACCGTCAACGACATTGCCAATTGTAACATCATCCTAAGATCTCAGGCATATCCCCATGATATCCACACTCTTTAATCACCACACCACCATATGCCATTGTACGCTGCAACTCAGCTTGGGATGGGAAAGGGACCACATATGAGTTATTGTCCAATTCTTTCACCACCCAAACCCAATCTCCTGGTACTAGGTTGTGAAGGTGACCCGTCAGCTGTTCAACTGAGATGGAGCCCCCGACTACTTTGACCAAAGCAGTCGACCGATCAGATGACTCATCCGATAAGGGAGCATGCTGAATATGATAGAAACCAAGCTCTTCCACCGCATATCCCACCGAGTGTGCCACCAGGTGAGGTTCTTTAAGAATGGGACACTTATAAGCTACATGCTCATCACTGTCACAAATATCACAACATAACACTGCCTTACAAGAAGAAGAAGCATGACCCTTAGTTGCACAGCGCCAACAATATTTCTTCTTTGCATTGGCCTTTGATGATCCACCCTCAGTTTCACCTTGAATTGCCACATTCCCGGACAGCGAGCCTAGCCGACAAACCCCTTGAGCTTTCGTGAACTTCTGCGGTGACTCCTGATTCTTTGCCACCGAGATGGATACCACTTGAGGAGCCTTATCTCCTGCCAAAGCAACCGGCCCTGCATTCAACACAACGGCTTGAGGTGGAGTCGGTTTTGCTGCCTGGGCCGTAGTAGCAGAACTGCTTGCCGAAGGATAACCCTGCACTCCGACTGACAAAGCAGACAATGTCTGTGGTGTATGCGCTTGTGCGGACACTGATGAAGCTGGTTGTCCCGCGCCCAACAGAAGTCGTTCGCAGCCCACAAATGGAGGCGGCGCGCCACATACTACCGAGTCCTTGGTTCACATAGCCGCTGAACTGCTGTCCCCGGCCATGGTACCGCACGCCACCGCCTCGTATAGATGCGAAGCCCCGGTGCCCACGACCACGGGACAGCCCGCGACGACCGCCGCCGCGATCGGCCCCGAATCCACCGAACCCAGGATTGAATCCTTGCCTGGCGAAGAAACCTGGATGACCCCCAAAGCCATCCCCGCCTGCAAAGCCATTGCCTCTGCCTTGATTGAAACCGTAGCCATCCCCTCCACCATATCCATGAGAGTAATTCTCAAAACCACCTTGATTGAAACCGGAAGCATTGCCACCATTAAAGCCAAAGCCATTACCTCCAAAACCTCCCCGAGCAGAACTTCGGCCACCAAGCGAACCTCCTCCATGGCCAGCGCCTCTTGCCCCTTGGTTAGCCCCGTTCTCCATCCCTCTGCGAACCACTTCAGCGTAGGAAGGCCGAAGTTGAGAAATCGGAGCCGCCGCCTGTATGGGAGACACCACACCTGAATCCCTAGCAAACCGAGGAAGACAACCAGTGCGGACAAAAAGCCGACCCAGCGCAGACACAAACCGAAAGGGCCTTTGGCCAAGCCCACACGGGACCAAAACTGATGGAACCGGTCTGGATTTGTCGATGGCCAATGATCTCCTGAATAACCGTTGTCCAGGCCCACATGGAACTGAAACGGACGGCAAAAAACCGGAGTGATTAACGGTCGAAGATTTCGGTCTGGATATTACTTCGAATTTTGAAATTCGAACTCCATCTTCAACCTCTGGCCCCTGAAGCTCCTGGGACGGTAAGCCACGATCTGCCTGCCGCCACAACTGCAGCCTACCCCCAGAAGATCGACGATCAACCACTGCCACATCCCCCAGGGTTAAAGGTTGCGGACGATGTCGTGGTGGTAGAAGTCCTTTCCAAGGTGCTACCTTTGAATTGAATGATGGCGCTCAGCCACTGCAAAAACAATTTTCCTAGCAAGAGCGACGTTCGGATTGACAATTTCCGGTGATACAATAGCACTGACCTTTGCACACGAACCTCCTGCATAGTAAAGCCTGCACCCAGAGCAGAACACAGAAAACTCTCTGGAGAAAGAGACATGACGTCTGCTCCCGGAACCTCCTCGTCGGAATCAGAGTCCCCGGATAGAGACCAAAACCACGATCCAGATCCACTGGTTCTTCGGTCATGCAGAGGATCGGGGTTGCAGATGCGTGCAGAGTCAGAAGGCACTGGAGTCCAACGATTGGCCTCTTCTCCGATTTCAGGACCTAGCAGCAACACCGGAGACCAACCATCATCCTCGACGACCACCTTCGATCCTTGAGACCGGAGCAGTTGCTGCTGCGGATCCAACGAAACCAAAGGTTTCAAGTCGGCCTTCGTGAACTCCAAAAATTGCCGCAAATCTTCTCTACCTCTCCGTCGCTTCTCCTCATCTCTCTCTAGTTGATCTTCCACCTCTTCATGCAACTCCTCCTGTTTTCTCCGGCAAACCACCGGCGCCAGAGTGAGACGCCGCCCTGTCCCTCTCCCTCTCCTCATCAACTACATGTACTCTTGTGCAAGTTTACACTTTCTCTAAAGAGTAACGAGATGTCTAGCATTCTATCACGGGCCTGAGATATTACTGCACGCAACGGAATTTTGGTAGCGGCTAGGAACAGGCCCGCTAGCTAGCTCGTAAACAGATTGATTGGCTTCCGATTGATTTCCTGTAATCTCGTGTAATTGGATAGCTACTGTAAACGGCATTGCCAAGTATATATCAGAGTATATGGCTCGGTGTCTTTTGACGCAAGCCTGAAAACCAATCTCTGTTATCAACTTTTCACACATCGAACGAATTTGTCCAGAAATGCACAGTTACAACATCATCCTCGCATCACCAGATCATACAGCTACTCATGGATTGCAGTGAGAGAAAAATCTATTGGAGTACTATACCCCGTTTCGCACCTTCCAACGTGTTCTTCAGCAGCATCGCTACGGTCAACGGGCCGACGCCTCCAGGGACCGAGTCAGGTGACCTGCGACCTTGCTCACCTCCGCGAAATTCACATCGCCGACGAGTCTGTACCCCGACTTCCTGGTTGGTCGTCAACAGAATTCGTCCCGACATCAATAACCGCAGCACCTGGTTTGATCCAGTCTCCTTTGATCTAACAACCAAGAAACAGCACGGTTAGCTTTGGGCAATGAACCGCAGGGCACCATATCATACTGTGAATTTGTTGCAGTAGAACAACGTACCATCATAGCCTGGCCGGCTGCTGCAATGACAATGTCTGCTTCACAAACAATGCTTTCAGGATTAGGGGTCCATGAGTGCACAATTGACACGGTCGCGTCCGCCTTCAGAAGAAGCAGGGATACTGGTAAACCCACAATGTTGCTACGACCAAACACAACTGCTTGTTTTCCTTATACGGTGATTCCACTCCGTGACAGGAGCTCCATGCATCCCTTCAAAAGAAAAAACGATACATAGGCTAAGATATTTGTAACATCCCAAAAATTTGGTCTGTTTTGAAGTTTTAAAAAGAAAAATAACCATTTGAATTTTGTTTCTTAAAGTTAAAGCTTAATTGGAATTTTCAGAGATAAAAAAAAATTATTTTATTTGGATTTTATGTGCTTGGATATATTTTCTAGAATTTTTCTGAGTGCATTTGTTATTTGGATTTTTGGCTATTTTCTAAAAAGAAAAACTATTTAAAATCTCAAAATTAGTGTTTGGGCCAAAACCCAACTTCTGTTCTAAGCCCAGCTCGAGCCGTCGGCCCACTTATCCTGTGACTGCTTCCTCTCTCTTCACTTACCAAGACCAAATTTCACCTGTCACCAGCAATTGTTGCCAAGACGTGGACTCTCCCCAGCCTCTATCTCTGCTGTGTGGACCCGCTGGCCACGTCATCGTCGTCTTCAAGCCGGACTCCTCCTTCCTTCCGAGTTCTTCGTGTGCGCCGCCGTCGGCTTCTTCGTGGACTCCTCGCCCTTGATCCTATTTAAGGCCCCGAGGATCTCCATTTCTCGCACCCCGAGCCGCACCGCCCCTAAACCCTAGCCGTCCGTGCTCAAGTCGTCACGCAGCGCCATCGCCTTCGTCTTCGTCTTCAGCGCCGGCCGAAGGACCCCATCAGCCTCACCGCCGTTCCAGTGCTCCTCGTCGTCCATGGTCACCACCCCCGGAGTCGTCGCAACGCCCGCATCTCAGAACCGCCCTCGCCTGGGCCGGAGGGTCTCTTCTTCACCGTCGCCAACAAGCCCGAGATCTACATTCCACCCAAACCTCGCCGTCGGCCGTTCTGGTTGTCCTCGAGCAACGGTGAGACCATCGTTGAGTTCCCCATTGCGCCCTCTACCTTGTCATCACTGTGGGGGTACTCCCTCAGAGTATATTGCTCGGGCATTTTTTTTTATCCGGTACTACCGCATGGTGGAGCGGTAGTACCGCCCGGTATACTCCGAGAGGAGGACCGCCAGGTCTACAGCGGCCAAATCTCCCAGGGCCACCTAGGAGATCTTTACCCAGGAGGTCCAACAAGACCACCAGGACACAGGCTCACCGAGGAGGTCCAACAAAACCACCCAGGACACCTTACAAGACCTCCAGGAGGTCTGAGAGTGGCCGAGAGGCCTAGGATCACCTTAACTCCATGACCATACCCGAGGGAGGTCATAAGACAAGGGATCACACCAAGCCTTCTGTGAAAATGAGCTAGTCCCAAGGATCATATGCTATCTCTTCACAGGATACAAAGGTGGTGACATCCAAACGCATTTTCATATTAACAAAATATCAACAGAGTTGCTTACAAAAGCGGCCTTGGGCCAAACATAAAAGACAAAGGTCAAAATGAGGGGCAGTCCATCAGCACGCCACAGGCAACTGACTGGAGGGCACAACCTAGTCGCTTTGGTCTTCTTCTTCGCTGCTAAGGTCTTCTCCTGGCAAAGATTGTATTGAGCAAGAGTGAGCACAACAACCATGCTCGCAAGTCACACCCGTGGAGTAACAAAAATGACATGCATACATGGATATTCAAAGAAAGGCATATTATGGTTGATTTGCACAGAGCCAAGTTTCTTTCAATTACATATGCTAAGTTCCAAAGCATTATACAATAAATAAAATTCATTTAGAAAATCTATTTTCAGTTGGATAACATTCATCATTAGATGGTGAAGGATACCCTCCTGTCACAAGGCTCCCCGCCCAAACCATGGGATAGAAATCCCAAAATCAGTTTATCCAAAACCTTTTTGGAAACAAAACCAGTATCTAACTTTGAGTAGTCTTTTGCCAGCACGTCCATGACCGTGGACACAGCTATTCGAATAGTTTTCACTCTGCAGAGGTTGTACACTTTACCCACATGACATGATTCCTCTAGTTTGTCCGGCATCCGTCAATGCCACCTCTCACTACCGAAGGCAAGATGTCTAGAGTTCATGACAAGGCCTTTACAATGCATTATTCCACCACAGCCCCTCCTCGCTAAGGTTTCACTTCCATTGGATACAAACCCGCTGGAAAAGCCCCCTCTTGCGCCAGTGGGAACATTGGTTATAAAAGACCATAGGCCATGAAAGACCTCCCACACATCAAAGTGGAACAATTGTGGTAGAACTCTGCAAATTATTCAGCCAGGTCCCACGCCCTATTCTGGGGACATGTGGTTGTACGGTAAGGCATAGCCCATTATAGGCCTAGCAAATGATCGCTCAAAGGCCGGTCCTCAAGTGACTAGGGCGACTACCACAAGACCCATGAGCCTCAACTCTACCCAAGTTGAGCTCGTGCATAAACATGCACCAACCAAGCTACCACTTCGCCCCAGTCAAACAACTTTTCCATTTGTTCGCTTTTCACAAACCTTTTTCAAAACTCCATGACAACCCAATGCCATGGCTTAAATCATTTGACTCATTGGTCATTGGCAGTGAAATAACCCAAAACAAGAATTGCTCTAAGCTTGGCTAAGCATCAATTTTTCACAATAGCTCTAGTCCAGACTACTGTATCGACTAGGTTTTCATCTAGGGTGTCAAAAGGAGACAGTATCAAAATCAAGTCTGGCTGTACAATTGATAACAAGGATAACTAGGATTTTAATAACAGGGATTAAATTATTTGAATTGAAATATGCATGCATCATTTAGTTGAAACCAACATAAATAACTTGAAATATTGGGTTCGATATGATCAAGTGTATGACTTGCCTTGCTCACTATCTTGAGAATTTTCCTCTTCAGTGCACTCAAATTCCTTGGAGTCCTCGCAATCTACACGGGTAAAAGAACCAACTCAAACAAAGCTCCAAATACAGAACCAAAAGAACTTCAAAAGAACCTCAGAACTAAAACAATAAAAGAACATTTCACTGAGAATAGGTTCTTTGGGAGAGGTCCTAACTCACCAGAAGGGGGGGTGGTCTTTAACAAAAGACCCTAAAAGGAGTGACCTAGACAATAGAACAGGGAGGTCCTGGGAGGTGATCCTTGCGCACAGCCAAAAGGTCCAGGAGATGTTCTTTGCGCAGAGACCAGAGATGAGTTCCTCACATAAAAGCCATAGAAACCGAAGGCAATCCACAGGAGGAGTTCCTGGAAGAGACACAACCACTCATTGTGGCAACAAGAACAAGAACATATCAATATACGAGGAGGCTTACCAGTAATAAGAAAGAAATGATGGGTGAAGGGGGAGGTCGAGGGCAGCTATGGCTGTTGATGCTGGTGCCAAAACTCCAGTGGAGCCCTCAACGGTGAAATCACAGCAAAGAGGGTCCCTGGCAGAGGCCTTGGCACTGAGGTCTCCCCACAGCACTGCTGAGCAAGAACCAAATGCGAAAAAGGTGGTGAAGAAAGGCTACCCGGGCTACTTATAGCCAAAACCGAGAAGGAGAATACTAGAAGCGTACATGTCAAGGTAAGTGTGAAAAATGGGTCAAAAGTAGGTGGGTGTCAGGGCAAGTGTCACCACCAATTTGGTGAGGTACAAAAGAAAAGGACAATGCATGCTATTAAGAAAGGGAACAAGAAAAGATAACCGGGTGCCACTAAGTGACCCCATTCAATGTAAGAACCACGTATGTGGCTGCACTAAATGTGATATGACATGCATTAAGTGCTCAAGGTACTTGTGTGGCAGAGATGCCAAAGAATACATGGCTGGCAAGTGGGACCAGTCAAACTTGGGAATAGTTTAGTCGAAGAGGGAGGTCCTGACCCACAAAAGAGGTCTTTTGGGGAGGTTTGAGAGACTAAGAGGTCTTGACAACCAGGGTCACCTAGGGGAGGTCCTGGAGGACAGGAAGTCCGAAGGATATGGAGGTCTAAAGGACTCGAAGGAGGTCCTGGACAGGAGGTCCAGAAAACTACAAGGAGGTCCTGCTGTTAGATCTCCAAAGGACGTCCTGAGTCCATAGAACAAAGTGGTCCAAGCACACGCAAAGGAGGTTCAGACGAGGGGGAGGTCCTAACGGTCAGGATCAACAAGAGGAGGTCCTGACTGTTAGGATCTCTTCAAGGGAGGTCCTTCGGGCTCAAGGGAGGTCTTGTGAGGAGGTCCAAAAGAACAGGAAGTCTAAAAAGACTTCAAGGAGGTCCTAGACAGGAGGTCCAAGAGGACTAGGTCGACAAGGGGAAGTCCTGGCTGTTAGGATCTCCACAATGGGAGGTCCTGGTAGCTAGGATCTCTTTAAAGGAGGTCCTAGAGGTTCGGGAGGAGGTCTTGGAGGTCAGGAGTTCCAAGTCAAACGAGCAAGGAGGAGGTTTTGACGGTTGGGACCTAACTTGGTGTAATGTCCGTTTTCGGACGAACAACAGTATTGCCGTCCGTACTTCGTTCTTCGCCGTATTTCAAAACTTCAAAGTTAATTGTGAAAATCCCCTCTATTTCTTGGTGCGTGTTTCAAATGTAACTTTAGTAGCATTTGAAATTCGATTCCGCAAAAATGGAGTTTCTCTCTTTTTTCAAATTTCCCGGGCCACCTCGAGTCCGGCCCACTCTTCCCCCGGGCTCAGCCCATTTCTTCTCCTGGGCCAAGCCCACTCCACCAAATTGCTCTCCCTGCCTCGCCGCCCTCTCTTTCTCTCCTTCCTTTCTTTGTGCCTGCATGGTCAACTCCTTCGTCCTCCCCTGCTTTTCCCCGCGTGAGTCGCCGCCGCTTCGCCTCTCTTGCTCCCCTCGTGTTTTGCCGCCCGTCGCCGCGATCAGCCACCACCACTCGAGGACCCGCGCAGACACCGCTGCACTGTAACCGTGCCTCGCCAGACGCGTCTCGCCGCCGACCGCCCCATCACGTCGCCGCCATTCCTCCTCTCGCGCTATGCCACGCCTTGTGCCCTCAGACGCATGCTCACACAACCGGAGGACGCTGAGCCAGACGTCCTCACAGCGCCTCCCCTCCCGCCGACCGCCTCGAAACACGCTGTCCGCTTTCATCGAGCCGCACGAAGTCGCGCCAAGGACCGGACCCCCCCTCTCGGCCCCCTTGCTCCCGCGCCGTGACCCCTATAAAGCTCCCCTGTGGCCCTCCTTCATTCCCACGCCACCCCGAGCCCCTGGTAAGCCCCCAACCGAAGCCACACTCCCTCCCTTGGCAGCGCCGCCTCGCCGACTCGCCGCCGCTCCGGTGAGCTCCTCACCCAGGGAACCGCGTCACCGAGAGCCTCGAGGCCCTAGGAAGCCCACCCCCTCCTCCCTTCGTCTTCTCCGTCACCGGGATGAGCCGCCGTCACCGCCTCTTCTCCTCCGCCCACAGCCGCCGTCGCCGGACCGCCACGGCCGCCCCCGAGCCACCTCGGCTCCACCTCCGGGTTCCCCACACCCTCGCGCCGCCCATGCGCTCACCCTTTCCCCTCACGCCATCAAGGTTGCTTGCAGGCAAGGCCTCCACCACCAGTGCTCGCCGCGCCTATGGCCTTGCCACCGCCAAGACTCCGCCTCTCCCGAGCCCGCCACCTCCCATGAGTCTGTCGCCCTCCGGCGACCCCACTCCACCATCTCGCCAGCCTCCCCACGCCTCCCCTTGCCGACGCCGCCCCTGCACCATGCCGCTCGCAGCGCCTCCTCTGCCCCTCCCCTGTTCTTTCTCTGGGGGCAAAGACAGCAAATCAATTTGGGATTAATTTTGATGCGGGCCCCACCTGTCATTTGGACTTAGCCCCCTCCCTCTCCCTTCCTTGTGGGCCCCCCTTTTCCCTGTGCTGTGAACCGGTGTCTTGTGCATATAAACCGGGTCTATGCACTGTAGCCATGCACCCCTCTCTCTCTTACCAATTTAATTTCAATTTCAATCTTCGGAAATTCATACCTCCTCCGTTTTAACTCCAAAAATTATGAATTAAATTTCTAAAAATTCGTTAAATCAAGATCTTGCTAATAGCATAGGACTTGATTAATTTGGAGTTCATTTGTTTATTCTTGTGTATTTATTTGCTCTCTTTGTCGTTGTGTCTTTTTTCGGTATTGTCGCCCGATTAGGATTTGAAGACGCCGGCGATCCTCAAGTTGATCAAGACCAAGAGTATCAAGAACCCCTTGCCTTTAACCAAGGCGAGTCAATACTTTGACCATATTGATCCTACATTCGTTTAAATTAGCAAATTTGCATGCTTTATTTCTTTATCAAATGTATGTTAAAGCTTAAGGTAGTTAATTACCCACTTGTTGATTACTTAAATTAATATGCCATCCTTGATAACTTGAATCCATTAATCCTTGTCACCTTAGTAACTATATGGTAATACTAGTTATAGGTTGTACTTAAGCGACATGCTAGTCTTGCTTAAGTGCCGGGGTATTAAATACTCCAATCATCATTTCCTCAAACATAAAATGATTTGGGTAGTCATTGATGGTCCATTGGCTAAAATGTGTGAAAATAAATTGGTTTACTCCTCAAAACCCCAATTGCTAGTTCTATCTGGGTGGATGGTGAGGTGGTGGGTGCTCAGGGAGCACATGGTTGGTTGGTTTGTGGAATGAACCGCCCAGATAACCCTAAGGACTTAATCTTGTCACGACCTCCCGTGTTAAACAAGTACAACCACAAGTCTGCAAAGTGCAACTTGGCTTAGTAAAGTTATTAAACCTTGGAAGTCATCTCACTGGAGGGGAACGAAGAACGTACAAGTGCGGAGATACTCCGGCTTGGAAGGGACACCAAAAAAGGTGAAGTTACCAGCTGCGCTAGTCGTTGTGGCCAGGGCTAGCTGCGCTAGTCGTTGTGGTGAACATCCCGCACAACATATGGGCGTAACCTCGTATGGGTGGAATGACGGAAGGGGCAAGATAGCTAGAAAGGTTACTGTGACGGTCGCCCAACTACATGACTACGGAATCATGTGGGGTAACGGGTAGACTATCTCTTGTGGGTAAAGTGTGCAACCTCTGCAGAGTCTAAAACTGTTTAAACAGCCGTGCCTACGGTCAAAGGCGGACATGGGAATCATAACTTGAGTTAGTTCTATTTCAACAATTTGGTGGGTGGTATAAAAATGGTGGAAGGGCTCACCTAGCCCTGTGTTGGATTTTTCCTGAGCCGTCGAGCTCAGTGGTTGTGGCCATTGGAGGCCGCTCCAATTAAAAGGATGCATTGGTAGAGTTTCCGCCGGATGGAATCTCTACTAAAATAATTATTGCACATGCTCTCTTTAATAAAATGCAATTTGTTAAAATGCTAAGTGATAGGACTTTGTAATTATGATATTTGGAAAATTCGCAAATAAAAGAACCTGAGCCATCCTTGTTAAGCCTTGCATGTATATAATTGCATTGTGTGTTGGCTCACGAGCACGGTAGTAGTGCTCATTCTCGCTTCTCCCCCCAACCCTTCAGATAATGAAGACGATGGAGACTACGCTTTCTCTGACGGCCAGAGATGATGGACAAGGCTATGACGAGGAGTAGTATAGTTCTCAGTAGTTTAGGTCTCGCCAGCCTAAGTAGACTTCGTTGGTACTCAAGTATAACCGATATTATCCAACTCTTGGTTAATATCCGTCAGACACTGAGTTACCCCATCGCTTGCTCGTGTGAGATGAGCCCTACTCGCCTTTTGCTTCCGCTGTAGTTTACGTTGCTTTTATGTGATGTAATCCATTTGGCCCGCTCGGCCCTTTTGTAAACTTCGACCCGACGTGGTCTATGTCACTCAGTTGGTTGTAATATTTAATATTTCAATTCACGCTTGTATGAATGATTCAGCAATGTGTACTGTGAAGTGCTAGCTACTGATCCAGAGAATAGCACAGTGATTTCATAGAGGATTTGGATTCTCGAAATCCGGATCCGACACTTGGGGAGGTCTGGACCGCTCGGATCTTAATCGCAGGGGCCAAATTAATTTGGCCATTTGGACCAGTCAAGATGGTGAAGCAATCTCAGCCCTTGGCCTGGATCGAAGGGTCCCTAGACAACGGTAGTACCGCTGGTTGTGTTTGGTACTACCGTACTCCCGGGAGTTCCGTTGCTATCAAGCGGTATGCTTTTTCCAGAACACTTGTTTTCAGGAGCTTGATCCTACCTGGGAACGGTATGACCGCGACCTTAACGGAGGTAATACCGCTTAGCGGTAATTCTGCATTGGTGCGGCATGGAAATTCCAGACTAAGTATATTACAAAGATTCTTAACAAGGGGAAGTCCAAATGAACACAAGTTCAAAAGGACTAGGAATGATGGGAGGTTAACAAAGAGAAGTCCAGAGAGGTTAAGTTCAAAGGAAAGCTTAGGCATAAAGGCACATCCAAACAAGAAGGAGGTCTGGGCCACAGAAGAGGTCCAAACCACATTCATTGTAGAGGTGGTCTAGATTACAGAGATCTAAACCGAACATGACACAAAGAGAAAGGCTAAGGGGAGGACTGATAATCATATAAGAGAGGAGACAACACCAAGCTCAAACCTCTCCAAACGAACCAAGCTTCTGAATTCTCATCAAAACCAAATGGTTTTATTTTATTTTACTAATTCAAAAAGGTTTAGAAAAAGTTTAGAAAATTGAGGTGTTACAAATCACCTCGTCGCGGCCGTGAGCCATTGTCACGAATCATTCGAATCCGAAGTCGCCCGCCTCATTGTCATTCTCGTCAGCTGCCACGTCAGCTCGGGTGCCCCCGTGTCGGCCGAGTCAGCGTCCAGTCAGCATTGGCGTGCCACCTCAGCAACCAACCCAGATTTAAACCCTCGGTGGACTTAGTCCATGAGCACCGAGCCACTTACAAGTGGGTCCCACCTGTCACATCGAGTTCTTTTCGGCTGATATTCCCTGCTGACGTCATAATTCCTTTTTCCTTTTGGAAAATAAATCCAGTAAATCCATAAATTTGATTTTTCATGATTTCATGTTATTTCAAACTTCCAAAGCCCATATCTTTTGCATTCGAACTCAGATTGAGTCCATTCAAATTCCTAAATTCATCTAAATTCAAGATCTATTTATCTGAGATTTTTATTTAATATTTGGAGTTTGTTTTATCTCTGCTATTTATTTATTTGGTTTATTTGCTTGTTTTGCGAGTAGACGTTGATACTTCGGGAAGCTTTGAGCAAGGAGGAGTATACCAAGATCAGGATCAATCTCAGGATTTATTCCAAGGCAAGCCGTAGTCCTTTGATCATATTGAACCTATGATTTCAAAAGTATATTGTTTTATACAATTGCATGCTATCTTTATACAAATTGTTTTGGGATTAGTTATTACCTGTTGTCATTATCTCTCCATTGATTATTTGAATGTTATGAATCATTTGTCACCCTAGCATGGATAATTTTAGTTGGACATATTTGTATCACCAACATGGGTATCGTACAGATGCTTAGCTATGCTTAGTTACGATGGGTTTATTATCACATGTATCATAATGATTAATCTTGACTTAATGAAATATGGAATTGTAGTGGTTAGCCACTGCTGTTATTAAAATTTATGTACCATGATAGGGTGTGTCATTGGTCTTGGTTAAACAAAATTGTTTTCACTTGGGCGAGTGGTTGGTGGATAATGGGGGTGTTTCATCACGTCGTGGGTTTGTGGTATTCTCGCCTGAGTAACTTGTCAATGACTTAATCTTGTGCGCCATTGAACTGGGCCTTTTCATACAACCACATGCCTGGTATGGGATGGGCCTAACCTAGTAGGTTGTTGAGTTTTGGCTTTTGACTACCCAGGTAGTATTTGGGTGGAGGTGTGTATCCTTTTCTAGGCCACATCGCTGGACGGTTTGCCGCATCCCTGTGCAACGTTGTGCGTAAACCCACGATGAGGTTTTGGGAGGGCTGTATGCACAATGGGAGAGTCAATAATTGAAATGAAATTCCTAAAAGGTTTTGTTGTGGTCAACTTTGATCCGGTTGATTGCATCTTGTGGGTAAAGTGTACAACCTCTACAGAGTGTCAATTGATCTATTCGAATAGCCGCGTCCTCGGTTATGGACATGTCCGAGGATTTCACATGGGAGATATAGTTTCTTTAAAATGAGTCGGAGTGTGAATAGGAAGTTCACTTGATGAATATAATGTTTGTCTGGTGAACGGGTGATTCACTTGGTGGTTGTGTCGATTGGTGAATTGGGGATTCACTTATCATTGGTTTGGTTGGGGAGTGAATGAAAAGTTCACTGGTTGTTTCAAAGAAATTGTTTAATTATTTATTATTGTTTTCAACTACGCATTTCAATTTATTTATTGTATTTATCGTCAATGCTGCTTTCTGCAAAAGAACCATACAACTAACCTTTGTCAGGCCGTGCATGAATACTATTTGTATACATTTCCCTACGGCTTGCTGAGTGCTGTGGCGACCCAACCCTAGGGCACCCGAGAGGTCCTCCAGGATCTCCCAAGAAGTCCCTTAGAGCATCTTTAGTGTATTGAACCGATATCGATTCAAAGTCATGCCATGTAAGTATTCTAGGAACTGAGCTTATTTTTCTCCAGTGTATTGAATCGATTCCTACTAAATAACTGGGACCCACATTACATTAAAAAACCACAAAATAATAATATCCTCTCTCAACCGCACTCTCTCCTATGTAGTTGTTTAATGCTCACATGAGTTGTTTAATGCTTTGAATTGACTCCTAAGTAGAGTTCGATTCCATGCATTTTTTTGTTAGAATCGACCATTCCAATGTATTGAATCGATTCAATGCCTTCTCTCTCCTCATTTGAACCGGCTAAAACACAACATTGGAGATGGTCTTAGGACCTCCCAGGAGGTTCGATAGTACCCCTCGAGGCTTGGGTAGGACCGGCCCCCTGTGGTACCAATCGAGGCTCCGGTAGGACCACTCGAGGATACCACCGAGGGAAGAGGGAGTCACGGGGAGATCCCAAATTGTCACAGCCAACTTAGGAGAGGTCAAGGGACCTGACCTGAGGAGGTCGTGAAGCCTGAGAGATCACTCTGTGATTCCCAGCGTGAACTGAGCTAGTCCCAAGGATCACAAGTTAGCTCTTCACAGCATACAAGAATGGTAACATCCACGACATAAACTTTATTTACAACATACCAACGGAGTTGTTTACAAAAGGTGGCCTTGAGCCAAAAGCAAGCTTACAAAAGAACGGAAACAGACGTCCATCCACTATACCACAAGCAAAATGGCTGGAGAGCACAACCTACGCGTCCTGGTCCTCTTCTTCACTGCTATTGTCTTCTCCTGATAAAGTTTGCATTGAGCAAGAGTGAGCACTACTACCGTGCTCACAAGTCACACCCGTGGAGTAACAAAATGACATGCATACATGGATATACAAAAGAAGGCATAATATGATTGATTTGTGTAAAGCCAAGTTTCTTTCAATTACAAATACTAAGTTCCAAAGCAGGTTTTTAATAGATAAAATTCATTTTCAAAACTTGATTTTCAGTTGGATAGCATTCATCAACAAGTTGGTGAAGGATACCCTCCTGTCACAAGGCTCCCTGCCCAAAACCCATAGGATAGAAATCCCAAAACAGTTTATTAAACACTTTTTGGAAACCAAAACCCACATCTAACTCTGAGTGGCCTCTGCCAGCATGTCCATAACCGCGGACACGGCTATTCGAATAGATTTACACTCGGCCGAGGTTGTGCACTTTACCCACACTAGTCATGTGCCCGTGCGTTGCAACGGCAAATCAATTTTTACATAGAATATATTGTTGTAGCTCACCAATCTTCCTATTGTCATTCATAAGTTAAAACGTCCATGTCTTACAGTAGAGCCAAGAAGGTTTTCTTACTACATGTTTAACTAAACAGCCATGCAAAATAAATTTAGTACGCCAAACATATCTAAATGAGATAATTAAACAATATTGTGTTTACAAACATATCTATAGAGACATCCATCCAGGATGGACGGGTGTCTAGTTAAGTGCATGCTAAATTGATGTTACCTGGCATGTCTAAATGACTTCTGTAGCCTCTCAACAGGGCAAGGGCAAGTAATTAGTTTCGGCTCTTTTTTTGGAAATAGTTGATTTGGAGTTAATGGAGTTTTTTTTTTGAAACAAAAGGTTTGAATTTCAGCCCCATCCTCTTGCCACCATCCTTCCCTGCAAACAGCAACAGAAGGCGCATATTTCTTCGTCAGCAATTCAACCATCACTAAGCTCCTATGCACACACAAAATCACATTACAAATCCTTCGCACATCTGATCCGAGCAACAGAACTAAACGGAACTGATTCATCGAAATCAATAAGCAGGAGCAACGCAGACACTTGAACGGATCGATCCAAAAGGGATTTCGAGGGGGGAAGGGGTTGTAATAGCCGAGGACCTCAAGGTGCTTGTCGTCGCGCAGGGAGCAGCTGTCGGCGGCCATCACCCGATAGAACAATGGGTTCCAAAGAATTAACATGCTGGGCCGGATCCGCACCACCATGCTTTCTTGCTTCCATCCTCGCCGCCACGCCTTCCCCTTCCCTGGCTGAGGTCGTGTGGGAAGAAGGGTTTTAGCGTGCGCTTTCCCATCCAACATGGGCTTTCTAATGGGGCCCTTTCTAATTTGCTCTCGTTGACAGAAGAGTTGGGCCGAAACCGAAAAGACATTTTATAAGTGGGCCTTACTCCATGGCTAAATTCGGGCTCATGTATATACTCGGTAAATTTCAGCCTCGTTTGATCATTTTGCATTGCCCAAAATAATTTCCAGATCGACGACAGGTAAAACCGTAAAAGGCGAGGAAGCTTGTCAGTAACATATCCATGTGAAAAGATATGTGATTTGTCAGAAATATGCACACCAAAAGTAAAATACTACAAAAAAAATATGCTTAAAAAAGTACATAAGTTGGTCGGGTTGCTTAACAAAAGGAATCATTTCCAGCCCTCTGGCACATAGAAGTGCCTTTAGGTATATTAAACTATACTAGGGTTCTTTTGTTATAAATTGAAACTTTTGTTGCCAGTACGCAAAAGGTGCAGTGTTGTGCTGTTATCATGGATGCTTGGGTGGAATGGATGCTCCTGTCCTGGAGAACTACTCAGGTGGTGGATATTTTTAGTCCAAATGAAACGGAGCTCGACGCTTGACTAGGATGCCTATAGAGACTTTTGAGCAGATCGGCCAGTGCGCAGGAGCATGCCATAAAATAGTGAGATGTCCGAATTGAATTTATTCGACTTAATTTGTTTCTTTACATTTCCTCTATATTCAACTATATCTTCTAATTTAAGCTTCTGCCACCAAGAACGGCCGACCAAATCTTATTAAGAGAGAGCGAGAACAGTACAAGTAGTTGATGAAAAGTCATCGACGAAACAACTACTGAGCTACCAAATGAATAGAACACCCAAGGGCTAACCACCGAAACACTAACACAATAACACCACAAAGAAGCGCACACAAACCCTCTTGTATACAAGCAGAGCAACCTACCGCCTTTAACCAAATGACTTCCTCGATGGCGATGGTCCGTGACTCTGTGGCGTGTTGAACAGCCGGCTACACACCAAGCCGAGAATTCCTCCTTGATTACCCCAAGTAGCTCTAGCGGTGACTTCAACTCGCATCGGAAAACCCTTGCATTCCTCTCCCTCCATGTGGGCGGTGAACAAGGATGACAAGGGAGCGAATGCTGATCGAATTGCTTAGCGAAGCTCTTCCGGCAAGACACCACCACCATAACTTCTAATTTAGATGACCCATGCAAGAGTCGGACTCTTTTGTTGCTTTTGGTTAGCCGTAATGTGGATTTTAATATCATTATTTAAGACACTTTGATTAATGATTTTGCATTATGATGTTCATCGATAACAACTATCTTTAAGGAACGCATGCCCTTCTTTGTTTCTCCTTCATGTATGTCTCGTGTACATGTGTTTCCCGTACTTTTATAAGGACTGATATCTCACTTCTGCGAACTCAATCACTCCCATTGATCTTGTCATGGTTGGTACAGAGATGCTTTTTCTGTCGTAAGATAGAAGCACACATGCAAAGTTAAACTTTGTCCAAGAATGAATGCATTAGTGATCATGGAGTGGGGAAAAGAAAAGAACAAGAGATAGGAAATGAACAGACAATTGGCTTTCTTGTTTGCACCAACCGACATTGTTACGTAACAAGCGGCGACATTGGTGTTGTTGTCTAACAAATATCGAACCGTATTGGCATGTCTTTTCTTACCTAAGAACACCAAAGTTGAAACAACCAGCGAGTAAAGAGATTTCGACATGATAAACAACGGAAGAATCGTGTCAAAACTAAGTACTCCTGCGGTATTAGCTTTCTTTGGAACCGTGAGAGAGCGTAATGTTGTCTTGCATCCAATTGTTTGAAGCATAGAGGAATTTGCATCAAGAAAAACCTTCAGATTAAAGCTGTTCCTGTTATAAGAAGAGAATAGTGATTTAGTCACCCAAATACAATCATTATACATCTTAAACAAAGAAGCGACTTTCCATCACATAACTTTGCCTCGTATGAGTAAGAATATCCTCGCTAACGACAAGAAAATACCGGAGGATGCCTAAATTTTCTTCAATGTTGACAAAATTGAACAAATGTTTTCCGGATAAAAGTTGAGTTATTTGTTCCTTCAACTTTCCCTAGGAATCCTAGTGGTGGATAAAAAATCTAAATTAAAAATGCATGTTAGGTAG
The DNA here is from genome assembly GCA_036346405.1 of Phyllostachys edulis. Classification (NCBI taxonomy): domain Eukaryota; kingdom Viridiplantae; phylum Streptophyta; class Magnoliopsida; order Poales; family Poaceae; genus Phyllostachys; species Phyllostachys edulis. The sequence goes on from CM070564.1 coordinate 968,487, forward strand.
AGAGGAATTCCTGTAAGTCCAAGTGATTGCAACAACAGGCTCTATTCAATTAACACATTCCGAAGAAGTTGTATGTAAAATGTGCATGCATTAATGAAGGTATAGTAAAAGGCGGGAGATATGATGAGATAAACTTGAAAGATATCAGATATGAACTAAGTAAAAAATAAAAATAGTAATGCTAGCAATTTGATTCAAGGTATGATAAAAAAAATGGCTATGTCTGAAGGCATCCACTCATCCATGATTAATTTGATTCAAGGTATTGATTACTAAGTATTTTCTTTTGTCCTTTATTCCTTTCCATCTACTCTCCATGTCAACAAAGATAGTCTATCTCCCATAATTCCACAAAACATGCATTGCTACCCATCATTGAACAACAAGAGAAATTGACTTACGTCCCCAAAGAAGATTGGTCCCATTGGATTGCGTTTTTTCGAGAATGTCTTTGGATTGCATTATTGCTACGAGTATTACACAAGACGTATACATCACTTATGCTGCTACTAATATCCATATTGAGTAAGCACTCTCTACTATACTTAGTCGGATGTGAAAAAATATATTCCACATTTTCCTCGAATGTTTAAAAGCAATGTGAAAGGACACAAACAACACACAATTGCATACGGATAGAAAGAGATGTCATACATAATATACATAAAAATGATCTCTTCTATAATAATGAGAAGATAATAAGTTCAAGATCTATCTTTTATGATCATGAAAGCTACTCTGTGGAATGCATTCATCTAGAAGAAATCTAGATACTCCACATCTCAAACCTCCAAGTGGATGGCCAACATGAAATATGTATTTATATATCTCTGTTAGTTTCGCTGTGAATATATGAATGCTTAGCTAGGCAATGGAGTAAGGATGTCGACAACAAGCGATTGTGTGCCGAAGTTTCTTACAAACAACTTCGATGTGAATGGTTACTTTGATTTGGTCGTCGCTTGGACACTGACGTTGAATGATTTTACAAGTTTATCAGTAAGGATCCGTTTGGCATTGACATGATTCTATCAATCAGTCACCAAGAGTAGTTACGGGTCAATCTCTCTCGCATATCAATGATGTAAGATTGATCTATTCAGCTTCAAAGAGCACAACCAAAGACCATTCCTACTTTGTGTTTCACTCCATCGATGGCTTGAGCACTCAGTTTAATAGCAATGTGGTCACAAACACGACCACCATGGAATTTCATAATATGAAGTGCTTCACAAGTAAACTTCATTTTCATCACAGAAGGCCCTTTCACAATAAACATTGGAACTTATCCCATGCATTATTGCAACAAACCGGGGGCATAAAAGGACAAGCCTTTACCGGATGGTAGATATACTTAGTTGATTACCGAATAGATGAGCCATTTGGATTTTCTTTGTGCACGTGGTTCCCTTGAGAAAATATCGTACTTAGTTGATATAATGAACATATTAACAAAAAAATATAATTTTGTTTCACAACATTTTCAATTCTTGTGCATCGATGGAACACATGCAAAGAGATGTTTTATATAGTCCATAATATTTGTAGTTACAAACATGAAAAATGCTCAAGATTTAACAAGTTATTAGAAAATGAGTGAAAATAAACTCAACTTATGGCACTCTTACAAGCAAGATAATGCACATCCTAGAAATTTTGACATTCTATACTAATCAACTTTGAACTGAAGGTTCTGCGCCCCATCCACAAAATAAGCAATTTAAGGAGAACTGGTATCCATCCACACACATCAAGAACCATCGACGGCTTATGCGCCACTACTCGCCCCACTTCCAATATCGAAGTTCGAACTATCTTGAGCAGCTTATAACGAATTTAAGATAAGCTATGTTAAAAGCTCCAACTCAAATGAGAGAATATTTGATTGGCATCATTATTTAGTTTGCCGATATGACTTGTATATACCACATGCCGCTCGTGTCCACAATCCAAGTAAAACAATGAAAGGCTGACAGAAATAATATAAAAATAGCAAAAAGGATGGTTTTGAATGTGATTAACTTTTTGCAATTTCATAGTACCTTTTCTGTATCACTAAATAACTTACAGAAATGGAGTTATATGAAAGATAGGAAGAAGGAATGTAATGTAGTTAGATTGACATAGTAACATCAAGAATATTCTGGGAAGGATGGTATAACAAAGAAATCAAAAGGATATTTTATCCCATCAATCTCACAGAAATATACCTTGGTTGTAGTGCCACTACGGTCCAACTTCTGCATCATAAGAGCTCTCGAGCTAGCATTCAGTGCCTACATACATGATACATCACCGGACATGTCATACACATGAAAAGAAATATTGTAGAAGCTATATATGTAACATTTGACAACAGCATAGCCTCAAACATCCCTCTGCTCTCCCATTGGTGTTATAGTAACTGATTCCTCATAATCAACAAATGATCATGTCATCATGGAAAGATGTATTGGCGTGTTAAAAAGCAAATAGGAATATGTGCAAATGCGCATAACTAATGCTTATCAACTTCTTATATCTAGATAATAAATATGGAAATAGTACTTGAAATCTTGAATACCAATATTCGATAACCTTTTTCAAAATTTTGATGCGGACTACGAATATACATAATGTCCAAAATAATAGTACTTAAACCAAAAGAGGAAACATATACGTATGAAAATTCCCAGTAATAAAAATGTCTCCCAGAAATGACACCCACCAAGCCTCCACCTTCATCATCATCCAAATCTCCGGTAGTTGCTCCACTCACTTGCACTCCCACTTGGTCCGTCACAGCTCAAACCTGGTACAAGAGATTACCATAATGTCAGGCAGCGATCCCTTATATTTGAGTTGTTCAAACAACAAGAGGAATGCTAGTAACTCTTAAGAAAATGCTTACCTTAATTACTCTTCCAGCAATATCAAGTTGCCCATTTAAACTCTGAGCAGCTTTTGCTCTCTGCAGGCTTTCACGGTCTGCTTTTCCTCTCCAATATGATGATGAAGCCTGAATATTTACATGTAAGTTCAAATCTGAATTACTCATTCCATCAAGAAGAGAAGAGAACCTAGAGATTAATGCATAACAAAAGAAGAATTATCTTGAGGCAAGCAAAAGCTTTAACAAAGGAGGTAAACTTGAACAACTTCAATTCACAATCATCTTCCAGTGGCCTCGCCATATCCCAGTGTTCCGTTCACTTGTGCTACCAAACAGCTAGCTGCTGACCCACTTGATATATCCTTAGCAATGTCCATTGGGGTTGATATCCACTTCTTGCCTTCCTTGACTGCGCCATCAGGCAAAGTTATCCTGAAGAACATTACAGGAAAACAACATTACAAATAAAGAATTTAATGCCATTATGTAAAGCAGATGATTGCACGTGTACTTGAATTTTATTGCAAAGGCTCCATATCAAATTGGGATCACAGGTAACACGTTACTTCGTTCTCACCTAGAGGCCATGAACAAAACTCTTGGTTTTCTTTCCTTGCATTGCAACGCCCAGAATTATGGGGCAGGCCATTCCCAACCCAATCATTGTGTCAACGCACTCAAAAGATTGGCCTCAAGCACACCGAACATATTTGTGACCGAACAATGCTGAGATGCAATGATACCACCGCCCACAGCACAATTTCTCACGCGTTAAATCCCAAAATTCACCTCAAATAACATCGTATGGATTACACACGAATCGGCAACATGCCAATCCATATTCCTCAATTAGGGATCATTAGCATTAGCATTGCATCATTTCGTGACACACATCATAGACATTTAAAAAAAATAGATGCAAAGAATCAGATGTCGAAACCATCGGATTGCCCCGGCCAAGAACGGCTAGACGACCACCACACTCCGCGTGCCTGATATTACTTCCTTTTGTTTTCTTGGTTTATTCTCATATATACTTAGTTGATTACCAGAATAGATGGGCCATTTATGGAGAAGTTAGTACACTTAACCTTTTGTTTGTCTTTTGATATTACTTCCTTTTGTTTTCTTGGTTTATTCTCATATCTTTTATGTTTGCTCCAGTTAACTTCCAATGGATCCGGACACTCCAATGACATTTCACCTGTCTACTTTTTGTGGGCTACATTCATTGGTCTTTACATAGCTAATAATGTCGTGGAGCGGTCGACTAGGTCCATTGTGATGTAAAGCCAGAAAATATACTGCTGGCCTGAGATTTTGAAGCCAAGATTGCAGACTTTGGACTCTCCAAGCTTTCAAAGAGAGGCAGCTCTAGCTTCAATTTTACTCATATGAGAGGCACAATGGGCTACATGGCACCAGAATGGGCACCGAATTTGCCAATCAATTCAAAGGTCGATGTTTACAGCTATGGAGTTGTGCTTCTGGAGATTGTGACTAGAAGTAGGGTTTCGAGTGGGATAACAGTAGGCGAAGAAGAGATGGACTTGACACAATTTGTTCAAGTGGTGAAACAAATGCTCGCTAATGGGGTTGACTTGGATATAGTGGATGCTAGGCTGAAAGGGCGTTTCAATCATGATCAAGCCACAGTGATAGTGAAGGTAGCTATTTCATATCTTGAAGAAAGAAGCAAGAGGCCAACAGTGGATCAAATTGCAAAAGATCTAATGGTATACGATGATGAAGATTATCACCCTGCATACTTTTGATGACCGGTCTGTCTACTCTTTGTGGGCTACATTCTCATATCTTTTATGAATGTTCTGTTATCAAACCAGAGGTCGTCGAAGACGCTTTGTCTTCTTTTTTTGGGTCTGGCATGCAAGACTTTGTTTAAGTAGAATCTTGTCCGAGTTAAGAGATCCCTAGCTTGACAAACATAAAGTTGCACTTCTCATGATCTGGAAACATGGTATGTAATTATAATGTTGTATCGTACCAAATTATGTTTTTGTGTTTAATCAAAATACATGGTATATATTTTACTTTCAAGTAGAATCTCATAGCATGTATTTACTGGAGTCTGGTCATTTTTTCCCCCTCAAAAGGTTACCACTTACCAATGTGGCAACCTGTTCTAACTTCTAAGTGCTAATATCTTTGAGGAATGCTGGATTGTTGTTAATCGATTCCCAACCTGAGAAAAAAACTGCTTCTTGACCCAAAAGGGAGTTTGACGAGTCGCTATGGTTTCTGTACTATGATCCTAGTTGCATGTACTCATGAATACTCCATTTGTGCTTTCTTAACTTGTAGCTTCTTGTGGTATATGTAACATCCTGATTTTATAAATTCTTTTTAAATGTGTAAAACGAATTAAAAATGTTTTGTTTCGATGAGAATTCCAAGTTTGGTTCGGTTGGAGAGGTTTGAGTTGCTGATACATCTTTTCTAGTATGCTCAGTAGACCTCCCTTTAGCCTATCTCCTTTGGGTTATGTAAGGTTTAGACCTTCTCTATGGCCTAGACCTCCCCATGGGTTCTCGAGGTTAGACCTCCCTTGGGGCTCAGACCTTTTCTTACCTGGACGTACCCTTATGTCCAAGCCTTTCCGTTTGAGTTTGGTCACCTTGGACCTCTTTGTTGGTTCGAATCTCTGTGGTTCAGACCTCTTTTCTATCCAGACTTCTTCTAAGTCTAGACCTCTTGTTGCCTGGGCACTCTCTTATGCCCAGACCTCTTTTAGTCGGGACCTCCTTGTGTTCCAGAGGACCTCTTATGTACCTTCGAACCTCCTGAGTTCATTTGAACCTCTTTGACATTTCTTCTTGGCCGAAGGGACCTCCTTAGGGTTCATCCTGACCGCCAAGGCTCTTGATCTCACCTTAGCGGTTGGAAATCTCCTTTGAGTTGCCTTGACCTTTGCGAACTTCTGTTGAACCATCTTTTGTGGATCTCCTCTGTGGAATCCCTCTGGAACCCCTCCGCCTGGACCTCCCCCTTTTGTTTGAATCCAACGGTTTGGACCTCTCCTCATTGTGAATCCAAAGGTCCAGACCTCCCCGTGCACTATCCCTCTGAGGACCTTACCTCCACGTTTGATCTTGGCTGTTGGACCTCCCTCTCGGAGATCCAACCGCCCGGACCTCAACTTGCTCTTGATCCCAACCACGAGACCTTTTGTAGTTCTCTGGACCTCCTGTCCAGGATCTCTCCGTGTGGCCTTTTTGACCTGGCTCTAGACCTCCTCTCCAGACCTCCCTTGATGAGATCCTAACCGTCAGGACCTTCTTTTGTTGATCCTGACCGTCAGGACCTCCCCACGTCCGGACCTCCTCTGTATGTCTGGACCTCCCCAACCTTTAGACCTCCCTGTCTTTTGGGCTTAGGACCTCCTAAGCCTCTCGGACTTCCTCAAAGACCTCACTTGCGGGGCAAGACCTTCCCTCTTGACCCGATTGTTCCTATATTGACTGGCCCCACTTGCTAGACTTGGCCATTCTCATTTCCTCCGCCACGTTAATATCTTGGGCATTTAATGCATGTCATGTCACATTAAATACATCCATATACGTGGCGTTTACTCTGAATTGGGTCACTTAGCTGTACTCTGACATCCTTCTTTGTTCCTTCCCATAGCAACATACGTTGTCCTTCCTCGTACCTTTTACCCAGGGTGGTGGTGACACCTGCCCTGCCACTCACCTACCTTTGACCCATTTCCATACTTATCCTGGGTACGTATGCCTCTAGTTTTCTTCACCCATGTTGGCTATAATTAGCCCAGTGAACTCTACCACATAACCTTTTCCACGCTCGTCATCTGGGTTCTCGCTCAGTGGCTTCCCAGGGAAGACTTTGTTGCCCACGACCTCCCCTTCAACCCTTGTTTCCTTTTCAACCCTGGTAAGTCCTTTGGAGATCTACTCCACTCTTAATTCTAGCCACTGTATTGAGTTGGTTGTGTCCTTCTCAGGACCTCTCCTTGTGGGCTCCTTTTGGATGTCTATGGCATTTATTTGAGGAGCTCCTCCCTGGTCCCTGTGCTCGAACCATCTCTCGGAACCTCCTGTTCTATTACTAAAAACACTCTTTTGGGGTCTTTGGCTAAAAGACCACCCTACTCTTGGTAAGCTTAGACCTCTTCCATAAAAACCTATTCTAAAATATAGACCTCTCCTGTTGGCTGAGTTTTGGACTCCCTCTGGGGTCTGCTTGGTTTTCTTGTTGATCTCAGTTGGCTCTTTATTTGAACTTTCTTTGAACTTGCTCTTTTACCCGTGTAGATTGCGAAGACTCCAAGGAGTCTGAGTGCACAGAAGAGGAAGATTCTCAGGATAGTGAGCAAGGCAAGTTACACTTTTGATCATATTGCACCCAATAATTCAAATTATTTATGTCCTGTTTTAATGTATACTGCATGCCTATTTCTACCAAGTTATTTCAATACCTGTTTTAAAGTCATAGTTATGCCGATTCCCTTTGTATAGCCACTGTTGACTTTGGACTGAACATGTTGTCACCTTTAGATCAAACTTGGTTAATGCAATAGTGTGAGCCAAGACCCCTTTGAAAAACATACGCTTAGTCATGCTTAGACCAAAAGTATTGATTTGGGGAAATCTTTACCAATATGACCAACTGTTGTTTCAAATGTGTTGACCATGACATTGGGTTGTCATGGAAGGATGAAAATATTGCTGGGGAAGCAAAGAAAATGAAAATGGATTTGGACTGGGGCGAATTGGTTTGCTTGGCTGGTGCAATGTTTATGCACGGACTCTATCCTGGCTAAGGAGGAGGTCCAGGGGTTTGTGAAAGTCGCCCTAGTCATTTGAGGACCGGTCTTTGAGCGACCAATGCCATGCCTATAATGGGCTATGCCACAATCGTGCAACCACATGTCTCCAGAATGGGGCGTGGGACCTGGCTGAGTAATTTACAAAGTTCTACCATAAGCTGCTCCATTGGAAGTGTGGGAGGTCTTTTATGGCCAATGGTCTTTTATAACCTACTGTTCCCACTGGTGCAAGAGGGGGCTTTCCGCCGGATTGCGATCCATAGGAAGGTGAAACCTTAGCAAGGAAAGGCTGTGGTGGAGTAATGCATTGTAAAGGCCTTGTCATGAACTCTAGACCTCTTACCTTGGGTAGTGAGAGGTGGCATTGACGAATGCCGGACAAACTAGAGTACTCATGTCGTGTGGGTAAAGTGCACAACCTCTGCGAGTTAAATCTATTCAATAGCCGTGTCCGGTCATGGACGTCTTGGCAAAGGCTACTCGAGTTAGATGTTGATTTTGGGTTTCCAGAAATGTTTTCAAATCTGTTTTGGGATTTTCTATCCCATGGGTATGGGCAGGGAGCCTGGTGTCAGGAGGGTATCCTTCACCAACTTGTTGATGAATGTTATCTGTAACATCTTGATTTTCTAAATACTTTTTAAAATGTGTAAAATAAATTAAAACTATTTTGCTTTAGTGAGAATTTAAATTTGGGTTCTGTTGGAAGGATTTGGGTTGTTGTGTCTCCTTGCTGGTAAGCTCGGCAACTCTCCTGTAACCTATCTCCTTCGGGTCATGTAGATTTACACCTCCTCTAAAGCTTAGACCTTGTCTCACCAGGAAATACTCGTATGACCAGGCCTTCCTTTCTTTGAGCTTGGTCATTTGGACCTCTTTGTTGGTTTGAATCTCTTAGGGTTCAAACCTCTTTTCTGTTCAGACTTCTCTTAAGTCTAGACCTCTTTATGTCCAGACCTCTTCCCATTTCCAATCTAAGGGTCTAGACCTCCCATGTTATGTCCTTCGTGACCTCCCTTTGTTACAGATCGAACAGTTCGAGACCTCCCCTTTGTTCTGAATCGAACGGTTCAGACCTCCCCTTTGTTCTGAATCGAACGTCTTGGACCTCCCCTCACTTTGAATCCAAAGGCCCAGACCTCCCCGTGCGTCATTTCTCTATGAGGACCTCCCCCTCGCGCAGCTCTTGGCTGTTGGACCTCCCTCTCAGAGATCCAACCGCTCAGACCTCCCCGCCAGACCTCCTTTGTTGATCCTGACCGTCAGGACCTCCCCCTGTCCAGACCTCCTTCGCATGTCTGGACCTCCTTAACCTTTAGACCTCCCTGTCCTTGGGCTTAGGACCTCCTAAGCCGCTCGGACCTCCCCTGAGGACCTCTCCTGCAGGGCAAGACCTCCTCTATTTTGACCCGACTGTTTCAAAATTTGACTGGCCCCACTTACCAGTGTTAGTCATTCTCATTTCCTCCGCCACATAAATATCTTGGGCATTTAATGCATGTCTTGTCACATTAAATGCATCCACATACGTGGTGATTACCTTGAATTTGGTCACATTGTGGTACTCTGACATTTTCCTTTGTTCCTTCCCATAACATCATACGTGTCTTTTATTGTACCTTCTATCCAGGGTGGGAGTGACAACTGTCCTGACTTTCACCAACTTTTGACTTACTTCTATACTTATCCCTGGCACGTAAGTGCCTAGTTTTTATCACCCATTATTGACTATAAGCAGTCCAGGGAGCCTTGCCATTTTCACCTTCTTCTCATTTATCCTCTCGGCTCTGGACCAGTGGCCTTCCCGGGAAAGCCTGGCTCTCACGACCTTCCCTTTCACCCATTGCTGCTTATCCTTGGTAAGTTCTTTGATGATTTGCTCCACTCTTGTGTTTACCACTGCACTGAACCGGTCATGTCCTTCACAGGACCTTCTCTTGTGGATTTCTCTTGGACTTTTGTGGCCTTTATTAAAGGATCTCCTCCCTGGGCTTTTGCGCTAGGGCTATTTCTCAGGACCTCCCTGTTCCATTGCTTACACCACTCCTTTGGGGTCTTTTGTTAAAAGACCACCCTCCTCTGGTAAGCCTAGATCTTCTCCAAAAGAACCTAATCTAAATACAATACTCTTCTGTTAATTGGGCTTTTGTGAGTTCTCTGGAGTTCTCTGGTTCTTTATTTGGATCTTTATTGGATCTCTGCTTGAATCTTCTTTGAATTTGCCTTCTATATATATGTAGATTGTGAAGATTCCAGTGAATCGAGAGTTACAAGAAGAAGAATCTCAAAGTAGTGAGCAAGGCAAGTTGCACTTTTGAACATATTGCACCCAAGAATTCAAAGTATTTATGTCATGTTTTAATGTGTATTGCATGCTTATTTTTATCAAGTTAGTTCAATACCAGTTTTAACTTTGTAGTTATACCCATTTCCTTTGTATGACCTCTGTTGGTTTTGTACTGAACACATTGTCACCATTAGGTCAAACTTGGCTAATGCAGTAGCATGAGTCAAGATCATTTGAAAAACATATGCTCAGTTATGCTTAGACCAAAACTATTGATTTGGGGAAATCTTTACCAACATAACCAAATAATGTTTTAAATGTTTTCACCATGACATTGGGTTGTCATGGAGGTATGAAAATGGCGCTGGGAAAGCAAAGAAAATAAACATGGGTTTGGACTGGGGCAAATTGGATTGCTTGGTTGGTGCAATGTTTATGCACAGACTCTAACCTGGCTAAGGTGGAGGTCCAAGGGTTAGTGAAAGTTGCCCTAGTCATGTGAGGACCGGTCTTTGAGCGACCAATGCCATGCCTATAATGGGCTATGCCACAATCGTGCAACCACATGTCTCCAGAATGGGGTGTGGGACCTGGCTGAGTAATTTGCAAAACTCCACTACATGCTGCTCCATTGGTGGTGTGGGAGGTCTTGTTGACTAGAGGTCTTTGATGACCCATTGTTCCCACTGGTGCAAGAGGGGGCTTTCCGCCGGATTGCGATCCATAGGAAGGTGAAACCTTAGCAAGGAAAGGCTGTGGTGGAGCGATGCATTGTAAAAGCCTTGTCTTGAGCTCTAGATCTCTTACCTTTGGTAGTGAGAGATGGCATTGACGAATGCCGGACAAACTAGAGTACTCAAGTCGTGTGGGTAAAGTGCACCACCTCTGCAGAGTTAAATCTATTCGAATAGCCGTGTCCACGGTCATGGACGTGCTGGCAAAGGCCACTTGAAGTTAGATGTTGAGTTTTGGGGTTTTTCCAAAAAGGTTATCAAATCTGTTTTTGGGATTTTATCCCATGGGTTTGGGCTGGGAGCCTAATGTCAGGAGGGTATCCTTCTCCAATTTATGATGATTGATACCTAACTGAAAAACTATTTTGGTATAAAGAGTTTTATCTATTAAAAGACCTGCTTTGGAAATTAATAATGGTATTGGAAAGAAAACTGGCTTTGTGCAAAATAACCATATTATGCCATCCTTTGAATCTCCATATATGCATGTCATATTGTTACCCCACGGGTGCAACTTGCGAGCACAGTGGTATTGCTCACTCTTGCTCATTATAATCTTTGCCAAGAGAAGATATTTGCAGTGATGAAGATCAAAGCAATTAGGTTGTGCCCTCCAGTCAGCTGCCTGTGGCGTGTTGATGGACCCTTTTGCCTTCTTTTGCTTTTATGTATTTATGCTTGGCCCAAGGCCACCTTGTATCCAACTTTGTTAACATGTTGTATAAATAAAGATTGTTCTGGATATCACCACTATGTATTTATGCTGTGAAGAGCTAGCCATGATCCTTGGGACTGGCTCGGGTTTCACAGGGGACCTTGGAGCAGGCTCTGACCTTCATGTTCTCACGATGGGGTGAACTTGTGAGGTTCTGAGGTGGTCCAGGACCTCCATGACCTCCTTTGGTGGGTCATGGGTGGTCTTGGGGTGCCCTCAGACCTTCTCGTTTCTCTCTGTTGTAGACATGGCAGGTCGTGGTGCTCCTCGGTTCAAAGACCCTCTCTCTCGGATCATGTTCTCCTGGACTTCCAGGAGGTCTTGCTGGACCTCCTGGGAGGTCTTGGTGGACTGCCCGAGAGGTCCTTGCTGGACCTCCTGGGAGGTCCTGGTGGACTTTCCAGAGGTCCTGGAGGATCTCTCGGGTGCCCTAAGACCGGGTCGTCACAAAAAGTGGTATCAGAGCACCTCCTGACTATAGGTCGTAACCTAGTAGAAATGGTTGTAGAATTTCAAAATTTCTTTATGACAAAAGAAGAATAAAGTGTTCATTCTTACCTGGGTCATCTTTTCATCCTTACCTTTCTTCTGTTGCTTTTTCTTACCTCAATCTCATCTTATCTTGTTTCTTTCTACACACCCATTTATTAAGTTAAATGGACTGCGTTATCCTTGCAACTTCTTATTAGAGGTCTGGAGTTAAGTTTGGTGCTGAGGACCTCCCTCAAAAAGGTAAGACACGTGTAGCGTGATGTTTGGTCATTATAAGTTCTGGAAAGGTTCTTATTGCTGCTTTCTTTGCATTGAATTTCTGTTGCTGAATTGGTTTGGTTGGGCTAGTTTTCCTTAGCTTGTTCTCTTTTCTTTTTGCAGCCTTGGTGCTGGGACACTATGGTCACTTCTAGAAATGGCAGTGGCAACTCAAGCCATCATAGCCGACAAGCTGAGGAAGAGGCTGAGAACCCTGCTATATGGACCAATCAGAATAGAGGAGTTGAGGGTGAGCAAGGGCAACCAACATCACAACCACCCCCACCTCCAGCTGAAGGCCCTACTTGGACACAATTGTTGGCAAATCAAACTCAGTTGATAAACCTACTCTCACAGTCTATTGCCAACACCCAATCTCTGCAAGTTGCGGCAGTAGCTCAACCTCAAACTCAAGCTCCACCTCCATCAAGGTCTAGCATGGCGGAATTTATGAGGTTGCGCCCTCCAACCTTTTCCAGCAGTGCTGAGCCAATGGATGTTGATGACTGGTTAAGGGCAGTTAGTAGAAAATTAGACATGGTGCAATGTACAGACCATGAGAGAGTGCTTTTTTGCCTCTCACCAACTCAGTGGACCAGCCTCTGAGTGGTGGGACAGTTTTAGTCAATCTTATGCTGATCCTCAGGCCATCACATGGGATGAGTTCAAGAAAGCTTTTCATCGTGCTCATCTCCCACCTGGCCTGATGTCATTGAAGAGGACTGAGTTTCGTACTTTGAAGCAAGGCAATCGCACTGTTAATGAATACATGCAAAAATTCAATCAGCTAGCAAGATATGCTCCTGGAGATGTTGATACTGATGAAAGCAAGCAAGAACACTTTATGGAAGGGTTGAATGATAATATTTCAGTTCATCTCGTTTCCCAGGAAAACACTGACTTTCAGCAACTTGTGAGTAAGGCCATCCGACAAGAGGATAAACTCCAAAAGATGGAGGGCCGAAAGAGAAAGAAAGCTGCACAGAGGTTTAACCCTGGAGGATTTCCTAAACCTAGGACCTCCCAGTCTCAGACCTCTCAGCACAAGTCCTTACGGACCTCCTCCTCAAGAGCATCAGGGTCAGAGCAGCGCACAAGCAGGTCAAGCTACCATAGGACCTCCTCTGGAAGCCAGTTCCAAAAGAAACCAAGTATGACCTCCTCTGCTGGTGTCACCTGTTTCTTTTGTAATGAGATTGGGCACTATGCTAATAAGTGCCCAAAGAAGCAACAAGTTACTGCCCCAGCCCGATCTGATCAAGGGATATCGGTTCAAGGAAGTGCCTCGAGTGTGAAACCTGCCACTAAGGTCATCAAAGGCCGTGTCACACATGTTACGGCAAAAGAGGCACATGGTGCACCTGATGTAGTCCTCGGTATGTTCCCTGTTAATTCTGTACTAGCTTCGGTTCTATTTGACTCCGGGGCTTCCCATTCTTTTGTTTCAAGCAAATTTGTGGGAAAGTGTGGGCTATCTATAGTACCTTTAGCTAGTCCTATGCTAATACATGTCCCGGGCATAGATATGAGGACTAATACCCTCTGCCCAAATCTCACCTTAGAGATTTCTGGGGTTCTATTTCATGCAGACTTAATAGTTTTGCCAACTCAAGGACAGGATGTGATCCTTGGAATGAATTGGTTGACTAAGAATAAAGGGCAGATTGATTGTGCTACTAAGTCCATAACACTTACCAATGAACAAGGAAATAGAGTGAAGTTCAAACCAAAGACCTCCCTTAAGACAGGACCTCTTCTAACCAATGTAAAGGAGGTAGTGAAGCTGGAAGACCTCCCAGTGGTTAAAGAGTTTTTGGATGTATTCCCTAAGGAGCTCCCTGGAATGCCACCCGATAGGGATATCTCTTTCCTAATTGATCTGGTCCCTGGAACAGCACCCATATCCAAAAGACCTTACAGGATGCCTGTGAATGAACTTGTAGAATTGAAGAAACAGATCCAAGAATTGAAGGAAAAAGGATTTATTAGACAAAGCTCTTCACCATGGGGAGCACCTGTGCTATTTGTTAAAAAGAAGGACAGTAGCCTAAGAATGTGTGTGGATTATAGATCACTCAATGAGGTCACTATTAAGAACAAATATCCATTGCCAAGGATAGATGACCTCTTTGACCAACTTAAGGGGGCAAGTGTGTTCTCTAAAATAGACCTAAGGTCTGGTTACCATCAACTTAAAATCAGGCAAGAGGACATCCCCAAAACAGCTTTTACCACAAGGTATGGACTATATGAGTTCATTGTGATGTCATTTGGGTTGACAAATGCTCCAGCTTATTTTATGAGCATGATGAACAAAGTATTCATGGACTTCCTTGACAAATTTGTGGTGGTATTTATTGATGATATTCTCATCTATTCTAAAAATGAAGCTGAACATGAGGACCACCTAAGAATGGTGTTGGGAAGACTAAGAGAGCAGCACCTCTATGCCAAATTTAGTAAATGTGAGTTTTGGCTAAGTCAAGTAGCCTTCTTAGGTCATATTATTTCAGCCAAAGGAGTAGTCAGAGATCCTCAAAGGTGGAAGCATCTGAATCGAGACCTCCTAAAACAGTGACTGAGGTAAGAAGCTTCCTTGGACTAGCTGGTTATTACAGAAGATTTATTAAAGACTTTTCTAAGACTTCTAGACCTCTTACTCAACTTCTGAAAAAGGAAAAGAGGTTTGAGTGGACTAAGACCTGTGAACAAAGTTTTCAGAGGTTGAAGGAAAAACTTACCACAGCTCCTGTGTTGATACTCCCAGACATTCAAAAGGACTTTGAAGTGTTTTGTGATGCATCCCATCAGGGTCTGGGATGTGTGCTAATGCAAGATAGAAGGGTAGTGGCGTATGCCTCTAGACAATTGAGACCTCATGAGGAGAACTACCCAACACACGATCTTGAACTAGCAGCTGTTGTACATGCCTTAAAAATATGGCGACACTACCTCATTGGCAACCAATGTGAGGTATACACTGACCACAAAAGCTTGAAGTACATTTTCACACAAACAGAACTGAACTTAAGACAAAGGAGGTGGTTAGAATTAATTAAGGACTATGACCTTGGGATACACTATCATCCAGGTAAAGCCAACACAGTGGCTGATGCTTTAAGCCGAAAAGGATATTGTAACACCTTGTCAGTCCAGGAACAACAACCAAGACTATATGAGGAAATGAGGTACCTCAATCTGGAGATAGTAGAGCAAGGCTATATGAATACCTTGGAGGTGCATCCAACCGTTCTGGATCAGATTAAGGAACAACAAGAAAGAGATGAAGACATCCAAGAAATTAAGAAAAATATGAGAAGGGGTAAAGCCTCAGGCTTCACTGAGGACGAGCAAGGAGTAATATGGTTTGGTAGCCGAATTTGTGTGCCAAACAACCAAGAGATTAAGCAACTCATTTTGGAGGAAGCACACGGATCACCATATTCTATCCACCCGGGCAGTACCAAAATGTATCAAGACCTTAAAGAAAAGTACTGGTGGACCAGCATGAAGCAAGATATTGCTAAGTATGTAGCCCAATGTGATGTGTGCATGAGAGTGAAAGCTCTACATAAAAACCAAATAGGTTTATTCTGACCCTTGCCCATACCCGAATGGAAATGGGAGCAAGTGGGCATGGATTTCATTACTGGATTACCTAGGACCCAGTCTGGGTATGACTCCATATGGGTGGTGGTTGATAGGCTAACTAAAGTAGCACATTTCATACCAGTTAAGACCACCTATACTAGTAATGTCTTGGCAGATCTATATATGGCCAGAATTGTTTGTTTGCATGGAGTGCCCAAAAGAATAGTGTTAGACAGAGGATCTCAATTTACCTCAAGGTTTTGGCAAAGTTTGCATGAAGCCCTGGGTACTAAACTCAACTTTAGTACAGCTTATCATCCTCAAACAGATGGGCAAACAGAGAGGGTGAATCAAATATTGGAGGATATGCTTAGGGCATGTGCTCTGGATTTTGGGAAAAGTTGGGACAAAAACTTGCCCTATGCCGAATTTTCTTACAATAATAGCTATCAAGCTAGCCGACAAATGTCCCCATTTGAGGCCTTGTATGGTAGACCTTGTAGGACACCACTTCTTTGGGATGAAGTTGGAGAACATCAACTTTATGGGCGGACACGATCAATGATCTTTGAGAGCAAAGTGAAGTTGATTAAGGAACGCAGTGAGAGTGGCCCGATCCGACAAAAGAGCTATGCTGACACCCGACGCAGAGATTTATCCTTTGAGGTTGGTGACTTTGTATATCTCAGAGTAACACCGATTCGGGGAGTTAGAAGATTTCGGATGAGGGGAAAGTTGGCACCAAGGTATGTAGGACCATACAAGATCTTAGCGAGACAAGGTGAAGTAGCATATAAACTGGAACTTCCAGAGTCCTTAGCGGCAGTACACAACATTTTTCATGTATCACAACTAAGGAAATGCCTACGGTTTCCTGAAGATCATACTGTAGTGGAGGACTTGAACTTACAAGAAGACCTTACATATGTGGAGCGACCAATTAAAATTCTGGATGTTGCAGAACGAGTTACCAGGAGTCGAATTATCAAGTCATACAAAGTACAGTGGAGCCATCATCCAGAGAATGAAGCTACATGGGAAAAAGAAGAGGAACTCAAGACCAAATACCCTTATCTCTTTGCTGATTCTGTTTGAATCTCGAGGTCGAGATTCCTTTAAGGGGGGTAGGTTTGTAACATCTTGATTTTCTAAATACTTTTTAAAATGTGTAAAATAAATTAAAACTATTTTGCTTTAGTGAGAATTTAAATTTGGGTTCTGTTGGAAGGATTTGGGTTGTTGTGTCTCCTTGCTGGTAAGCTCGGCAACTCTCCTGTAACCTATCTCCTTCGGGTCATGTAGATTTAGACCTCCTCTAAAGCTTAGACCTTGTCTCACCAGGAAATACTCGTATGACCAGGCCTTCCTTTCTTTGAGCTTGGTCATTTGGACCTCTTTGTTGGTTTGAATCTCTTAGGGTTCAAACCTCTTTTCTGTTCAGACTTCTCTTAAGTCTAGACCTCTTTATGTCCAGACCTCTTCCCATTTCCAATCCAAGGGTCTAGACCTCCCATGCGTTATGTCCCTTCGTAGACCTCCCCTTTGTTACAATCGAGCAGTTCGCACCTCCCTTTATTCTCAATCGAACAGTTCGAGACCTCCCTTTGTTACAATCGAACGGTTCAGACCTCCCCTTTGTTCTGAATCGAACGGCTTGGACCTCCCCTCACTTTGAATCCAAAGGCCCAGACCTCCCCGTGCGTCATTTCTCTCTGAGGACCTCCCCCTCGCGCGGCTCTTGGCTGTTGGACCTCCCTCTCGGAGATCCAACCGCTCAGACCTCCCCGCCAGACCTCCTTTGTTGATCCTGACCGTCAGGACCTCCCCCTGTCCAGACCTCCTTCGCATGTCTGGACCTCCTTAACCTTTAGACCTCCCTGTCCGTGGGCTTAGGACCTCCTAAGCCGCTCGGACCTCCCCTGAGGACCTCTCCTGCAGGGCAAGACCTCCTCTATTTTGACCCGACTGTTTCAAAATTTGACTGGCCCCACTTACCAGTGTTAGTCATTCTCATTTCCTCCGCCACATAAATATCTTGGGCATTTAATGCATGTCTTGTCACATTAAATGCATCCACATACGTGGTGATTACCTTGAATTTGGTCACATTGCGGTACTCTGACATTTTCCTTTGTTCCTTCCCATAACATCATACGTGTCTTTTATTGTACCTTCTATCCAGGGTGGGAGTGACAACTGTCCTGACTTTCACCAACTTTTGACTTACTTCTATACTTATCCCTGGCACGTAAGTGCCTAGTTTTTATCACCCATTATTGACTATAAGCAGTCCAGGGAGCCTTGCCATTTTCACCTTCTTCTCATTTATCCTCTTGGCTCTGGACTAGTGGCCTTCCCGGGAAAGCCTGGCTCTCACGACCTTCCCTTTCACCCATTGCTGCTTATCCTTGGTAAGTTCTTTGATGATTTGCTCCACTCTTGTGTTTACCACTGCACTGAACCGGTCATGTCCTTCACAGGACCTTCTCTTGTGGATTTCTCTTGGACTTTTGTGGCCTTTATTAAAGGATCTCCTCCCTGGGCTTTTGCGCTAGGGCTATTTCGCAGGACCTCCCTGTTCCATTGCTTACACCACTCCTTTGGGGTCTTTTGTTAAAAGACCACCCTCCTCTGGTAAGCCTAGATCTTCTCCAAAAGAACCTAATCTAAATACAATACTCTTCTGTTAATTGGGCTTTTGTGAGTTCTCTGGAGTTCTCCTGGTTCTTTATTTGGATCTTTATTGGATCTCTGTTTGAATCTTCTTTGAATTTGCCTTCTATATATATGTAGATTGTGAAGATTCCAGGGAATCTGAGAGTTCTGAAGAAGAAGAATCTCAAAGTAGTGAGCAAGGCAAGTTGCACTTTTGAACATATTGCACCCAGTAATTCAAAGTATTTATGTCATGTTTTAATGTGTATTGCATGCTTATTTTTATCAAGTTAGTTCAATACCAGTTTTAACTTTGTAGTTATACCCATTTCCTTTGTATGACCTCTGTTGGTTTTGTACTGAACACATTGTCACCATTAGGTCAAACTTGGCTAATGCAGTAGCATGAGTCAAGATCATTTGAAAAACATATGCTCAGTTATGCTTAGACCAAAACTATTGATTTGGGGAAATCTTTACCAACATAACCAAATAATGTTTTAAATGTTTTCACCATGACATTGGGTTGTCATGGAGGTATGAAAATGGTATTGGAAAGCAAAGAAAATAAACATGGGTTTGGACTGGGGCAAATTGGATTGCTTGGTTGGTGCAATGTTTATGCACGGACTCTAACCTGGCTAAGGTGGAGGTCCAAGGGTTAGTGAAAGTTGCCCTAGTCATGTGAGGACCGGTCTTTGAGCGACCAATGCCATGCCTATAATGGGCTATGCCACAATCGTGCAACCACATGTCTCCAGAATGGGGTGTGGGACCTGGCTGAGTAATTTGCAAAACTCCACTACATGCTGCTCCATTGGTGGTGTGGGAGGTCTTGTCGACTAGAGGTCTTTGATGACCCATTGTTCCCACTGGTGCAAGAGGGGGCTTTCCGCCGGATTGCGATCCATAGGAAGGTGAAACCTTAGCAAGGAAAGGCTGTGGTGGAGCGATGCATTGTAAAAGCCTTGTCTTGAGCTCTAGATCTCTTACCTTTGGTAGTGAGAGATGGCATTGACGAATCTTGGGACAAACTAGTGTACTCAAGTCGTGTGGGTAAAGTGCACCACCTCTGCAGAGTTAAATCTATTCAATAGCCGTGTCCACGGTCATGGGCGTCTTGGCAAAGGCCACTTGAAGTTAGATGTTGAGTTTTGGGGTTTTTCCAAAAGGTTATCAAATCTGCTTTTGGGATTTTATCCCATGGGTTTGGGCCGAGCCTAATGTCGAGGGTATCCTTCTCCAATTTATGATGATTGATACCTAATCGAAAAACTGTTTTGATATAAAGAGTTTTATCTATTAAAAGACCTGCTTTGGAAATTAATAATGGTATTGGAAAGAAAACTGGCTTTGTGCAAAATAACCATATTATTCCATCCTTTGAATCTCCATATATGCATGTCATATTGTTACCCCACGGGTGCAACTTGTGAGCACAGTGGTAGTGCTCACTCTTGCTCATTATAATCTTTGCCAGGAGAAGATATTGGCAGTGATGAAGATCAAAGCAATTAGGTTGTGCCCTCCAGTCAGCTGCCTGTGGCGTGTTGATGGACCCTTTTGCCTTCTTTTGCTTTTATGTATTTATGCTTGGCCCAAGGCCACCTTGTAACCAACTTTGTTAACATGTTGTATAAATAAAGATTGTTCTGGATATCACCACTATGTATTTATGCTGTGAAGAGCTAGCCATGATCCTTGGGACTGGCTCGGGTTTCACAGGGGACCTTGGAGCAGGCTCTGACCTTCATGTTCTCACGATGGGGTGAACTTGTGAGGTTCTGAGGTGGTCCAGGACCTCCATGACCTCCTTTGGTGGGTCATGGGTGGTCTTGGGGTGCCCTCAGACCTTCTCGTTTCTCTCTGTTGTAGACATGGCAGGTCGTGGTGCTCCTCGGTTCAAAGACCCTCTCTCTCGGGTCATGTTCTCCTGGACTTCAGGGAGGTCTTGCTGACCTCTGGGAGGTCTTAGTGGATCGCCTGAGAGGTCCTCTTGGACCTCTGGGAGGTCCTGGTGGACTTTCCAGAGGTCCTGGAGGATCTCTCGGGTGCCCTAAGACCGGGTCGTCACATTATCCAACTGAAAATCAAGTTTAGAAAATGAATTTTATCTATTGAGTACCTGCCTTAGAACTTAATATTTGTAATTGAAAAAAAAACTTGGCTTTGCGCAAATCAGCCATATTATGCCATCCATTGATTATCCATTTATGCATGTCATCTTGCTAATCCACGGGTGTAACTTGCGAGCACGGTTATTGTGCTCACTCTTGCTCATTACAATTTTTGCCAGGAGAGGACCTTGGCAGTGATGAAGACCAAAGCGAGTAGGTTGTGCCTTCCAGTCAGTTGCCTGTGGCGTGCTGATGGACCTTTTGATCTTTTACTCTTTTGTATATACACTTGGCCCAAGGCCATCTTGTAAACAACTCTGTTGATATTTGGCTATAATAAATATGCGTTCTGGATTTCACCACTGTTGTATTTTTGCTGTGAAAAGCTAGCCATGATCCT
Source organism: Phyllostachys edulis (assembly GCA_036346405.1). NCBI lineage: Eukaryota > Viridiplantae > Streptophyta > Magnoliopsida > Poales > Poaceae > Phyllostachys > Phyllostachys edulis. Next base: position 989,415 of record CM070564.1, read on the forward strand.
TGGGACTAGCTCGGGTTTCACAGGGAACCTTGGAGCAAGCCCAGACCTCCATGTCCACTCCATGGAATGAACGCGTGAGGCTCTGGAGTGATCTCAGACCTCCCCGACCTCCTCTGAGAGGGTCGTGGGTGGTCCTGGGGTGCCCTCAGACCTCCTCGTTTTTCCTTGACCTGGCCGTGGAAGATTTTCGGTGCTCCCTGGCTCCAAGACCCCCAAAAGTGATGTTCTCTGACTTCCGGGAGGTCTCTTGACCTCTGGGGAGGTCTTAGGATCGTCAGAGAGGTCCTTCTTGGGACCTCCTGGGAGGTCCTGATGGACTTTCCAGAAGGTTTAGAGGACCTCTCGGGTGCCCTAGGGTTGGGTCGTTACAGTATATAATACTAATCTGTTTCCCACCTTCACAATATTTACTTCTGAGCATAATTAACCAAATTTCTGTTGTATTTTGATATTCATCGATCGGTGGTATTGAATGCATCTGCACTTCTTGCGACTATCATGTGGGGTCCGGAGCTCATCGTAATTCAAACTCCTTGGGGCTAGCATGCGCAATGGCATTGGCAGAAATTTCAGTCCTGAAGTAATATCTCATGCTTGTAACGTTTTACTTATTTTTGTGAGTTCTACAGAAAAGATAAACATTAGAATTTAGCTCCTGAGTTATATATGTGATTTTATGAAAAGGAAGAGTAGGTCTGGATCTCATAATTCATATGTGAGCAATGTCACTCCTTGAACATGTCACTTATATGTCGATTTGCAATTGTACAACTTTATTGTTATAGTTGCTTCAAGTATACAATTGAAAGGCCTTGTTCTGTGTAGAAATTGGAGTAGCTATTCTCAATGTGGATATAATAGCCATTAATAGCTATTGAGCTATCTAGACCATTAGATGTTATCTGAGCTAGCATTCCATGAGTTATTTCATACATAGTTTTTTTAGTCAGAAACTAGGAATGGTAGCATATCTTATCATCTTCTGTGTCTTAGGATGTTAAACAGTAAAATACTTGTCATATCAAAACACAGAACCTTTTCTACTACGTCTTATCATTACTCGAATGTGATTTGCAAAGTGCATTGTCCTTAGCCCGTACTACCAAATTTTGTATATTTAGATTAGTTATCTCATGTAAGAATTATGTGAGGACCGAGGAGATTGAGTGTTGTTTGTGCACACTTAGTGGTGTAAAGTCTAGTGCTAATAATCATTAGAAGTTAACTGAATGATAGTCCCTCCATTTCATATTATAAGTCATTCTATAATCCTATTTAAGATGTCTTGGCAATTGGCACAACAGAAAAAAGTATTAACATCTCGCTGATCAGGTTCTCCTTCCGATATCGTATACATGATAACTTTTGCTAGACATTGTTGCACATTTGATTATAATTTTTCATTTTCCTTCATCTCTTGTGTATATGGTGATTGGATCTCATAATTCATAAACTTTCTTATGTAGCAACTAAACTAATTGCTCATTAGAAAATGAATTGGGGAAAAGAGACAATCGAGGCGCTTAATCACGGAAAACAATTAACTGCCGGGGAAAACCAAGTATCTAGGGCACTTAACTGCCGGGAAAATATACATCAAGGGCACTTAACTGCCGGGGAAAACATACATCAAGGGCACTTAACTGCCGGGGAAAACATACATCAAGGGCACTTAACTGCCGGGGAAAACATACATCAAGGGCAGGTTAACTGCCGGCAATACATCTAACTGCTGGGAAAACTCTAACTGCCGAGGAAACTCTAACTGCTGGGGAAAAACGACTTTTCTAGGGCAGTTAACTGTCGGGAATGCACATATCTGCTGGAAAATGTTTTTCCCGGTAGCACTTTATTGGGCAGGCAATAAGTGCCGGGAATACACATTCCTGTCAGATAAATTGCCGGGAAAATCAGTTTTTCCCAGCAATTGCATTGCCCTTAATACTATACCATGGTGTAGTGTTGGTAGGGCTCATGTTGCATGCTGCGACGACGTGGCAAAGGTAAACTTCATTTTATGTTTAAATAACATACTTTAAATGATCATATCTTCTAAATCGTGTATCTGACTTGTGATTCTTTTGAACCATTGTATTCCACATTGACTACATTTCGCTGCAAAATTTTTTGATATGTCATGTGGGCACATGTGCCATACTCAAAACTGGAAAAAAATTGGCAATATTTTTAGCTATTGGCATAGTTGTAATCCAAATATCTCGGGCCTATTTGGTTTGTACCCCAAGTAGCCAAACTAAAATTTTAGCAATGTCAAAATCAGAGCATGAATGTTTGGATTGCAACCATGCGACATAGCTAAAAAGATTGCTAAAATTTATCTAGTTGTGAGTATGGCATATGGACTCCACATGGCATCTAAATTTTTTGCACCGAAATATAGCTGATATAGATCTTGTTTTTGTTGATTAAATCACAAGTAATACAACGGTTTAAACCAATCGCAAATTGATGGTAATTTGAAACTTGTTAATCGAACAAAACATGCATTTAAAAATAATACATTTTAAAAAAGAATTACATAAATAAATAGTCAAAAAAATTACAAAACTAGACCTCTGACTCCATTTCAATCAGCAACAGGGACCCTATCGCCTATGGATTAGGGCACTGTCACCAATTCAGCTCCCTGTCTCTAATTCAATTAGCGACAGAGACTTCTCCAGTAGCATATGACCCCTCTACACGAGCAATTCAGGGATTTAGTCTATATCGCCAATTGAATTGGCGATAGGTCTCTGTTACCAATTGAATTGGCGATAGCCTCCTGTCGTCAATTCAATTGGCGACAGGGCTAGTGTCGCCAATGGAAACGGTGACAGTTTCATGTCGCCAATTAAATTAGCGACAGAGGTCTAATTTTGTAATTTTCTTTTTCGGCTATTTATTTCTGTTATTCTTTTGTTAAAATGTATTATTTTTTTAAAAAAAAAAACTCAGCCAAACTAGCCTGGCTGGATCCCTCTGAAGCTGCTGGAGTCTTGTTTGGTTGGGCTCCCACCGCTTGCCTGGCCTGGAGACCCCGGCAACTACATTAGCCTGGAACTAATCCCGCTCGTCCATCGTCGCCAGTGTTGGGTGTGGCACCGCCGTCCGTCCGCCTACAGCCCCGACCGCAAGTCATCGTCGCCGCCTCCTCCATCGTCAGCTGCGCGCATGACCGTCGTCGTGTGGACCATCGCAGACGTCGAGCAGAACCCAGCCATAGCCCGAAGCCCCGCCGCTGCCCATCCAGTTGCCACCGCCTCGTCGATCTGGATGTGGCATCGAAGCCCCGTAGTGATTAGATGTGAGGACGATGTGGGGACTTGAGGAATTCGGTGGAATCGATCTGGATGTGTTTAGATGCGGTGGAATGTTTGTTGTGTCGTGGTTTAGGAAATCAAATGAAAGCGTACTTTTATATTTTACGTTTTTATTATTCACAAAGCGCTGTTCTTCTTGTTGCGTTTTTTCTCGTGCAAAGTATCCAACCAAACAAAACAACATCAGCCATACCTCATTAGATAAAAATCATCTGAATTTCACGCTACCTTCAGTATCACTTTTGTCTGCTCAGGGCATCAACCAAACAGCCCCTTAATACCACCAATACCAGGTAGCAACCTTGCCAAAATTGGGTGTCATTTCTTCACCCAGATTTTGCCCATGTCTTGACTAGCCCAGTGTTTGGTATTACCCAATTTCATCCGTGTTACCGAATTTTTGTACCAAAAAGTGGCAGCCAAATTTCTATGGCGCTACCAAATTTTAGCTTGGTTCTTTCGGCTCACAAACCAAACATGCCCCAGTACTTCACCAAAGTTTTGGTCATGCCTACTTGGGTTCACAAACCAAACAGCATGTTGTTTGTATGTTGCCAAACAAAATTTTGGTAAGTGATTTTCTCTTCCTCAAATTTTGGAGGAGCGGACTTCAAGGCGCAAGAATGGATTTGCTCATGGGCGCAAATGACCATAGCAACCGGATGAAGAAGGCGGAGGACGGCGGCTGGAGGGGGTGCCACGGAGAGCTCTCGACTTTGGGCACCGGCGATCGGTCTTGGCGTCCCATGGCGGTCGCCAAGAGCGGATCCACTGGTCGGTCCTCCGTGGCGCCAAGATCGAAAGTGCCTCGTCAAAGTGAGCCACAAATGGCAAAGAAGGAGAAGTTTGTCTTCTTGGCGCCATCGGCCGAGCCTCCCAGCGAGAGGACATGGAGGAGGCGCCAAAAGCGGCGAGCGGTCTGGCGTCGGTGGCCATGGATGGAGTTATTACGGCAAAGGAGGAGGCGTTTGAAGGTCAAGCGTCCCGCCTGGAGGGCCCTTGGCTCCACCGCTGGCATCATGCACGCGTGCACACGGGAGAATAGCGACGAGGAAGCTGTTGAGAATTAGGATAGCAGAAATTCGTTTAGAGAAAAACGACGTTCATCGGTTTTGGTAAAACTCTAATTCGGTTTCTGTAAAATACGTTTTCGTTATCCAGGGAGTTAGTTGCATTATCCAAACAAAGTTTTCGCTAAAACCAGTTTAACTAAATCTGGTTTTCACAAAATGCGAGATCCAAACAACCCCTTAGGGTGTCCACAACAATAAAATGTTTTCTTTTTTTTATAGCGTTCTTATATTGTTTTCCGAGTAAGTTTGATAGAGAACCCGTGTTTCGATCATCGATATTACCAATATTTGGTTTAATTTGCAAACAGGCCCTAGTCTCTCCACCCACTCGGATTTGAGTCCTAGAAAGAGTCCACGTGGTTTTAATGAATCCGGAGAACACCTTCCCTTACTTTATAAAAAAAGGGAAGGGGAAAAGGGTGACTTTTCCTCTTGGTTTACATATAATAATAGACTGACGGTACCAATTATTGTTAACCTGGTCACCTTTGCTTGCACATGTGACATGGGACAGTACGCATTGGTTTCACAATATCTGTCCAGTTTCTACTACCTATGGGCGTGTTTGGATTGCGTCCCTGCCTGGCCAGGAGGCTGCTCGAAGGTTGCCGGATGCTTGCTTGGTTGGCGGCATGACGACGAAAGAGCTAGTCTGGCCTAGATGTTCTCGGCAAGTCTGTTGGCCTGAGCTGAGCCAGGTGACTGAATTCAGACGCCAGAGCTCCGGGCAGAAGCACAATTGCTTGCTTATCGGCGTTATCGCGCTTACCGCGCTAATCCATCGACGCCGTCGTGCACAACCATGTCGTCCCAAAGCTCGACAAGCCCCGTCCTTGTCCTTCCCATCCATCCCAGGGCAGGCTCCACCTGGATCTCGTCGTCGCCACCATGCACGGCTCCCACCGCCTCCTCGCCCTGCACCCACCGTCGCTGCCTCGCTCGTCTCCCACCGCCGCAGTCACTCGCCTAGATCCCTCCACCGCCCAGATCGCACTGCCGCCGCCTCGCCTAGATCTTACTGCCGCCGCGGGCGCACGCCAGACGACCGTTGGACACCGCCGCCACCCCATCTCGATGTCGGCGTGGAGCCTCGCCTGTCAGAGGAAGATTTGGGGATAAGGAGGAAGGATTTGGGATGGTTAAATTGATGTTAGCACTTGATAGAAGCGTATTTCAATTTTTACGCTTTCCCATTCTCAAAACATCATTTTGTTCAGGTACAGATCTTCAACCAAACAACACTCGAACATACCTAGCCAGGCAAAAACCATGAGCATTCCAGGCTACCTTTAAACACCACTTTTTTCTAAACATAAAGCTCAAAGCGGCAACCAAACAAACCCTACATCTTTACAAACTTTTCCTCGTTACACACAAACACTATAAGGCCAGGCGCAGCTTCTTTCTTCTTGGACAACATGGACAGTGGAGAGTGGAGACAAGATACTTAAATTACATTCCTGGCAGACAGGAAGCACAGCAACATATATATTGTGGAAGTAATGCAACAACCATGGCATGGCTGAGTCCTCTTAACAATGTGCCAAGTAATTCATTCATTGGCCCTAGTCCAAACAAGAGCATGCATTGTATATATCTCTATGCGATTGCCATTATCCAAGGCAATCGCACCAACTATTTTGAACTCTTAGTGGTCCGGTCCATTCAACACGCTGCATACATCTCATAAATTTTGAACCATGCATGCAGAAACATGTTGATGGAGCATCATCTATCAAAAAAAGGGAAGGGCTAAATTCTATCAGTTGGCATTCTATGGCTGGCAACCAAAAGCAGCAGGAGCGATTTTTCTTCCCGGTATTGAAGCTAGTAGGGTCAGCTACTCAGCTGTACACTGAGGCAATGTGCCTCCACGCATTTCGCTGTCTCACACCCTGTCAGCCCCTTCAGCAGGCACATTCAGGTCAAAAACTGCTCCACCATCACGGCCATCTCTCCTTTCTCGCTTGGGAGATGGACACCCACTATTATCAGAACTCGACCCATGCAGCTGAGCACGCCGCTTTCCTAGTTGTGCTGGCCCTATAAAGCACATTAAAATTAAGTGAGAAGCTAGCAGCAGCAACACAAACATTGGTACCTTCCAATAATACGGAAATTCATCTAATGTGACTATAATCCATGAGAATAAGATACATATATACAGAAGCACAAGAACTCATTGCAGGGGCAGCTTTACAGTAAGGGCACAACTGACAGAACCTTCAAGAGCATTTCATTATAGCAGAAAGAGAAACAAATAATTAAATATCTATTGTGAACTTTATATTACTTGGACTCTGTCGGAAAATGCTTATTATGTACAGCAAGGATCCAAAAACCGGAACCGGGTGAAATCCCGGTTAGAGGCTGGTAACGGTAACCGGCCGGTTACCGGAAATCCCGATGAAAAACCGGACAAAATTCACCAACTGAAATTTGAACTCTGATTTCTGGAAACCGGTAACCGGACCGGTTACTGCCTAGAAACCAGAAAAACCAGTTAAAAAAATCGGAAAAACTGGCCGGAATTTTGAATTAGAAAGTGTTCAATGAAGTGCATATTTAGCTCATACAAATACATAATCTAACATATTTAGCTCATATAACGTTATCAAGCATATTTAGCTCATACAATACTTAAGAAGTGCATTACGCAGTCAAAAATTCAAATTCAAATTCAAAATTAAAATTTTCCGGCCGGTTACTGTTTGCCTGGTCCCCACTGGGAAATCCGGTTACCGCCAGTAACCGGCCGTTTTTCCCCCCCTGATGTACAACATACAGTCTGATGGTTTGTCTTCTCATGTGGGCCTTGTATGCATTTGATGGCTTAACAGGAAGAAGAATGGTGGCAACGGCAATTATGTCACAAAAAAAAGCATGCTGCTAAAAACATCTGTGATAGGTGATAAAGGAAACCGTACACCAGAGACGATAATACCTGAACAAGATTGAGCTTCGTGTTCATCCAGATTAGACTTCATTGATTCCGAACTTTGATCAGCAGAATCCAAACAAACCGATATCTCTGACGCCTTATCGAGGCCATTAGACTTGTATGGAGCAATACTATGATTTGTACGGAGAGGATACAGCAATTCATTCTCTATGCATTGGTACCTGCAAAATTGTAGAGTTAGTACTCAAGTACAGCTACATCGGGAAAACTCCATTAAAGCAAACTCTTACATTTGCTTGCAGAGCGTATCAACTACATCAGACAGGTTTATGACATGCTTCATTGTATCCAAGACCTCACCATCTGTAAAATTCTGAAAGTCCCTCTCAAGGAAACCAGAGAGTCTTTCGATATTGAATTCTAACTGCTGTTGCTGATCCTCAAATAGGTTTTTCTTTAGTTCCCTTTCTTGGGGGGTCATCTCATCTCTGAAGATCTCATCGCCAAACATGTAATATGCAAATGGGTAAGAATATGAGAGAATACGTCTTGACCTGAAGAGCCTGTTCAGTCCCTTTATCACCCAAGAGTAATCTTTTATTTTGGAATCCTTATTTTCAGAAATAGAAATTTTTGCCAGGATGTCACTCTTGAGCCCGGCTTCCTGCTTGAGAGAATCCATGTGACCCTTGTACCTGTTGTGGTAGTGTGTGTATCTACGAAGGTCTCGACCTGCTTGTTCTATCATCTTCGTCTGGTCTTCAGTGAAGCGCCCACAACTGTGGCCCCTAATGTTTGAATATGTATGCTCTCTACCAGTAGCACCACCACATAACCAACTACACAAGAAAAATTACACCAATAAAACCTACATCTTAATCTTAATTTAATAACAGAAGAGGGTAATATCAAGAAGAGAATTTCTCACTAGCCAGTAATGCAAGTAGTGCACAACATAACAAAGAAGACATGCCAAGCCATCTGACTTGAAGCTTACAATCTACTCCCGCCGTTCCTCGATAGATGTCATTCTAGGATTTTGCACTACAACCAAGGTATGTATACAAAAGACCTTATTACCCTTCTTCAATCTTCATTAGCTCACTTACTGCTCTTGGATGATGTGTTAATCTAGTCCATAGTAAATGACCGTGGGAATAATGAGTGGGAGGGGTATGCAAAAGGGGAAAATGGTAAAAAATTTCCTTGAAATTGTAGAATGGCATGTATTTGAGAACAAAATTTGAAAGCTAGAATGGCATGTATTTGAGAATGGGGGGAGTATCAGACATGCAAGAAAGTACCGTAAAGTCATTATAAGGTCCCATGTTACAATCCATCGGATGATGGTCCAGTAGTTTGCACCAGCATAGAGCTCGCTCACATAGAAATAGATCTACTCATAGAAGACCATGCCAGATTTTTAGTGATAGCAAGAGAATGCCTGTTGGTTTCTAACCAAAAGATACAGTCTTTAGTTGTGGACCTTCGGAATTATGGCCTATCTTTTCAGAAACATATAGCAGCAATGTGGTTACTACAATAATAGCCAATGATGATTTTTCCATTCATAGACACTACAGACAGCGAACAGTGTCAACCTAGCTGTAAGGTGCTTATAACTTGTAAGTGATAAATAGAATAAGGATGGTGACAATATTGATCAAATAGTTTCTTCAAGATACCTTCACACAGCCATCAGCTTTATTTCTAAGCCTTGCTTTATCCACATTGACCAGGCTAGCATTCTGTATCTGAAGATCTTGTGAGATACTATGGAAAGAAAGTTCCTACTGGGTTCTGATAGAGGAATAATAAGTTTTAAGCAAGTAAAAGTCAATTGATTTCAGGAAAAATAAGGGTGGGTCCATGTCATGGATGGACAGCTAATCTACATTATGAAAAAAGGGAAACAACTTGGGAAAAAGACTAAGAAACCCAATAAGTCATGCTCGTAGGATTTAAATGAAGATCAATCCATGAACATTGGTGGATGTTCTGATGCAATGTTTCTTCCTGCCCATTATATGCTACATGCAGACTTCCATCTTATAATGAGATAGATGCTTTGCATGATCCAGTAGGAATGAATAATGTATGCAGGACTCTACGAAGATGGACACCAGTAATGGACATGCTGAGAAAATATGGACAGAAAAATTACTAGCAAGCCAATATTAAGTGATAGCTTGATATGCCTAATTTGGTCCAGAAACATTCCCAATAAGAAATATCTAACGAAATGCGCAAATTAAAATTACATGAAGCACTACTCGACTATGAAAATTGAAAAGTTCAAATCAGCCTTTATACTATCCATAGAGACCTTGAAAATGAGAACAGATATGCAACATCTGGTAAGCTCCATAATCCATAAAGCTAATTTCAAGGTCAATGGTGAAGTATTGGCAATCATGAAATGGCACAAATAAAAAAGGCAAGTGGAACAATAAATTTGGCACTTGCATTCAAAAGGACAGTGAAACAAAATTTTGTCATGTTTTCAGCTTGCATGGATAGACAGTTAGACACCAAAGCAGAAGGAATATAGATCAATTATAGAAAAGTATTAGCAGTTCACAGGTTGCTAAGAAATAAATATGGAAAAAGCAAACATATATGCAACATACAGAGTCTCACCAGAATGATTGCCTGCATACACATGTGACCAGGTTGCAGCCGCCATTCTTCTCCACAGGCTTGTGACACTTGGGGCAGGGCTTAGTATTGACTGTCATCCAATTCACCGTCTCCGATTCATCTCGGCATTTTTTTATCCAAAGCTCCCACATGTAGCAGGAACACGGAGAATGAGCTTCTGACAAACAATTGAAACAGAACTGGCTTCCACACATACATTCCACCTCACAGTAAATATCACCTTTGACATTAATAGCATTTCCACAGTGCGGAGTGCTAGGGCACCACTTAACCATATCATTATCCTCAATATATGATTCCAGTAAAAATCTTTCGAAACGTTCTGCAGTATCTGGATTTTTTGCACTAACTAGCTTCCTGATTATTGCTTCATCACAGATGGTATTGCACTTTGGTGTCATGCACTTGATACGCCGACTCTGCCCTTCATTTATCTTGACAATGAAATACTCCGCCCAGCCTGGTGAGGGCACACAGGATGCACTAGTAAGTTACTAGCTTCCATAAAAAATTGCACAGGATGGAAGCTCCACAGAAGATAAATTAATAATTGTACAGCTCAAATTACTTTTATGCACATATCGGAAGATCAGTTTTACTATATAAACATTTCAAAGATGGTCCAGGACCAGAACCACTTCAGGATGAGCCTTTACAACAATCTGAAACCCAATTTGAGAAGAATTCAACAATGGTCATACAAAAATAATGGCATGTTTGATCATGTGAATAGGATGTAATACCCCAATCAGATGGATAATTTCAGAAAATGGGGATCATGTGAGTGCACCAGCACTCAAAATGATAAGACTCCTTTCGAAACACCGTGACTCAGCATCAACCATTAGAAAGGCTACTATAACAATCATATACTGCAGCAATTTAATAGCATCCAAACAGCTAATGCACATGCCGTGTGATGTTTGGATTATTTCCCTTGGCTATAAACAATGTTATCCTTGTGCTTCAAGAAGTGTGGGCACATAACTAACGACTTCCCTAAGGAAAACATTGCAGAATGTAGTCATGCCAAAGCAGAGTTTTAAGATAAAGTGCTATAGGGGTGCTTTAGCTCCACTGCAGCAGAGGATGGCTCATGGTTTCTGATAAGTGGCTGCTGTGATGAGCATGTGTAGTAGTGGAGAAATAGCAGTTTCAGGTTTCTATGGCAGCCGCTAATTGCATACCTGACTTTCTCCCTTTTTTGGCTCCTGCTACCAAACTTTCCAGAAGCAAATACAATGACATACTGTTATACTAAATATGAAACGGGACCATTTATATTACTTTCCATTGCCTACTGGCAAGTGAGTAGTAACAACTTCCTATGTCTGGTCTTATTGAATGTCCAAGATCTCTGCTTGTGAACCACCAAAATAGTCTAAACTTGATTAACTATAACAAACAACTTGATTAACTATAACAAACAACAGACTCTAGATAAAAAGTTTTTCTCTCTCTTTTCATACGGAAACAAGCAATAGTCCTTTCTTTCTGTGAATATAGCTTACAAAATTGCGAACTTGCACTTGCTATTCTAGTGCTTCACACCATCAGCTGTAAAAAAACAACTTGGTGCACACTGCAGCAATCCACTCTTTGACACTGGCCACGACCAGCTAACAACATCACGTAATTGCCCGCCAATACGCATGCAAAGGAACAACCTTTGCACCACATTCTCGGTTGGTTCTACACCATATCAGTGTCATTTTATCATGCTTTGCGAACTGTAACATAGAAAGTAGCTGCTTTGGCAAGCAAACTTGCAAAAGAGATTTGTCACCTAACTAGTTCGCAGTTTCATACGCAAAGGTGTAACCTTTTTCAGTGTTTCTTTGGCTCTAAACCACCACAGGAGGATGCTTCGAGAAGTGTGGGCACAGTACTGTAAGCTGTTGCAAATTTCAATATAGTAGTGACAAACTGTAACCGAAACAGCTAATGCATACGCAAAGGTGTGGCATTTGCATTGTTTTCTTGATCCTAAGACAGCCAAGCAAGATCATCACTCACATTCGTTGCAGTAGCCGTGACCACAGTCCATCACGACAGACAATGCCGGCGGAACATCCTCAAAGCAGACATTGCACAGCACCGCGGGCCCTCTTGCCACCAGAATGCTTGTGTCAGTTATATCCTCGACCATGGGCACCCCGGCCTCAGCGAAGAGGGCATCCCTGCCCCTGCGGTCGAGCAGCTCGAAGATCCTCTCGACGTTCCAGCGGTGATGGATAAGCAGCGTCCGGGCGTGGTGCTCCCTCAGGCCCAGCAGCTCCATCACCTTCCTCAAATCATCCCTCTACAGATTAATAATATCAATCACAAGAGACAACAACAATCGTTGGCGTTTATTGTAGAAATTAGAGCTGTAATAATTCATAAAGATTGGAATGACGCGATCACCTGGGCTGCCAAAAGGGATTCTTGGGTGATCACCTGGAAACAAACCCAAGCCACCAGATTAGATAGGGAGGGAATATTGTGATATCAAGAAACAACGAGACGATGATGAGGGTGGATCAAGAATAGGGGGACAAAAGATGGGAGGAGAAAAACAAGGGTTTCGGATTAGCCGCGTACATAGGAGGAGGAAAAGTGGCCGGAATCGCCGCGGCGGCGGTCGTCCTCGAGACCGCCGAGGACGGACTCCTCCAGGGCGGCTGCGGCGGCGGCCTCGTCCTCGTCATCCTCGCCCCCTTTGTCGCTGAGGTAGAAGTAGCCGTATTCCTCATCATCATCCAGGTCCGGTTCGGGCGACGGCGGCGAGGATGCCTTCTGCTCGGCGGCGCCGCGAACCATTTAGGAAAAGGATTCTCTAGTCTGTCTGCTTCCTATGTTACTTTTGCGGAGGAAGCCAAGCAAATCAAACACCAAAACGTTGCCAAGCAGGAGACGAAGAGGAGTAATAATATTTGGATTTACTTGTGAGAAAAATAAAAGGGGGTAACGTGTGAGGAAAGATGGATATGGGAAAACAAATAAGGAATTTTCTTGGGGTAATTATGTTGTCTTTGCGTAGTTAACACTATTAATTAATAATAATGATAGTAATGCAAATTAAGATTACTAAAAAAAACATGGACATAAGATACACATATACATTTATGTATTTTACTCTCTCTTTTTTTTGTAGTAGTAGTACTACAAAGCTTGTATTGTACTATGTCTTTTTCTTTTGAGAAATTTAGAGAAATGTATATTTTACTATGTGGCAACCCCTAAACACAAGAATGCCAAGGTCTAATGGGCTTTGTCTTGTGTAAGCCCAGCCAAAATTTGGGCCGGGCTCCCTTGAAAGATGATCTAATTTGTTGCGGTTTGTGACGAGCTGGGATTGGATAAGAGAACCAGTGAAAGAAGGCAAACAAATCAAGAAGCAAAACCTAATTTTAATAGTTCTGACTTAGCACTTTAGTTTCCTAGCTAGTTATGAGTTACCCCTCCCTCCGGTCACAAAAGTACGTCGTTTTGGACATCGACAAGGTCTTCAAAACACATCTTTGATCACTAATTTCCTTTATAACAAATTTATAAAACCAAACAAAATTATACTTTTATGAAAGTCTTTTTCGAGACAAATCTATACATAACATTTTGATGTGTTTAATCCAAGTAGTGAAAAAGATATTGATAACCAAAGTTTAGAAAGTTTGACTACGAGTACCCCAAAACGACATTCTTTTATGACTCGAGGGAGTATGTGCTAGTTGGTTATTAGTTATGTCCTAGTTGGATGTGATTTGTCTTAGCTAGTAGCCCTAAGTTGGCTTGCTCTGAGAGACCATGAAGGCTATAAAAGAGAGGAGAATAATAATATGTAAGTGGACAATGTTTTATCTTTGACAATACATCTGTCGGTGATCTAGAACCGATCTTACGTATAATTGTTTGATTTTGGGGGGGGGGGTCTCCAAGACTAAAGATACGCAAAGAATGACACAGGGATTTTATATAGGTTCAGGAATTCTCCGGAGAGAATAATAACCCTACTCCTTGTGTGGTTGTATTGAGTGTGCTGATTACAATCAAGAGAAAGACTTGGGCTTGTGTTCCCGATTCATCCGTCCTTCTGTCTTCTAACTTTAGCCTTTATATAGCGTACGAAGAGGTGGCAGTTTCTTCAGATGAAGAGGCGCCTCAATGTTCTAAATGATGAACTGCTTGATGGTAGTTGCCGTCAAGGACGTGGCACCCCCACGTCGCCAGGCAGTTATTATCAGAGATAGAGGTGCTTTATGCGATTACTCACAGAGAGTAACAGCGTATATTAAATACCTCATGTGTTAAATACGGCACACAATACTCCATAACCGACTGGATCCACATGTCTGTTGACTCCATCGATATAGGGTAGTCGTAATCCCCTAAGTTGTAGAGAAGTCTACGACCATGAGGTGCTCGTAGACAAGACTCACAACAAAGGGCTAGTCGTAGAAGAGCTTACGACTAGAGACTGGTCGTAGGAAAACTTACGACCAGGGGGTGATCGTAGCAAGACTTACGACTACTCCATAAAGCTTTTCCCTTATGAACAATAAGGGGTATACTTGTGGGTAATATAAAGATATTACCATTTATAATGAGAATTTACAGATAAATAAATAAATGAGGATTATTATATCATCGTCATCTAGCCCTCTAGCTTTAAGTGAAAGTAACTTACTTGGAAAAGAAATCGTAGAAGATCTAATGACCGTAAGGTGGTCATAAAATGATGGTCGAAAGAAAGGCTTTTCGACTGGTATTTTATTTGACCAGAAATAGACTTGGTCAAGAAGGTAATTTCGCTTGAGGTGTAAAGACATAATCGGTTTTCGTGAACAGACACATTGAAGAATTCCAATCGACTCTCACAGATCTGTCCATTGGAGCAGTTTCCGAAGAGGTGGCAACTGTTGAGTTACCACAATTTTTGACTCGAGCGCACGGTTATAAAAAAGGCACCATAGGCGTAGTTTAGGTTTTTACTTTTTCCCATTTGCTTCCACTATTCGTCGAGCTCTTTCGTTCTCCACCGCCAACCAAATCGTACGCTTTCTTGAAATATTTCCAAATCCAAATCACTCTGCCTTAGAGAAAATGGCCAGAGCCATTTCTAAGTGGGTAGAATTGGAGATGGAGGATTCAGCAAAGATAAAAGCTTTGGTTGCCGCCAAAAAGATCTCAAAAAAGAAACTCACGAAGTGGATTGAGGTTGCTGGGCAACATTGGTCGTTAGGGAGATCGGTCAGATCCCGTATTCTAGGCATACTACGAGTGCGGCCTCCAACTGCCCACTCATCCCTTCCTTATGCTTGTATTCGAGCACTTTGGGGTGGAGTTGGTGAACCTTGTTCCCAATTCCATCACAATGTTAAGTGCATTTGTGTACTTGTTTGAGGCTTACCTTGGAATCCTTCCCGACCTGGAGCTCTTTCAATACTACTATGGAATGAGCAAACAATCTAGAATCACCAGAAGCTGTGGTTTAAAGCTCCATGACAGGAAGACCAAGGAATACATTCAGATGTTTACCCAGTCGTCATGGCCGGGATGGAAGAAGAAGTGGTTCTACTTGGAAATGACCAATGAAGATAGCATCTCCTTCGTAGGGAAGGTTGCTGAGAAGATTTCTTCCTAGGATTCGACTCTCAAGGATCTTGGTCGGATCACCCCCTACATTCAAGCCATAAAAGACTTGAAGGAAGAGGGGCTTACCGGATGGCACGTGGTGAAGGATTTCATCACGCGCCGCATCAGCCCTTTGAAGAAATGAGCACATCCCATGTGGAGGTACTCGGGAGCTAATGATTCGACCAGAGATTACGAGAAAGATAAGTAATTTTTTAACTTAGATTTCTTTTGATTAATCTCAAGCCTAACCACTGAATGTTTTATCTGCTTGCGCAGATCTCTTACAAACGGATATTGACATCCGAGTCAAACTCGCGTTTGTGAAAAACTTTTGCCACCAGATGCGGTGGCTCCTCGAATCTTGGTGGTCGTATCCACAAAGGAGAGGGAGGAACACCTAAAGGTAATCAAGAATTGATTTCATCTTTGGGCCCTCGTAGTTGTAGAGAACGACCACTAAATAATATTTTTTTCTGACCTTTTGCGGAAAGTAGGCATAGAAGACCGTTAGGATGATCAAGAGGTCGGACTGATGGTCACTGGCATGGAGGCAGAGGAAGTCAAAGCTCCTTCAGCCAAAAAGCGTCGACTTGTAAAGGCCATCGACAAACAAGGGGTAAGCTCAAGTTTCGATCCGACCAGGCCCTTTGAATATTTTTTTGCAGACATAGTTGCTACAAAGAAAGAAAAGGCAGTCAAAGCCCTTAAACACAAAGCCCCCAAGACCAAGGTACCATTCTACTATAATGACAAGACTTTTTTAGTCTCAGCTTCTCACGGCTTTGTTAAGCGACTAGAAAAGAAGAACTGGAAAAGATTTGTATCTTTGTGAAGGATACCGCTGCGTTGGCAGAGCCTATGGTCGAGGAAGGCACTGCTCTTGAGGTGGTCGAAATAGGTTTCGACCATTAGGAGAGTAAGGAGGGTCAAGGAGCGACAGCTCTCTCTCAAGACCCATGACCAAACGTAGTTGTGGCAGACCCTATTCCCCAACTTGAATTTCGACCAGACGTGGTCGAAGAGAACAAGTCAAAGAAATCTTTCTTAGAAAAGGTTTCTTTTAGATTCAAGGTCAAGTCTAGGAAAGAAATGTATGTAAAAAGATAAAAACATAAGAACAGCATTTACCTATTGCTTTCTACAAACTTGAGATATTTGTCTTTCTGTGATCTTAGTCCGACTCCTCCAGCCCCTAAGGACGCCTCCCTCGAGAAGCCCGTCGTCACTTCCTCTACAGTCGTAGAGACAACATATGTTTCTCCTGTAGTTGAAGAGACAACAACGAAGGCGGTCGAGGGATCGGTCACTGTCCCCATGGTGGAAGAAGTCGTTGCTGCTGAGGCTACCATGACTACTAAGGTAGTCATAGAGACAGAGGCGAAGACGACTAATGAAGCGGTGGAAGCATCTGGTCAAGGTGGTGGTGGAGCCTCTGACCACCGCACCGGGAAGAAAGTTATTGAAGACATTCTTTCCGGTCCTCAAGGAGAAGCTACCATTACCGAAGAAGAAGAAGAAGAAGAAGAAGAGTACTTCAACTTCTTCTCTGAATTCTTTGGCCCAGCATCCATTGTAGAGTCTTCCTTATTCAGATCTCGCAACCGAGCCCCTCACCCTAAGAACATTCCTAACAGGGGAGATGTCTTTGGTGACGAGCGTCTTCAAAAGGTGTGGTGGGACAAAGTTGAAGATATCGATGAACTCAAAGACCCCTAGAGGGTTTTCGCCAAGTTTGCTCAATCGACCATCTATGTAAGCATTTAATACCAAATATTTTCATATTTGGTATTTTCAGTCTCTCATTGTCCTTCTTTATTCACAGATCTTTGGAGCAAATCGTCACGGTTGGTGAATACAATCGATAGCTTGTACTACTAAAGCAGCAAAAAGCCAAACTCTGCGAGTAGACAGAGAGATGGCAAGTCACTGCTACTCGTAGTCATTTTTTTGCTTGACTACTTGTGCAGTTCTCATGTTGACTTTAAACCTTTGCAGGTTCAAGAGTGATGAAAAATCCTTGGCTGACGCACTCGACCACGAGAAAGTCGAGACGGAGAGGCTAAAAGACAAAAATCTTGACCTGATGAAGAAACTTCAGGAGACCAAACTCTGCAGCTCTTGATCTGCAGGATGGAATAAACAGTAGGTTCTGAACTTAAGACTGCTTATAATAATGACCTTTTGTTCTTTTTCTAATTCTTGTTTCTTTTCAAAAAAAGATGTTGAAATGGGTAAGCTCCAAACCGAGGTTAACAAAATGGCCTTGGTTATTCACGAGCTATCCCATTCCGCCAAAGAAAAAGACCAGATGATAAAGTCGTGGGAAGAGAAATCTACGAAGAAGGATGCCTCCCACGACAACGAAATCAAGCAACTTGACTCTTGAATGACGAGTAAGTAACTCTTTACCCACAACCAGTGTTGCTTACGAGTTGTTTAGGGATATACTTCTGACTGGTCGTACTATATTTCAGAGCAAACAGTCGAAATCAAACGGCTTCATAAAGCCTTGTCTCGTAGTCAAGAGGAGATAACACTACAACAAAACTATCATGTAAAGATGCTTTTATTTTGACGCTTTTATGTATGCCTCTACGCTAAAAAACACCTCGTATGCAAAGACACTTCTCAGAACGTTTTATACGACACGACAAAATTTCTTACCGTAGACATCTCTCCACGCCTCCATCTCTCCACCTCCCACTTCTTCAACCTCCCAACAGAATCCAATCTCTCAAATCCCTATCTCTAGGGCGAATCGGCCGCCAGAATGCAGAAGAGGCCACAGCCGCCTTCCCCACAACCAAGCCCCAGAAGCCGCGCCGCGGGCGCCGCAGCGATGCGGCGGCCGTGGAGGACTTCGTCTACGGCCATCTCGAGCAGGTCTTCGCCTCCATCCGGGAGCGCGACCAGGAGATCCTCGAAGGCAAAGGCAACATCCTGAAGCGAAAGGAGGACGGGGAGCGAATCTCCGACGAGGAGGAGTGAGGGGATCCCAGGGAGGAAGAGGGGGAGCAGAAGGCGGTGGTGGAGGAGGAGGACCCGAGTCAGCCGCTGGATGCCGACTCGGTGGGGCCATGGCCGGCGCCAGCCATCCTCATGACCCACTCGATCTAGCCAACGGCATCGCCCATCGACGGCCGGTCAGCGCCGGTTTCCTCGACGCAGCGCAGGGCCAGGGCAACGTACCGTTCCAGCCCGCCCAACGACGACGACGCACCCAGCGCCAGGTCCAGCAGCTTGTACAGGTCCTTGCTCCGGTCCACTGCCGCCTTCACCTCCTGTACGATGTATCGCCCGCGCTCCACCGGCTTCTTCGCCGTGATCACCTCCAGCAGCAGCACCCCGAAGTTGTACACGTCGCTCTTCTGTGCAATATCAGTTAGGTCATTCTCATCTCCCCATCTAAATGTGATGCATTCGTTGTTTTCACTTTTTCTTAGAACCTGAAAGGGCGGAGCGCGAGAGAAAAGGAGATCTCGATAGGTATGAGAGATTAGGTGGAGATAGAAACCAAACTACTGAGTTGCTTGCTGTTGAAAAGGTACATAGTGTTTTCCTTGTCACCTAGTAGTATGATAGGACTCTATCTGAAATTATCTCTGATCAACTATAACAGGAAGCATGATGGAAGTTCTTATCTCATTGCTCAAGTAAGACAAGCATCCTGGTTACAAGGTGAGGTAAATTGAATGGCTCTAGTTGCGTTCTGATATTTTTCTGACCTGTACATACATCTGAACTAGGTCCAACCTACTGAGTTATCTCTGGACCTTGCTAAAATGTCTTGTGAAATTAGAGGCAGTTGTTTGCAAGAAAAGTTGCAAGGTAGTCATGCCATCTAGCATCATTTGTACTTACCATGTTTGTACTAGCTTTAATTTAATTTAACACCAACTTTTTTATGCGATTCAGTGCGTGCAGAATGGGGAACTTTATTTCCTTCTTTTGGCTTGTAAGGAAAGCTACTTATTTGCAGGCTTGTTTGATGCATGCTCACTTTGCAAAGGTAGAATTGTTGTTTGTTAAAGGCTGTTCCTTTGTGTACCATTTTAGCGAAAATTATTGTTCCAAAGAATGCTCATACATTTCCTAGTTCTCCATTGCACTGGAAAGAGTGTGATAGAAGAAGTAGCCTTGTAATAATAAAATCATAGCCCTAATACTTTCCGTGTGTTATCAAAAATGTCATTGCAGTTGTTAGGACCTTCTGTTATTTTTCACAAGGCAAAAGGTGTTTGGTAGCATAAAGTTGATTCATGTTAATTGTCGTAAGCTGATCGTCACAGGCTGACAGGCTCTCTCTACCTAGCATTGTGCTTCTCTACAGAGTTAGGGTGTTTTGTTTTAGTTGAAGCATTCCTTTTATGTTATGACGGTTACTATTGAATGATACTGGAAACAATGGTAAACTCATTTGGTCCCTTCAAGAATCATGGTTATGCCTGTTTCACCACACTGCTACTATTCCTATATTGTGACTTAATGAGTGCCCATTGTTTGATATATTTTATGGTTCTGAGAATAGGATGATTCTATGGTAGTATTGTTTTTCACTAGTAACTAATTGTTGTACTTTAAGGTTTCATGTAGTAGGCTACTTGTTCTCCAGTTCACACTTTTGTAAAGTTTAACTAGTTTTTTCCTCTACCCAGCTAAGAAGGCAAGCACTGGCTTCCTTGCATAGTGGTCTTCCGAACAGCCAAGGCATCCCTATTTCACATGTTGTGGAGTGGCTTGCAATGGAGGTAAGTGTTCTCTCTTATTTGGATAATAACTAATTTTTGTGCAATATCATTTTGGCAGTGCCACTTCCACCTCTGTGCTCATGAAAAATTGTTTCAACATACACATCGGCATGCAATTTGAGTTTTATCATATGTGACCATAGCAGGAGATTCTATCTGAAGTAGAGTTTCTAAGAATGATATTACCATTGGCAAAAGAGTATTTCTATCCAATGAAAGAGTATGGACCGAAAGTACCTGGCGGCTTATATGTCTGATTACTCAGAATGAACCCAATGTTAGAAATGTTTTGCTCACTAAACTGAGTATTGTCGCTGGGGAAAACCTCCAAGCTCATCTCCAAGCTGTCATACTCATCAATGAAGGGATCATAGAGAGCAATGGAGTCAACTAGGAGAGAATATTCCAAGAACAAAGAGAATGCTATGAAGATGGAGGAGCTAATGTATTAGTTTCTCCCTGGACAAAGCTTATGGATAGATTCCAACTATTTAGAAAAACATTTGTGTCAATCCATAGTATCTTTTCTTGATGTATCTGCACCTTCATGTATATGCACCTTTTTTATATGGATGTTTGATTCAGTTGTGAATTCCACTTGCTGTAAATTCAAATATTTGTTGCTGCTATGAAGTGCATGCATGCTCTATAGTTTTCTTAGTTTGCTGATTGTGAGAATATGATGCTTCCATGTGACGACATGTGCTCTACTGTTTTCTAGTTTTTTTGGATGAGGTGGAATAATGTCTTCATATGACGATATATGTTTCCATTTGTAGCAAAATGCACAAATCAAATTCAAAACAATCCAATTAAATTTGAAATAAAAGTGTCTCTATGTTTGTTGGCACGCAAATCGGACGTGTCTATATCAGTAAAGACGTTATGTAAGTGTATCTACTAAAACGTCTCTACATACATAGACATGGATTTTAATGTCTCTATAAAGCGTATTATATCCTGCACACATGTTTTACAAGCGTCTCTACGGTTCTTGACACGGTCCGTGGGGAGACGCTCCAAGGACGCTTTATAAAAATGGCTCTACGGTCCTCTAGAGATGAAATAACACATCTCTAGCCTATAGATTGGACGTCTCTACATGGGTGTTGTGTTGTAGTGCGAAATCGTTGAAGATCAGCCTTCAAGACAATATCTCACTTCTAAACAATGTACTCGGTGGGCTTGGTGCTGAGGAAGTTACTCCTCTTGAAGACACCATAACTGCTCACTCAAGTGTTATTGGACAACAAGTCAAAGCCTTAGGGGAGTTGATAACTACTGTGAAGGCCAATCAGGCTGACTCACTAAGAGAGGTGGTCGAAAGTGCAATGAGCTATGCCATAGCAAAACTTAAGGCACGCGGCCAAAATCTCAATCTTCAACCAATCGAGAATGACTTCGACTGCTCTGAAGCAGAAGCAACTCGTCTTATTGAAGAGGTAAAGCCAGTTAGCCAAAAGTTCACAGAGGAGATGCAGATCAGATCTCCTTCATTAGAGTAGATTGTATTAGGAAAACTTGTAAAGACAAGTCTTTTGGTTATGAATATATATACCTACTTTTTCCTGCAAATTATCTTGTCGAGTAGTTAGTAACTCATAAGATAATGAATAGAAAAAGAAAATTGAATTTAAGAGTAAGAATTGAAGTCATATTAATGGCTTTATCCTATCCCCTGACTATTTGCTTAGTTTATTTTGATAAACTAAGCAAATAGTGTATATAAGGGTTTGCTTAAAAAACAATTTGCCCTACTTGTGTTGTCGATCTGATTGTCGTATTCTGCTCATAAGAGTTTAGTAATAGATAGACACTAGAAAGTTCCTTCTAGTGGATAGGACCACATGCAGAGAGAAAGACTTCGACTAGTGAAGCTACTTTCTCCGACCATAGTAATCGAATCAAGAGCATCAACATGAGTAAGATAAACTCTTCGGAGTGCCTTAAACATTTATTCAACATTTTCTAGTAAACTCAATTTGTTTGACACTGATAGCAAGAGTTATAAACAGTACAACGCTAGAAAGTTCCTTCTAGTGGGCAGGACCACGTGCAGAGATGAAAGAGTTCGACTAGGTGTTGCGTCTTTCTCCGACGAGTTGAAATGTACTGAGGTTACTAAAAGCAGCCAAACAAACTATACGTAGCACCCCAGCCCAACATGAGCTTGGAATGCTACTAAAGACAACATAACAGACTACTAAACCAAGATTTTTCTCCTAGATTTCAGCAGAGTCTCCTTTGTAAATTTTAACTATTAAAGGGATTAACAAGCATCTAACATATATTCAAGTAAGATAATGCGATAACAATTTTAAAACATAATCAAGAAAGATACCATGGAGTCACCATCCGACTCTTATTACAATAAAATAAATACACCTTGAAGGGTGAACATGATCATACTAAGAAAAATTATGTTTTCTAGTAGGATCCTCCAATTAAACTTAAGTACTGATTTTTTTAAGCATAATGATTAACGTGGTGAAGTGTGCAACTAAAGATACTAGTCCCTCCCATGCATATCGACCTCACGAGCT
The DNA here is from genome assembly GCA_036346405.1 of Phyllostachys edulis. NCBI lineage: Eukaryota > Viridiplantae > Streptophyta > Magnoliopsida > Poales > Poaceae > Phyllostachys > Phyllostachys edulis. The sequence goes on from CM070564.1 coordinate 1,012,281, forward strand.
GTACCTAAAACAAAGCATTACTACAAGCGTGAATCCAAGACTCAGCAAAGTACAATTAAATCAATAAACCAAACTTCATATCATACTTTGGATATTAATAAAACCCGCCACATAAAATCATTCACAGTATCACCATAACCATTCAACTTTAATTACCATGCAATGCTCATGCTACAAATGCACTTTTCTTTTCTCTTTTGCGTATACTGGTAATACGGGGTATGCATCCGTCGATGCATACCCATGCTTGTGCCTTTAGCACAGAGACCTCAAGCCCACACTCCGTGAGTGTGGAGACCCCATGCTCGTCTAATACATGATGGGGACCTCAACAATATCATTGCTTGACTACCACGTAGTCCAAGCCTCAAAGATGAATGTATAATGCAAATGAGTCTATACACTTAATCAACACAAGTATATGACAACCAGAAGTGATATCATAGGTAAACATTCATTCTCATAAATGATTAACAATGCATGAACATCCATCCATATACACTATCCACTAATTGTACTTGCCTTAACCGTGTGAAGTTTGATGATGGGAAGAAGGCACTACCCTCGGATTCACACCACCACCTGAGCATGTAATAAACATTCTAAGGAGACAATCCAAGGCAAACAACTATACAGAATAAATACATATATAGCATCCCTCCTAATCGCAACCCAAACGCCGTTCACCCCTGAACACCATTCTGTCCCAAAATAGAACAACCACCTTACAAAAATCATATCTACCTCTCCGATTATCCAAAAATTTCCCTCTTGGACTTTATGGAATGCTTAAAGAATTATCTACAACAATCAAGTTTGCCTGATTCCCTAATTTGGTCATTAACTATTTTTAATATTCAGATTACTACAACTGTTAGAATCTAACATACATTCTGGACAACAGGATTAAAACAATCATAAATTTTATTTAGTTTATCCATAAAAAAAGTGTTTCTGGGCTTTCTGGAAATCTTAAAGAATTAGCTACAAAATTCCTGCTGGTCGAATTCTCTAATTAAGACATTAACTATTTTTAATAAATCGATCACTATAGTCTGCCAGATTCCTGATAGAACCTCTGGACAACAGCATTGAAAAATTCATATCTGGAGATATATACATCCAAATAATATGAACAAAGACTCTATGGAAAGATACGGATATTACCCACAATTCTCTAGTTGGTGACCAAACAAAATTTCGCCATTACATAGTCCAAATCTAAAGCGCACTACAATCTGTCTACACCTGATCTGCTACCCGATATTGCCTGCATCGCAAAAGTAATCAACTAAACAAGAAAGATTTGAGGATCACCCTTTGAAGAACATGATGCCAACCCTGAGGAACTTGCGTGATCTCCCTTTCCTCCTCCTTCTTCCTCTTCCTCTTTCTCTTCCTTTCTCTTCCCTTCTTCCTTGGCCGGCGGCAAGGCGCAGCAAGGGGGTGGCATGGCTTGACCAAGGAGGACGGCATGGAGGGGGTGGCAGCAGGGGGGAGGGCATGCTATAGTAATAGTGGTGGCAATGTAGTAGGGTGGTATTGTAGCAGGGTGGTACTGTAGCAGAGCTAGGGTTCGACCCTCCTCCTTTTGTTGGTGGCCTGTTTCCCCATGGTTCATGGGCCACTATGGCTATTCCCCCCCCCCCCCGCTTGACTATGGGCTGGTGGCCCATTCTTCTCTCAATTTCTGAATTTTTTCTTTTAATTCCCTTAATTCTCTCTCTAATTTTTATTGCACCCACTAACAACAAACGGGATATTACATTTTACCCCCCCCCTTTAAAAAGAATTCGACCCTGAATTCTACTTTCACCAATCTACTCGACAGAACACCAGAACTGAAATCAACAATCTTTAACACATACCCCACGTGAACTACTCCGGGTACTGCTTGCACATGTGAGACTCCAACTCCCAAGTCACATCTTTTCTGGACTAATGCGTCCATAGAACATTGACGTATAGCTTGGTGTGACGACCCACCCTGTGATATACCGCAAGAGGTCCGGGAGGACCATTTTTTTTCTTTTTTTTTGCGCTGCGGTGCCACCACAGGGAGGAGTGGTAGCACCGCTCGGTGCATTCCCGAGGAGGTCTGCCAGGACCTCCCAGGAGGTCTTCAGGACCTCCTGGAGGTCTTGGACCGCAACCGACCTCCCAGGAGGTCTTTAGGACCTCCTGGAGGTCTTTGCCCACCACCCCATGGTAGCACCTCCAAGTATATCACAAGAGAGGTCCGACAGGACCTCCCAGGTTAAGTCCCATAGGACCTCCTGGAGGTCCTGCCCTTGTGCATCCGAGCTAGTCCCAGGACAACAGAAGCTAGCTCACACAAGAACACAAGCTAATATCATAACCACGAGGTCAAACAAAGATGAAGCAGACAAATTAAACTTAACATATAACAGGACCTTGTGGTCAAGCTTGTTAACAAGAGGTCGGCCACTGAGGGCTTACAAAACCAACAAGGACTTACAACCGGCAACAAGGAGCTCTAAGGCCCCAACACCAAAAGCACGCAAAAGCCATCCAACAAGCACCACAGGCTGTCGGGTGGAGGATGTAACATCTCGACTTTCTAAATACTTTTTAAAATGTGTAAAATAAATTAAAACTATTTTGCTTTAATGAGGCTTCAAGTTTGGGTTGTTATGTCTCCTTGCTGGTAAGCTCGGCAACTCTCCTGCAACCCATCTCCTTCGGGTTATGTAGGTTTAGACCTCCTCTAAAGCTTAGACCTTGTCTCACCAGGAAATACTCGTATGACCAGGCCTTCCTTTCTTTGAGCTTGGTCATTTGGACCTCTTTGTAGGTTTGCATCACTTAGGGTTCAAATCTACTTTTCTGTTCAGACTTCTCTTGAGTCTAGATCTCTTATTACCTGGGTACTCCACAGTGCCCAGATCCCTTTTTATTTTTGATCTCCTTGTAATTCCGTGGACCTCTTGTGTGCCTTCGATTTTTCCTAAGATCATTTGAACCATTTTAACTTTTGTTCTTGACCGAGAAGGCCTCCCTCGGGTAGAACCCCTCTATGGAATGCCTCTGGAACCACTCCGCATGGACCTCCTTTGTACTTGATCTAGCGGTCCAGACCTCTTTCCATTTATAATCCAAGGGTCTAGACCTCCCATGCGTTATGTCCCTTCATGGACCTCCCCTTTGTTCTGAATCGAGCGGTTCAGACCTCCCCTTTGTTTTGAATCGAGCGGTTCAGACCTCCCCTTTGATCTAAATCGGACGGCTTGGACCTCCCCCACTTTGGATCCAAAGGCCCAAACCTCCCCGCGCGTTATTTCTCTCTGGGGACCTCCCCCTCGCGCGGCTCTTGGCTGTTGGACCTCCCTCTCGGAGATCCAACCGCTCAGACCTCCTCGCCAGACCTCCCTTGGTGAGATCCTGACCGTCAGGACCTCCCCCTGTCTGGACCTCCTTAACCTTTAGACCTCCCTGTCCTTGGGCTTAGGACCTCCTAAGCCGCTCGGACCTCCCTGAGGACCTCTCCTGCGGGGCAAGACCTCCTCTGTTTTGACCCGACTGTTTAAAAATTGACTGGCCCCACTTGCCAGTCTTAGTCAACCTCATTTCCTCCGCCACATAAATATCTTGGGCATTTAATGCAGGTCTTGTCACATTAAATGCATTCAAATACGTGGTGTATACCTTTAACTTGGTCACTTAATTGTACCCTGACATATTTCTTTGTTTTCTTCCATAGTACCATACGTGTTCTTTTATTGTACCTTCTATCCAGGGAGGTAGTGACAACTATCCTGACTTTCACCAACTTTTGACTTACTTCTATGCTTATCCATGGCACGTATGTGCCTAGTTTTTATCACTCCTTGTTGACTACAAGCGGTCCAAGGAGCTTTACCATTTCAACCTCTTCCTGTTCACTTTCTCGGCCCCGAACCCGTGACCTTCACGTGAGAGCTTGGCTCTCACGACCTCCCTTTTCACCCATTGCTGCTTATCCTTGGTGAGTTCTGGAATGATTTACTCTACTCTTATGTTTACCACTACACTGAACCGATCATGTCCTTCACAGGACCTCCTTTCTGTGGACTTCCTTTGGAACTCTGAGGTGCTCGTGTGAGGACCTCCTCTCTGGACCTTGCGCAAGCATCTCTGCCTTGGAACCTCTCTGCCCTCTGCCTAGGTCACATCTTCGGGACCTTCTCTAAAGACCTCTTTTTCCTCTGGTAAGCTAGACCTTCTCCAAAAGAACCTAATCTAAATATAATTCTTTTTACGTAATTGGGTTTTTGAGTTTTCTCTGAGTTCTCTTGATTCTTTAATTGGATCTTTATTTGAATCTTCTTTGAATTTGCCTTTTTATATATGTGTGTAGATTGTGAGGGTTCCCAAGAATCGAGAGCTCAAGAGGAAGGATCTCGAGTAGTGAGCAAGGCAAGTTGCACTTTTGAACATATTGCACCCATAATTCAAAGTATTTATGTTCTGTTTTAATATATATTGCATGCTTATGTTTATCAAGTTAATTCAACACAGTTTTAACTTTAGAGTATACCCATTTCTTTTGTATGACCTCTATTGTTCTTGGGTGAACACATTGTCACCATTAGGTCAAACTTGGCTAATGCAAGAGCATGAATCAAGAACATTTGAAAAACATGAGCTCGATTATGCTTAGACCAAAACTATTAATTTGGGGAAATCTTTACCAACACAACCAAATAATGTTTAAATGTTTTCACCATGACATTGGGTTGTCATGGAGGTATGAAAATGGTCTTTGGGAAAGCAAAGAAAATAAACAATTGGTTTGGACTGGGCAAATTGGATTGCTTGGTTGGTGCAATGTTTATGCACGGACTCTAACACAGCTAGGGTGGAGGTCCATGGGTTAGTGAAAGTTGCCCTAGTCATGTGAGGACCGGTCTTTGAGCGACCAATGCCATGCCTATAATGGGCTATGCCACAATCGTGCAACCACATGTCTCGAGAATGGGGTGTGGGACTGGTGAGTAATTTGCAAAACTCCACTACATGTCTTTGCTCCATTGGTGGTGTGGGAGGTCTTGTCGACTAGGGTCTTTGATGACCCATTGTTCCCATTGGTGCAAGAGGGGCTTTCACGGATTATGATCCATAGGAAGGTGAAACCTTAGCAAGGAAAGGCTGTGGTGGAGCAATGCATTGTAAAGCCTTGTCTTGAACTCTAGATCTCTTACCTTTGGTAGTGAGAGATGGCATTGACGAATCTTGGGACAAACTAGAGTAATCAAGTCATGTGGGTAAAGTGCACAACCTCTGCGAGTTAAATCTATTGAATAGCCGTGTCCACGGTCATGGGCGTCTTGGCAAAGGCCACTTGAAGTTAGATATTGATTTTGGGAATTTTTAGAAATGGTTTCTAAATCTGTTTTGGAATTGCCATCCCTTGGGTTTGGGGCAGGGAGCCTCTTGTCAGGAGGGTATCCTTCACTAATTCATGATGATTGATATCCAAGCGAAAAATTGTTTTAATATAAAGAGTTCTATCTATTAAAAGACACCTTTGGAAATTAATAATGGTATTGGAAAGAAAAGCGGCTTTGTGCAAAATAACCATATTATGCCATCTTTTGAATCCCCACATATGCATGTCATATTGTTACCCCACGGGTGCAACTTGCGAGCACAGTGGTAGTGCTCACTCTTGCTCATTATAATCTTTGCCAGGAGAAGATGTTGGCAGCGATGAAGATCAAAGTAATTAGGTTATGCCCTCCAGTCAGCTGCCTGTGGCATGTTGATGGACCCTTTTGCCTTCTTCTGCTTTTGTGTATTTATGCTTGGCCAAGGCCACCTTGTAATCAACTTTGTTAATATTATGTTTCAATAAAAGATTGTTCTGGATATCACCACTGTGTATTTTGCTGTGAAGGGCTAGCCATGATCCTTGGGACTAGCTCAGGTTTCACAGAGGACCTTGGAGCAGGCTCGGTCCATCCATGTCCTCATGATGGTAATAACATGTGGAGTTCTGGGTGGTCCCAGACCTCCACGACCTCCTCTGGTGGGTCGTGGGAGGTCTTGGTGCGCCCTCGGACCTCTTCATTTATTGTTACATGGGGACGTGGCAGCCTTGGGTGCTCCTCGGTTGAGACTCTCTCTCGGGTCAGTTCTCCTGGACCTCCAGGAGGTCTTGCAGACCTCTGGGTGGTCTTAGTGGATCGCCCGAGAGGTCCTTATGGACCTCTGGGAGGTCTGGTGGACTTTCCAGAGGTCCTGGAGGATCTCTCGGGTGCCCTAAGACCGGGTCGTCACAGAGGACATCCTAGGCAGCTTAGTCGTCGAAGAACTCCTCCTCGAAGAGGTCCTTTGACCGCTCAAGACTTGATCATCTACGTGTCTGCTTTAACACAGGGGCTTAAGCCATGAGTACTTTGAATGTACTCGGCAAGTCACAGGAGCATTTATGCAACAATAGTCATGCAAGGGCTTACCATTTGAGAGTCAGATGGTTAGTTTAGCAAAGCCGTGTTTTGACAATAATAACAGTAATAGATTGAAAAGCAGCAAGGTAAAACAGTAGTATGTAATACATTTGATGCTTGAAAAAGTGGAGTGAGCACCAACTCACATCCACAACAAAAATGGGGGAGGTCTGGTCACACCAATGGCCAGGTCCTCACCCAAAAACCACTCTAGAGCACCCACTCCAGAGGTCCGAACCAGCCCCTGGACCACTACCCGAGCCAACCCTGACCCCTCTAGAGTCGGCCAAGGTCTCTTCGAGGCAAAGCCAAGGCATCTCGTTGAAGTGTCCAGTGGCACAAACTTTTGAAACAACTACCCCTTGCACCATTTTCACTGAGCATGTCCATGACCAAGGACTTGGTTATTCGAATAGATCTTTACACTCTGCTGAGGTGTACAACTTTACCCACAATCCACGACCTCTCTAGCGGGACGGGTTCCGGTCACCCTTGCTCACTTAGAAGGTGGCGGTCTAGAAAGCTGCAAGGCCTTTACAAAGCTTTGAACTAACTCGGGCTTCCCGCTAAGGTTTCGCAATCCCCTCCTGTGGTCTAGAAATCCGCAGGGTTATGGGGTGCCCCCTCTTGCGCTAACGAATCACACGCTCAACCACAACAGCCCCAAGCCATCTCATTGCTAATTATTCAGCCCAGATCATTCCCATAAAATGATCTTGTGGTTGCACTGTTTGGCCCAGTTCAACAGACACAAAGTGAAGTCCTTAAGTGTGCTAAGGCAAGACTTCCACAAACCCAGATGTGCATAGCACCCACTACTCACTCCCTGCCTTCTTGCCTCAGCAAAACCTTTTGTAATTACCCTTGCCAAAAGACCACCCAGCCTTGGCACAACAGTTTTTAACAAAGTGGCCTCACACCACAGATCAACACAACTTAGGCATCCCGCCATAGTCGCTAATGAAGGGCACCGACCACAGGTTCCATAGCTCATTAGACAAGATTATTAAGAATGAAACATGATTCACAGTCCCACGATTTCTAGAGCGAAGCAATACATAACCTACGGCCCCATGCTGGCAAATAACAAGAAATACCAACTAAATATCCACCCTAAGGCTCACAAGGTGAACATGACAACATGATTGGGGCAAAGTATGAAGGAGGCATAACAGCAAGTAGGAAAGTAACTACAGCCCAAACATTTTCTTATAAACATAGCCATGCATGATAAAGTAAAACCAAAATATATTTGCAAAACTTGGTTCAAAATGATCAAAAGGAGGTCTGTGGCTTGCCTTGGTCAATGTAACATTCTGATTTTTCCAAATACTTTTTAAAATGTGTAAAATAAATTAAAACTATTTTGCTTTAGTGAGAATTCAAGTTTGGGTTCTGTTGGAAGGATTTGGGTTGTTGTGTCTCCTTACTGGTAAGCTCGGCAACTCTCCTGTAACCTATCTCCTTCGGGTCTTGTAGATTTAGACCTCCTCTAAAGCTTAGACCTTGTCTCACCAGGAAAAACTCGTGTGACCAGGCCTTCCTTTCTTTGAGCTTAGTCATTTGGACCTCTTTGTTAGTTTGAATCTCTTAGGGTTCAAACCTCTTTTCTGTTCAGACTTCTCTTAAGTCTAAACCTCTTGTCGTCTGGACACCTCTTTATGCCCAGACCTCCTTTCATTCGGACCTCTATGCATTCCAATGGCCCTCTTGTGTGCTTCGATTTTTCCTAAGTCCATTTGAACCATCTTGACTTTTTACTCTTGACCGAGAAGACCTCCCTCGGGTAGAACCCCTCTATGGATTGCCTCTGGAACCACTCCGCATGGACCTCCCTTGTGCTAGATCTGGCGGTCCAGACCTCCTCCCCTTTCTAATCCAAGTGTCTAGACCTCCCATGCGTTATGTCCCTTCGTGGACCTCCCCTTTGTTCTGAATCGAACGGTTCAGACCTCCCCTTTGATCTGAATCAAACGGCTTAGACCTCCCCGTGCGTTATTTCTCTCTGAGGACCTCCCCCTCGCGCTGGTCTTGGCTGTTGGACCTCCCTCTCGGAGATCCAACCGCTCAGACCTCCCTTGGTGAGATCCTGACCGTCAGGACCTCCCCCCTGTCTGGACCTCCTCAACCTTTAGACCTCCCTGTCCTGGGGCGTAGGACCTCCTAAGCCGCTCGGACCTCCCCTGAGGACCTCTCCTGCAGGGCAAGACCTCCCCATTTTTGACCCGACTGTTGTTAATTTGGCTGGCCCCACCTGCCAGCCTTGGACATTCTCATTTCTTCCGCCATATAAATATCTTAGGCATTTAATGCAGGTCTTGTCACATTAAATGCATTCAAATACGTGGTGTATACCTTGAACTTAGTCACTTAATTGTACTCTAACATATTTCTTTGTTTTCTTCCATAGTACCATACGTGTTCTTTTATTGTACCTTCTATCCAGGGTGGTAGTGACAACTGTCCTGACCTTCACCCACTTTTGACTTATTTCTATACTTATCCATGGCACATATGTGTCTAGTTTTTATCACCCTTGTTGACCATATGCGGTCCATGAAACCTTGCCATTTCACCTTCTTCACATTTACCCTTTTGGCTCTGGATCGGTGGCTTCGGGGGCGTTAAGTCTTGCTCACGACCTCCCTTCCAACCATTATTTTCTATCCTAGTAAGTTCTTTGATGGTTTGCTTTACTCCTATGTTGGTCTCGGTTCTGAGCTGGTCGTGTCCCTCACAGGACCCCCCTTTCTGTGGACTTCTTTTGGACTTCTGTGGCCTTCGTATGAGGACCTCCTCCCTGGCTTTGGCGCTGGGGCCTGTGCTCAGGACCTCCCTGTTGAATTGCCTAAAATCACTCTTTCGGGGTCTTTTGCCAAAGACCATTTCCTCCTGGTAAGCTTAGATCTCTTCCATGAGAACCTATTTTAAAAAAAGTATGGATCTCTCCTGTTGATTGCATTTTGATCTTCCTCTGGAGTTCTTTTGGTTTTCTTATTGTTTTCAATTGGATCTTTATTTGAATCTTCTTTGAATTTGCCTTCTATATATATGTAGATTGTGAAGATTCGAGGAATCCGAGAGTTCTGAAGAAGAAGAATCTCAAAGTAGTGAGCAAGGCAAGTTGCACTTTTGAACATATTGCACCCAGTAATTCAAAGTATCTATGTCCTGTTTTAATGTGTATTGCATGCTTATTTTTATCAAGTTAGTTCAATACCAGTTTTAACTTTATAGTTATACCCATTTCCTTTGTATGACCTCTGTTGATTTTGGACTGAACATATTGTCACCTTTAGGTCAAACTTGGCTAATGCAGTAGTATGAGTCAAGATCATTTGAAAAACATATGCTCAGTTATGCTTAGACCAAAACTATTGATTTGGGGAAATCTTTACCAACCTAAACAAATAATGTTTTAAATGTTCACCATGACATTGGGTTGTCATGGAAGTATGAAAATGGTGCTGGGAAAGCAAAGAAAATAAACTTGAATTTGGACTGGGGCAAATTGGATTGCTTGGTTGGTGCAATGTTTATGCACGGACTCTAACCTGGCTAAGGTGGAGGTCCAAGGGTTAGTGAAAGTTGCCCTAGTCATATGAGGACCGGTCTTTGAGCGACCAATGCCATGCCTATAATGGGCTATGCCATAATCGTGCAACCACATGTCTCCAGAATGGGGTGTGGGACCTGGCTGAGTAATTTGCAAAACTCTACCATATGCTGCTCCAATTGGAGGTGTGGGAAGTCTTGTTGACTAAGGGTCTTTTATGACCCATTGTTTCCACTGGTGCAAGAGGGGGCCTTCCACCGGATTGTGATCCATAGGAAGGTGAAACCTTAGCAAGGAAAGGCTCTGGTGGAGCGATGCATTGTAAAAGCCTTGTCTTGAGCTCTAGATCTCTTACCTTTGGTAGTGAGAGATGGCATTGACGAATCTTGGGACAAACTAGAGTATTCAAGTCGTGTGGGTAAAGTGCACAACCTCTGCAGAGTTAAATCTATTCGAATAGCCGTGTCCACGGTCAAGGACATGCTGGCAAAGGCCACTTGAAGTTAGATATTGATTTTGGAAATTTCTAGAAATGATTTCTAAATCTGTTTTGGGATTGCCATCCCTTGGGTTTGGGGCAGGGAGCCTCTTGTCAGGAGGGTATCCTTCACCAATTTATAATGATTGATATCCAACTGAAAAATTATTTTGATATAAAGAGTTTTATCTATTAAAAGACCAGCTTTGGAAATTAATAATGGTATTGGAAAGAAAACTGGCTTTGTGCAAAATAACCACACTATGCCATCCTTTGAATCTCCATATATGCATGTCATATTGTTGCAGCGACGGTGCAACTTGCAGCACACAGTGGTAGTGCTCACTCTTGCTCATTATAATCTTTGCCAGGAGAAGATTTGGGCAGTGATGAAGATCAAAGCAGCTAGGTTATGCCCTCCAGTCAGCTGCCTGTGGCGTGTTGATGGACCCTTGTGCTCTCTTTTGCTTTTATGTATTTATGTTTGGCCCAAGGCCACCTTGTAAACAACTTTGTTAACATGTGGTAGAAATAAAGGTGTGTTCTGGATGTCACCACCTATGTGTTTGTGCTGTGAAGAGCTAGCCATGATCCTTGGGACTGGCTCGGGTTTCACAGAGGACCCTGGAGCAGGCTCTGACCTTCATGTTCTCACGATGGGGTGAACTTGTGAGGTTCTGAGGTGGTCCTGGACCTCCATGACCTCCTTTGGTGGGTCATGGGTGGTCTTGGGGTGTCCTCAGACCTCCTCGTTTCTCTCTGTTACAGACATGGCAGGTCGTGGTGCTCCTCGGTTCAAAGACCCTCTCTCTCGGGTCATGTTCTCCTGGACTTCAGGAGGTCTTCTGACCTCTGGGAGGTCTTAGTGGGCTGCCCGAGAGGTCCTCTTCAGACCTCTGGGAGGTCTGGTGGACTTCCAGAGGTCTGGAGGATCTCTCGGGTGCCCTAAGGCTGGTCGTCACAAAAGTGGTATCGAGCACCTCCCGATGTGGCGTAACCTAGTAGAAATGGTTGTAGAATTTTAAAATTTCTTTATGACAAAAGAAGAATAAAATGTTCTTTCTTTCCTGGGTCATGTTTTCATCCTTACCTTTCCTTTGTGCTTTTTCTTACCTCAACCTCATCTTATCTTGTTTCTTTCTACACACCCATTTATTAAGTTAAATGGACTGCCTTATCCTTGCAACTTCTTATTAGGGGTCTTGAGTTAAGTCTGGTGCTTAGGACCTCCCTCAAAAAGGTAAGACACGTGTAGCGTGATGTTTGGTCATTATAAGTTCTGGAAAGGTTCTTATTGCTGCTTTCTTTGCATTGAATTTCTGTTTCTGAATTGGTTAGGTTGGGCTAGTTTTCCTTAGCTTCTTCTCTTTTCTTTTTCCAGCCTTGGTGCTGGGACACTATGGTCACTTCTAGAAATGGCAGTGGCAACTCAAGCCATCATAGCCGACAAGCTGAGGAAGAGGCTGAGAACCCTGCTATATGGACCAATCAGAATAGAGGAGTTGAGGGTGAGCAAGGGCAACCAACATCACAACCACCCCCACCTCCAGCTGAAGGTCCTACCTGGACACAATTGTTGGCAAATCAAACTCAGTTGATAAACTTACTCTCACAGTCTATTGCCAACACTCGATCTCTGCAAGCTGCAGCAGTAGTTCAACCTCAAGCTCAAGCTCCACCTCCACCAAGGTCTAGCATTGCTGAATTTATGAGGTTACGTCCTCCAACCTTTTCAAGCAGTGCTGAGCCAATGGAGGCTGATGATTGGTTAAGAGCAGTGAGCAGGAAATTAGATATGGTGCAATGCACAGATCATGAAAGGGTGCTTTTTGCTTCTCACCAACTCAGTGGACCCGCCTCTGAGTGGTGGGACAATTTTAGCCAGGCCCATACTGATCCTCAGGCCATCACATGGGATGAGTTCAAGAAAGCTTTTCATCGTGCTCATCTCCCACCTGGCATGATGTCATTAAAGAGGACTGAATTTCGCACTTTGAAGCAAGGCAATCGCACTGTTAATGAGTATATGCACAAGTTTAACCAATTAGCAAGATATGCTCCTGGGGATGTTGCTACCGATGAAAGCAAGCAAGAACACTTCTTGGAGGGGTTGAATGATAATATCTCAGTTCATCTTGTTTCCCAGGAACACACTGATTTCCAGCAGCTTGTGAGCAAAGCAATAAGGCAGGAGGACAAACTCCAAAAGATGGAGGGCCGAAAAAGAAAGAAAGCTGTGCAGAGGTTTAACCCTAGAGGATTCCCTAAGTCTAGGACCTCCCAGTCCCAGACCTCTCAGCACAAGTCCTCACGGACCTCCTCTAGAGCATCAGGGTCAGAGCAGCACTCAAGCAGATCAAGTTATCATAGGACCTCCTCTGGGAGTCAGTCTCAAAAGAAGCCAACTAAGACCTCCTCGGTTGGTGTGACCTGTTTCTTTTGTAATGAAATTGGGCACTATGCTAATAAGTGCCCAAAGAAGCAACAAGTTGCTGCACCAGTCCGACCTGAACAAGGAGCATCGGCTCAAGGAAGTGCCTCAAGTGTGAAGCCTGCCACTAAGGTCATTAAGGGCCGTGTCACGCATGTCACGGCAAAAGAGGCACATGATGCACCTAACGTAGTCCTCGGTATGTTCCCTGTTAATTCTGTACTAGCTTCGGTTCTATTTGACTCCGGGGCTTCCCATTCTTTTGTTTCAAGCAAATTTGTGGGAAAGTGTGGGCTATCTATAGTACCCTTAGCTAATCCTATGCTAATACATGTCCCGGGCATAGATATGAGGACCAATACCCTCTGCCCAAATCTCACCTTAGAGATTTCTGGGGTTTTATTTCATGCAGACTTGATAGTCTTACCAACTCAAGGACTGGATGTAATCCTTGGTATGAATTGGTTGGCTAAGAATAAATGGCAGATTGATTGTGCTACTAAGTCCATAACACTTACCAATGAACAAGGAATTAGGGTGGAGTTCAAGCCAAAGACCTCCCCTAAGACAGGATCTCTTTTAGCTGCTGCAAAGGAGGTAGTGAAGCTGGAAGACCTCCCAGTGGTTAAAGAATTTTTGGGTGTATTCCCTGAAGAGCTCCCTGGAATGCCACCCGATAGGGATATCTCTTTCCTAATTGACTGGTCCTGGGGCGAGACCCATCTCAAAGAGACCTTCTGAGGATGCTGTGAATGAACTTGTAGAACTCAAGAAACAGATCCAAGAATTGAAGGAAAAAGGATTTATTAGACCAAGTTCTTCACCATGGGGAGCACCTGTGCTATTTGTCAAAAAGAAGGACAGTAGCTTGAGAATGTGTGTGGATTATAGATCACTCAATGAGGTCACTATTAAGAATAAATATCCATTACCAAGGATAGATGACCTCTTTGACCAACTTAAGGGGGCAAGGGTGTTCTCCAAAATAGACCTAAGGTCTGGTTACCATCAACTTAAAATCAGGCTAGAGGACATCCCCAAAACAGCTTTTACCACAAGGTATGGACTATATGAGTTCACTGTGATGTCATTTGGGTTGACAAATGCTCCAGCTTATTTTATGAGCATGATGAACAAAGTATTCATGGACTTCCTTGACAAATTTGTGGTGGTATTTATTGATGATATTCTCATCTATTCTAAAAATGAAGTGAACATGAGGACCACCTAAGAATGGTGTTGGGAAGACTAAGAGAGCAAAGACACCTCTATGCCAAATTTAGTAAATGTGAGTTTTGGCTAAGTCAAGTAGCCTTCTTAGGTCATATTATTTCAGCCAAAGGAGTAGTCAGTAGATCCCTCAAAGGTGGAAGCATCTGAATCGGAGACCTCCTAAAAGCAAAGGTGAGGTAAGAAGCTTCCTTGGACTAGCTGGGTATTATAGAAGATTTATTAAAGACTTTTCTAAGACTGCTAGACCTCTTACTCAACTTCTGAAAAAGGAAAAGAGGTTTGAGTGGACTGAGACCTGTGAACGAAGTTTTCAGAGGTTAAAGGAAAAACTTACCACAGCTCCTGTGTTGATACTCCCAGACATCCAAAAAGATTTTGAAGTATTTTGTGATGCATCTCATCAAGGTCTGGGCTGTGTGCTAATGCAAGATAGAAGGGTAGTGGCATATGCCTCTAGACAGTTGAGACCTCATGAGGAGAACTACCCAACACATGATCTTGAACTAGCAGCTGTTGTACATGCTTTAAAAATATGGCGACACTACCTCATTGGCAACCGATGTGAGGTATACACTGACCACAAAAGCTTGAAGTACATTTTCACACAAACAGAGCTGAACTTAAGACAAAGGAGGTGGTTAGAATTAATTAAGGACTATGACCTTGGGATACACTATCACCCAGGTAAAGCCAACACAGTGGCTGATGCTTTGAGCCGAAAAGGATATTGTAACACCTTGTCGGTCCAGGAACAACAACCAAGACTATATGAGAAAATGAAGTACCTCAATCTGGAGATAGTAGAGCAAGGCTATATAAATACCTTGGAGGTGCATCCAACTGTTCTGGATCAGATTAAGGAACAACAAGAAAGAGATGTAGACATCCAAGACATCAAGAAAAATATGAGAAGGGGTAAAGCCTCAGGCTTCACTGAGGACGAGCAAGGAGTAATATGGTTTGGTAACCGAATTTGTGTGCCAAACAACCAAGAGATTAAGCAACTCATTTTAGAGGAAGCACACGGATCACCATATTCTATCCACCCGGGCAGTACCAAAATGTATCAAGACCTTAAAGAAAGGTACTGGTGGACCAGCATGAAGCAAGATATTGCTAAGTATGTAGCCCAATGTGATGTGTGCATGAGAGTGAAAGCTCTACACCAAAAACTAGCCGGTTTATTACAGCCCTTGCCCATACCCGAATGGAAATGGGAGCAAGTGGGTATGGATTTCATTACTGGATTGCCTAGGACTCAGTCTGGGTATGACTCCATATGGGTGGTGGTTGATAGGCTAACTAAAGTAGCACATTTCATACCAGTTAAGACCACCTATACTAGTAATGTCTTGACAGATCTATATATGGCCAGAATTGTTTGTTTACACGGAGTGCCCAAAAGAATAGTGTCAGACAGAGGATCTCAATTTACCTCAAGGTTTTGGCAAACTTTGCATGAAGCTCTAGGTACTAAACTCAACTTTAGTACAGCTTATCATCCTCAAACAGATGGGCAAACAGAGAGGGTGAATCAAATATTGGAGGATATGCTTAGGGCATGTGCTCTGGATTTTGGGAAAAGTTGGGACAAAAACTTGCCCTATGCCGAATTTTCCTACAATAATAGCTATCAAGCTAGCCTACAAATGTCCCCATTTGAGGCGTTGTATGGTAGACCTTGTAGGACCCCACTTCTTTGGGATGAAGTTGGAGAACATCAACTTTATGGGCCAGACTTGATCAATGATGCTGAGAGCAAAGTGAAGTTGATTAAGGAACGGTTGAGAGTGGCCCAGTCACGACAAAAGAGCTATGCTGACACCCGACGTAGGGATTTATCCTTCGAGGTTGGTGATTTTGTATACCTCAGAATAACACCAATTCGGGGAGTTAGAAGATTTCGGATGAGAGGCAAATTGGCACCAAGATATGTAGGACCCTACAAAATCTCAGCAAGACAAGGTGAAGTAGCATATAAACTGGAACTTCCTGAGTCCTTGTCGGCAGTACACAACATTTTTCATGTATCACAACTAAGGAAATGCCTACGGGTTCCTGAAGATCATACTGTAGTGGAGGACTTGGACTTACAGGAAGACCTTACATATGTGGAGCGACCAATTAAAATTCTGGATGTTGCAGAGCGAGTCACCAGGAGTAGAATCATCAAATCATACAAGGTACAGTGGAGCCATCATCCAGAGAGCGAAGCTACATGGGAAAAAGAAGAGGACCTCAAGATCAACTACCCCTACCTCTTTGCTGATTCTGTTTGAATCTCGAGGTCGAGATTCTTTTAAGGGGGGTAGGTTTGTAACATTCTGATTTTTCCAAATACTTTTTAAAATGTGTAAAATAAATTAAAACTATTTTGCTTTAGTGAGAATTCAAGTTTGGGTTCTGTTGGAAGGATTTGGGTTGTTGTGTCTCCTTGCTGGTAAGCTCGGCAACTCTCCTGTAACCTATCTCCTTCGGGTCTTGTAGATTTAGACCTCCTCTAAAGCTTAGACCTTGTCTCACCAGGAAAAACTCGTGTGACCAGGCCTTCCTTTCTTTGAGCTTAGTCATTTGGACCTCTTTGTTGGTTTGAATCTCTTAGGGTTCAAACCTCTTTTCTGTTCAGACTTCTCTTAAGTCTAAACCTCTTGTCGTCTGGACACCTCTTTATGCCCAGACCTCCTTTCATTCGGACCTCTATGCATTCCAATGGCCCTCTTGTGTGCTTCGATTTTTCCTAAGTCCATTTGAACCATCTTGACTTTTTACTCTTGACCGAGAAGACCTCCCTCGGGTAGAACCCCTCTATGGATTGCCTCTGGAACCACTCCGCATGGACCTCCCTTGTGCGAGATCTGGCGGTCCAGACCTCCTCCCCTTTCTAATCCAAGGGTCTAGACCTCCCATGCGTTATGTCCTTCGTGGACCTCCCTTTGTTACGAATCGAGCAGTTCGAGACCTCCCTTTGTTCAGATCGAGCGGTTCGAGACCTCCCCTTGATCTGAATCAAGCGGCTTAGACCTCCCCGTGCGTTATTTCTCTCTGAGGACCTCCCCCTCGCGCTGTTCTTGGCTGTTGGACCTCCCTCTCGGAGATCCAACCGCTCAGACCTCCTCGCCAGACCTCCCTTGGTGAGATCCTGACCGTCAGGACCTCCCCCCTGTCTGGACCTCCTCAACCTTTAGACCTCCCTGTCCTGGGGCATAGGACCTCCTAAGCCGCTTGGTCCTCCCCTGAGGACCTCTCCTGCAGGGCAAGACCTCCCCATTTTTGACCCGACTGTTGTTAATTCGGCTGGCCCCACCTGCCAGCCTTGGACATTCTCGTTTCTTCCGCCATATAAATATCTTGGGCATTTAATGCAGGTCTTGTCACATTAAATGCATTCAAATACGTGGTGTATACCTTGAACTTAGTCACTTAATTGTACTCTAACATATTTCTTTGTTTTCTTCCATAGTACCATACGTGTTCTTTTATTGTACCTTCTATCCAGGGTGGTAGTGACAACTGTCCTGACCTTCACCCACTTTTGACTTATTTCTATACTTATCCATGGCACGTATGTGTCTAGTTTTTATCACCCTTGTTGACCATATGCGGTCCATGAAACCTTGCCATTTCACCTTCTTCACATTTACCCTTTTGGCTCTGGATCAGTGGCCTCCAGGGACGTTCGTGCTGCTCACGACCTCCCCTTCCAACCATTATTTTCTATCCCTAGTAAGTTCTTTGATGGTTTGCTTTACTCCTATGTTGGTCTCGGTTCTGAGCTGGTCGTGTCCCTCACAGGACCCCCCTTTCTGTGGACTTCTTTTGGACTTCTGTGGCCTTCGTATGAGGACCTCCTCCCTGGCTTTGGCGCTGGGACCTGTGCTCAGGACCTCCCTGTTGAATTGCCTAAAATCACTCTTTCGGGGTCTTTTGCCAAAGACCATTTCCTCCTGGTAAGCTTAGATCTCTTCCATGAGAACCTATTTTAAAAAAAGTATGGATCTCTCCTGTTGATTGCATTTTGATCTTCCTCTGGAGTTCTTTTGGTTTTCTTATTGTTTTCAATTGGATCTTTATTTGAATCTTCTTTGAATTTGCCTTCTATATATATGTAGATTGTGAAGATTCCAGGGAATCCGAGAGTTCTGAAGAAGAAGAATCTCAAAGTAGTGAGCAAGGCAAGTTGCACTTTTGAACATATTGCACCCAGTAATTCAAAGTATCTATGTCCTGTTTTAATGTGTATTGCATGCTTATTTTTATCAAGTTAGTTCAATACCAGTTTTAACTTTATAGTTATACCCATTTCCTTTGTATGACCTCTGTTGATTTTGGACTGAACATATTGTCACCTTTAGGTCAAACTTGGCTAATGCAGTAGTATGAGTCAAGATCATTTGAAAAACATATGCTCGCTATGCTTAGACCAAAACTATTGATTTGGGGAAATCTTTACCAATCTAAACAAATAATGTTTTAAATGTTCACCATGACATTGGGTTGTCATGGAAGTATGAAAATGGTGCTGGGAAAGCAAAGAAAATAAACTTGAATTTGGACTGGGGCAAATTGGATTGCTTGGTTGGTGCAATGTTTATGCACGGACTCTAACCTGGCTAAGGTGGAGGTCCAAGGGTTAGTGAAAGTTGCCCTAGTCATATGAGGACCGGTCTTTGAGCGACCAATGCCATGCCTATAGTGGGCTATGCCACAATCGTGCAACCACATGTCTCCAGAATGGGGTGTGGGACCTGGCTGAGTAATTTGCAAAACTCTACCATATGCTGCTCCAATTGGAGGTGTGGGAAGTCTTGTTGACTAAGGGTCTTTTATGACCCATTGTTTCCACTGGTGCAAGAGGGGGCCTTCCTCCGGATTGTGATCCATAGGAAGGTGAAACCTTAGCAAGGAAAGGCTATGGTGGAGCGATGCATTGTAAAAGCCTTGTCTTGAGCTCTAGATCTCTTACCTTTGGTAGTGAGAGATGGCATTGACGAATGCCGGACAAACTAGAGTATTCAAGTCGTGTGGGTAAAGTGCACAACCTCTGCAGAGTTAAATCTATTCGAATAGCCGTGTCCACGGTCAAGGACATGCTGGCAAAGGCCACTTGAAGTTAGATATTGATTTTGGAAATTTCTAGAAATGATTTCTAAATCTGTTTTGGGATTGCCATCTCTTGGGTTTGGGGCAGGGAGCCTCTTGTCAGGAGGGTATCCTTCACCAATTTATAATGATTGATATCCAACTGAAAAATTGTTTTGATATAAAGAGTTTTATCTATTAAAAGACCTGCTTTGGAAATTAATAATGGTATTGGAAAGAAAACTGGCTTTGTGCAAAATAACCACACTATGCCATCCTTTGAATCTCCATATATGTATGTCATATTGTTACCCCACGGGTGCAACTTGCGAGCACAGTGGTAGTGCTCACTCTTGCTCATTATAATCTTTGCCAGGAGAAGATTTGGGCAGTGATGAAGATCAAAGCAGCTAGGTTATGCCCTCCAGTCAGCTGCCTGTGGCGTGTTGATGGACCCTTGTGCTCTCTTTTGCTTTTATGTATTTATGTTTGGCCCAAGGCCACCTTGTAAACAACTTTGTTAACATGTGGTATAAATAAAGGTGTGTTCTGGATGTCACCACCTATGTGTTTGTCTTTGTGAAGAGCTAGCCATGATCCTTGGGGTGGCTCGGGTTTCCTGAGAGGACCTGGGCGAGGCTCGACCTTCATGTTCTCACGATGGGGTGAACTTGTGAGGTTCTGAGGTGGTCCTGGACCTCCATGACCTCCTTTGGTGGGTCATGGGTGGTCTTGGGGTGTCCTCAGACCTCCTCGTTTCTCTCTGTTACAGACATGGCAGGTCGTGGTGCTCCTCAGTTCAAAGACCCTCTCTCTCGGGTCATGTTCTCCTGGACTTCTAGGAGGTCTTGCTGGACCTCCTGGGAGGTCTTGGTGGACTGCCCGAGAGGTCCTTGCTGGACCTCCTGGGAGGTCCTGGTGGACTTCCCAGAGGTCCTGGAGGATCTCTCGGGTGCCCTAATACTGGGTCGTCACAGTCAAGCAGTGGGGAACCTTCAGTAGAGAGAGCTGGATCCAAGATCTCCTCAAACTCGTGATCTACACGTTCGCAAGAAAACCAAATAAGCAAAGCCACACTAGGCCAAAGAACTTCGAAAGAAGACTAAAAGAACAAAACAAAACTTAACCAAAACCAGATAAACAGGCAGCCCAGAACAACAAGGGAGGTCCAAGGCAAGAGAGGGTGGCCTTTAAGCAAAAGACCAGCCAAGAACCGTAAGGAGGTCTTCCAGAGAAGATGCCAACTCCTGCGGCTCACTCTAGGTGAAGCTCCAAGCACAAGCCAAGAGCGAACAAGGCAGGAGCAAGGTGGGCAAGTGAGCAAAAGGGTTACAAGAGTTTGCCCACCCAGGCCATATATAGCCAGAGTTAGAGGAGTGCACCAAGAAAGAGATTCAATGACGTGTTGGCAATCGGGGCAGCTAGGGCAGGGTTTGCCCTAAAAGAATTAAAATAAGGTACCTCAGATGTGACTGCATTTAATGTGACCCGACACCTATTAAATGCGCACAGAGTTCTGAGGCAAGAGCAATAATTAAAGGGTTGAGAGAAGCTGGCAAGTGGGGCCAGTCAAAAGGGTGCACCACTGGTCAAAGAGGTGGCCCCACCACAAGGGTCGTCTCTGCGAACAACCACAGGGAGGTCCTGGACTAAAGGTCCAAAGCACTCAAGGGGAGGTCCTGGATAGGAGGTCCAAAGCACTCAAGGGGAGGTCGTGGACAGGAGGTCCTCAAGGCTCACAACGAGGAGATCCTGACACACAAGTCTTCACAAGGGAGGTCTAATGGTCAAGATCTCAAAGGGGGGGGACCTTAACGGTCCAGATCAAAGGGTACAGGGAGGTCCTGATGAGTAGATCTCCAAAAGGGAGGTCTAACGGTCAAGATCTCGAAGAGGAGGACCTTAACGGTCGAGATCAAAGGGTGCGAGGAGGTCGACCAGCGAGGATACTACGGGTTAGGAGGGTGGTCTTTACAAAAGACCAGCAAGGATCGGGGAGGTGGTCCTTGCAAAACAGCCAGGAAGAGGTCCTGGGAACAAAGGAAAACGCGCAGCAAAGCAGAGCCGTTCGATTGGAATCGGGCGGTCCAGAAAGGAAAGGAACGTTCGGACCATCCAAACGTTACCTCACAGTTGAGCCGTCAGATCAAGATCGAATGGCGCAAAACAAAGGGGCCGTTCGGACCGAGCGAACAGACCAGTGAGACTAGGCTGTCTTATTTAGATCAGACGGCTAGGAGGGGAAGGGGATGTTCGGACCAAGCGAACGTGCCCTTAGGATCGGGCCATCCGAACAACATCGAACGGTCCTAAGGTGAGGGAGGCAAAGCCTTAAGTGATTTGACCGCAGGAGCCAACGGTGGGTTCAAGTGCTAAGGAGGTCTTGGACCTGAGGAGGTCAGGACCTTTAGATCCAACAGGGGAAGGATCTGGACGGCTAAGATCTCCAAAAGGGAGATCCTAACGGTTAGCTCCACACAAGGGGGAGGTCTATGCGGTTAAGATCTCCAGAGAGGAGGTCCTAACGGCCAGATCTCAACAAGGGGGAGGTCTGAGCGGTTAAGATCTCCAGAGAGGAGGTCCTAACGGCCGATCTCAACAAGGGGAGGTCTGGCGGTTAAGATCTCGAGAGGAGGTCCTAACGGCGAGATCTCAACAAGGGGGAGGTCTGAGCGGTTAAGATCTCCAGAGAGGAGGTCCTAACGACTAGATCTCAACAAGGGGGAGGTCTGAGCGGTTAAGATCTCCAGAGAGGAGGTCCTAACGGCCAAAGAGGAGGTCCGTGGGACAAATGGAGGTCTATTTGAACACAGGGGAGGTCCAAATAGAGAAGAGGAGGTCTAGGAAGGTCCCAAAAGGGCACTGGGAGGTCCAGAGGCACTCTGGAGCGCCCAAGTGAACTCAGGAGGGGTTCAAAGAGAGGTGAGAGGTCCACGGGGAAGGTCCGAGAGGGCACAGGGGGAATCGAAAGGATTCCAACGGGCACCCCAAATGGACTCAGGGAGTTGACAAGAACGTGGAGAGGTGTACGGGGAGGTCAGAAACAGGGAGGGAGAACGAGAAAAGAGTTCCAAACACAAAAGAGGTCTGGAAAGGAGAAAACCAAACACAAAGGCACACAGAGAGAAAGAGGGAGATCGAGCAAGCTCCAAATAAACAGCAAGGCACCGAACCGATTTAGTTCAAGTTTGGTTTAATCCATTAAAGCTATTTTGAAAACTCAAGTTAAGCTTTGAACTCTCATCAAAACCAAATGGTTACTTTTATTTTGAAAACTGGGCAAGAGCCTAAGAGAGACGGGATGTTACACTTGGTCTATAGCTCAACACTCTCTCTGACCTCTCCAGTACACACATCGGACGAAAATCGAACGTACATTTTTACTCGCTGGTCAACGGCTTTAATGAAACCTCAACTTCGGATATCTTAAGTACTCCCTCGACACCGGGTCATTCAAAACATTGTGTACCCTCGCCCAGTACTCGAGACAGTCCTAGCGATACACTATCTTCCAAAAATCCCTGCAACTCATAGAAACAAACCAATGTACCTTGGGCCAACATCTCCTTTGGTACCAAACCACACAACATGCACATAACACACGAAACTTTTGTTCCATCTCTCACTCAATTTCTTCACTATAACAAGGAGCACCTCCTTTAACCAGGGTTGCACAATAGAACTCGTTTTAAACAAACTCTTTCACAAACAGAACCCAGTTGAAAATAAAGGATCCTCATCCCAACCACGCATTTCAACTCCCCACCAAAAGAGTCAAATCCAAAATCGAAGATTCATCACGAAATTTTTTCCAAAGAAAACACAATAAATTATTTCATAATATTTTTGTTATCTCAATAAGAGTGCAGCAGTCAACTTGTTCTAGAGAATATCTAATGCACAAACCATACTATCGAAGCAAATCTCTTTTCATAAGGGCATGCAGCTAGAAGTCATCCTCGTAAAACACGCATGTATAAATCACTTTTAAATTTCAACCCTTCACCTATTAGCAATGCTCATATTAATTTAGTATACACTAATTCCAATCTAGTGGTTATCATAAACCATTGACGATTATTCAATCAAGGAAGAATTTATGGTCATTTCTCTAGTTGTGTAGGACTGGAAAGGTGCCTAGAGGGGGGGTGAATAGGAGCACGCCTAATTTTTCACCTCAATCAGATTCAACACGATTTTCACTCCAATAGCTATAAAAGCTATGAAGATAAATGTGCAAGCTCAGCGAAAGACTTGTATTGAATCCGATCAACACCCCAAAGCAAAACAATCAAAAGCTCATCACACAAACAGCCGAGCGGTCAAACCGAAAACACAAGGGCGGTTTGACCGCTACCTCGGGCGGTCTGACCGGCTGGAGTCCAGAACAGTGAAAATAGCCCGACGCCCAAAACACAATTTGGTCTAACTTTTGATCTACTCTTCCAAACTTGACCAAACTTGAGACACATCTTCCTAAGGATATCAGGAACCTATTCCAAGCAACGATCGTCAAGATCTTTGCCAAAGTTATGACATTTTTCCGTTTGAGTGAAGGTGGCTCCAAAACCGGGGAAAAACGAAAACTTGATCCAAACACTTGCTCGTGGGTGATTGAAGATCAAGATGATTCTAGATATATTCCCACATGTCATAGCAAGGTAGAAAGGGGCAAGAAACCAACAGAAAATCAAATGATCAAAGAAAACCCTAAAATCACAAAAGAGATAGCAAGAACACAAGGAGACTTATCTTTGAGAAATCTTGTATAGATTGATATGAGATTGTTGAAGGTTTACAACCACTCCATCCAGAGGACAAAGCTCAACACATGAGCACACAGCCAATCCAAAACTCTCTAGAACCCTAAACCTCCACTTTCCTCTCTAAGCCCCTAAAACCAGAACTAGGGTTTAGAATGAAACAAAAGGGTTCGAGGGGGTGCAGCCACCTCCCTCCTCTATTTATAGTGGGGGCTAAACCTTCTAGAAGAGTTTCTCTATTGGGCACCCGTTAAGCCCACACACAAACGGGTTCACTCATGCACGCATTTTAAAGCGCCGTCTTCATCTCCTCTTAACCTAATCCGCTTCTCCTTGTGCCGTCTTGCGCCGCAGGTTGTCAAAAGGTCACCAAGGCGGTATTTAGGTAAAATTACCAAAATACCCCTTCTCGATCTTTTTCGAAGACCGAGTCCAATCCGCGTGAAGCACTTCCATGCTTCGCCACGTGTAGGTTGATCCAGTGGCTCTCATCATGTCGGCAAGTCTCTCCCATTCGGCTCCCACCGAAACCACCATGGCACTTGCACCGACCCCCGCGTCGCTTGATCCAACTTGTCGCACCGAACTGCCCGTTCGGTCACCTTTGTCCCTTTTGCGCCATGCTTGACTCCATTGACTTCACTCAGCATTCCCGATCGTTCTGGACCTCAGCTCTCCAAGCTTAGTCCCGATCATCCTCGCCGTTGACCGTCGTTGACCTCCAAGCAACCTGCACAACAATAGACAAAGAAATCGATTCCGGGAACAAGTTCTTTAC
Source organism: Phyllostachys edulis (assembly GCA_036346405.1). Classification (NCBI taxonomy): domain Eukaryota; kingdom Viridiplantae; phylum Streptophyta; class Magnoliopsida; order Poales; family Poaceae; genus Phyllostachys; species Phyllostachys edulis. Next base: position 1,037,048 of record CM070564.1, read on the forward strand.
AACTTGACCCACGTTAGTCAAAACAAGCATCATACAACACATATGCACTGAAACTCATGAATATGACCTAACGAACAAACCTCGCCGCCACGAAGGACGACGAACCTGAACACAACCAGTCAGACTACCACTCTGGCCGGTCTGACCGCCCCATTGCCGGTCTGATCGCCGCCTGAAAGCCGGTCTGACCGCCCCCTGGGACTTAGCCAAATTTCCACTCCGGAAAACTGAGACTCCTTTGGAAATTTCAAACGAATAGAACTTTTGCCTGGAAGCTCCAAAAAATATGAGACCAAGTGTAGTAGAATCTCCTCTCTTGCTTACACCCTCTATTTTTGGCCCAGCTTCAAAATACAAAATCTCTTAAGGCCGGTCAGACTGCCACCCAATGGCCAGTCTGACCGCCAGCCACTTGGCCTGAGCCTAACTTGAGGCCTGGCCGGTCTGACCGCCAATGTGGCCGGTCAGACCGCCACACAGGCCGGTCTGACCGCCAAACTGGCCGATCTGACTGCCAGTGACCTGACAGAGTCTGAACTTTGCCAAAAACGCTTGATTTGACAAACCTTCAACGCCATTGCCAATTGTCACATCATCCTAAGATCGTGGGCATATCCCCATGATATCCACAACTTGCATTCCCACGAGTATATATAAGATCATCGAGTAGTCAATTAAAGGAAATTTCCATATTATTATCTACTAAAACAACAGTCGAACATATCCTTAACTTTCCCTTTCTACACAGTTAGATTAATCCATTGAGACCAAATAATCCAACAGGTTTAGCGAACTAAATAATTTTAATGATTCCCTATTTCATCAATGTTCCACGCTTCTTAATAACTCTATTGATTCCAATTAGGTATAACCATACTCTTAATCATAGTTCATCAAGAACTACTAGAGGACAACATCAACTTATTCGATTTCACTTCCAAGGATACCCGTTAAGATTAATTATGCACCACGCCATTGACCCAACTTGATATCCATACCATATCAATTTATCTTCTATGCTTACAACTTCTCATTTACCACAACAAAACATTACAAAAGAGTTTGGACACTTTCTTTCTCAAAGAAGAAGTAATAAACTTCAACACTCCAACTACTCCAAAAGAAATGCGTAGAGTCAAAACTTTCTTCAATAAAGTTTGTAAAAGATAGTTTCCATCATCCAAAATATCAAATGAATAGCTGAGTCACGTTTACCAACAAGAAATGTAGAACTCCCATGAAAAAAACAATCTTGTCAATAACAACGTTTAGTAGTAGCAAAAATAGCTTAACAGTCGGAAAAGACAATAATTGCTCTATAAAATAAATAGAGACCAATTGAAGCCCATCAACTACTTTGTAACCATTATCCAAAGAATGGTCATCAACCGCAAGCGGGCGTAATCATAATAACCAAAAACCACTCAAGGAAAAACAACAACTTTTTTTAAAGAAACTCATTCCCAATATTTGTAACTAAATTACCCGAGAAAAACCCTTCGCTATTCTCATACCACGAATGGTGGTACAACATGGCCATGCCTATGGCCACCATAATGATCTCTACCTCTCGGCTTCGATTATTATCACCCATAACAATCATATAATCAATTTATAAGCATACAAGATCATCTCATAACATAAATCATCAATACAATATAATGGAAACGTAAATGCATTGCTTGACCCATCCCATCCTACTGTGCACCAGTGTGTCAAGTTTTAAGTTAATTAACCATTAGCAAATTTTTAGCAAATTAAGTTACCTAAGTTGTTAATCTATTCACCACGGACCTAAATCCCGCTCTGATACCAACTGTAACACCCTAGCCCAACATGAGCCTGGAATGCTACCAAAGACAACATAACAGACTACTAAACCAAGATTTTTCTCCTAGATTTCGATAGAGTCTCCTTTGTCAATTTTAACTATTAAAGGGACTAACAAGCATCTAACATATATTCAAGTAAGATAATGCGGTAACAATTTTAAAACATAATCAAGAAAGATACCATGGAGTCACCATCCGACTCTTATCACAATAGAACAAATACATCTTGAAGGGTCAACATGATCATACTGAGAAAAATTACGTTCTCTAGTAGGATCCTCCCATTAAACTTAAGTACTGATTTTTTAAAGCATAATGATTAACGTGGTGAAGTGTGCAACCAAATATACTAGTCCCTCCCATGCATGTTGACCTCACGAGCTGTACCTAAAACAAAGCATTACAACAAGCGTGAGTCCAAGACTCAGCAAAGTACAATTAAATCAATAAACCAAACTTCATAGCATACTTTGGATATTAATAAAACCCATCACATATAGTCATTCACAGTATCACCATAACCATTCAACTTTAATTACCATGCAATGCTCATGCTACAAATGCACTTTTCTTTTCTCTTTTGCATATACCGGTAATGCGGGGTATGCATTCGTCGATGCATACCCATGCCTATGCCTTTAGCACAGGGACCTCAAGCCCCACACTCCACCAGTGTGGAGACCTCATGCCTGTCTAATACATGACAGGGACCTCAACAATATCATTGCTTGACAACCACATAGTCCAAGCCTCAAAGATGAATGTATAATGCAAATGAGTCTATGCACTTAATCAACATGAGTATATGACAACAAGCAATAATATCGTAGGTAAACATTCATTCTTGTAAATGATTAACAATGCATGAACATCCATCCATATACACTATCCACTAATTAAACTTGCCTTAACCGTGTGAAGTTTAACGATGGGAAGAGGGCACTACCCCCGGATTCACATCACCACCTCAGCATTTAATAAACATTCTAAGGAGACAATCCAAGGCAAACAACTATACAAAATAAATACATATATAGCATCGCTCCTAATCGCAACACAAACGCCATTCTCCCCTAAACACCGTTCTGTCCCAAATAGAACAGTCACCTTACAAAAATCATATCTACCTCTACGATTATCCAAAAATCGCCCTCTTGGACTTTATGGAATGCTTAAAGAATTATATACAACAATCAAGTTGGTTTTATTCCCTAATTTGGTCATTAACTACTTTTAATCTTCAGATTGCTACAACCGTCAGAATCTGACAGACATTCTGGACAGCAGGATTAAAACAATCATAACTTTTATTCCGTTTATCCAAAAAATGCTTTCTGGAAATCTTAAATAACTATCTAAAAAATTCTTGTTGGTCGAATTCTCTAATTAAGACATTAACTATTTTTAATAAATCGATCACTATAGTCTGCCAGATTCTTGACAGAACCTCTGGATAGCAGCATTGAAAAATTCATATTTGGAGATCTATACATCCAAATAATATGAACAAAGACTCTATGGAAAGCTACAGATATTACCCACGATTCTCTAGTTTGTGACCAAACAAAAATTTTCCATTACATAGTCCAAATCTACAGTGCACTACAATCAGTCTACACCCGATGTGCTACCCGATATTGCCCGCATCGCAAAAGTAATCAACTAAAAAAGAAAGATCTGAGGATCACCCTTTGACGAACGCGATGCCGACCCTAAAGAACTTGTGTGATCTCCCTTTCCTCCTCCTCCTTCCTCTTCCTCTTCCTCTTCCTTTCTCTTCCCTTCTTCCTTGGCCAGCGGCAAGGGGCAGCAAGATGGCGACATGGCTTGGCCATGGAGGATGGCATGGAGGGGGTGGCAGCAAGGGGGAGGGCGTGCTATAGTAACAACAGTGGCACTGTAGCAGGGGTGGTACTGTAGTAGAGCTAGGATTCCCCCTCCTCCTTTTTTTGGTAGCCGGTTTCCCCATGGGCCATGGGCCACTATGGCTGTTTTCCCCCACTTGACTATGGGCTGGCGGCCCATTCCTCTCTCAATTTCTGAATTTTCTCTTTTAATTCCCTTAATTATCTCTCTAATTTTTATTGCACCCACTAACAACAAACGGGATATTACACTATAAAAGTATACTCCATTTAGAGAATTTTTCAAAACTAATGAAGAAATAAACTAAGGTTAAAAAGAGCTGGCTTGAGAATGTTTTGACCAGGTTTGTTGAACCCAGTCTCTTTTTATTGGTAGCAAAAGTTAGGAACAAGTCCATACTAGAAAGTTCCTTCTAGTAGGCAGGACCACATGCAGAGAGAAAAGACTTCGACTAGGTGATGTTACCCTTCTTTGACTAGTGTGAAGAAAAACTAAGCGTGTAAAACTGATCGAAAGACTATCTAAGCCTTCTCAACAAAAACAATAAAGAGTGAAGAAGCCTAAAACTTTATTGATAGAGTAAGGAGTTACACATCAAATTTGCGTAACTGATCGATGTTCCAAGAATTAGAGAGAATTCGATCGTCTCCTATTGCTAGTCGTGCCGAACTTGGTCGCGTAACTTCGACCACAGTGTAAGGACCTTCCCACTTGGGGGAAAGCTTATTCCGATTAGACTGGGATTGAATTTTCTTCAATACCAAGTCACCTACAGTAAGGCTACGAGGTTGGACCTTACGATCGTAGTATTTACGCAGGGCTTGTTGGTAAACCGCTGAACGAATTAGGACTTGATTCCTCTTCTCTTCGAGAATGTTGATGTCATCTGCTCGCAGTTTTTCCTGGTTAGAGTCGCTGAAGTGTTTGACTCTTGTCGACCGGATCTTTAGTTCTGGTGGAAACATGGTTTCAGCCCCAAAGACTAGGAAAAAAGGTGTCTCATTTGTAGCCCGACTAGCAGTCGTGCGAACTGTCCATAATACAGAGGGTAATTCTTGTACTCAAACCCCCGAGTGCTTGACAAGCTGGTCAAACACTCGGGTTTTGATGCCTTGCATTATTTGGTCATTCGCTCTTTCGACTGCCCCATTACTCTGTGGGTGGGCAACAGAGGCATAACATAACTTGGTACCCAATAATCACGCTTCTCAGCATGAACCTTTTGGTTGCTTCCGTTGTTATCCCAGTCACATGTTCGGCTTCAATCCATTTTGTGAACGTATCAATAGTCACAAAAAGGAACTCGAAGCCCCTCGGTGCTTTTGGGAATGGTCCTAGGATATCGAGACCCCAAGTCGCAGAAGGCCATGAAAGAGAAATAGTTTGTAATGCCTAGGCCGGTTGGTGTATTTGTCTGCTATGAAACTGGTATTGTACACACTTTTTAACCAACTCTTTGGCATCATGGAGGGTCGTTGGCCAATAAAAACCTTGTCAGAAGGCTTTACCGACTAGTGTTCTATAAGAAGCATGAATTCAAAAGATACCCCTATGTATGTCGTGAAGGAGATTTAATCTTTCTTTCTGCAATATGCATTGCATGAGAACCCCTTGAGTACCTCTTTTATAGAGGATTCCTTCGACCAAAGTATACATTTTGGCCTTACGGGATAAACGATCCGCCTCGAGATCATCATCGGGTGTCGTACCCTTCTGAAGATACTTGTAGATGGGATTCATCTAGGTATCCTTGTATTCTAGAGAGATTGTCTCGATAGGAGGTGTTTTTAGTGCTTCGACCAGAGACGGCTTCTGAAGCTGCTCTAAGAAAACTCCTTGTGGTACTTGAGATCGGGAAGAAGCTATTCGAGCTAACTGGTCTTGTGAGAAAATTATCCTTTTGAGGGGTATATTGTAACTCGAAACCGAAAAAAATGCTTTTCAAGTTTTCTGACTTCCGATAAGTACTGAGACATGGTCGGATTAGAGTACTGGTACTCTTTTTTGACCTGATTCACGACTAGTTAAGAGTCTCCTCTCAGTAGTAGCCATCGAATCCCAAGCGCTTTCGCTGTTCGTATGCCACCCAACAAACCTTCGTATTCTGTTACATTGTTAGTGACAAAAAAGTGTAATTAAATAGCATACGTAAGGTCTCTCCTATAGGAGATTCCAGGATCACCCCAGCCCCCGAGCCACTTAATGTAAGTGACCCATCAAAGTACATCATCCACTGGTCATGAGAATCGTACTAGGGATCCTGAACATGTTTAGGATTTGTCCATTCGGCGACAAAGTCTGCCAAGATCTAAGATTTAATGGCCGTTCGGGACACAAAATAGAGGTCAAACTCCCTAAGTTCTACTGATCATTTCGCTATGCGTCCCGCTGCTTCTCTGTTCTGAAGGACCACTCCTAAGGGAAACTCAAACGACACAATTATCTTGTGTGCCTAAAAATAATGCCGCAGTTTCCTCGAAGACATGAGGAGGACATAGAGAAGTTTTTGAACTTGAGGGTATTGCTCCTTAGGCCCGTGTAAAACTTCCCTTATGTAATAGACTGATCATTGGACGTTTTCACGTTCTACGACCAGTACTGCGTTCACTGCCTATGGTGTGGCAGCTAGATATATTAAGAGTGTCTCTTCTGATTCGGAGAAACTAGAACAGGAGCACTCGTAAGATACCTCTTGACATCCTCAAAGGCAGTGTTAGCCTGTTTTGATCACTTGAAACCCTCATGCTTCCTTAGAAGTTTAAAGAAAGGAAGTCTTTTTTCTCTCAGTCGTGCGATGGAACGACTTAAAGCTACCATGCACCCTGTGAGTTTCTGGATGTCTTTCTTCGTGGTCGGAGGGCGCATTGTTTCAATGGCCTTTATCTTTTTAGGATTTGCTTCGATTCCTCGTGTAGAGACAAGGAATACAAGCAATTTTTTCGAAGAGATTCCGAACACACATTTCTCAGGATTGAGTTTCAAACAGTGCTTTCTGAGGTTGTCGAATGTTTCTTACAAGTCAGAAATATGATTAAGCCACTTGATGCTTTTTACGACTAGATCATCAACATAGGCTTCCAAATTTCAGCCTAGTTGAGATGAAAAAGTTGTTTGCATCAAGTGTTGAAAAGAAACGCCAGCATTTTTTAGACCAAATGGCATTTTGACATTGCAAAATATCCTAAATGGTGTAATAAATGCGGTCTTTTTTTCATCATCTAAATACGTACTGATTTGATGATAACCAGAGTATGCATCTAGAAAACTTAATATTTCACAACAAACAGTAGAATCAACCAACTGATCGATACGAGGTAAAGGAAAATCGTCTTTTGGACAAGCTTTATTAAGATCAGCAAATTCTACACACATACGCCACTAACCATTAGACTTTTTAACCATTACAGGGTTAGCCAACCACTCTGGGTGGTCGACTTCTCTTATAAAGCCTGCTCGAAGTAGCTTATCCAATTCTGATTTGATGGCATCTCATCAATCAAATGCAAATCTTCGTAATTTTTATTTTACAGGTTTCTGGTCAGGACGTAGAGCTAGCCTATGCTCGATCACTTCCCTAGGGACTCCGGGCATGTCGGATGCTTGCCACGCGAAGACATCTGCATTAGCTCAGAGGAAAGTGACGAGGGCGTCTTCCTATTTAGAGTCGGAAGTAACCCCGATGCGAATAGTCTTCGAGGGCTCCTCTGGATTCAGAGGGACTTCCTTGACTTCATCGTTCGGCTTTGGTGCAGCTTTAGGTTTCGACTGCTTGGTCGAAGGCTGACTTGTGCTTGCTTCTTGAGTTAGTATCTAGCCATCCATCTCGAGGGATTTATGATCGCATGTAAGCGCCATCTTCTTGTCACAACATACTGTGATCACTCCTTTGGGACCTGGTATCTTAAGACACTGATACCCATAATGAGCAATCATTAAGAATCGTGCCAAAGTTGGTCATCCGAGTATAGCATTATACGCCGTGTCGAAATTGACCACATCAAAGGAGATTTTCTCTATCCTGAAGTTGCTTGGAGAACCAAACGTTACAGGTAGAGAAACTTGACCAATTGGTTTGGCCAAAGAACCTGGTACGATCCTATACTCCAAACATCTATTTGTTAATTCGATTTGAGTGATTAATTGACATACACAAAGCTTGTTAGTTTAAGAGAATTGACTTTGCAAATTGGTTGTCTTCAGTTACAGAGAGGAGCTACCGGACCTATCTTAGTTTTGGGCAACGGAGAAGGGCGAAGCCGGCCATCGCCGAGCTTGCCGGCGGTGAAGTGGCAGTGCGCCGGACTGGGGAATGTGCAAAATGGAAATACGACGTCGAGGGCTACCTTCGGGAGGTGTCGTTGCCGGCGGCGGGGCTCTACGGGTGACATGCCATTTCACAAAACAACGATGCTCGAGCCGAAATAGCACGCGCACGAGAAGTTGGGATGTACAAGGGACATACAGGAGTGATGCGGAGAGGAGGACCTCGCCGGAGATGAGCTGACATCGGGAGCCGGCGGTGACGCAACGGAGGTCGCCGTGGCGGGATCACTTGGGTGAAGTGGAGCTTCAACCGGGGCTTGGAGCAGTACGAGGGAGCCGAGGAGGAGCTCCAGAAGCTAGGAATTTGTGCGCGGTGCATCAGGGCGATGATGTCGACGGCGGCGGCGGCTTGGGCCGAGAATGGAGAAGATGGAGTCGTTGGCGAGCACCTGAAGAAATCCAAATCGTCTTAGGGGATGGAAGGCTATTGTCCCGGAACACATTTCAACACGAGTAAAAGGGGAAGAGAATCGTTGCGTTGGCTAGAGTGGCAACGGTCGGCCTTGGCGGTGCGGCCATGGCCGAAATTGGCATTCGGGTTTGGAGCTCAATCGAGCTCGGGAAGGAGGGAGAGTGGAGAAAGGGAGTCGGGGAATTGGCCGGGGAAGGTAAAAAAAGAAGAGATAGAGGCTTGGATGGCTATATATGGCTATTGGGCAGAGATTCGTGAGGAGGGAGCTCGCATGGGCGATGACACTCTTGGGTCATGACGCACGGACAAAAACAATGTCGAGGGGACGACGACTCGACCGGGCCTGGCAGGGGCGTGCGAAACTACGGGCGAGGCAAGGAACTGTGGGCGGAATGGTCCGAGACTGGGGGTGGAGCTTGGTGTGCTGGAGTGCTGCATGGCAGAGGGCAGAGAAACGCAGTCGCGTGGCTAGGCGCTCGGCTGTGCTGTCTTGGCGCCGTGGAGAAGAAAGGCTGGACCGTGGGGCCCGTCGGTCAGTCGCAGGGGGAGGCAAGCTAGCAAATAGGTTCGGCTGAGTCAGAAGGCCCCGGTCGGTCCGAACGTTCGGGTCCAGTCGGGTGAACAGTACCATACTTGGTTTTTGAGGAAAAAGGCTGAGAGCTTAAGTAATTTTTGAAGGTAGTTGATTAGCTCCACAATTTATGAAAGTTTTAGGGAAGGTCCCTGATACTAGTTAGTCCATTAGTTAATTTTTATAGGATTTTACAATTCCTACAATTTTCTCTAAAATTATTTTAAGTTGCTAATGTGGTGTTTGACTTTTGATTTTCTTGGATTGACTGGTTGCTTAAAAATAGCAATGTATTTCTAAAATTTGTGAATTTTTAAAGGTGAGTTTATTAAGTGTTACAGAACCTAGAAAAATTATTTCCAGGCACTGTTCATAAGTTTTGTTTATATTTTAAATTCAAACTCAATTTCGAACGTGCAAATTAAATGAAAACCAAATATCCTCCAAGAATTCCAGAAAAATTCAAACAAGTAAAACAGAACACAAATAATCCAAATAAAATATTCCTAATTTTGGGTCCTACTATATTTTCAAAAATGAAATTCAGTTTGTAGTTCTAAGTTAGATAAAGTATGTTTGTAAATTAGAATTTGAGAATTCTTTTAAAAGTACCTTAGGCATTCTAGAAGCCTATGAGGTTTTACTATTTATAATTTGAATTCCAAAATAAACATTCCCACATCTGAAACCTTTTGTCTTGCTTCAATTTCAAATTAGACTTTTGAATGGAAGAAGGAGTATTAGATTACTGGGTTTCAATCTAGTATTCAAAATCAAAGGATTTTCTACATAGGGTTTTATACCCTACTCTCAACTAGGTTTTCAAATTCTTGACAAACTTTTATTTTTTTGTTTTAGAATTTTTATTTCTTGGTTTTGGAAAACCAGGTTGTAACATATTTGTTTTGTAACAAAAAGTTTTAAAAAGGTCTAAAATATCACAAATGCACATTAGATGCATAACTAATCCAACTTAGGGATTTTGGGTTGTTTCAAAGTTTTTGGATTATAGTTTGAATCTCCTCGATTCTTATGCCCTTTCGCCCTCATCCAAGAAATTGATGGAACCTTGGCATCGATCTTCCCAATCGTCGATTAGATAGGTTTCTGATCCTCTTAATGAGCTATGGTTGAAATTTGAGGCGATTTGGATAACATAATAAAAAGTTGAGTCATTTTGTGATCTTCTTAGACCGCTCCTCGGGCTACTCCTAGGCCATAGTAGCCAGACCAGCCATCCAAGCGGTTAGACCGGCCGGAGTCTAGACAGCCACAGTAGTCAGACAAGCCTGTGCTGTGTAGGGTGTCTTGTGTGTTCTTGTCTCGGGGGTTCATCGATTTCAACACAATAATTTTGATGTGATTGGTGTTTTGATTTTCGTAGCTTTCATAGCTATCGAGGAGAAGAAATAGTTGAAATCAGTCGAGAGTCGAAAAGAGTGTAGTTCCTATTCACACCCTCCCTCTAGTTGTCATTTCGGTCCAACATAAGCCATTTCGCACATTAGCCTCCCTAGGCAGTTGGTAAGTTCAGGCGGGTGTAGCTAGAGCACGAGAACTTGTAATGTGTTAAGTTCTGCTCAAGTCATATTAAGGATCAACAGTTGTGCCTATCGAAACTGAGGACTACCGTGCAACCACATGTCCAGAATAGGGAGAAACCTGGCCTACTAAATTACTGAGTCCAAGCATTAAGCTTTCACTAATGCAGTTGGAACTCTTGGATTGTTGTTCTGGAAGCTATAGCCCTATCTTGTGAACCTTGGCTGATAGAGTCTGATACTAGTGGTTGGTAGTTGAAACCTCCATTAGTGAAATAATTAATTTAATTATTGAAACTACTTTTATCAAATATTTTGTTATGAAAATTGTTGAAACATAAAATATTGCTTTGTGCAAAAGAGCCCTTTATGCCCCATTTGTTAAGCTATGCATATGCATTTTTCTCAAGACTTGCGGAGTAATTTATGTACTCACATGCTGCACTCAAAATAAATCTCAGAAGCCTTCAATGATGCTGGGGAGGATTACGACTTCTTCGTCTGCGGCTTTGACCAAGGCCACCCGGAGTACTAGGCTACGCTCCTCAGTTGAATGCCAGTGGACAATTTGATGAGCCATCACTCAGAGTTTATCATTTGTTGTTTTCACTGCTGTAAGACTTGAGATCATGTGATCTTTATTGTAATAAGTGGTCTTAAGTCCGGTATTTTGATATTACTTTTATGTTGAATTATGATTTGAACTCGCTATCAATATTGTATTTACTGTGTGTACTAGCTACTGATCTGGAACTAGTGCAGAAATACACAGAGAGATCGGATTCAGAAATCCGATCCCGATAGACCTCGACTGCCCGCCGTTGGTCACCATCGCCTCGTCGCCACTCATGGATCCGCGCCCTTGGACTCCGTCGACCTCTGGTTGGACCTTTGCCGCCGTCGCTTCTGGCTGGATCCTAGCGCCTAGAGCTGAATTGGGCCGTCTTGCGTCGCAAGACGGCCGCCCACCGCGCTGCCGGGCGCGTCGTGCCATGTCGGCTCGGCCCGGTCACCCTGCTGTGTCGTGCCGTGCCGGCCCACCTCACATTCGGCCAGGCCCAGGCACGGCCCAAAGCCCGTCGCGCCAGGGTCGTGCCGTGCCAGCCCAAGCCCAGCCCTGAGTAACTATTGACGACGGAGGTGGAGGCGGTGATGGCGGCAGCGACCACCATCTTCATTCCTCTCGTGCGGTCATGCCCGCATCATTAAAAACCTAGTTAAAATTGAATTAATTGTGTAAAACATGGGCACGAAAATATTTCAGGGAAAAAGTGAAATTTTCTTGATATTTTACAGATACAATGTTACTGTCTCGTTAAAAACCTTACGCCCCAGAGTGGAGATCCCCGAGTAAGGAAAAGAGTACATTAACAACATGTGTACATACTAACTACTCATCAATGTCGATATCGTTCATGCGTTCGAGGTCAGCGTACGCCTGCATAATCTCAAGATCCTCCAGCTGATGCTGTTGCCGCTCTTTAGCCAATTCCCAATCCTTGGCGTATGTGATTGCCTCCACCATCCTAGGCGTGAGGGATGATCTTCTTTCTTCAATTATTCTCCTGCCATCTTTGGCGTTATACGAAGATACAAGGGACACCAACACCAACAGAACATCACGTGCGAAATGTGATAGCACAGGAAATATCCGCTTGTTGTTCTTCCACCACTCGATCAAGTCTATCTTTCCACCGGAAAGATCAGGATCGATGTTTGCAAAATCATGCTCCAGGTAGTGGTTTAGCTCTGAGACAGAATTCCACAAGGGGGCTGCTTGAGACTGAGAGGACGAAGAACTGGACTTGCCCTTTAGCTTCTTCCGCAAGTGGAATGTCAAGCTTTTCTTTCCTTGTTGCGTCTGCTGTGAGGCTTCTGATCTCGCACTACTGCCGAACTTGTCATGATACATGCAGAAAACACGAAAAAGCTCCTCTTTGACATGTGCAAAAGCTTCCGAGTAATCAAGACCAAGGCATTCACCTATTCCCTCCATACCCATCTGCAAACCTGGCAACTTTTTCATAGGATTCAAAATAATAGCAAAGCAATACACATGTGAAATAGAACTAAAATATTTAATAAATGTTTCCTCCATTAGTGCAACAACATGACCTAAAAGGGGATCCTCCCTAGATTTGGCAATCTTGTCTGCAATTAACCAAATAAATTCTATAACTAAGGAAGAGGTAGGGTAATAAACACCAGATAACATCTTTGTTGCTTTATAAAAAGGTTGTAAAAACTGTCGAAAATGACTAGCAATCTGCCAATATGAATTGGTAACTACCAATTCATTATTTTGAGAGTTAGAATTGACAAAAACAGATATAACATGTTCATACCCTTGTAACTTCTTTAACATGATGTAGGTCGAGTTCCACCTCACCTTCATGTTAAGACCGAATTTTCTTGGCTACTTCCCATTGGCTGCGCAGTACTCCGCGAACCTGGCTGCCACTTGTGGGGAATTTGTGAGGTAGCGAACGGCGTCGCGTACACTGTTCAAATATCTGCCAATCGCTTGCATACCATCTTGAACAACAAGGTTCAATATATGGCATACACATCTCTGGTAGAGAACATAACCACCAATGTACGTCTGCAATCGCTTGCATACCGTCTTGAACAACAAGGTTCAAATATCCGACTTCTTGGCAGCATAATGGATGGATGGTGAATAAATGGGGAGAGTAGATGGTTGTTGAAGAAATGAGGAGAGTAAATGAATGAAGAAGAAATGAGAGTGGATGGCGAATGCTCGGTGAGAGTTCATTTTTATAGGCTTGAGCTTCCGAACGTTGCTTCCGATCGTTGAGCTTCCGAACGTTGCATCTCCCTCTATCTTTTTCCCGTGATTCCCTCTCCCTGTCTTTCCAGCTCCAACGGCCACGGTCCTCTCTTCCTTTCTAATCCCCATTGGCCATTAGGTTGTACACCCATCTTTCATTTAATTTTTTTTTACTTTTGTCATGTCAGCTCTCATCTCTCCTTTCACTCCTCACCAGTCACCACTGTATATTCCATCTCAGTCATTCATTTTAACATCTCCCTAGTCCTTATCGCCATCCCCACCTACCGAACAACTCCCCAGACCCCAATGGCCACCCAATCCTTATCTCCCATCCCCCCACCTACCGGTCACCAGGGCACTAGGCCATGAGGCCACTCGCCCGGTCGCCCCAGTCCCCTAATCCCCCATCCCCACATGGCCGAGCGGCGCCTCCCGAGGCGCGGGGGAGGAGGCCGAGCGGCCAGGGGAGGCGAGGAGGCACGGCAGAGGAGGCCGAGCGACTCGGTGGGAGGCGAGGAGGCACGGCGGAGGAGGCCAAGCAGCGCGGCGAGAGGCAAGGAGGCGCGGCGGAGGAGTCCGAGCGTGAAAAGCATCTAGGCCCCTAAAAATGTTTTGGTAATTAATGATAATATGTGAATACGGGATTAACGTGTTTATTAAGTATGTGCAAGGTTTAATTGCATAGATGAACATGTTGAAGGAAAGATGCATGATAAAGGATGGTATGGTGATCTACAAGGTTTAAAGACAAGGTAAAAATAGTCTAGGATCCTCTTTTGTATTTTACCGGTCTTAGGCGAATTGGTTGGTAGACCGGATTATAGGTTAAATGCCGTACTATTAAGAGGGATCACGACTAGTAGCTTGATAGCTTGCTCTTGTGCCTTATGGATCAATTTAGGATCATGCATGCATTCAAATTGAACTTAAAATTGAATTTGAAAAACTTATGTGTTTTTCTCTCAAAATCGGTAGTACTGCAGAGTTCTCTGAGGTTGTACTGCATGATCTTGATTTGTACTGCGCGCCGTCTTGTATACTACCGCACATCGGTCGTTCCGAAATTTATATGGCGGTAGCATAAAAACAGAACACATGCATTTTCGCTCATCAACCTCTCTGGAAAATCGGTCGTTCCGATTTTCTGAATCGGATGAACCGCACACCGGTCGTTCAGAGTGTTATGCGGCGGTTGTAAAATTCCAGAACGCATGTATTCTCATCGAGCAAAAACCACAAATCGGATGAACCGGAGTTTTGCCGGCGGTCGTCATCTCCTCTTCTAACGGCTATTTTCGATTGCATTAAATGCGCTTAAAAAGAGCCGTTCTTGATACTTTCTCTTAAGAGCGGTTGTCTTGCCGTTGTAATCGCGGGTTGTACCGATTTTCGCTGGAAAATGGGAAACTTCTCCCCAATGGTTAGATTTGTTGGTGGAGGCTATAAATACCTCCCCAACTGCCCAAGGTACAATGAAAATAGCTCATTTATCATTCTTAGAACCTTGTGAGCATTGAGCATTCATTCTACTCCCAATTCACTCTTGCATTCATTGAGAGGGAGTTCAAGTGCATTCATTCTAGTTGATCCTTTGCACTTGAGTAACGTCAAGCGAAGATTGGTGATTTATTACTCTTGGAGTGTTGCCGCACTTCTAGACGGCTTGGCGGTGAAACACGGAGATCTCTTCAAGAAGAATTGTGAAGAGGCCCGGTGCAAACTTGTGAGTGGTTCGGTGTTCACCATCTCCGGAGCGGAGGAAGAACAACCATAGTGATCGAGGGAAGGCTTAATTCGTGGAGCCGGCTTGAGTGGTCAAGCTTCCTCAACGTGGACTAGTGGAGACCGGCAAGTCTTCGATACCACGGAAAAACATCGTTGTCTCATTGTGGTTATTTCTAGTCTTTACTCTTCCGCATTTATATTTCTAGCTTGTTTATTGTAATTGAATTGCCTAGCTAGAAGTGTAACTTGTTTAAACTAAGTTGTTAATTGGCAAAAATTGTTAAATTGTTAAGAACTTTAAAAACCTCCTATTCACCCCCCTCTAGTCGGTTATCCTTGATCCTACAAGTGGTATCAGACCTTGGTCTCTCATTGATTTAGACTTAACCGTCTAAGAGAGAAAAGGATGGCTAGTGAGGGAATTGCTATAGGAAAGGCTCCTTTCTTTGATGGCTCAAATTATGCATATTGGAAAATTAAAATGTCAATTTATTTAAAGGCCATGAGTCTGAAAATTTGGAAAATCGTAAATGAGGGTTACGTTATGCCTCTTAATCCACTACTCCCCACGGATCAAGAGGAGCGTAATGCTCATTTAGATGCCCAAGCTATGAATGCTCTATTTGGCGCTTTGAACGCGGTTGAGTTCAATAGAGTGAGCAACTTGGAAAACGCTCATGAAATTTGGACCACCCTCTCGGAAATCCATGAGGGAACATCCACGGTCAAAGAAGCCAAATTGCATAGGCTTCGGATTACATATGAGACATTCATAATGTTGCCTAATGAAAACATCAATGAAATGTATTCAAGACTCAACAACATTGTGAATGAGCTCAAAGGCCTTGGGACTAACCTTCTTGATGTTGATATTGTTCGCAAGATGCTTAGGGCTCTTCCGGATAAATATGAGACGTTGGTGACGTTATTTCTCAACTCACCCGAGTTGCCAAGGATGACACCAATGGGGCTTTTGGGCAACCTCATCACAAATGAGTTGTTCAAAAAGGACAAAGAAGAGCTTTTGGAGACATCATCCTCAAAGAAGAAAATTACCGCATTCAAAGCCAAAGCGGAATCTAGTGATGATGAGGATGGTGAAGAAGACTCCGACGAGGAGTATGCACTCCTTGTGAGAAGAATGAAGAGGGTCATGAAGAGGCGCCCCAATAGAAGCTATAACTTTGACAAGTTCAAGAAGGGGCAATCCTCAAATGACAAGAAGAGATATAGCAATATTCGATGCTATAATTGTGAAGAAAAGGGACACATTGCTTCTCGTTGCCCCGATAAGAAGGATGACAAGAGCAAGCCATTCAAGAAGAAGGAATACAACGGTAAAAAGAAACTTTTCAAGAAGCTTTACAAGGATGGCAAAAATGAAGCTCACATCGGAGAGTGGGATTCAAATGATGAGTCAAGCGACTCCGACTCCGATTCCGATGAGGAAGAGTCCCCCAAGAAAAGGGGACTAGTTGGTATAGCCATCAAGGAAGCTTCACCGCTATTCTCCACTTCTACTTGCCTCATGGCAAAAGGAGAAAAGGTAAAATCCATTATTGGTGACGAACCAACTTATGATGAATTAATGGATATGCTTGATGATTTAAATGAATATCTTGGAAAAGAAAAATCAAAATATAAGGTCTTAAATAAAGAATACTTTACTCTAAAAGATTCTTATATGGAGCTTAAGGAAACTCACAACTTGCTTATCCAAGAGAATTCACATAAATCTTGTTCAAGTATAGGAATTACATGCGATATTATTGATAAAATGCCTAGTATAGAAATTACTAAGACTAGTGCATCTACTTCATGTGATGACCTACTTGCTATGCCATGTTGCTCAAGTGATGATTCAATTGTTAATTTAGCAAATGCTTGTGATCCTTTGCTCATTGTTAAAAATCATGAACTAAAAGAACAAGTGACCAAGCTAAGCAAGAGCTTGGAAAGATGTTTCAAGGGTAAGGCCACTCTTGACAAACTTTTGAGCGAGCAAAGGTGTTCATTCAACAAGGAAGGTCTTGGGTATGTGCCTAAGAAAGGCAAGAAGCCGATAAATAAACCCACAAGTTTTGTGAGGCAAAATGGTATGTATTGCTATAAATGCCGGGAAATAGGACATATACAACAAAATTGTCCTAAGGGTAAAGTTCCATCTCTCAGTATATATGATTCATGCTATATGCTTAGAAAATCTAAGAATGGTAAAGTAATTGCTCATTTTGTTGGCACTTCAATTATGGGCGCTAAAAAGAATGCTATTTGGGTGCCTAAATCCTTGGTTACTGACCTCCAAGGACCCAAACAAATTTGGGTACCTAAAAGAACTTGACTCTTGTTTTGTAGGTGAACTATAAGACCGGTGGAAAACATTGGGTGCTTGATAGTGGATGCACTCAACACATGACCGGTGATAGAAAAATGTTCACCACATTCGAGAATGGAAAAGGAGTAGACAAGATCACTTTCGGCGATAATAGTAAAGGAAAGGTATTAGGATTGGGTAAAATTGCTATCTCAAATGACCTTTCCATTTCTAATGTTTCTCTAGTAGAATCATTAAACTTTAACTTACTATCCGTTGCTCAAATATGTGATCTTGGACTAATTTGCTTATTCTCCAGTGAAGGTGTAACCATTTCTAACGCAAATGATAGCTCTTTAGCTTTCAAAGGCTTTAGATTTGGAAATCTTTACTTAGTTGATTTTAGTTCAAGTGAATCTTGTTTAAAAACTTGCTTAATCGCTAAAACCTCATTGGGTTGGCTTCGGCATAGAAGGCTAGCTTATGTTGGAATGATTCAACTTAAAAAGCTTTTCAAACATGATTTAGTTGTTGGCCTGAAAGATGTGAAATTTGAGAAAAATAGACTTTGTAGTGCTTGTCAAGCCGGTAAACAAGTCGTTAATTCTCATCCATCCAAAAGTATCATGTCAACCTCTAGACCATTGGAACTCTTACATATGGATTTGTTTGGGCCGACAACCTATAAGAGTATCGGGGGTAACAGCTATTGTTTAGTCATTGTGGATGACTACTCTAGATATACATGGGTATTCTTCCTAGATGATAAAGGTGAAACCTCTGGAATTTTCAAAAGATTCGCAAAAAGGTCTCAAAATGAATTTGATTTTAAAATAAAGAAAATCCGTAGTGATAATGGTTCCGAGTTCAAAAATACTAAAGTTGAGGACTTTTGTGACGAACTTGGAATAAAGCATGAACTTTCCACAACCTACACTCCGGAGCAAAATGGAGTAGTAGAAAGAAAAAATCTGACATTAATTGAAATGGCTAGGACAATGCTTGATGAATATAATACTTCCGATAGTTTTTGGGCGGAAGCTATTAACACCGCTTGTCATGCCATAAATCGTCTTTATTTGCACCGTCTTTTGAAAAAGACTTCCTATGAGCTTATTGTAGGAAGAAAACCGAACATCTCTTACTTTCGTGTTTTTGGTTGCAAGTGTTACATTTTGAAGAAGGGTGTTCGTCTTTCAAAATTTGATAGTCGTTGTGATGTTGGTTTCTTGCTTGGTTATTCTTCAAATAGCAAGGCTTATCGTGTCTTCAACAAAAACTCCGGTTCAGTTGAAGAAAGGCACGATGTGCAATTTGATGAGACTAACGGCTCTCAAGAAGAGCATGAGAACTTGGATGATGTAGGTAATGAAGCCTTAAGAAAAGCAATGGAACATATGCAAATAGGAGACATCAAGCCCGAAGATGGTCCATCATCTTCCACTCAAGCTGAACCACCCACTTCTTCCACAAGTCAAGTACAAATCATTGAAGAAGTTAACAAGGAAGATGATCAACCATCCAACCTACCACCAAGAATCCACAATGCAATTGCAAAGGATCATCCAATAGATCAAATATTGGGTGACGTAAGTAAGGGTGTTCAAACTCGCTCTCGTGTTGCTTCGTTTTGTGAACATTACTCTTTTGTCTCGTCTATTGAGCCAAAGCATGTAGAAGAAGCACTTGATGATCCGGATTGGATGAATGCGATGCATGAAGAACTCAATAACTTTACCCGGAATGAAGTTTGGACATTGGTGGATCGACCCAAAGAACACAATATTATTGGTACGAAATGGGTCTTTAGGAACAAGCAAAATGAGAATGGATTGGTCATTCGAAACAAAGCAAGATTGGTCGCTCAAGGATTTTCACAGGTTGAAGGTTTGGATTTTGGTGAAACTTTCGCTCCCGTAGCTAGACTTGAATCAATTCGAATATTACTTGCTTTTGCATCATGCTTTGATATTAAGTTATTTCAAATGGATGTTAAAAGTGCCTTCTTAAATGGTGAAATATCTGAACTTGTCTTTGTTGAACAACCTCCCGGTTTCGAAGATCCTAAAAATCCAAATCATGTCTATAAACTCTCCAAGGCGCTCTATGGTCTTAAACAAGCTCCTAGAGCATGGTATGAACGCCTTAGAGATTTTCTAGTCTCAAAAGGATTCAAAATCGGAAAAATTGATTCAACATTATTTACTAAAGTTTTAGATGATGAATTCTTTGTATGTCAAATTTATGTTGATGATATCATCTTTGGGTCTACTAATCAAGACTTTTGCAAAGAGTTTGGTGATATGATGTCTAGGGAATTTGAAATGTCCATGATTGGAGAATTAAGCTATTTCCTTGGGCTTCAAATCAAGCAACTCAAAGATGGGACTTTCATAAGTCAATCCAAGTACGTGAAGGATTTACTCAAAAGATTTGGCATGGAGGATGCAAAGCCCATCAAGACTCCCATGGCAACAAATGGTCATCTTGACTTAGATGAGGGAGGTAAATCGGTAGATTTAAAGCTTTATAGATCTATGATTGATAGTTTGCTTTATCTTACCGCATCTAGGCCCGATATCATGTTTAGTGTTTGCATGTGTGCTCGCTTTCAAGCTAATCCAAAAGAGTGTCATTTAATGGCCGTAAAAAGAATTCTAAGATATTTAAAGCATTCCTCTAGCATTGGCCTTTGGTTCCCGAAAGGTGCTAAATTTGATTTAATTGGATATTCGGATTCCGATTATGCGGGTTGCAAAGTGGATAGAAAAAACACCTCAGGTAGTTGTCAATTCTTAGGAAGATCCTTAGTATCTTGGTCATCCAAGAAATAAAACTCCGTAGCATTATCCACCGCCGAAGCCGAATATGTTTCCACGGGAAGTTGTTGTGCTCAATTGCTATGGATAAGGCAAACATTGATGGATTATGGAATTAAAATTGATAAAATGCCTCTTTTGTGTGACAATGATAGTGCCGTGAAAATTGCTAATAATCCTGTTCAACACCCAAGAACCAAGCATATAGATATTCGACACCATTTCTTGAGAGATCATGTGAGCAAGGGTGACATTGAAATTAGCCACATAAGAACCGAAGACCAATTAGCGGATATTTTCACCAAGCCATTAGATGAAGGCCGTTTTTGCAAATTGAGGAATGAATTAAATGTCATAGATTATTCAAATATTGTTTGAACCTTTGTTTCTTGCATAATATTTCTTTTTGTATTTTTATTTGAGTATTTTTATGAAATTTTTTAAAAAATCTTTATAAAAATAGCTATGATCAAAAATTTTATGTTTCTTATAGACAATAGTCTATTCTATGCATAATGATCCTTAATGATATTTATTTAAGTGCAAATCTAAGGATCATTTGCAAATAAAACCCATCTCAAAGGAAATCCAGAGCTGTTCTCGAAGCTCCAGGACAATCGGTTGAACCGGCATTATACGCACGGTACGACCGCACAGCGGAACAACCGGAGTTAAACTCGCGGTACGACTGCAAAGCGGATCAACCGGCATTATAATAACGGTACGACCGCATCTCGTGTAACCTTATCCTCTCAGCGGCTCAACCGTTCGCTTCAGTTCGTGTTCTTTCTCTCTCTCTCTCCAGCCCGAAGTGAAGACAAACACTCCTCTCAAATCCTCAAAACTCTTTGGTGTTTCTTCGATCTCTCGCTGTTTTTCGCATCTCCAGGGATCAACTCCTTCAATCTTTGAGGTAAATCCTCAGTTAATCCTTGTTCTAGTCTCACTTGAAACCCTAGAAATCTCTTGAGAATCAGTTTTAGGGTTTATCGAAAATGTTCCTGATTTCTGGTATTCTAGTTGGGCAATAGTGGCTATTTGATCTCTTGTGATAGTTGTGCATCTAGTTTATGCACTCACACCACGAGATTTCTTCAAAATTCATAAGTTTTATCTGCCCTAGAACTTGTCAGGACAATCGGATCATCCGGTTCTTGAGCGCGGAACAACCGCACTGTGGTCGTTCCGGCCATTGAACTACGGTTCATCCGATTATCCTGACAAGAAATCCAGAAAGTCAAATTCACTTCTGATAAATTCTATTCCTTGATTTCCTTTTAACTTCTCCTGTCGCTGTTTAGATGCCTAGGATGCGAGGAACAACAAGAAAAGCTATTGGCTCTTCAAGACAAGGAACATCAGCTCATCAAGACTCACCTCAAGCATTGCAAACAGGAAGGACTCGTCCTGCTGCTCCTGCTCGTCAGACTCGTTCAGTTAGACAAAAGATTGTGCATGGGAAAGGAAAGAGACCAGCTTCTGAAACTGAATCTGAAAGTGAGTCAGAAGAGAGATCAGATGAGGAGTCGAATCGAATCGAATCGAATCGAAGAAGAAGAAGCGCCTCTGCCGGATGAGAGGATGATTTGATAGACCCTCCAGGGACTCCAATTAATTTACATCTCCTCTCAGCTGATGATTATGCCATTAAGAGGCATGTAAATCAATACCTTTTGAAGAATGATTCTCTCAATCCAAAATTTCACACGGTTTTTCAAGAACAAGTCTATGAGCAGCTTTATGGACGTCACAGAAAATTTGCAGATCACAAATGGATTAGATGGACTCATATGAATACTTTGGACAAATGCAGTGGAGTTTATCAGCTTTTCTACAGAGTAGGTCTTCATGACCTCGTGGGAATAAAGCAAAATTATGATGACAAGCTCATTAGACAGTTTTATGCCACACTGTATATTTCTCCAGATCTGAAAACTTTTAGATGGATCTCAGGCACCAGAAATCTGGAAAGCACTAAAGAAGAGTTTGAAAGAGTCCTGAAGGTCAAATCTAACTCTTGGGAGAAGATTTTTGAGAGTCCTGCTTTACTAGTCCCTGTTTGGAGTAAGCACTATGACACTTCTGCTAAATACAAGCTGGGCACTATCACTGGACTTAAGCCAGAAGTGAGTATGATTAATAGGATTATTAATCATACATTTTACCCTAAAAGTGGTAATTTTGATGCAGTCAGGGGGCATGTTTGGAACATGATTGAGCATATTATGGAAGGGATAAAGTTTGATGTGGTGGATGTAATTCTTCATGGCATAGCCTCCTCCAAGAATGATAGAGTTAAACGGATTTACTATGCACCTTACATTATGGCTTTAATTATAAAGAAAATGGAGTATCGCGGTGGTTTGGGATCAGCTCATAAGCCTTATAAACCACGTGATAGTATCCCTCCTCGCCAGGACATTGAGGATGATCCAGTTGATGTTGAGGTTCCTCCGGTGGCTCCTGCTCCTGCTGAAGGTGTTCTTGCTCAAGTACTTCAAAATCAGCAAATAATTCTTAGCCAACTGCAAGAAATAAAGCTCGCTCAAACAGACTTTCGGAATGAAATCAACCATAAGATAGCTGATATGGAGTTAGTGCGCAATGATTTCCACAATGAGGTATACAACAGGATGGCTGCCATGGCGGAGAGCATCTCTGATATCGAGGATGTTATGAAGGGTCCTCAACGATACATTTACTCCCGTCGTCCTCCTCCTTCCAGGGCATCCTCTGCTTCTCCCATACCTCCTCCAGCTCCCGCTACTGAGGATGTTACTCCTGCTCCAGTCCCTGTTGATGAGACAATAGTGCAGGATCCGGCACAAGCTTCTCCTCCAGTTCAGCCTGCTCCTGTTCCAGCTTTCACTCAGGATCCGATTCAAGACCCAGCCATCGGATGCGCCTTATTTTTTTTTTGGTATTTTGATGCCAAAGGGGGAGAAGACGAGAAGAAGAGAAGAAGAAGTTATAAGAAGACTTAATTGTCTTATATGGACTTATATGTTATTTGTGTGTTTTGGATGTTTTGAAACACTGGGCTTTTTGTTATTCCTTTCGTGCTTGTAATAGTTTATAACTTTTATGGCACTTGTTAAATGATGCTTATGCTTATTATCTTAAAATGCAATCTCAAGCATTGTTATATCTCTATTTGCATTGCTTTCTCAATTTCATAAATGCAAAAGAGACTCCGTCTAAGTTTTCACAAAGATATCTACATATGCTTATCATTTACATGCACATGTTTAGGGGGAGTCTCCCTTAAAATTGAGATTAACAAGAAAAATAATTCTCAAATATTCATCTATGCTTATTGCAAGAGTTATTTTACTTGTTGAAGTCTTCAAAAGAATATACACTCCTAGTATATTCAAAACAAAACTTCTCACATATTTTTGTGTGTTGTCATCAATTACCAAAAAGGGGGAGATTGAAAAGCATCTAGGCCCCTAAAAATATTTTGGTAATTAATGATAATATGTGAATACGGGATTAACGTGTTTATTAAGTATGTGCAAGGTTTAATCGCATAGATGAACATGTTGAAGGAAAGATGCATGATAAAGGATGGTATGGTGATCTACAAGGTTTAAAGACAAGGTAAAAATAGTCTAGGATCCTCTTTTGTATTTTACCGGTCTTAGGCGAATTGGTTGGTAGACCGGATTATAGGTTAAATGCCGTACTATTAAGAGGGATCACGACTAGTAGCTTGATAGCTTGCTCTTGTGCCTTATGGATCAATTTAGGATCATGCATGCATTCAAATTGAACTTAAAATTGGATTTGAAAAACTTATGTGTTTTTTCTCTGAAATCGGTAGTACCGAGTTCTCTGAGGTTGTACTGCATGATCTTGGTTGTACTGGCGCCGTCTTGTACTACCGCTTATCGGTCGTTCAAATTTATATGGCGGTAGCATAAAAACAGAACACATGCATTTTCGCTCATCAACCTCTCTGGAAAATCGGTCGTTCCGATTTTCTGAATCGGATGAACCGCACACCGGTCGTTCCGAGTGTTATGCGGCGGTTGTAAAATTCCAGAACGCATGTATTCTCATCTGAGCAAAAACCCTGAAATCGGATGAACCGGAGTTTTGCCGGCGGTCGTACCGCTCCTCTTCTAACGGCTATTTTCAGTGCATTAAATGCAGTTAAAAAGAGCCGTTACTGTTGCTTTCTCTTAAGAGCGGTTGTACTGCACGTTGCACTGTGGTTGTACCGATTTTCGCTGGAAAATGGGAAACTTCTCCCCAATGGTTAGATTTGTTGGTGGAGGCTATAAATACCTCCCCAACTGCCCAAGGTACAATGAAAATAGCTCATTTATCATTCTTAGAACCTTGTGAGCATTGAGCATTCATTCTACTCCCAATTCACTCTTGCATTCATTGAGAGGGAGTTCAAGTGCATTCATTCTAGTTGATCCTTTGCACTTGAGTAACGTCAAGCGAAGATTGGTGATTTATTACTCTTGGAGTGTTGCCGCACTTCTAGACGGCTTGGCGGTGAAACACGGAGATCTCTTCAAGAAGAATTGTGAAGAGGCCCGGTGCAAACTTGTGAGTGGTTCGGTGTTCACCATCTCCGGAGCGGAGGAAGAACAACCATAGTGATCGAGGGAAGGCTTAATTCGTGGAGCCGGCTTGAGTGGTCAAGCTTCCTCAACGTGGACTAGTGGAGACCGGCAAGTCTTCGATACCACGGAAAAACATCGTTGTCTCATTGTGGTTATTTCTAGTCTTTACTCTTCCGCATTTATATTTCTAGCTTGTTTATTGTAATTGAATTGCCTAACTAGAAGTGTAACTTGTTTAAACTAAGTTGTTAATTGGCAAAAATTGTTAAATTGTTAAGAACTTTAAAACCTCCTATTCACCCCCTCTAGTCGGTTATCCTTGATCCTCTGAGCGGCGCTGGGAGGCGAGGAGGCGCGACGGAGGAGGCCGAGCCTTGAGGCCGAGGCGGGAGGTGGAGCAGAGGAGGCGGGCGGAGCGGCAAGGCGAAGGTGGAGCGGCCCTCACCGCCGTGGCTCGCTTCTCGGCTCGGTCCCATGGCACCGCCGGCCCGTGCTCCTCCCCTGCTTGTAGCTCGGCCTCCAGTTCTCGCCGCTGCCTCTTGGCGCGGCCCTCGCCTCAGCCCTACGCGCACCGGCTCGGCCTCCGGCCGTCGGCCGCCTCGGTCCTCCGCTTATGGCAGTGCTCATGCCTCACCTCCCTCCCTGGCTCTCCTCTTCTCCCCTCCCCTTTGTTTCTCTTCTTACTTCCTGGGAGGCGGAGCGGCGGGCGGCAGGAGGCGGCGCGATCACGACGCCGGCGTCTTGGCGTGCTGCCGTGCTAGTCATCTTTGGGCCGCCCGAGCACGGCCCGCCACACCGAGCCGTGCCGTGCGTGCCGCCCATCGTGCCTGCTTTCGAGGCCCAGCCCAGCCCGTCGTCCGTGCCGTACCAGCCCGGCCCGCCATGTGGTATGCCCTGGGCCGTGCTTGGGCCGTGCCGAACCGGCCAGGCCTCGGGCGGGCGTGGAATGGCCCGGCCCGACTCCCACCACTACTAGCGCCCTTGGACCCAATTAGATGAAGCACATAAAGAAGATGGAATTGCGTACAAGTTATTTTTTAGTGAAATCAAATTACGTACAATCAAAATGATAAAAAAAAAACTATATCAAAGTTCAACCAAAACAGCGGCATGACGGAAAAAGATGAAAAGGAGAGATGTGAGGAAAGATAATTTGTTCTTTACCCTGCACACAGACGAAACTGCGGACTCTGGTAGCCTCTTCCTTCCTTGCGACGTCAACTTGTGAATGATGATGCTTTGGTATTTACTCGCAGCGTGGCTTCAAGGGCGTAACGTTTTTTAAATACAATAACACGTAAGAGAGACACTCGTAGTGGCAGCTCTGGGATTCCGAGATTTTTTAGTGGTATATAAAAATTTTTCCCTTCTCTAATCATTGTTATTCTACTCTGATGAGGGAAAAAAAAAACCCAGCTGGTTACCGGTGATAACCGAACTTACCGGTGGGAACCAAGATTCCAAATATCGGCCGAAAAACTCCAAATTCAAATTCAAATTCAAAATTCCGACGGTTACATCCCAAATTCAAATTTATTCAGACGAAATTCGACCGAGTTTTTTCGGGATTTAACCGGCCGGTAATCATTACCGGCCTCCGAGCGGGATTTTGCCCGTAACGGGTTATCTATCCTTGACTCTGATACCCCTTCTTATGTGCAGCAACCCCTCAGATCAAAAGTAGCGTGCACGATATCAATAACAAAGTAGATTAATCTCGTAGAGAGAACCGAAATAACAATGACAAAATAATCAAGGCAAAATAGAAGGATTTGGTGAAGCTAACCTTAAATTCCTTAAGCATGGCAACAAAAGAGTACAAGGGATTATCACTCTCATAATCCTCTCGAACCTTTTAGAACCCTCAGATCCTTGCCCTATACTGAAATATAATGCTAGAGAATAACCTACCATCTAATCCTCTCGTGCGCTATCTGCTTTCCATGAGTCCCTCTTGAGTGACCTAATTTCAACAATTGCAATATTCCTTGTACAAATCTTTAGGCACTTTTGAAGACTAAGATAGTACATATACCTGTATGTACACACGGTTTTGCATTTTTCATTAAAAAAACCAAAAAAATGGTAGTTGCTATTGGTGAATGGTGACCATCGCATACGTAAGGGCAAAGTTACAAACAAGAACTTTTTTACGGTACACTAAATTTATACAGGCTATTTATTCTTTTTTATCTAGTAGTTCGTATTAGTTAGGATTTAATTATACTATACCTGTTAGTATGAGTAGTATAATTCTAAGAGAGTAGGATTGTAATTATCCATGTGAGGATCATATGACACAAGATTAATATTTTGAATCCTAGTTGGAAAAGTCCATAATACACTCATGAAAAAATTATAAATATAAAGAAAATTTTATTATATTCTTAACTAATCAATGATCAGATTTAATTTATACTACCACCATATACTACTAGTAGAATGCACTATAAAATTTCTCATAAACAATGGAGCTGGTGGCCTAGTGCTCCTGGAAAGATGCGTGGACATTTGGACATAAAAAAGGGTTAAAGTTCTTGAGAACTAAAAATCACCGGTTTATCGCATTTACACATATCCTTTCTTTTCTTTCATGAAGTTTTCCTTTTCTTAAGAAACTGTACCAGCCCTGCTCTTTCCAGAACAGAACAGGAGCTAGCAGATATTCAGATAATGATATGTACTGAAGACTGAATAGTAGTTTGCAATTATGAATCAAGCTTTCACAATTGTTCCTAGTTACTGAGTACACCTTCCTTGCACATATTTCCAACGAATCCAATTCTCTAGCAATGTGATGCACAGAGTAACTACCACTTGAGGCTGCAATTTACACCATCAAAGAGGGTCACCAGAAACCCACCTTGCAAACATAGCAAAGCATTGCCTTGGCATGTACTCTGGAGCAGTATGTCCACCACCCTAATTCACAGACCAAAATATATTATATAGGGAATTAACTTTTTCCTGATTATCAATTCATGCTGCAATCTTGATATTTGATATAGAAAACCTAGAAAGAACTCTGCAATGGAAAATTGGGAAGAGGAGAACATTTAGGGCTCCTACCTTCACAGTTGCGAATGTGAGGTTATTAGAGTATGACCTCGTAAATCTGCAAATAAGATACCTCTGGTCAGACTGTTGCAGAAGTTTCTCTTGAGCATAAGAAGTCTTTCAGTTGCAAGCCATATGATCGACAAATCAGTACTCAAAGTACTATAGCATGCAGGACAAACTAGAATTTGATTTGATGTTCAGTCAGTAGTCTGCATTACCGTCTAATACTGTATCCACGTATTTTAAACCAGTTGTTGTAGTTATAGGTGACTCACCCTGCAACTTGTCCATCGGCATACCATGGTCTCCAGTCATCCACAGTAGAGAAATTCAGAGACCTAATCCAGGCTTGCGTTCCGATGGAAGGTACCATCATGTCATGATCACCACTGTAAATCAGACTTCTGTAGCCTCTAGTGGTCACATCCAGATGGTATTTCACTGAACTTTGAATATCACTAGTGTACCGTATGTCGTAGTTGCATCTTATCCATGAAGGAACTGTTCCCTGCAATGTTAGAATAAAATTAAGGGATCAATCTTACCTTCACAAAATTGTATCTCAATTGCTAGGCTTCGTACAGAGCCTTCGGCAGGGATGTATTGTTCAAGACGCTGCTGCATCAGCTGTCTGTCATACCTTGTGGATACCAAGAGCCTCTCTTACTGTGCCATTGTTTGCCCATATTCTGGACATTGTATATTCTGCCGTCTGCGAAGAAAAATATGTAATGTCAAATAAGATTGTGCAAAAGGTACCAGTACAGAAGAAAGGCAAAGCTCCTGTGGTCATTAACTCTACACTCCGAAGAAATCTCAGACAGGTGAAGCTCTGCAGTGTAGTCTTGGAGTTGGAGTATCTCCCGTATGCCTGAATTTAGCTTCAGCTTGTATGGACGAGGGCTTGCAAAAGTGCATAGGGGCTCCAGGATGTGATTTGGGTATATGTCCTTGACACACTTTACAAAGAGACCATTTGTCACTGGAAAGTTGAATGAAAAATAATTGCTCGAAAGAAAGTACTAAATAATGTTTTATATGCACCTCATCTATGGCGTCAATACTATTTGTGCACTGAACGCTTTGGTGGCTGTTGTACTCCACGCTGCAGCTCGTCTTGTATGCCTGAAAATATCAAGACACAAGTAAAGAAACTGCTATATCTCAAAGACAAATAGAAAGCCACTGTTACTTTGTCAAATAACTCACTATTAGTGTGTAGCTATTTGCAAACATCATTGCTTACTATTACACTGTTAAGGGTATTTGTGGTATTTCTCTCTTCTAGGGTTTAGTCTTGTGTCCCCTTTGTACTATATATATATTACCCATTAGGTCTCTTGAATACATACACAATATTCATAACATGGTATTAGAGCAAAGGTTAAGATTAGACCTAGCCTCCGCTCGTCCTCCGCTGCTGCTGCCCCAGGAGGAGCGATCTTCACTCCAGGGTGGCCTCCTTCTAGCCTCGAGTCTTGTGCCGCCGGTTGCCGTTGCCGTCCCCACGCCGTGGTCCTCTGCTCGATGGATCCTCACGTGACTGGCGCCAGTTGCAAGCTGTCACCGCTTTGAGCTTCTTGGACCGCCACCGCCACCGTCCCTACTCAGATACCACACCGTCCTCGAGCTCCCCCACCGGATCTGGTTGGCCAAACCGCGGCTCTGTCCCTGGTTGGATTCAGCGCTACTCGCCCAGACCCGGCCGTTGCCTTTGCCTCGAGGTGCCGCCCAGCCTCTACCGCGACCTCGCCTCGGCTTACGCCACCCGAGCCCCAACCCCGCGTGCGCTAGAGGTCTGCTACACGTGATGCCCATGCTCTCCCGCTAGGTCTCCTGAGCCGCCGCTTCGGACGCGAGTCGTCGCTCGTCGTCTTCTTGGACTTCCGCCGCCGCCGCCGCCTCCCCGACGTCCTCTGCTGGGCGCCGCCTCCCTCCAATGCTTCGGTACTATTCATTGTTGAGCTCGGTCCAGAAAAGTTGAAAAAGGCTTTAGCTGCTGATGGTGTTGCTTCAAGCTGGGTGAGATGCACTAGTGCTTGCTGGTTGGATGAGGAGATGGGTCCTCTGCTGCTGATGGTGTTTGTTGCTAGCTATCCTTTGAGTCTTTTCTTTCTTTGCGTTGTTTTCTTCCGTTGTGTCCATCTAAGTCCGTACCATTCTATTATTGAGTTCATCTAATCCATGCGAGTCCACAGATTCATTGTCAGGCATAGAAGTATAGGATTTTTTTTTGTATGGCAGCAACCGCCGCTCTTTTCTTTGGGCCGCTACAGATCGTAGAAGTCGTTATGATGCCGCCGCTTCTCTCTTAGCCGTCACCCTCAGCTTCTAAGGCCGCCGCACTTCTTCCACATTGTGCCTCCGTTACGTTTCTTGTGCACTATGCCGCCACTATCTTGGGTTTCGATATACACCGACATGCTTCTATCTATTCCTCTCCGGTTTGATTTGACTGCTTTTTCTATTCCTGTCAGTTTTATCATCTTCTTCGTTCTGTTGCCGCGGTCGACTTTGCTCCCGCTTGTCTCTACTTCGTCAGCCCCTATATCTTGTGCTTTATGGGTTGTTTCATGACCCCAGATAGGAGAACTTTTGATACTCGATATATTTTCGAAGAGCTGCACGCTATGACGACATTATCAAAACTCGGACCCTTTCCAAATGCAATGCTACTGTATACGCCTTACATTTGAGGGAGAAGGGGGGGTGTAAAAAGGTATTTGTGGTATTTCCTTTTTATAGAGTTTAGTCTTGTGTCCTTTTTGTACCTTATATATATTGCCCATTAGGCTTCTTGAATACATACACAATATTCATAATATACACATGACACAAATGTTGTGCTTTTTTTTTTCTCTGCCAAAGAGGCAGAACTGTGGAGGCAAAATACTAGTGTGATTTTATTCAACACATGTAGTAGTGACATTTTGCAAAGGAATAACATATTATAATTACTCACTGAAAATGTTTGCACATTTTCAGCCGTACAATGAACTGTGCAGATTACAACCTGGACCAAAAAATTGTGAATTTAATAATTGAAATATAATTTAACACTTGGGGTTATGGATCCAAGTGGTAGCTAGTAAGCTCTACTTTGATTTGGAAAGGACAGTAAGCGTGTCCAATCTGCAAAAACTCAGCAGTACTTTGATTTGGAGGATGCTATTCAATTTTACCTCGTACATTTCGTCAGATATGAGACCCATTCCATGAGCAAATGGAATTTTCGATGGATTATCAATGTTGCCATCTGTGACTGGATTGCCCACAAGGTAGCCCTGGTCATGATATGTCAGATTATTAGGGCGGAAAGCACACTAATCTAACTTGTAAAAAGAAATTACTTCATAAACCAAGATATGAATATAAACATGACAACTGTGCTCCATTAGCAAATGGTAGGATCCCCAAACCTTTAGATTAAGAGCTGGTTCATTGCCGACTTGTTTACCTGAAAGAGTCACTGATTAAGTTTTTCACAAAGCAAAATGTGTTTATATAAAAAAACTGAAAGGTGTGAGAGGTCACCTCTGGCAATTTCAGAGGTGACGGTTGGCACAATCATACCACAGTATGAATCACCGGCAATGTAAAGAGGATTTGACAAGAATTCCGGGTGCTCGTCAAGCCACTGCAAAATTAGAAAGGTGGGAACTAGAACTGATTTTAGCGTGATTAATGAGGGCTTAATTTGACAAGCATTTGTCTTCAGTTAGTGTACAACATTAGTGGTTGGGACTGATCAAAGGCAGGAAGTCTGACCTTTGAAAGGAAGATGAGGATTTGGTTGACAGCTTTGGTGTCACTTGAGCTGTATCCTTGCTCTGTTTTGGAATATGAAAAACCAGTTCCTACTGGGGAATCAAGAAAGATTACATTGCTCACCTAAAATGTGCAAATTAAGGAGGATCTATTAGCGACAAGTTGCATTGATTTGTTCGTTCGTTCGTTCGAGAGATAGAAATGGGTCGTTGAATCAAATTAACCTTGGTCCAGGAATCTGGTTTGTAGACCAACTTAGGCAAGCCATCGACGTAGTCGTGAAGGTCGAAACTGAGAGGGCCTGCATATATATCTTACGAGTTTGGACAAGGTTGATTTGAGATCATAAAAGGTGTGTATATCTTTGGGTATAGAACCAGGCAATACATGAATGGAGCAACAACGACGACAACAACAACAACATTGATGTTAGACGTATGAACAAGTCCATGCAGTATGTATGTATGTATGTATGTACTCTGCAGTAACACCTCAAAAAAGCACTTGGCTTGAAGGTCAAATAGAGTTCCTTTTTTCCTGCTCTTCCAACAACCGCATAATCAAAAGCGAAGTAGTAGCATTTGACGATGGGCACAGAGGCAAATTAAGACATTCTTCCTTTTCTGCTCGATCGGTAAGGGGGGAGAGAGAGAGAGAGAGAGAGTACCGATCTCGTAGACGAGGCCGGAGAAGGCGGAGCATCCGGGCCCGCCCGTCAGCCAGAGCATGAGCGGGTCCTCCTCCGGGTTCCTCTCCGACTGGATGAAATAGTAGAAGAGGCGGACCCCATTGCTCTCATCCACCTCCACATACCTCAAATAACAAGTCGAACAGAACCTGAGGAATCGTCAATCCGAATTGCATATGAATGATCCTTAATAACTAGCCTACCCTGTTTGGAGTTGGAAGGGGAGGGGTCCACGGAAGCCAGGCAGATGGGTGATGATGCTCTTGTTGCGAATATATTGCTGGGTGAAGCTGGATGAGGAAGAAGACGCAGAGGACAGGCAGCAGCAGCAGCAGAAGAGGAGGAAACCAACAAGCAGTGTGAAGCTACAACAGCTGCGCCGCCGGCTGATGTGCGTCGAGGCAACCGCCGGCCGGCTGTCGCCTCTTCTGCTTCCTTCTCTTCTCGTCATTGTGCGTTCTTTTCCTTTCCTCCTCGGCTTGTCAACTGAAGAAAGGAAAGGAAGAAAAAAAAACAAGAAATAATACTTACGTTCAGAGTAGGAGTGAAAAAAAAAACCCATCAAGTCTTGTTTGGATACAGAGGAATTAGAACCAATCTTTTCGGATTAGAAAGAATTTTAGTTCAAATTTTCAGTAAATCTGAAGGGATTGAATTGGATCACAATGTAACCAAACAAGTTCTTAGTGAGACTCGTTGACTCGATTCAAAATTACTCTAATTATACTCATTAATTGGTTAAACATTGAAATGAGTTGACTTCGAATGAAATTAGATTTCGCTCTGGCTCAACTTATTAGCTCGGTTCTAAAAATATTTCCAAACTATAAATAAAATAATATTAAATTAAACTATATTAATTTCATAAAAAACTCATAAGACAAGTATTTAGCTCAACATCCACGACCCTAGTTCAGAGTATCGTTTTTACACGCGATCGAGCACGTTCTTCTAGCAATAAATCCGTACACGAAACCTACCTACCTATGATCGCCCCTGCACCTGGTACAAGTAGTGGATAGCAGGATAGCAGAGTTCCTCGTTCATTAGGCACGGTTTTGCGACGACATATCTCTTCAGAGCGAATCAGAAAAAATAACACCGCGGACATAGCGTGGGTGACATGTATATCGCCTGCCGCATATCCACACGACAGCTGCCTATCGCGCTCTCGGGCCGCTGCAGGAGCCGGCGCAGCAGCATGTGAACACATTGATGAACAGTGACAAGCAGTAGCATGAACAGTGACACCATGCCTGCCGCGGTCTGGGTTGGCGGAGGCAGGTGATCTGTCGCAGCAAAAGAGCATGGTCGGGATATTATTTTTGTTATTTTGTTTGCGGAAGAGTAGGTTTGCTATTCGATAAAATCGTGTCATTTCAAAAAAAAAACGACAGGATTGTATTCATACCTCATAGGAGGCGGAGGATGAGTAGATTAATTTGACTGGAGTATTTCTGTGATGCAGGTCCTGCACGCCGTCTACTTTTTAATCCGCTTTGGAATAAGCCGCTACTACTACTTGCTAATAATACTAGTAGACGTGGATCACAGTAAATCAAGATGTTCTATATAATATAATGGTCGACTAGGAGTATGTAAGCAGAGTTTGTCATCAACGTATTATATTACTCGTCCACGGGGGCAGACGAAAACGTCGGTTTCACTAGTACTCCTAGCTCGGCTTTGCTTCTGTCTTCCTTGCCCCAGTTTGTTTTTCTTCCCTGCACTACATATATTCTTCCCATGAGATTACAGCCTACGAAAAAGTTAATTACAACCAACATATGTGACTGCTGCAGCTTGTAGTATCTGTTAATGGACAGCTCATGCATATAGAAAACTTCAACACCAAGGACAAAACCTTGCCGCCGTCGGATCCAGAAAAAAGGGCTCAGATCAACCGCCTATATGACATGGTTCGGTATGAATGCATCACTAGAAACTTCAAGTACCAACGCAACTGTTAGCCAAGCACCTGGGAATACCGACACAGTATGCATGCATGTCACCCCATGCTAAATATGTTAAACCGAAAAAACAACTATAAGGGGTGAATAGGAGTTCCGCCTATTTTTTATTTTGATCGGATTGAACTCAATTTTCTCTCTACTAGCTATGAGAGCTACGAAGATCATCGAACAAACACAGCAAATGTCTTGTATTGAATCTAATCGAAACCCCGAAATACAACAACTAAAAACAGCAAAAACTCAAATTAAAACGACACAAATGGTAGCAGCGGTGAACAGTAGCGGTAGTACCGGTGAACAACAGTGGTACTATCAGTGAACAGTAAATCAGCAGGTACTATCAGTGAACAGTAAATCAGCACAAAACCAAAAAAACAAAATCAGCTTAACTTTTGATTCGATGATCCAAATCCCCTCAAATTTCGACCATAGTTCATCAAGAAGGTCAGAAACCTATTCCAATCGACGATCGGGAAAATCGAAGCCAAGGTTCCATGAATTTCATAGATGAGGGAAGGAGGGCACAAGAACCTTGAAAAATCAAACTTTGACCCTAGAACTTGCTCGTCGATAAGAAATGGTAAAGATGATCCTAGATGCATTCCCACATGTCACAGCAAGTACGATCTCAGCAAGAAACTAAAGGAAAACTAAAAGATCACCAAAAACCCAAAAATCACCAAAAGAGAGCAAGAATAAGAAGAGACTCATCTTAAAGGATCTTGCTTGAATTGATTTAATATTGAAGTTAGTTTACAACCACTCCACCGAAGAGGACAAAAGCTCAACACTTGAGCACACAATCAATTCATCTCTCACAAACTCTAGCCTCAACTACTCCAAAATCCCCAAAACATAAATTATAGTTTCTCACTTGGAAGGACATGGGAACTCCACATCTGGACATCCCCTTATATAGTGGAGGCTAGGCTATGCGAGGAAACCCTAATAGGCACTCGTTAAGCCCACATACAAATGCGTCTACACTCACGCACGCTTCTCAAAGCGGATAATGAACCGGGCTTCCCAAATCCGTTTCTTCATGATCTTTAACTTTATTTGACCTAAACTACCTCTCCTTACGTCATCTTACGCTGCGGTTTAGCCAAAGGTCATCAAGGCGGTATTTTGGTGAAATTACCAAAATACCCATTCTCGATCCTTCTCCGAAGACCCAGTCCAATCTTCATGAAGCAATCTCATGCTTCGCCACTTGTAGGTTGATTAACGGCTCTCTTTATGTCGGCAAAGTCTCTCCCATCTGGCTCCCACCGAAACTACCATGGCACTTGCACCAACCCTCGCCGCTTGATGCAACCTGTCGCACCGAACTTCTCGTTCGATCATCCGTGTCCATTTTGCGCCATGCTTGAGTCCACTGACTTCACCCGTCATCCTTGATCATTCTAGACCTCAGCTCTCCAAGCCTAGTCCTGATCATCCTCACCGTTAACCATCGTTGACCTCCTAGCCTCTTGCACAATAATATACCAAGAAATCGATTTCGGAAACAAGATCTTCGCAACTTGACCCACGTTAATCAAAATATGCATCATACAACATATATGCACTGAAACCCATAAAATTAACCTAACCTACAAACATCACCGCCAAGCTGGCCAGCGAATAGGGCAAAACCGGTCACACTGCCATAAAGGCCGGTCTGGCCACCTACTGCCTGACAGCATGAATTTCGTCGAAAACGAGTGTTTTGACAAACCCTCAACACCATTTCCAATTGTATCATCATCCTAAGATCATGAGTATATCCCCATGATATCCACAATCTCCCCCCTTGATTAACACATTGATAATTTCCCAAAAAATGAAAGTTTGAGGTTTGAAAACGAAAAATCTCAACGTTTTTGCGCAAAGGCACAACTTGGTCCAAAAGCAAGAGAACGCAATGAAAATGACCAAGTTGACTTCAGATTAGCATAGGCAAGTGGGATAAGACAAAAGAGAGCAATAAAGCTTTAATTTCCAAAGAAGAGTAAAAAATCTCACGTAAGGTCCATATGAAAAAAGAACAATTGTTCAATTTTGACCTTGTATCATTGTGAGGTTCCAAGAATTGCAATTCAAGTTCAGAAATGGCAATAAAGATCATAAGAATGCAAATTAGATGCTCACCCTCACTATGATCATCATTTTTCAAAAAATTTCATTTTCTCCATTTTCTCCAAATAGTTCCCCTTTTAAACATTTTTTTTTCTATATCTTCCCCCCTCCCCCACTTGACAATGGAGTCATCAAGGGATTACATCTTCCTCTCATCCAGCGATGACAAATGTAGAAATGAGAAAGAAGCATAAGAAAGAGCATGTATGAAATGCAATGGAGTGACTTTATTTTTTATATTTTTCAATTTTTAGCACAAGAAGCTTTGGAGATTACCCAAAAGAACAAGCTAGCATTTCTATTATAACTCAAAACACAGCAAGCATGAAAGTCCTATCAAGATCATGTTAAAATATGTATATCAAAGCTAAGCTAGAAGGCTCAAAATGAAGCGATGAAATTTTCACAAGTTAAGCAAAGCTTAAAAAATAGCAAGTTCATCAAAAGGGATCCTAAAGTGAGAGTTGCCTTGTCAGAATGTCAATGTGAGATCAAGAAGCTAACAAAGACAATTGTAGAGACAAAAAAGTCCCAAAGCAATTCTAGAGACAAAAAAGTCATAAAGTGAATCATTTTGCTCAAGATACCTCAATCACCCAATTTTTTAACAACAATTTTTCATTTGCAATGAATATTAACGTTGATTAAAGGTCTATCTTAGTGAAGAAGATCTCGAACTAGGAGCCATCCACAAACTCTTTCTAAGCTTCAACCGGGGCGATAAATCTTGAGGTTCATGTTAATTTTTGACAAGCAGTCCCTATGAGATCGTCTGGATCATCAAACTATCTTCCCTATGAGATCGTCTGGATCATCAAACTATCTTCAAGTTCATGTCTTTGACATGCAGTCTCGTGAGAATAATTTGGCAGAATTTAATTACATGAGAACCATAAAAATTTTCTTTTGCACAAGAGCAATTTCAGATTCACAAAGGAACAAAAAGCTCAAATGATATTCAATCCTAGATTCAAGAGCTAACAAAGCAATTTTGACATGGCCAGTGTCACAAAAAAATCACTAATTATGCAACTAGCTAAAAGATCCACAAATTACAACTTTCAGTTCAAGTTGTCTTAAAGTTCTAGCTCATTAAGTAAAGACTAAGCTACACATGTGAAAGCATGATAATTATAGCAAGTCAAAGAACTAAACATGGAACTAAGAATTGAAATACTAAAGCTTGAAAGGGTAATAAGCAAAGCTTCACCAATTTAAATGACAAGTAGTAAAGCTTATATTACAATGCATCTTTTTGTTATTTTCATATGAATGCAATATAATACAATGAGATGCAAGAAAAACTCAAAAGCCTAAAAAGATAAAAAAAAGATTGGAAAGTTCAGAAGAAGATCAAGGAAAGATCAAAAGAGCACCAACTCCCGCTCAAACTAACCCATGGGGGTAAATTACTCCTAACTAGTTCCACAAGGTGGCAAACCTTGTTGGGTCTAATTGCTTGGTGAGGATATCAACTAGCTGAGCCTCGAACTCCATAAATTCTAGCACAATATCACCCTTCTCTACATGGTCTCTAAGAAAGTGATAGCGAATATCAATATGCTTGGTCCTAGAATGTTGCACAGGGTTTTCAGCAATATTAATAGCAGAAGTGTTATCACAGAGAAGAGGAACACTAGCAAAAGCTAAACTATAGTCCTTAAGGATGGACACCATCCATAGAATCTGACTACAACAACTAGCGGGAGCTACATTGTAACATCCCAAATCTAGGTCTGGGTTTCAAATGTAAGAAAATGAGTAGAAATTAAAACTTTTCTTGCATCTTGAAGTTTTTGAATAATTCTGTAATTGTTGTAAAGGAATTATGGGAAATCAAAAACCAAAATCTCCTGTTGACTAAAGTCATGATCTCTTTAAAACTTTTTGGGAAAAGTTTGTAATCAAACCCTAGAACAATCCTTATAGAATTTCTGGAGAAAAATGTTTTACATAAAAACCTCTAGAAAGTTTATACAAGGTTGATCCTAGAGTCAGCAACCTCCATTTAAAGTTTCAGAAGTTGTGGAGTTGTTTTGCTATCTCTAGTGATCCTTCCAAGTTTTAGCTCATTTCAAAACCCTGAGTTAAACCAAGAAAATCAAAAGTCGAATATCAAGAGCATGCACTTAAAATAATTTTTGGGAAGAATTTACTTCAATTAAAACTCTGGAAATAATTTATTTAAATCTTATAATATTTATCAGGAATAAATATAATTTTTCCCAAATTTTTGGAGCTAAACTCAATCCACAGAAAATTCAAACTTAATTCAATAACCTATTGTAAGTTTGAATTTAAAATAAGAAAATAACTCATGAACAATGAGATTTGAAATTTTATTTGGTCACTAGATAACCCCAGGAACTCCTCCAAATATTTTTAGAATTTATAGATTTTATTTGCTATTTATAAAGCCTCAGTCAAACCTATTGAATTTCGGTCAAACTAAATTTAAAAACCTTGGGCTCAGATCACAGCATCGGCTCGAGTCGTCAGACTTGTTCGACCGAGCGAACTTGTCTGCACCGCACCAGCCTTGCGCATCGTGAACCATCCGAAAGTGCTTTCATGAAGACCCTTCGATTTTGATCAACGGTCACAACTCGACCCGGTCATTTAAACATCGACCTAGGCTTTTCTCATGGTGTCGCTGGCGAGTGGAGCCCGCTAGCCAGACCTCCTTTCTCCACGTCGCGGCCGCGCCTTCGCCACCTCGCCTGCGCGCACCATGGCGTCGTCGTCGCCGTGCGTCACCTTCAACGGCTAGAAACCCCAATTTGCGTCGCTGTCAGTTTTCCGCCCTCAGTGCCGCGGTTTCATATGCCCATACTCTCTCTATTTTGCTCCAACTCCACCTCACCATTTTGAGCGCTCATCCATTGCAAATTTTATGCCTCACAACAGCTCTTTGTTTTTCCCTAAGCCACATATCCCCTTCTTTCTTTTCTCCACCGTTTCCTTAACTACTAAGTCTACAGCCTTGTTCCCCCTGGCCATTCCCCCTTTCTTCCTTGCTCCACCAAATGGAGCCAAGCTCCTGGCCTTTCTTCCACCTCCCATCTCCCCTGGTGGTTCTCCATCCCGGCGTCTCCTTCCCCAACCCGCCGCTTCCCCATGGCGCTGCTCCTGCCGGCCATGGCGCCACCCCCACTCCAGCTCCTCCCTCCCCCTTAGCGTCGGCCGCCTCCACCACCCGTCCCCGGCCAGGCTCTGGCGCCGTCCTCACCCACCGCGTCAGCCACCTCCTCCCACCGCCGTTCTTGCAGCTTTGCCTCCTCCAGCCCAGCGCCGCCGATCTCATCGCGCCGCCCATGGTGCCACCTCCACCATCTCCGCCGCCTCGCCCACGCCGGATCCGCCTCGCCCCACGTTGGATCCGCTCCCTGCCGCCCAGCCCGGTCGCCTACACCACCCACCGCCGCCCGGATCTGCCCAGCTTCCTCCCTCCGCGGCCCCAGCTCGCCTCCTCCTAGCACCTCCCAGCCCGCCGCCGACCGCATCTCCTTCCCCGGTCTACCGCCACCATGGCCACACCTCCGGTCGCCGGCTCTGTACCGTCGTCGCCCCCTGGTGCCTCCTGCCACCAGATCTGCACCTCCCCCGCGCCTCTCGGCCCGTGCGCCGCCCGACCCGGCCGGCTCCTTCCACTTCTGCCGTCGCCTCGCTCCTCCACCGAGCCGCCTGAGCTTTGTCGCCTCGCCTGCCCGGCTTGGTTGCTCCACCGCCACCTCCCGGCTGCTCCTCCCAGATCTGTCCGGCATGGCCGCCGACCCTCCGGCCACGGGCGACAAGCCCTTGCCGAGCAGCCTTTGGTCCCTCCTCCTTGCCCTCTATGTGTTTGTGTGTATGCCTCAAAGAATGACTCTTGTTTCCCTACAGTGGAGCTCGCCTCGGCCACCCCTGTCCCTTTCATCCGCTCCAACCGCCGTCAACCCTCCTCGCCGACGGCCGAGCCACTTGGCCATGATGTTTTGATTCACGCCATTCATCCACTTGTTAGTGCAGCTTTTTTTCTATACACTTTATGCTCTCCTCTGTGTATGTTTGATGTTGATGAGTATGTTTGGTGCTCTCCTCTGTGCATTCCCTACTGATTAGTGGAAAGAGTTGTTGCCATGTATTCTTTCTCTAACTGCAGATGGAGACCTTATGCTGTTGTCAAACACTAGGATTGTCATTTAAGTCAAGCGTGTGAGATTTTGGTATTGTTTAAGTTTGGAAGGAAGTTAGTTCATAGCTTTTTAATTCAAACAATCCTGTGGTATAGGTTAATTGGTCAGTAGTCTTTTGTTTGAAATGAAGAACAGAGAAAGATTTAAAACGAAATCATGTATGTCATTGAACCCATTTGGTAGGACCCCCCAATCTTCTTGCTAACTAATGTTATGAATGTCAACTAGCACTCACAATTGTAGTAGCTAATCTGTTAGTGGAAGTTTGAGTTAATAGCACTTAAGTCCAGAGAACCTGCTGTTGTAGGTTACATTGCTGTTGTAGGTTACATAAATAATAGTCTGACAAGTCTCAGATTTTTAAGGGAGCTATTAACCTGACTAATTCTTGTAGTTAGAATTTAATTCAAATGGTCAATTGACTTTCTTCTAGCAGCAACTTCCAAATATGAAAAACCAAATTGAAGTTAAATTGTCAGAAATCAGCACAGTCCAACCAAGACTTGGTTTTAAATTGTTAATGAAAGTAGGAAGGATAATGCTAGTAGTAGGTCATCATACATATGTGCAGCCTTGTATGCTATTTGGATGTTTAGTAGCTGGCAGTAGGGCTCATTCCTTTAAGTTGGTTAGTAGAAGCATGATTAAATCACTTAACTAGTAAGTACAATTTCTTAGTAACTAGCTCTTGGTAATTCAATCCAAAAGGGTAAAATTTATCTTAAGTCAAGAATTGAGTTGTTAGTTGAAATCACTTATAGGATCAAACATCTTTTGCTAACAAACCTTCTTAGGATAGTAAGATTATGAGCTATTGTTTTAATCATTTAACAAATTTGGAGTATGAATTGTAGAGGAAGTTTAGTTAGCAGTCAATCATTTTGAAAACCAATTCTAGAGAGATAGAGCTAACTCTTATATTTTAGCAAATGAATTAGAAAGTATAATTGTTATCTTTTAGCATTTAATCTATAAGAGTGAAATAATTGTTAAGCCAAAAAGTTGGGTTATTGTTAGTAAATCAACATTAGATCTTATGCCATAGCTTTAACTTTGCAAATTTGTAAGAAATTCTTATGAACACCTGTTAAACTAAAATCTTCACCCAATTGCATCAAAAATCTTTATCTACCTTCTGTATTTATTTCTTATTTGTTGGAGACTTTTTGGAGTTCTCGTGTTTATTCGCTGTTTCTCGCTTTGGCAGTTTTTATCGTTAGATGACGTTGATTGCAAGAGTGATCCTCTGCAGCATATTGAGCATCTCTAGCAAGGCAAAGGCAAGCAGTTTGATCATATCCCGTTAATCCCATTACTTTCAAAGTCTAATACTTTGTTTAACTTGTATGTATGCATGCTTTTGTGTCAAAGTAATTTTATCGTTTAGAGGTAGCTATTCCTATTGCATTGTTGCCCTTAAACTGTTATCCCCGCCACAAAACCTAAGTTATTAACATCATTTGGTGAATTAGAGCCGGTGATTTAATAATGCTCTTTTATTGTCTTTGCGGTGTGATGCTTAGAAATGCTTAGATAACGGTAGAAATGGGCGGTTGTCGACATTATGTCGATGACCTTGATCACACAAACATTATTATTCCATTATGTCCATCTCTTGTGCTTTGTTACTTTGTAAACAAATAAAACGAAAATGAAAACAAAATTGTTTCATGACTTGGGCACAATGGATGTTGGTGTGACATATTGGGTGTGAATGGAATGGTGCCTAAGTCTCCAAGGACCAAGTTACTTGTGTCACTAAGCCAAGCGCTTTTGCGTGCTAACCACACGAGGGGGATATGGGACCTCTCTTGGCTAAGTACTTTGGGAGGTGTTAATTATGGGTCGCAGGTGGTTAAAACTATTTTTAT
Source organism: Phyllostachys edulis (assembly GCA_036346405.1). NCBI lineage: Eukaryota > Viridiplantae > Streptophyta > Magnoliopsida > Poales > Poaceae > Phyllostachys > Phyllostachys edulis. Next base: position 1,079,484 of record CM070564.1, read on the forward strand.
AAGGGGAAGAGCACTCGCAGTTGCTTAGGCTGGGCCGGTGTCTCCTATCCTTCGGGTTGTCGCGACTCATAATTAGCATCATTCATTGGAAATGCCTCGTAGGACTTAGCCGTGCCGGCATACCAAAGGAAGTGTGCTTAATCTAGTGGCAAAAAGGCGGTCTGGCGTGTGGGTACATTGGTACACCCCTGCAGGGTTAAAACTATTCGAATAGCCTCGTCCTAGGTTATGGACATGCTTGGTAAGGTCATGCAAGAACTAGACCACAACATTTAATTAAAACTTGATGGGTTAGTATGAATGGATGTTCATACTATTGTTGTGGTGACTATTGGGTTAGTCACTTCTAGGTTGTCTTTACTGTTGTTATTATTATTGTATCGTTGTTATTTCAACATTTAAAAATGCTTTGTCAATTGCTTTAAATCTATTACATTATTGCAAATGAAAACTTGCTTTATGCTAAAATGAGCCTAAAGCCTTCCACTTAAATAAAGCTTGCATGTAGCATATGTATAGGTCTGTTACCTTTACACGTCAGTCTTGCGAGTACATTTTTGTACTCATTTGCTTTGCTTAATTTTAATTGTTGCAGAGGAAGAGGTTGATCCCCAAGGGATTAACTTTTGTGAGTGATCTTCGCTTTGACGACTAGCTGGCGGCCCGGTCAGTTTGCCTTGTGGGGTAATGGCAAACCGGTTGGCTTTTGTTTATCGCCATCTTATAGCATATTTTTGCTTCCGCTGTTATTTAAGTTTTAGCTTGTGTGGCCGGTTGGCCTTGTTGTAATAAAATCTCTATTCTTTATGTCTTTTGTTAAGTTTGTGCTTCGTTTCTATGTTTGTATGGAATTGATGCATGATTTTGTAAAAGGGTGTGTATACAGCACTTCTGGGATGTATACATTTTCCCGAGGCACGGGATATTTGGTTTGTGATACTAGGGTCAAGTGGATGGCTAAGTATTACAAGTTAAATACCCTGGGGTCTCACAAAGTTTGGTATTAGAGCCGTACTGGCCGTAGAAACCCTAGCTTGGTCGTCTTTAGGATGTTTTGAAAAACTTAATTTCAAAATATCAAGTGGTTTATAAAAGCTTAAGTAAGTTCTCAGATTTTACTCCTTACCTATATTAGCTTGCTCATCTCATCTTGCTCTCAATTGAGTTTTAAAAGTTGTTTCCTCTCTTCCTCTCAAAAGATAGTGTATCGTTTAATTCGGGTTTGGGGAACCAATGAGATTGGCGAATTGAAGTGTGAGCTGCCCGTTTCAAGGTTTTGAAGTTCTGGAGTCAGTGATTCGACGAGGAGCTTGGATGCGAAATCTGGACAGCAAGCATCAAATTTCCAGACAGCAATCTCAAAGGTTTCTAAATAAGATAGATAATGAGAGGATAATTCAACTAAAACTTGTGGGAGTAAAAGGGTAAGATGTGATATTAGTTGGCTAAGTATCTAACACCCTTTAGGTGGTATTATTCTGCTCTTTATATGTGATTAAATTTCGAGTTGCGTTCCGATTTTTGTCTTCTCAACCGATTACTCGTTCATTCAATACGAGTTAGTTGTGTCGGGAAGTTGATCTTTTGATCTTGTGTTTTCCCTTGCTGTTTTTGTTTCTTCTTTATTATGCTTTCTATAACTTCTTTCATTCTGCTTGTTTCATTTAGTTTACATTTATTATCATCCAATCTATTATTAACTCTGTACTGTCTATTTTGTTAGCTTTCGGTTAGGGTGATGTTCTATTCCCCTAGTAGTTGGCGTTCCTTTTCGCTTTCTTTAAGCCTCTAGTCTTCGGGTTCGTGCTAACCCATCTCTTAGTAGCTAGATGTCTAGACAGATCAGAAGTGGTCTAGATCAGCCAGTTGGCTGGGATAAAGATCTCCTTGGCTCCCACTGTCTAGACACGACCCGTAAGCGCCTCCGCTCTGGCAAATGTTACAAATCTTGGTCCCTCTGCCCTAAGGAGCGGCGAGTTTTTCCTATCTGCTATCGCTATGGTGAGGAAGGACACTATAGCGACCAGTGTACTTCTGCTTGTCCAAACTGCGATGAAAACCACCTACCCAGAAATTGCCCGTCTGCCTCCATCACTTATTTCTTCTGCAACCTCAAGGGCCATTATGCGAATAATTGTCCTAAGAAAATTTCAGCAATCCCTCGTCCTCCGCAGGCCAAGTGTTAACCACGTGCGCCTGCATCTCAGCAAGGTGGCCTCCGTAATGTAGTCGAGGTCACGTGCTTCTATTGTGACAAGAAAGAGCACTACGCCAACAATTGCCCTGTGAAGCATCAAGATCACAAGGTTGCTCATGGTCAAGTCAACTCCACCTCCGCCAAGGAAGCACAGGAGGCGCCTGACGTCAGGTTGGGTAAACTTCTTGTCAACTCTCGTCCTGCTTCTACTTTATTCAAATCAGGAGCTTCTCATTCTCTTGTATCTAAGTCTTTGGCTCCTTTGCTTGTCCCGTTGCTCATTCACTCTCCCGGTTCGGAGTTGAGAGCTGGATCCGAGTGTCGAAATGTCCCTGTTGAAATCGAGAAAGTGGAATCCATGCCAAGAATTACATCTAAACCTGTGCAAACCATTGAAATGGATTGGTTGTCTCCACATATGGGAAAAATCAATTGCGCCAGGAATCTCCTCTACTTCACAAGTCCCTTCGGTGAGCAGGTTCGTTTTCGCCGAAGCTGCAAGACCGCATCTTTTCGCTCTTAAATGCAAAGCCGGCTCTGGATATTCGTGAAGTTCCAGCAGTGTGTGACTTCATCGATGTCTTTCCCGAAGATCTTCCGGGGATGCCTCCCGTTCGAGAACTCGAGTGCGTCATCAAGTTGGTACCCGGTACCGCCCCGATTTCAAAAGATCTACTCGTTTACATCGAACCCCAAGAAAATAATGATGTCATCTGGGTTGTCATCGATCGTGTGACGAAAGTGGCACCATTCCTTCCCTATACATCTAAGGGCATCACAGACCTGTTGTTGCCTCAAACTTCCGTGGCCTAAATAGCCATAATCCCTTTAAGAAACTAGTTACAGAGGGATGACTCCGTATAACTAGTTAACCGGCTAAGGTCTCGTTCGTTAGTGGAGTAACCAGACAAATTGCTCCACCAACTAAGAACGACCATAGTCCCTCTAAAAAAAAACTAGCTGCGGAGGGATGACTCCGCATAGCTAGTTAGCAGGCTGAGATCCCATTGTTAGTGAAATTAACCAGACAAATCGCTTCGGAATTAACCAGACAAGTTGTTCCGGAATTAACCAGCAAATCATTCCACCAACTAATAATGGCCATGCACCACCACCCATAGAATCAAGAAAGAGCTCTCAGTCTGTCAATCCTTGTTATATCTGGACCTGATAAGTTTTCCCCGTGTCGACTAAAGTGACACATTTTCTGCCGATCAAAACCAAGATTCGTACCGGTCACTTGGCTGAGCTTTATGTCTCAAGGATAGTAAGCTTGCAGGGTGTACCGAAGACGATCATTTCTGATCATGGTTCCATCTTCACTTCTCAGTTCTGGCATAGCTTGCGATCAGCTATGAGATCTCGTCTTTCCTTCAGTTCAGCTTACCGTCCTCAACTGATGGTCAGACCGAAAGGGCCATCAACATTTCGTCGTTATGGGCAAGTTAGCTCCTCGATATGTGGGTCCTTACCGCATCATCGAGAAGAAAGGGGCTGTCGCCTATAAGTTGAAATTACCTACTGCACTTGAGGGGGTACATGATGTTCCATGTGTCCTAGTCAAAGAAGTGCCTCCGTGTTCCAACCAAGGAAGCTCCGTTGGAAACTCTTGATGTGTATGAAGATAGGTCAGAATCGTGACCTAACGAGAAGCAATACAATAAAACAAATCAAATAAAATCCGGCTCGACAAGGAACGAGCTGGGAACAATATGCCAGTAAATAAAGTGTTGATTGGACTGAACAGAGTTTGAGAATTAGATCCAAGTACAACAAAAATATTATAAATGGATAAAGAATCGTAAAGGAAGGTTCGCATCTTTGAAGAAGCTGAATGAAGAGCAAGGAATCGTACCATCAAATTCCTTAAAGTTCAGTGTTTGAATCATTCCGAGGATGAAGCCTCTTGGGGATGAGAAAATTGTCTGCGTGCGGACTACCCCTCCTTCTTCCCCGACTGAGCCAAATCTTGGGACGAGATTTTTGTAAGGGGGGTAGGTTTTGTAACATCCCAAATCTGGGTCTGGGTTTCAAATGTAAGAAAATGAGTACAAATTAAAACTTTTCTTGCATCTTGAAGTTTTTGAATAATTCTGTAATTGTTGTAAAGGAATTATGGGAAATCAAAAACCAAAATCTCCTGTTGACTAAAGTCATGATCTCTTTAAAACTTTTTGAGAAAAGTTTGTGATCAAACCCTAGAACAATCCTTATAGAATTTCTGGAGAAAAATGTTTTACATAAAAACCTCTAGAAAGTTTATACAAGGTTGATCCTAGAGTCAGCAACCTCCATTTAAAGTTTCAGAAGTTGTGGAGTTGTTTTGCTATCTCTAGTGATCCTTCCAAGTTTTAGCTCATTTCAAAACCCCGAGTTAAACCAAGAAAATCAAAAGTCGAATATCAAGAGCATGCACTTAAAATAATTTTTGGGAAGAATTTACTTCAATTAAAACTTTGGAAATAATTTATTTAAATCTTATAATATTTATCAGGAATAAATATAATTTTTCCCAAATTTTTGGAGCTAAACTCAATCCACAGAAAATTCAAACTTAATTCAATAACCTATTGTAAGTTTGAATTTAAAATAAGCAAATAACTCATGAACAATGAGATTTGAAATTTTATTTGGTCACTAGGTAACCCCAGGAACTCCTCCAAATATTTTCAGAATTTATAGATTTTATTTGCTATTTATAAAGCCTCAGTCAAACCTATTGAATTTTGGTCAAACTGAATTTAAAAACCTTGGGCTTGCACTGTTGCACCGGCTCGAGTCGTCGCACTGTTCTGACCCGAGCGAACTTGTCTGCACCGCACCAGCCTTGCGCATCGTGAACCATCCGAAAGTGCTTTCATGAAGACCCTCCGATTTTGATCAATGGTCACAACTCGACCCGGTCATTTAAACATCGACCTAGGCTTTTCTCATGGTGTCGTTGGCGAGTGGAGCCCGCTAGCTAGACCTCCTTTCTCCACGTCGCGGCCGCGCCCTCCACCTACCTACAAGACCATGGCGCGTCGTCGTCGTCGCCGTGCGTCACCTTCAACGGCTAGAAACCCCAATTTGTGTCGCTGTCAGTTTTCCGCCCTCAGTGCCGCGGTTTCGTATGCCCATACTCTCTCTATTTTGCTCCAACTCCACCTCACCATTTTGAGCGCTCATCCATTTCAAATTTTATGCCTCACAACAGCTCTTTGTTTTTCCCCAAGGCACATATCCCCTTCTTTCTTTTCTCCACCATTTCCTTAACTACTAAGTCCACAGCCTTGTTCCCCCTGGCCATTCCCCCTTTCTTCCTTGCTCCACCAAATGGAGCCAAGCTCCTGGCCTTTCTTCCACCTCCCATCTCCCCCTGGTGGTTCTCCATCCTGGCGTCTCCTTCCCCAACCCGCCACCGCTTCCCCATGGCGCTACTGCTCCCCTGGCCGGCCATGGCGCCGCCCCCACTCCAGCTCCTCCCTCCCCCTTAGGGCCGGCCGCCTCCACCACCCGTCCCCGGCCCGGCTATGGCGCCGTCCTCACCCACCACGTCGGCCACCTCCTCCCGGCCACGGCTGCTTGCCGCCGCCTCCTCGAGCGGCGTTGCCCGATCTCTCGTCGCCGCCCATGGTGCCGCCCTCCACCGTCTCCGCCGCCTGCTTCACGCCGATCCGCCTCGCCCGCGTTGATCCGCTCCTCGTCGCCACCCGGCCGCCTACACCACCCACCGCCGGGATCGCCGCTTCCTCCACCATGGCGCCCACTTCGCCTCCTCCTAGCACCTCCCACCCCGCCGATCGCATCTCCTTCCCGGTCTACGCCGCCATAGCCACACCTCGATCGCCCGGCTCAGACTGTCGTCACCCCTGGTGCCTCCTCGCCACCAGATCTGCACCTCCCGCGCCTCTCGGCTTTGTCGCCTCCACCCGCCATTGCTCCAATGCTCGCCGTCGCCTCGCTCCTCCACCGAGCCGCCCGAGCTTTGTCGCCTCGCCCCGGCCCGGCTTGGTTGCTCCACCGCCACCTCCCGGCTGCTCCGCCCCAGATCCGCCCTGGCATGGCCGCCGCCGACCCTCCGACCGCCGGCGACAAGCCCTTGCTGAGCTGCCTTTGGTCCCTCCTCCTTGCCCTCTATGTGTTTGTGTGTATGCCTCAAAGAATGACTCTTGTTTCCCTACAGGTGGAGCTCGCCTCGGCCACCCCCTGTCCCTTTCATCCGCGCTCAACCACCGTCGTCAACCCTCCTCGTCGACGGTCGAGCCACTTGGCCATGATGTTTTGATTCACTGCCATTCATCCACTTGTTAGCTGCAGTTTTCTTTCTATACACTTTATGCTCTCCTCTGTGTATGTTTGATGTTGATGAGTATGTTTGGTGCTCTCCTCTGTGCATTCCCTACTGATTAGTGGAAAGAGTTGTTGCCATGTATTCTTTCTCTAACTGCAGATGGAGACCTTGTGCTGTTGTCAAACACTAGGATTGTCATTTAAGTCAAGCGTGTGAGATTTTGGTATTGTTTAAGTTTGGAAGGAAGTTAGTTCATAGCTTTTTAATTCAGACAATCCTGTGGTATAGGTTAATTGGTCAGTAGTCTTTTGTTTGAAATGAAGAACAGAGAAAGATTTAAAACGAAATCATGTATGTCATTGAACCCATTTGGTAGGACCCCCCAATCTTCTTGCTAACTAATGTTATGAATGTCAACTAGCACTCACAATTGTAGTAGCTAATCTGTTAGTGGAAGTTTGAGTTAATAGCACTTAAGTCCAGAGAACCTGCTGTTGTAGGTTACATTGCTGTTGTAGGTTACATAAATAATAGTCTGACAAGTCTCAGATTTTTAAGGGAGCTATTAACCTGACTAATTCTTGTAGTTAGAATTTAATTCAGATGGTCAAATTGACTTTCTTCTAGCTGCAACTTCAAATATGAAAAACCAAATTGAAGGTAAATTGTCAGAAATCAGCACAGTCCAACCAAGACTTGGTTTTAAATTGTTAATGAAAGTAGGAAGGATAATGCTAGTAGTTGGTCATCATACATATGTGTAGCCTTGTATGCTATTTGGATGTTTAGTAGCTGGCAGTAGGGCTCATTCCTTTAAGTTAGTTAGGAGAAGCATGATTAAATCACTTAACTAGTAAGTACAATTTCTTAGTAACTAGCTCTTGGTAATTCAATCCAAAAGGGTAAAATTTATCTTAAGTCAAGAATTGAGTTGTCAGTTGAAATCACTTATAGGATCAAACATCTTTTGCTAACAAACCTTCTTAGGATAGTAAGATTATGAGCTATTGTTTTAATCACTTAACAATTTTGGAGTATGAATTGTAGAGGAAGTTTAGTTAGCAGTCAATCATTTTGAAAACCAATTCTAGAGAGATAGAGCTAACTCTTATATTTTAGCAAATGAATTAGAAAGTATAATTGTTATATTTTAGCATTTAATCTATAAGAGTGAAATAATTGTTAAGCCAAAAAGTTGGGTTATTGTTAGTAAATCAACATTAGATCTTATGCCATAGCTTTAACTTTGCAAATTTATAAGAAATTCTTATGAACACCTGTTAAACTAAAATCTTCACCCAATTGCATCAAAAATCTTTATCTACCTTCTGTATTTATTTCTTATTTGTTGGAGACTTTTTGGAGTTCTGGTGTTTATTCGCTATTTCTCGCTTTGGCAGTTTTTATCGTTAGATGACGTTGATTGCGAGAGTGATCCTCTGCAGCATATTGAGCATCTCTAGCAAGGCAAAGGCAAGTAGTTTGATCATATCCCGTTAATCCCATTACTTTCAAAGTCTAATACTTTGTTTAACTTGTATGTATGCATGCTTTTGTGTCAAAGTAATTTTATCGTTTAGAGGTAGCTATTCCTATTGCATTGTTGCCCTTAAACTGTTATCCCCTGCCACAAAACCTAAGTTATTAACATCGCTGGTGAATTAGAGCCCGGTGATTTAATTATGCTCTTTTATTGTCTTTGCGGTGTGATGCTTAGAAATGCTTAGATAACGGTAGAAATGGGCGGTTGTCGACATTATGTCGATGACCTTGATCACACAAACATTATTATTCCATTATGTCCATCTCTTGTGTTTTGTTACTTTGTAAACAAATAAAACGAAAATGAAAACAAAATTGTTTCATGACTTGGGCACAATGGATGTTGGTGTGATATGTTGGGTGTGAATGGAATGGTGCCTAAGTCCCCAAGGACCGAGTTACTTGTGTCACTAAGCCAAGCGCTTTTGCGTGCTAACCACACGAGGGGGATATGGGACCTCTCTTGGCTAAGTACTTTGGGAGGTGTTAATTATGGGTCGCAGGTGGTTAAAACTATTTTTATAAGGGGAAGAGCACCCGCAGTTGGTTAGGCTGGGCCGGTGTCTCCTATTCTTCGGGTTGTCGCGACTCATAATTAGCATCATTCATTGGAAATGCCTCGTAGGACTTAGCCGTGCCGGCATACCAAAGGAAGTGTGCTTAATCGAGTGGCAAAAAGGCGGTCTGGCGTGTGGGTACATTGGTACACCCCTGCAGGGTTAAAACTATTCGAATAGCCTCGTCCTAGGTTATGGACATGCTTGGTAAGGTCGTGCAAGAACTAGACCACAACATTTAATTAAAACTTGATGGGTTGGTATGAATGGATGTTCATACTATTGTTGTGGTGACTATTGGGTTAGTCACTTCCAGGTTGTCTTTACTGTTGTTATTATTATTGTATCGTTGTTATTTCAACATTTAAAAATGCTTTGTCAATTGCTTTAAATCTATTACATTATTGCAAATGAAAACTTGCTTTTTGCTAAAATGAGCCTAAAGCCTTCCACTTAAATAAAGCTTGCATGTAGCATATGTATAGGTCTGTTACCCTTACACGTCAGTCTTGCGAGTACATTTTTGTACTCATTTGCTTTGCTTAATTTTAATTGTTGCAGAGGAAGAGGTTGATCCCCAAGGGATTAACTTTTGTGAGTGATCTTCGCTTTGACGACTAGCTGGTGGCCCGGTCAGTTTGCCTTGTGGGGTAATGGCAAACCGGTTGGCTTTTGTTTGTCGCCATCTTATGGCATATTTTTACTTCCGCTGTTATTTAAGTTTTAGCTTGTGTGGCCGGTTGGCCTTGTTGTAATAAAATCTCTATTCTTTATGTCTTTTGTTAAGTTTGTGCTTCGTTTCTATGTTTGTATGGAATTGATGCATGATTTTGTAAAAGGGTGTGTATACAGCACTTCTGGGATGTATACATTTTCTCGAGGCACGGGATATTTGGTTTGTGATACTAGGGTCAAGTGGATGGCTAAGTATTACAAGTTAAATACCCTGGGGTCTCACAATATTCAGTTTCTGCAGTGGATTGTACAATAGAGGACTACTTCTTAGAAGACCAAGAGACGAAAGAAGTGCCTAAGAAATGATAAGTGTCTGAGGTACTCTTCCTATCTTACTAACAACCTGCAAAATCAGAATAAAAAAGCCCTCGAATGGGCAAGGAAAATGAGCAGGAATACCAAATACCATACTGGAGGGTAGAGTGAAGGTACCTGAAGATGCGCTTGATGACTTAGCGATGGGAAGTCCTCGAAGACGCCTAAAACTTCGCATAGAGGCATACCGCGAAGTGGATGTTTGGTCTTGAGGCCATCAAGTAGAGGAGGAAGCTGATCATGCTGTGGTATTCACGCTGGTCCACAGCTTCTCCTTCTTCTTCTGGATCCAAAGCAGTCGAAGTCGCCATGGGAGTAACGATCGGCTTGTAGTCACCCATCTTGAAGCGCTTGAGCAGATCTTTGGTGTACATCGTCTAATGGATGAAGACCCCTTCCTTGCATTGCTTGATTGGAAGCTCCAGAAAGTAGTTGAGCTCTCCCATCATACTCATCTCAAATTCCCTGGACATGGTCTAAGAAAAACTACAAATAAGAGCATGAGAAGAACCACCGAAGATAATATCATATACAAAAATTTGAACAAGTAGGAAGTCATCACCATACCTAGGAATAAATGGGGTCTTGTCTACCTTACCCATCTCAAAATTATTATTACACGAGAAGGTCTTAAGCCTATCATATCAAGCTCGACCATACAAGACTTTGGATAGCTTGAAGAAATGGTGTGGATGCTTGGGATCCTCAAAGCCTAGAGGTTGCGTAACATACACTTTCTCCTCTATGTAACCATTCAGAAATGCACTCTTGACATTCATCTAATATAGCCTAAAGCTCTTAGATACAACAAATACAAGCAGAATGTGAATGACTTCTAATCTAGCAACAGGAGCGAAGGTCTCATCAAAGTCTAACACCTTAGCTTGGCTAAAACCCTGAGCTACTAATCTAGTCTTGTTTCTAACTACAGAACTGTCCTCACTTTGTTTATTTTTTAACACCCAACGGGTTCCTATCACATTGTGACCACTATGAGGCTCTACTAGGTTTCAAACATTATTCCTCTCAAAGTTCTCTAACTCCTCATACATGGCATTGACCTAGCTTGAATCAGATAAAGCATGTGATATATCGCGGGGTTCGAAAGAAGTAACAAATGCAGAATGTGAGTAGAGACTCGGATCATGATACTCGGAGTGAGTGACTTGCTCATGAAGATGACCAATCATCTGATCCCAAGGATGACGCCTCTGAATGTGAAGTGGAGCGCCCAGGGGAGATAGTACCTCTTCGACATCCGTAGGTACTGCTGATGATGGACATGCAGCAGGAGCCTTAATTGAAGGTGAAGAAGTCGAAGTAGATTCTTAAGCTGGAACATGAGCGTCAGCAGCAGGCAAGAGACCATCATCGATTCCATCATCATGTTCCTCCACAAAGATGCTCTCTATCGCCTGTATGTGACCTGAAATGTCTGATCTAGCTCCAAGGCTAGTCTCATCAAAAGTGACATTGCATGTCTCTTGAATAACGTTAGTCTTAACATTAAGAACCCAAAAACCCCTCGAATGTACAGGATAACACAAAAATAAATCATCAGAAGTTTTTGATTCAAATTTATCTAGGTTTTCTGTCTTGAGAATGAAACACTTGGCTCCAAAAACTCGAAAATGAGAAACATAGTGTTTTCTACCAAACCGAAGCTCATATGATGTCTTGCCCAAAGACGGTCTCAAGAAGACACGGTTTGCGATATGGCAAGCTGTAGCAATAGCTTCGGCCCAGAACATTATCGGAGTGATATACTCATCTAGTATCATCCTATCCATCTCAACTAAGGTTCTGTTCATCCTTTCGACCATACCATTTTGTTGAGGGATGTGTGGAGAAGAGAATTGATGCTCAATACTACGCTCATCACAGAAAGAGACAAATGAGGCATTCTTGAACTCCGTACCATTATCACTGCGAATCGCTCTCAAGGCACCAGGGAGTTCAGAAGCCAAGCGAAGAACAAGATAATGAAAATGATCAAAAACTTCATCCTTCAAAGCAAGAAAGAACACCAAAGAATATCTCAAGAAATCATCGACTATGACAAGAATGTACCATTTGTCACCGGCTGACTGAACCCTAGTAGAACAAACAGTATCCATGTAAAGCAACTATCCCGGTCCGTCAGTCATGACCATAGTCAATGAAAGGTGTGAGGTGATAACTTGCTTGCCATGCGTACAGGGTGCACTTACAGCATCCTTAACGGCTTTGAGTTTGGACAAACCTCTCATGAGATTAAGGATGCTGATTCGTGTCAGATGATCAAAACCAATGTGCCCCAAACGATGGTGCCAAAGTCAGAACTCAGAAGAAGATGCAATCAAACCCTTGAGAGATTTAGCAAGAGATTTAGATAAATCAGCTCCAAAGATCCTACCAACTCTAGAAATCCCAAAGACTTCCTCCAAGCTGCCTTCTCCTCCTTATGTTTGCTCTTCCCTTTCAGCTTGGGACAGTTCGCCTAGATGTGGTAGGGCTCTCCACACTCATAGCATATCACAGGACCGTCTCTCTTCTTTTTTCCTCACATTGTGATAGACCCATGTGAACTTTTTGGCTAGGAGGGCTAACTCAAGCTCAGGGATAGTGTCAAGTTCTTCTTTATGGATTGCAGACAAGCAAGTAAGTGAAAATCCAGAGGAAAATTCAGAAGATCCATCAGAAATTCTCTTGAGAGGGTCTGCAACTAAAGCTATGTTCTCCTTCTTAGGATGATCAAGTCTCTTAATCTCATGAAGCAATTCCATGTTTCGCCACCTGTAGGTTGATCAACGACTCTCTTTATGTCGGCAAGTCTCTCCCATCCGGCTCCCACTGAAACCACTATGGCACTAGCACCGACCCTCGTGCCGCTTGATGTAACCCGTCGCATCGAATTTTCCGTTTGGTCATCCTTATTCATTTTGCGCCATGCTTGAGTCCACTGACTTCATCCAGCATCATCGATCGTTCTGGACCTCAGCTCTCCAAGCCTAGTCCCGATCATCCTCGACGTTGACCGTCGTTGACCTCCAAGCCTCCTGCACAACAATAGACTAAAAAATCGATTCCGGGAACAAGTTCTTCGCAACTTGACCCCACGTTAGCCAAAACATACATCGTGCAACACATATGCACTGAAACTCATGAAATTGACCTAACCTACAAACATCGCCGCAAAACTGGCCAGCGAACAGGGCAAAACCAGTTAGACCGCCACAAAGGCCGGTCTGACTACCTACTGCGTGACAGAATCTGAATTTTGTCGAAAACAAGTGTTTCAACAAATCCTCAACACTATTGTCAATTGTATCATGATTCTAAGATTATGAGTATATCCCTATGATATATACAAAATATGACTTGACTTTGTCATCTCAAGAGAATAAATCAATATCCCACACACTACAATCCACACCATTTCTTATGTTGCGGCTAAACTAAGATAGAACAAATTTGAAACTAAACTTTCAACGACTTCAAGGACGGATCTATATGCTCTACTCTTAAATAAGATGAAATTAAATCAAGGATTTCTATGTCTAATAGTAACCATGTTGGAACCATCATTCACTACTACATGAAGCCTCATCACGACGGTTGGGCGAATCGTCATCACGACATTTTCGAACCGCCTATATTTGTTGGTCTGTGATAACAGTAGCGATTATCCATAGCGATTCAAAACCGCTCAGGATACGCACTATCACGCAGCGGTTTTTGTTGAAACCGTCTATGAAGGCTATTATCACGCACGGTTTTCATCAAAACCGCTCGTGATCGAGAATATCACCGGCGCTTTAATTTACAAACCGTCTGTGATGACATTTTCACAGATGGTTCTTGTTCAGAACCGTCTGTGATGAGTTTTTATAGACGGTTCTTGTTTAGAACCGTCTGTGATAGCCTTTTCTGTTGCAAAAAAAAAAAATCATAAACGGCTGCTAAAACTTCGGAGGCTGTTTTGAGGCCCTAAACGACCTTTTTTGGGGGTTTTCACTTTGTCTGGAGTCTCCTGAGCCTCATGAATGAATTTGATATGGACTTATGGATTTTCAGATTGAACTTTTCGTTAGCTTTCCAACGAGCCAAAGAACGTCGCAGTCCGAGTTCGTATGCAAAAGTTATGGCGGTTTTACCGGACAGTGCGCGATCTACCATCTATATTTTTGCCCAAACCAAATAACTCAACATGAACTACACATGCACAGAGAGCCTCCAACAATAAACCACAACATCACCCACATCACAGTAGCATCAACTCAACCCATTTACAGAGCACTAACACTAGCTCTTAGTAATCCACATCACAGAGCAAAGGGGGGAGTAGAGAGAGTGAGGTCGTGGGAGGCCGGGGCGACGAAGTGGAGGAGGCCGAGGGCGACGAGGTCGTGGGAGGCCAGTGACAATGAGGCCGGGGCGAGGTGGAGGAGGCCGGGGGCGACGGTTCGGAGGAGGCCGAGGGCGACGGTTCGGAGGAGGTCGGTGACGATGAGGTCGGGGCAAGTTGGAGGAGGCTGTGGGCGACAAGCTCGGGGGACGCCGGGGCGCAAGGTGTGAGGAGGAGAAATGGTAGAGGAGGAGATGGAGGTATGAGGTGTGAGGAGGAGAGACGGCAGAGGAGGAAATGGAGGTTATATAAAGCGAGTTTCGGCAGCCCGCCCATTATGTTCAAATTTCGCTTCCGCCTAACAATCGAGACGGTTTTGTTAATAACCGTCAGGATACGCACCTATCATGCACGGTTTTTAATAGAACCGCTCAGGATCATTCATGCACGGTTCTAATTACAAACCGCTGCGTGATTGGGATTATCACTGACGGTTTGTGAATAGAACCGTCAGTGATAATTCCTGACGGCTCTATTAATAAACCGTCTGTGATAGGTGACTATCACAGACGGTTCTAAAAAATACCGTCTGTGATAGGCTGTCTGCGCCACCCGTAGGTCCGGACAGACCCAACACAGATGGTTCCAAAGGAACCGTCTGTGATGGAGCGTCTATTATAGCATATTTTGTAGTAGTGATTTGAATTGGCAATTCTCTCCATCATGATTCTTGGGAGGAGACACCGGCTATTTAATAATTCACCTACCTCGGTTTCTTTGCGAAAATGTATGTTTATTCAAATTCACCAGCTAACTAGTAAGTGGAGTATATATAGTAGTACTAGTGTCTGATGCCATGACATGCATGATGGAATTGTAGTAGTCGTCCAACGGTAGGGACCATGGACGGATCCAAGTGAGGTTTAGGGGTGTATAAAACATCGGATCTAATTTTATTTTACTTTATCAAAGTCTCTGTATACATATTCCTGCACCACATAATATAAGCTCAGTAATCCTATACATGTGATGTTATATATGGTTTATCGGATTGTTTTTCTTCGAGATCCGCCCCTTGTAGGGAGCATGAATGGATGAGGATGGAGGCACACTGCTGCAAGCATGCTTCTGTGCGTAGGTAGCAGAATTAAGCAGAGTCATGCAGGCGTGAAATTAAGGCCGGATCGATGATATCAGAGCTGTCCGGCGGGAGAGGTCCATCTGTCGAGCATGTCCAGGCACTCCTTGGGCCTGTACTCGGGAGCGGTGTGGCCTCCGCCCTTGACGGTGGCGAAGGTCAGGTTGTGGGCGTACACGGTGGTGAAGCCGGCCACCTGCCGGTTGGAGTACCAGGGCCTCCAGGCGGCCACGACGGGGTAGCCGAGCGACCTAATCCAGGCCTGCGTGCCGACGAAGGTTATGCCCATGTCGTGGTCGCCGTTGTAGACGAGCGCCCGGTAGCCGCGCCTGGTGAGGTTGGCGTGGTAGGGGATGGCGCTCTCCACGTCGTGCCGGAATTGCGTCAGCGAGTTGCAGCGGCTCCACGCGCCGATGGAGCCCTCGCGGATGCCCAGCGTCTCCCTCACCTCCGGGTCGTCCGCCCAGATGTACGACAGGCGGTAGCCGTTGTCCCGGCACTCCACGGGAAGGCCCAGCCTGCCGTTGCCGACGAGGTCTCTGGCGCTCCGGAAGTCGGGGTGGTCGACGTTGTCCTGCACCAGCTGCCTCCTCGTCCTGGTACCAGCAGTAGCTGCGTCGAAGATGCTGACGCCTGGGGTGCGCAGCGCGAAGCCGCACATGGGCTCCAGGATATGCACCGGGTTCACGGCGAACGTCGCCCAGTTGATGGCCTGCAGCGCGTTGGCGCAGTCTGCGTTGGTCGGCGTCGACACGAAGTCGCCGTCGCAGCCGAGCTGCGCCGCGTCGTACAGCTCGTCGGAGATGAGGCCCATGCCGTGCATGAACGGCACCTTGCCCCCGCCGTCGTACTTGTTGTCCGTCGCAGCGTTGCCCACGAGGTAACCCTTGAGGTTCAGCTGCAGTCCGTCGTCCCCGGCTTGCTGGTGGTTGGCGATCTCGAGCGCGGTGACCGGGACGGTGTAGCCGGAGTAGGAGTCGCCGCCGATGTAGAGCGGGTTCGACGCGAACTCGGGGTGATCGGCCAGCCACTTCCTGAGGAAGATGAGGAGGTGCCTCCCGGTTCCGGTGAGGCTGACGTTGTAGCCTTCCTGTTGGCGCGCGTACGAGAAACCCGTCCCCACAGGCGCGTCCAGGAAGATCACGTTGCTCACCTTCCATTGTTTTATAAGGTGTAAACAATACATAATTACAAATCATTAACATAACCAAAAATCGCTTCCAATTAACACATGCATGGATTAAAATTGCCTGCAATTATATACGATGGAGTATAATTAAGCACGCGAATGAATATGACCGAGAGTACGTACGTACCTTGGTCCAGGAGTCTTGGAAATAGACCAAACGTGGGAACCCTTCCGTGTATCCGGCCACGTCAAACTTGAGAGGGCCTGCTTAATTGCAATCGTAAATCATCGATCGGCTTGTAAGAAAAAGAAAAGGACCAGCTTTATTTATCACGGTTGTATATTAATTGAGGTTAGTTGTGCAAAAGAAATTGGGCTTCTTTGAAATGATCACTTAAATGTATGGTATTTTTATAGTTTTGCCGTACGGGTTTGAGCCAATTTGGTAAACAACATAATATAGGGTACGTTATCCTCAATATATAGCATCCTAAGATTTTGCATTACAACCAAGACACGCATACAAAAGATAATACTACGTACTCTCTTTTATTAGCTCACTTATTGCTCTGAAATGATGTGTGTTACTCTGTACATAGTATTAACTGACCTAGGGAATAATCAAGGGTAGAGGCGTGCAAAAAAAAAAAAAAACGGTTAAAAATTATGTATATTTAGGAATAAAATTTAAAACGGAGGGAGTGGTTGGTTGACGCAAGAAACAAATAAGATACAGTACTAGAGTTCAACAGTAGTATAGTAAAAAGGAATTTGCTAAATAGAGAGGAGTGATTGGTTGACGCGACAAACAAATAAGATACAGTACTAGTGCTCAACAGTAGTACATAGTAGAATCGACCGGCGAGAAAAGATGCGCGCAGAGATCGAGTAGGTACGTACGTACTCCGTAATAAAGAAGATATATAGATTTGGGAGCGGAGGGAGGGCGTACCGATCTCGAAGACGAGGCCGGAGAAGGCGGAGCAGCCGGGGCCGCCGGTGATCCAGAGGATGAGGGGGTCCTCCCGCGGGTTCCTCTCCGACTGGATGAAGTAGTAGAAGAGCTCCACGCCATGCCGCTCCTCCACCTCCACGTACCTACCCACGCATCAAGGCGTGTATGTAATGCACGTAATCAATTAATTTGCACGCACGCACTCATACCCTGTTTCCATGTAGAAGGGGAGAGGGCCTTGGAACCCCTTGACGTGCGTGATCGCGTTCCGCCGCGCCTTGGCCGCCGGCCGTGCGCACCGGCTGCTGCTGGTTGCCATGACGAGCAGCAGAAACAGAAGCAGAGAGCGGTGACGGCCACCGCAAGAGGAAGATGCTAATGCCATTGCTGCTGCTGCTACACCCTCTATACCTTACCTGGTAGGCTGGTACTTCTAGGTAGTAGGAGGAGTAGTTAGTTAATGCTCTAAGGAAGGAGCAGGCCTAGCTAGTAATCGGTTGAATTATATATGTATGTATTGTTCATTTCTGGCCCGAAAGAAAGAAAATATATGGTAGTTGTTAATTTTGACCGGCCTCCAGCCAACGTACGATAGCTACGTGCATATAAAACATGCTTGCTATGTAGATCTAGAACGTATCGAGAGATTAAGAGGAAATAGTATAAGCTAGCCTAGGTTGAATAGCTAGCAAATGCTCTATGGCTCTATGCTATGTGTGTGATGAGGTTAATTAAGTTGGCTGGCCAATCGATCGATCCTGATGCATGCATAACGACGATCGACATATATACATACATACATACATATTTATACAATAGAGTGCGGTCACTGATTGCGTAAGGAATAGCTAGCTAGCTAGCTACTTAATTGCGTGGTTAGTTTTCTTCGATACGATCGAGGACCGGCGCGGTGCATACATACAAACAAGACGACGACGATGATGATGATGAGCGACGTCGACGTGGACGACCGCAGCTGCATATGTACGTCGATGTCAACACAAGAGACCGGGAAAACAAGTCGTATACGGATGATGAGAGGAAAACGTGAGGAGAGAGGGAGAGGGGATAGGGTGTGTATGGCTTCCATATGATTCTCTTTGGTTGGCTGGCTGGCTATTCAAATCCCTGTCCCAGACGGCAACCGCTATGGTCGTAGTAACGTTTGGCCGGCCGCTTCCTTGCATGCATCGACAAACAAACACACACAAGAGAAAAGAAAAGAAAAGAAAAGCCTTCCGTATCAGTCACCTCGACCTAGCTAGCTAGCTAGTAGCTATAATGCACCTCTCCATCACAAGACTAGGACGTTCGTGTTGCCTCCACGCACACATTTATGGCAACCTGCAAAGGCATCCGCGCGCTATATACGTACTCATTAATTTTCAACTAGTACAAGCTTAGACAATTATGACACGCGCGCGAGCACCTCCGAAGCGGTATTGGTAGCAGCAGTAGTACCGATTGAAAATCAGAGTATCTACTGCTCCACATTCCAAGCGCTAGTTAATGTTACAAGAGTTCAGTTTCCAGATGCACATACGCACGCTGGACAGTTCAGTTTCCATACAACCCCAACTGTTCTCTTCTCTTCTCTTCTCTTCTCTTCTGAAGAAACACGCTATGTATTGTCGTTACTGTACATCATACCACAACGGAGGAATTGTACTATGTTTCTATCTCCTCTTCTTGACGTACAAGCTGTAAACTCTACCTGTAACTTGACTATAAAATCACATGAACCCCTAGAGGGTTTCTTGCCACTATCAGATACAGGATTTTTCCCGAGTGCCAAAAACACTCGGGAAATAGGGCCAAACACTTGGAAAAAAGCACTCGGGATAGATTAGTCGGGATAAAAACAGTTTCCCGAGTGTTACACTCGGGAAATATTACTTTCCCGAGTGTATATGTATACACTCGGGAAACTCACACACTCGGGAGAAAACCCTGCTGAACGGCTTCTCCACCCGTAGCGGGAATCTTTACCGAGTGTTGACACTCGGTAATAAGCTGAAAAAACACTCGGGAATGTTTCCAACGTTTGACCGACGAAACCAGGGAAAATTGACACTGGTCAAGCCCGAAAGTGCATGGCGAAAACGACACTCGGGAAAGCTTCCGACGAATCCGACAGGAAATTGCCACGGGTAAAGTTTTACCGAGTGTCGACACTTGGGAAAAAATTTGTCGCTTTCCCGAGTGTCGACACTCGGCAAATATTTGGTCGATTTCCCGAGTGTCGACATTCGGGAAATATTTGGTCGCTTTCCCAAGTGCCAAAAACACTCGGGAAAGAGAAAAACACTCGGGAAATCGACAAACCAGCAGAACCCCATTTTTCACAAATTCATTTAAAATCCATTCCACAAAGAATCAAATAATCCATCCATCCATCCATTCCACAATATATATATATATATATATATATATATATATATATATATATATATATATATATATATATAGATCGAAGACATCATAACAGTTCCCGCATTTAAGTTCAAGTTCGAAAATATAAGCATAAGGCATTATACATATGACAGTTCCAAATAGTAATTTCATAGTCTTATATACATAAAACAAAAGCAAGTATTACTACAACCATTTGCATGCACACAATTTCCTGTTTCAATCTTCTGTGCACAAAAGCATCATTTTGGGAGTTCTGCAGATAGAGCAAAACTTAATATTAGTGCCATCTTACAACAAAAGTTAGGAATTGATATTACATGAAAAGATAATTAAACAAATTATTGACAAAGCAAAAAAAAATTCCTTTAAATCATGATGAGCAACCTAATAACATGATGTTCAACTGGTGACAGGAACCTATCGCCAGTTGAACTGGCGACAGGTTCCTGTCGCCATTTCAACTGGCGACAGGAAGCCAAACCCTAATTTGCCACTTCTCTAGCCAGGTTTGCCGCCTCCTGATTTTCATAAGTTTTTAACGGTGCAAAATCTGTTAGACTCGCAATAACATTTTTTGATCGTCGTATGTTGTTCCAGTGCGATGAATTTCTGAAGAATTTTACGAGAAAGATTGAGATATGAATGATTCATAAGTAGGAAGGTAAGTGATATTGCGATGCGCCCGGGAATTCATACGCTTGCTCATGTACATGCACTGCATATTATGTAAGGAAACAAATGTGAACTTGCCATTACTATCAAAACTACGATAATTACATAACATTCAGCAAAACATCATTCAGAACATTCAGCCAAATATCATAACACTTAATAACACTGATATTACATAACATTCAGCAAAACATCATAACACTTAATTAAAATGATAATTCAGAACATTGGCAATAACATGTTACTACTGTCCGTGCAATAACATAATTCAGAACATTGGTAATAACATTGGTCGCAGCCTCAACGTCCCCCCTATGGACTGTCTCGAGTTGGGTGACCGGATGAGGTCCCCGCTGCGACGTCCGGAGTGACGATGTCTCCTTCGTCTTGAGGATTTCTCGTGGGACATTTCTTGAAGGTGTGCCCAGACTCCCTACAAATGGAGCACTTCTTCATACGACGTCCGGTTTCTGCTTCGTCCATGTCGTTCCTGATGTGCCGTACCTGTCGTCGGCCAACCTTTCCCTTAAGCTTATCAATGTCCGCGGCCCAGATTAGTTGCTCCCAGGTCAGATGGCTAGTGAAATGGCCAACCACAGCGTAACCATATATCTCTGCGGTCTAGGTTTGCATCACCACCTCCTTGGTGAAATAGACAGAGAGGTACTGACCGGGATGCTGCGCCACCGTCGAACATGCGGCTATGACATGGGAGCAGGGCCTATGCAGAAGAAGGGGCTTTGTTGCAAGTGTATGTGCAACTACCGCGGCGTAGCGTGCACTCGTGGGTAACCCTGTCGTGGTTCGTCCTGTGGCGTCCTTTATCCCTGCATATCACCTCAAAGCGAAGCTTCCTTGTGCCCATGTTGAATGCCCGGTGCGTCTCACCCTTCTTGCTCTTCTCCTCCATGTACTTGGTGATCATGGCGGAGTAGAGTATTCTATCGTTTGCCATGGTGAGCGATGCGTTGTTGCTTCTGTTAACAAAGTACTTCGTCGTAACGCGGAGTATTGCCTCCACAATACCCACCAAAAGGAGGCACCTTGCGCCGCGCATGACCCAGTTGTACACCTCGGCTAGATTAGTTGTCATGACACCATATCGAGCGCTACCCCTGTCATGGAGCAACGACCACTTCTCCTTAGGCTCGTGCTCAATCCAAATCGAGAAGCATCTCACCGCGCCCCGTCCTCCTCGTCAATCCGGAGCATCTGTGGGTATCTCGGCAATGCTTGGGGCACGGTCGGCGCTTAGCGCGACCCTTCTCATTGCCTCCTTCTGTGTGTCTTGGTCCGCTCATCTAGAATCTTCTAGAGTGTTTCGAACTTTCGCTGCTGGTTCTGGTTGCACAGCCACTTGAATATGTTCATCAAGTCTTTGTTGCGGAACTACTTGTAGAAGTTTGCACCCAAGTGCCTCATGCACCACCTGCTCTGCAAATCCGGCCATGGAAGTGGTACGTTCTCTCCTTGTTGCAGCTAGGTTATTGCACGCAGCAGGCCTGCAGGCCGATCATGTATGAGGCACACGTTGGGACGGCCTTGCACAACAGAAATCCTCACGTTCTTCAGGAACCACAACCAGCTGTCCGTGTTCTCGCTTTCAACGAAAGCGAATGCCACGGGAAGAACTT
This sequence comes from Phyllostachys edulis, assembly GCA_036346405.1. Lineage (NCBI taxonomy): Eukaryota > Viridiplantae > Streptophyta > Magnoliopsida > Poales > Poaceae > Phyllostachys > Phyllostachys edulis. Next base: position 1,101,373 of record CM070564.1, read on the forward strand.
GATTATTCCCGTCTGTCGCTATTGCAGTCAGTATCTGGCCCTTGTACCTCCCAGTCAAGAATGTGCCATCTACGCACAAGATTGGACGGCAGTGCCGGAATGCATTGATACATGGACCAAATGCGAAGAATGCACGCTGCAATACCCTCTTATTGGTCCACTTCGGGTGCGTGGCATCTTCAATGTCGATATGGGTGCTAGGATTTCTGTCTTGTATGAATCGAAGTTGCGCAGGGAGGTTGTGATAGGAATCCTCGAACGTGCCCCACCTTGATTCCAATGCCTTCTGTTTTGCCCTCCAAGCCTTGGCATAGCTGATTGTGTATTGGAACCTTGCCTCAATCGCCCGAATGATGGATCGTGGCTCAAAATCTAGATTATCCACGATCTCACTATACATAAGGTTGGCGATGAAGCTTGATGACAGGTTCCGGTGGGACTGCACTGACTCAGAAACGACACATGTGTGAGGGACCACTATAGAGCACTTCCAGTAGGTGTCCCACTTTGGCTGAAATGCGTGCACTCGCCAAGAACATCCCTCTATGCCGCACTTCACGTCGTAGAATCTGGGGTAGACTTGACGACTCTGAATGTGCGCCGCACCGATAAGGCCCAGAATTTGACCGCGTCCTGCACGGCCTCCTTGCATTTGTACATAGCTCCTAGCCTGACCTCACTCTGGTCATACTCCCATGGCACACGGGAGCCTTCGTTGACGATGAGGTTGTCAAACTGGTATGTGTTCCAGTCAGATGGAACCGCCTGCTGGTCCACGTCATCCTCGTCGTCGGAACCTTCATCTTCAGACAATGCCATGTAGTCTCGGTCTTCAAGATCCATCCTTTGCACTACGGCTTCAACCTCCTCACCCTCGTCAGCAAGAACAGTAGCTTGCCTAGTCCCCGACTTCCTCTTCGGCCTCGGCACCTCCTTCTTGTTCAGCCGCGGGTGGAGGAGTGGGTTTGGCATATGCTTGGACGAAAAGGACCAATTTCCACCCTGCCTCCCTCGCGATGCGTACATATGACTGCCATGAATTTGGTCCCCGAAGTTGCACTAACTCCCAATATGTCGGTTGTCCTCTCCGTGGAGAAAGGCAACTCAATCTCAGATCGTACACATCACGGTCCACTTGGAATGTATGGAACAATCACCGCATCACAGCGCCCCATGTACGCTGCTCTGGTCTTGCTAGGGGCACGGTCACCGATTGGAAATAACGCAAATCAATCCCCTCGGGACTCTCTAGAATAGTCCCTTAACCATAGTAAATTTTGAAATTGACGATGTTAAACATATTTGACATACTGCACCATAAAGAATATTTCCACGATTAACAGCATATCTAAAACTATACTACTCACCGAAAAGTATTATGTAAAACTATACTACATTACTGTAACATCCTGATTTTCTAAATCCTTTTTAAATTTGTAAAACAAATTAAAACTATTTTGTTTTGATGAGAATTCAAAGTTTGGTTCAGTTGGAGAGGTTTGAGTTGTTGATACCTCCTTTCTGGTATACTCGGCCGATCCTCTTTTAGCCTATCTCTTTTGAGTTATGTAAGGTTTAGACCTTCTCTGTGGCCTAGACCTCCCCAGTGGTTCTTGAAGTTAGACCTCCCTTGGGGCTCAGACCTTTTTCTTGCTTGGACGTACCTTTATGTCCAGGCCTTTCTCTTTGAAGTTTGATCTCCTTGGATCCTTCCCTTTGTTCATTCAGACCTCCTATGCTCACCTGAACTTTTCTTTGTGTTCCTTCAGTACCTCTCTGTGTGTCCAGACCTTCCCTTTGGTTTGGATCACTTTGGATCTCTTTGTTGGTTTGAATCTCTTCGGTTCAGACCTCTCTTCATTTTGGATCTAACGGTTCAGACCTCCCCGTGCGTTATTTCTCTCTACGGACCTCACCTTCGCGTTTGATCCCGATGCTTGACCTCCTCTCGAGATCCAACCACCCGACCTCAATTGGCTCTTGATCCCAACCACGGACCTTTTGTAGTTCCTCGACCTCCTGTCCAGGATCTCTCCTTGGCCTTTTAAAACTGACTCTGGATCTTCTCACAAGACCTCCTTTGAACCCGTAAGACCTCCCTTGAAGAGATCCTAATAGTCAGGACCTCCTTTTGTTGATCCTGACTGTCAGGACCTCCCCATGTCCGGACCTCCTCTATATGTCTGGACCTCCCCAACCTTTAGACCTCCCTGTCTTTTGGACCTAGGACCTCCTAAACCTTTCGGACCTCCCCAAAAGACCTCTCCTGCGGGGCAAGACCTTCCTTCTTGACCGTCTGTTTCTAAATTGACTGGCCCCACTTGCCAGACTTGATCATTCTCATTTCCTTCGCCACGTTAGTATCTTGAGCATTTAATGCATGTCATGTCACATTAAATGCATCCACATACGTGGTGTTTACTCTGAATTTGGTCACTTAGCTGTATCCTGTCATTTTTCCTTGTTCCTTTCCATAGCAACATACGTTGTCCTTTTCTTGTACCTTTTACCAAGGTGGTAGTGACACCTGCCCTGTCACTCACCTATCTTTGACCCATTTCTGTACTTATCCTTGACACGTATGCTTCTAGTTTTCTTCACCCACTTTGACTATAATTAGTCCAGGAAACCCTACCGTTTTACCTTTCTCCACGCTCATCATCTTGGCTCTAGCTCAGTGGCTTTCCAGGGAAGACCTTGTTGCCCCACGCCCTCCCCTTTCCCCATTGTTTCCTTCTTGTCCCTGGTAAGTCCCTTGGTGATCTGCTCTACCCTTATTCTTGCTACCACATTAAGTTGGTTGTGTCCTTCTCAAGACCTCCTCTTGTGGGCTCCTTTTGGATGTCTAAGGCTTTTGTATGAGGAGCTCCTCCCTGGTCTTTGCGCAGGGGACATCTCCTTTGTCCCTTTTTGGCCATACGTAAGGGCCATCTCTCAGGACCTTACTGTTCTGTTGCATAAATCACTCTTTTGGGGTCTTTTGCTAAAGACCACCCCTCTTGATAAGCTTGGACCTCTTCCAAAAGAACCTATTCTAAAATATAGATCTATCCTGTTAGTTGAGTTTTGGGTTCCCTCTGGGGTTCACTTGGTTTTTCTTGTCGGTCTCAGTTGGTTCTTTATTTGAGCTTTGTTTGAACTTGCTCTTTTACCCATGTAGATTGCGAAGACTCCAAGGATTCTGAGTGTCCTGAAGAGGAAGATGTAACACCCCAGCCCAACATGAGCCTGGAATGCTACTAAATTAAACAAGTAAAACGAACTATCTACAACCATCTTACCAAAATTTGGCAGAACCTCCTTTGTATTATTAATTAATACCGAGGTACCAATGTAATATCATAGGAAGGCATAAATAAAACATCCAATATATGGAGAAGGTATCCTTCCTTCACCAGTTAATTTCTATCTATTACAGTTCATCATTAAACTAGATTCACAAGCAGTAATAAATCATGGAGAAGGTATCATTCCTTCCCATCTTGGTTTACTTATTACAGTTCATCAACAAATCAACATTCACTATCATCCAAGCATATAATATAGTCTAATCCGATGGGAAAATATTTAGCATAATCCAACTTGCTAATCTCAACATTACAGATAGACCAAAACACTCAACCAAATCTATTAATGAAACTTAACAGTTTACTCATTCATATAGTATGAACTACATGATATGATTTTATTAGGTTGAAGGGTAGTGTGTGCAATCCAAGAAAGCTACTCCCTCCCATGCATGCCGCTCTTGCCAGAGGTACCTAAAAGCACAACAAAGCAAGGGTGAGTCCACAGACTCAGCAAGTATCAACAAGGCCAAATCTAGAAACACACCACAAAGATTAATATTCACAATTAAACATTACGCTAAACATAGCCTTCATGCTTATGTAATGCAACCATGCAATGCACCTTTTAATCTTTATCTCTTTTCGCATTTTATCGGTAATGCGGGTATACAACCGTCGATGTATACCCATGCCTATGCACTCTGGCAATAGGGACCAAGAGCCTATACTCCACAAGTATAGGGACCTTTGCCCATCATCGGCATGATGGGGACCTCTTTACTCATTGCCCACATTACACGAATGTGGGGACCTCTAGCCCGTCATCGACATGACGGGACCTCAACAATTCATACTTGGTCACCACGTGACCAAAACTCAATCATGCTTACTACATGCATATGTTCATTGACATTATCTTCTAAACATATGAATTCAACATGTACATAGTAACGTGTAAGCATTAACCATGAACACAGAACTTTAACCATAGCTTGAATATACCAAGATATATTGTAATTCATCACAATAACATCCATGCATGGCAATCACGATCAAGACACACTCAATCTTAGCAAACAATCATCATTATTCTTTAACCCGAATACTTGCCTCAACCACGCGAGGGCGATGGACGCCAAGAAGGCGCTGCCCTGGATCACCCTCCCACCTGAACATAATAATAACCCAATCTAAGACAAGCATACTGGACCCATAAACAAATAAGAACACAATTGAACTCGCTAAACTCCCAAGCGCTTCCCAACCTTCCAATTTCTACCGATCGATTAAGTGTCCACTGCGGACAGTCAACTTCTAAATTATATAACTTTCTGCTCAGGAATCCAAATCAGGTGTTCTAACACTTTATGAAAAGATAATAAAATTATCTAAATAAACTTAGTTGGGGAGCCCTTCTGATTCTGCCATCAAATGCCCCTACCAAGCCACTCTTTAGGACAACAAATATCATATCGGGTTCTCTGGACAGCACACAAAAAGTCATAACTTTTCCTACGAAAGTCCAAATATTGCGTTCTTTGGCTTTCTGGAAAGGTATGGAAATTACCCACAGTTTTTGTTATATCGAGATCCTCTGATTTCGTCTTTAACTAATGGCTTAACCCAGGTTTCTACAACCTGTCAGAAATCTGACAGACTAGCAGGACAGCGACACTAAAAATTCATAACTTGCGACTAATCGGATTTGGGTGTTCTTGGCGGCCACGTAAAGCTAAGGACGTCACCCAACTTTCTCTAAGAGAAGTCATCCCCAGATTCTGCCTCTAAAGATACGAAAACCTACGTCCAAGAATCTGGACAGAATTGAATCTATTACCCGACATTGATTAAACAACCAATTAAACCTCTAAACTATCGGAGATCGGTGTTACCCTTGACAAATCGTTGATTTAACACCCACACCAGCACCGCACGAGGATCCTCTCCTTCTCTTTTCCCTTGCTTTCTCCTCGATTGGCCAATTCCCCGCTGCCCTCCTTCTTCCTTCCTCTCCATCCTTTCTCCTCTTGGCATAGCGAGAGGGGATGCTACAGATGTGGTGCTACAGTACTAGGGCGGCAGATCTGTAGCACTAGGTTTCCCCTCCTTTTATTGGTGGCAGCCCCTCATGGGCCTCTGGGCCAAGGCCCGAGGCCCAGTTGCCAAAAACTGCAGAAACCCCTCTGCTAATAGTTGCTAAATCTATATTATATTTGGTCCTTCTCCTAATTCAATTAATCTCTCCCAAATACTCTTTTGAATATTCTTGAATACTTTTGGGGTATTACATTCTACCCCTTAAATTGAATTCAATTCCAATTCTAATCACTCTTAATGCCAAGGTATATCCACAGCTAATACTTAAAAAATATTAGCACATACATGCTGAATAATTACGATATTGCTCGCTTGCTAGACTTCAAATTCCTGTGGTCTCTCTCTGCTGCTGCGACCAAAGCACCTTGACGAATCGACGTGTTACGCCTTATTACTCGTCCCAACCTTTCAAGAGTCACTCAACGGACATGACTTGAAGGTACGGTCTTATTTGTAGGTCAACGGTTCTAACGAAACTTCACACTGGATTTCTCGAGTACTCCCTAGACACCGTGTCATACAAAACAATCATGCCCCATGCCAGACTCTAGACGGTCCTAGTAATACGCTATCTCTCAAATCTCCACAACTTTCAAAACAACCAATGTACTTTGGGCCAACATTCCCTTGGTACCAAGCCACACAACCTCGCACATGGTACAAAAACTATTGTTTCTTGTATCAATCGATCTCTTCACTTTAACAATGGGCACCTCCTTCAACCAGGGGCGCTCAACGGAACTCATTTTTAACAAACTCTTTTAGAAACAGAACAATGGCTGAAAATAAAGGATTCTCAAATCATCGCATAGCACACTAATTCTTTTCTTTTAATTTGGCAACCTCAAAGCTATGCTCACACCGAACACAAAATCCACATCTAGGAAGAGAGACTCTTCCAATCCATAATAACATACTCGATCAACTTCTCTACCAAGGAATTACTTTGACATATAATTCCCCACACACCTCCATATAAATTTCAGCCACAATCACCTCACCTCAATCTTTTAAGGTTAATCAACTTGAAATTCACCACATTCACACTCATTTACTTTACCCAAAGTATTCTATCAAAGATCAACATACTATTCAAAATTCGCTCGCTCATTCACCTCTACACATAATATTGGGTCTCCAAGGTCCTAGCGAAAACGCATAAAGCCCCAAATTTAACCTCCAAGTCTCCTTCCATGAACTTCTAGTATACTTGACGGGTAACCCTCGATCTCGATGACTAAAATTTCACACACTCAACAATACCCTCACCATTAATATCAACATTCCTCACTAATTAAATAACAGCCTAAAGGCGATTCATTTCACCAATCTTAGACCTTCTCTAACCCACACTAATCATATTCACTACACGACCACAATATACCCATTCACAAGACCTAACTATTTGATCACGATTCAAACATACTCGATCACTAACATCAATAAATAATTATATTCTTGACCAAGTTATCTTTAGAGATAATCTATCTCCCAAAGGGTTACTCATCGAGGCCGAGTCATACTTGACAATAACTTAACCAAATTTTACTATCCCATTAATTAACACGGCTACTAGATTCCTCTATACTTGCTACTCTCATTAAACTACACCCTCATAAATCTTCTACACAATCTTCCGAGTACTCCAAATGCGATACTCTAAGAAACCGATCAAGATTTCCAAACTTGCTAATTCTAATGTTCTATCAAAATGAACACAAGATCTTGGACCACATCTTGCTATAGGTCCTACTAATTGCGACACGAAACCTTGTTAGCTCCAAAGACAAACATTCTATTTAAATCAAATCCTTTCCAAGGGTTATCCTAATAAATTGATTTATTGCGCCATGCATCCCAAACATCTTCCTGAAGCCTCACGGAATCATCTATTCGACCACCACTATCTCATTGCCAAAATTCATCTTTAAAGGTTTTGCAACATGAATCAATTAATCCTTTCTCCGAAGAAGAGGCCAATATGAATATTAATAGTAATTTCAGCACTCAGATAAACGTTTACCATTCACGGTAAACACAAGACCAAAAGGAACAGTCAATTGGCAATGAACTCAGAAAACATAAGAGGAGTCCACAATTGAAGACACAGTTCCCCCAAGAAGAGGATATCAAATCGTAAGTTACGAAGCGTGACTTCAAACCTCAAATATTCCTAATACACTCTTTCCGTTAACACAGAAAACAATTCTTTGATTACAACAATACTTGGTTAGCTCGAACAAGATAAGTTCTTAAGACCAACCCGCAAGTACCAATAAGATCCTTCACACATCAATTTTTTTTTCGGAGCAGTTCAACTACCATATAAATCATGAGATCCAAATGATCTCAGCCGCAAAACTCGAAACATTTTCATTTACGGAATATCATGAAAGGCAATCAAATTAATCTCCTCTTAAAGGAATCAACATCACTCTAGCAACCATAACTGTTAGTCTTTCTAACATCCTATCATGCACTCCTGGCATGAACCAACATAACTCACTATCCCATCACTAACCTTTCCAAGGAAACACAATAACCTATTTCATTTTTTTTCTATAAGGTTGCAATACTCAACCTGGTCAAGATGATAACTAATGCACAAACCCCACTATCAAAGTAAACCGTCTTTTAACTAGGGCATACTGCCCAGTTCATCCTCACAACACACCTATATAGATCACCCTTAATTTCCAATCATTAACCTTTTAGCAAAGCTCAACATCAATTTAGCGCACACCAATTCCAATCTAATGGTTATCGTAAACAGTTGACGATTATACTGTCTTGGAAGGATTTATGGTCATTTCTCTATTTGCGTTCCCACTAGCAAACATAAGACCATCAAGCAACCAAAAACATCCTTATCTCTCCCTTCCTACACAATTAAATTAATCCATTGAGATCAAGTAATCCAACCAGTTTAGTAAACTAAACAATTTTTTTTTAAGGATCAACCTTCTCATCAAAGACATATTATTATCCTACCACTCCACCATCATGTAAACATAAATTACTAGTTACATTCCATCAGTTCATCTCTTAGTAATGCTCAACCCATACTTCGATACGTAATAAATGCACCTAGCAATTTCATATGATCATTACTTATCCATAAAAGTTAACTTCAAGATTAATATCCACTATGACAATATTCTAACATCTTCGGACTTATCCATCCCAAAGGGTTAGATTAATCCGCTGAGACTCGCAAATCTACTCTATCCAAGAAGCTTATCAATTAATCACCCATAGTGATCAAACCAGTTAAATCAACGCTCCATACTTGTTACTAACTCTATTGATTCCACCTAAATACACCATACTCATAGTCACAAACTCATCAAGACTACTAGAGAACAACCTCAACTTATTCAACTTTCCTTTCAAGGATCTTAGCTAAGATCAATCATGCACACACTATCACCCAATCTTGATAATCCATATCATATTCATTAAGTGCTTTGTTTATAACCTCTCATCTTATCATGACAAAACATCGCTAAAGGGTGTAACATCTTCTTTCATAAAAGAGATCCATTAATCTTCAACACTCAAAATACCCTTGTGAAACTCATTAGTCACAATCGACAAGAGTTGACCAAAGTCAAAGAAGATAACAACTTTTCTAAAGGTACATCACAATCACGCTGTATTAAGTTATCCGAGGTAACCACTTCACTATTCTCTTACTATGAACGGTGGTATAACTTTGGTAAAGCCTGGCCACAACCACGACCTCAATCTCTCGACATCAACTATCATAATATATAACCGATATAATCAATTATAAGTATATAAGATCATATCATACATTAAGCACAATGATCAACTAGCAACTCAGTAGCACAAAAGTAACTATTTACTCGACGAAGCGTAAATGCAATGCAAAACCCATCCCCAACTCATCGTGCTTAGTGTGTCAAGTTTAATATTTTCAATACCACGGACCTCTGACCCGCTCGATACCAATCAGAACACCCCAAATTTCAACATGAGCCTCGAATGCTACTAAATTAAACAAGTAAAACGAACTATCTACAACCATCTTACCAAAATTCGCGTAACCTCCTTTGTATTATTAATTAATACCGGAGGTACCAATGTAATATCATAGGAAGGCATAAATAAAACATCCAATATATGGAGAAGGTATCCTTCCTTCACCGCAATTTCTATCTATTACAGTTCATCATTAAACTAGATTCACAAGCAGAATAAATCATGGAGAAGGTATCATTCCTTCCCATCTTGGTTTACTTATTACAGTTCATCAACAAATCAACATTCACTATCATCCAAGCATATAATATAGTCTAATCCGATGGGGAAATATTTAGCATAATCCAACTTGCTAATCTCAACATTACAGATAGACCAAAACACTCAACCAAATCTATTAATGAAACTTAATAGTTTACTCATTCATATAGTATGAACTACATGATATGATTTTATTAGGTTGAAGGGTAGTGTGTGCAATCCAAGAAAGCTACTCCCTCCCATGCATGCCGCTCTTGCCAGAGGTACCAAAAGCACAACAAAGCAAGGGTGAGTCCACAGACTCGGCAAGTATCAACAAGGCCAAATCTAGAAACACAATCCACAAAGATTAATATTCACAATTAAACATTACGCTAAACATAGCCTTCATGCTTATGTAATGCAACCATGCAATGCACCTTTTAATCTTTATCTCTTTTCGCATTTTACGGTAATGCGGGTATACAACCGTCGATGTATACCCATGCCTATGCACTCGCAATAGGGACCAAGAGCCTATACTCCACAAGTATAGGGACCTTTGCCCATCATCGCATGATGGGGACCTCTTTACTCATTGCCCACATTACACGAATGTGGGGATTCTAGCCCGTCATCGACATGACGGGACCTCAACAATTCATACTTGGTCACCACGTGACCAAAACTCAATCATGCTTACTACATGCATATGTTCATTGACATTATCTTCTAAACATATGAATTCAACATGTACATAGTAACGTAAGCATTAACCATGAACACAGAACTTTAACCATAGCTTGAATATACCAAGATATATTGTAATTCATCACAATAACATCCATGCATGGCAATCACGATCAAGACACACTCAATCTTAGCAAACAATCATCATTATTCTTTAACCCGAATACTTGCCTCAACCACGCGAGGACGATGGATTAAGAAGGCGCTGCCCTGGGATCACCCTCCCACCTGAACATAATAATAACCCAATCTAAGACAAGCATACTGGACCCATAAACAAATAAGAACACAATTGAACTCGCTAAACTCCCAAGCGCTTCCCAACCTTCCAATTTCTACCGATCGATTAAGTGTCCACTGCGGACAGTCAACTTCTAAATTATATAACTTTCTGCTCAGGAATCCAAATCAGGTGTTCTAACACTTTATGAAAAGATAATAAAATTATCTAAATAAACTTAGTTGGGGAGCCCTTCTGATTCTGCCATCAAATGCCCCTACCAAGCCACTCTTTAGGACAACAAATATCATATCGGGTTCTCTGGACAGCACACAAAAAGTCATAACTTTTCCTACGAAAGTCCAAATATTGCGTTCTTTGGCTTTCTGGAAAGGTATGGAAATTACCCACAGTTTTTGTTATATCGAGATCCTCTGATTTCGTCTTTAACTAATGGCTTAACCCAGGTTTCTACAACCTGTCAGAAATCTGACAGACTAGCAGGACAGCGACACTAAAAATTCATAACTTGCTGACCGTTAATCGGATTTGGGTGTTCTTGGCGGCCACGTAAAGCTAAGGACGTCACCCAACTTTCTCTAAGAGAAGTCATCCCCAGATTCTGCCTCTAAAGATACGAAAACCTACGTCCAAGAATCTGGACAGAATTGAATCTATTACCCGACATTGATTAAACAACCAATTAAACCTCTAAACTATCGGAGATCGGTGTTACCCTTGACAAATCATTGACGAACACCCACACCAGCACCGGCACGAGGATCCTCTCCTTCTCTTTTCCCTTGCTTTCTCCTCGATTGGCCAATTCCCGGCGTTCCTCCTTCTTCCTTCCTCTCCATCCTTTCTCCTCTTGGCATAGCAGTAGGGGGGGATGCTACAGTGCGGCGCTACAGTACTAGGGGCGGCAGTACTGTAGCACTAGGGTTTCCCCCCCTCCTTTTATTGGTGGCCGGCCCTCATGGGCCTCTGGGCCAAGGCCCGAGGCCCAAAGTTGCCAAAAACTGCAGAAAACCCTCTGTCTAATAGCTGCTAAATCTATATTATATTTGGTCCTTCTCCGAATTCAATTAATCTCTCCCAAATACTCTTTTGAATATTCTTGAATACTTTTGGGGTAGTACAGAAGATTCTCAGGATAGTGAGCAAGGCAAGTTACACTTTTGATCATATTGCACCCAATATTTCAAATTATTTATGTTCTGTTTTAATGTATAATGCATGCTTATTTCTACCAAGATATTTCAATACCTGTCTTTAAACACATAGTTATGCCTATTTCCTTCATATGGCCAACTTTGACATTGAATTAAATTTGTTGTCACCTTAGACAAAATCTGGTTGATACAATAGTGTGAACTTGGAGCAATTGAAAAACCATATGCTTAGTCTTTCTTAGACCAAAAGTACTTGATTTGGGGGAAATCTTTACCGTCATGACCAATTACTGTTTTAAATGTTTTCACCATGACATTGGGTTGTCATGGAAGGATGAAAATGTTGCTGGGAAAGCAAAGAAAAGAAAAATGGATTGGGACTGGGGCGAACTGGTTGCTTGGATGGTGCATGTGTATGCACGGGACCATGCCATTTCTATGGCCGGTGCCTAGGGATCTGTGGTAGTCGCCCTAGTCATTCGAGGACCGGTCTTTGAGCGACCAATGCCATGCCTATAATGGGCTATGCCACAATCGTGCAACCACATGTCTCCAGAATGGGGCGTGGGACCTGGCTGAATAATTTGCAAAGTTCTACCACAAGTTGTTCCATTAGAGGTGTGGGAGGTCTTTTATGGCCAATGGTCTTTTATAACCTACTGTTCCCACTAGTGCAAGAGGGGGCTTTCCGCCGGGTTTGTATCCATAGGAAAGTGAAACCTTAGCCAGGAGGAGCTGTGGTGGAACAATGCATTGTAACGACCCAACTCTAGGGCACCCGAGAAGTCCTCCAAGACCTCTGGAAAATCCATCAGGACCTCCCAGGAGGTCCACAAAGGACCTCTCGGTCAGTCCACCAAGACCTCCCAGGAGGTCCAGCAGGACCTCCTGGACGTCCAGGAGAACCTGACCCGAGAGGGTCTCGGAGCCAGGGAGCACCTACGGACCTACCACGGCCACAGCCAGAGACAAACAAGGGGGTCTGAGGGCTCCCCAAGACCACCCACGACCCTCCAGGGGAGGTCGTGGAGATCTGGGACCACCTCAGAACCCCACACATTCATCACATTGTGAGGACATAGAGGTCTGAGTTTGCTCCAGGGTTCCCTGTGATTCCCGAGCTAGTCCCAAGGATCATGGCTAGCTCTTCACAGCACAAATACAACAGTGGTGACATCCAGAACACACCTTTATTTAAGCAAAATATTCACAGAGTTGTTTACAAGATGGCCTTGGGCCAAACATAAATACACAAGAGCAAAAGAGATCAAAAGGTCCATCAACACGCCACAGGCAGCTGACTGGAAGGCACAACCTAGCTGCTTTGATCTTCATCACTACCAAGGTCTTCTCCTGGCAAAGATTGTAATGAGCAAGAGTGAGCACAACAACCGTACTCGCAAGTTACACCCGTGGATTAGCAATATGACATGCATATATGGATAATCAAAGGATGGCATAATATGGTTATTTTGCACAAAGCCAATTTTCTTTCAAATACTATTACTAAGTTCCAAAGCAGGTCTTTAATAGCTAAAATTCATTTTATCAAAGCAAGTTTTCAGTTGGATAACTTTCATCAACAAGTTGGTGAAGGATACCCTCCTGACACTAGGCTCCCTGCCCAAACCCATGGGATAAAATCCCAAAAACAGATTTGATAGACCTTTCTAGAAAACCCCAAAACCATCATCTAACTCTGAGTAGCCTTTGCCAGCACGTCCACGACCGTGGACACGGCTATTCGAATAGATTTAACTCTGCAGAGGTTGTGCACTTTACCCACACGACATGATTTCTCTAGTTTGTCCGGCATTCGTCAATGCCACCTCTCACTACCAAAGGTAAGAGGTCTAGAGCTCATGACAAGGCCTTTACAATGCATTGCTCCACCACAGCCTTTCCTTGCTAAGGTTTCACCTTCCTATGGATCGCAATCCGGCGGAAAGCCCCCTCTTGCACCAGTGGAAACAGTAGGTCATAAAGGACCATTAGCCATACAAGACCTCCCACACCTCCAATGGAGCAGCATATGGTGGAGTTTTGCAAATTACTTAGCCAGGTCCCACGCCCCATTCTGGAGACATGTGGTTGCACGATTGTGGCATAGCCCATTATAGGCATGGCATTGGTCGCTCAAAGACCGGTCCTCATATGACTAGGGTGACTTCCACAAACCCAAGGGCATCGATCTACCATAAAGGCACGATCCCGTGCATAAACTTGCACCAACCAAGCCAACCAATTCGCCCCAGTCTAAATCCATTTTCATTTTCTTTTCTTCCCCAGCAATACTTTCATACCTCCATGACAACCCAATGTCATGGTTAAAACATATAAAAGAAACAGTTGGTCATGTTGGTAAAGATTTGTGACGACCCAGCCCTAGGGCACCGAGAGGTCCTCCATGACCTTCTAAAAAGTCCATCAGGACCTCCCAGGAGGTCCACAAAGGACCTCTCGGACTGACCACCAAGACCTCCCAGGAGGTCCAGTAGGACCTCCTGGAGGTCTGAAGGATCTAGACCCGCCATTATGTGTTAATGGAGTTTTGGTGATTAATGACAAATCTAGTTGTGGAACTAACACTTTCATTGATATATATAACTTGTGTAGTCTTATTTGGATATAAAGGTGAAAACCATGAAGGCATGCATGTGATTAATGACAAATCCAATTCATTGGATAAACAAAAGGAAAATCCAAACAGGTATGCATTTATAATGATAAATCTATTTGTGAGACTAACTCTTCTATTTGCCTTATCTCATGATTAGTCTCGTTTGGATATAAAGAACAAAAGAGGTATGCATTCGACTTCATAGTTCTTATATATTATTGCATTCCTTGGATCCAAAATATAGGTTGAACCCACCAAAAGATTAACCTAAATATGTGCATATGTTTCCACTACATATTCATGTATGCACACATATAGGGGAGTTCATTCTATATTTTGAGGTTTCATTAGTATTGATCCATATTCTGTTTCCACACATATTTGAGATCTTTACTTTGAATATATCCTTTGAATATATTTAACTTGCATAGTTAATATATTCATGCGAGTATATAAGACTTGTGTAGTCTAAATATACTTATATGTGAGTATAACATAACTTGTGTAGTTCATGTGTACTCACATATCCTTGAATATATATAACTTGTGAAGTTAATATATTCATGTGTGTATATGAGACATGTGTGCTCATATATCCTTTGATTATATATAACTTGTGTAGTTATATATATTCATATGAGTATATACAACTTGTGTAGTGCTTATATACTCATACCCATCTACATTCAATTATTTGCAATTGTGTTGTGGGACTAACGTGTGTGCTAAGATGTTTAAAGGCTTAGTCCCAGTTTATGGATGGCGACATGGTAATGGAAATGCATGATAATAAAGGGATCATGATTAGTAGCTTGATAGCATGTTCTTGTGCCCTTTGGATCAATTTAGGATCATGCATGCATTTGAATTTGAACTTGAAATTGAATTTGAAAGCTTTAAGTGCTTCTGTTCAAAATCGGTAGTACCGCAGTTATAATTGCGGTCGTACCGTTTGATGCAGTATGACCGGACTTTACTTGGCGGTAGTACCGGATTTTGAAGGGAACAACCAACTGAGCGCACATGCGGAACGACCGGCTGCTTGAGCGGTTGTACCGCATTGCGGTCATTCCGCACTTTAGTTGGCGGTTCAAGAAAACCGAAGCGTTACAAATTGCCTCGCCTCCTCTCATGGAAATCGGTCGTATCGCTCGTGACCTACTGATCGCATCAGTAGTCGGTCGTTCCGAAATTTGTGAGGCGGTTCAATAAAAACAGAACAAGTGTAAATCTGCTCAGAATCTAAATCTGGAAATCGGACGTTCCGCGCTTGGGAACGGTCGTACCGGCCTGCGGTCATTCCGTTTTTTATATGGCGGTACAAAAATTCCAGAACGCTTGTAATCTTCAGCAAATTGGAAACCCTGCATTCGGTAGTACCGCTCCTTCGCGCGGTACGACCGGACCAAGCGGTAGTACCGCAACTTGTTTGGCGGTAGTACCGGTCCAGGATTTTCAGCGGCTTGATTAGAAGCATTATTGCAGGTATTTCATAGTAATTGATGTTAATCATTATGGGACTAACATTTTCCATGAGTTGGATGAATAGGTTATGTTCCAGGGTAATGGAGACTTCGGATGGCATCATGAGTTGATCGTCATCAAGTCAAGGTTCAAGAAGAGGATGCATCATGTGTTGATGCATAACAAGATCTCGGAGAAGAGATGATCATGAGTTGATCATCAAGTCAAGAGAAGACTCATCATGTGTTGATTGAGGTCAAGTAAAGGTTGCATCATGGGTTGATGCATGTCAAGACGATGACCCGGACTTGAAGTGAAGATGTGCGTCATCAACCTTCAAGAAGATGCTCAAGGCAAGGGTATGACTAGCTAGGGCTAAGGATGTGTTCCTAGTCTTTTACCGGTCTTGGTGTTTGGTTGGAAGACCGGATTGCTAGTATAGGTTGCCGTACTATTAAGAGGGGTCTTGTCTAGTAGCTTGAGTCTCATCATGTGTTGATAGCTCAATCTCACTTGCTCTAGCTCACCATGGCATGATGCTATTATTTGCAAATGTGTTTTGCAAATAGTCGATGCTCATGCATTTAATCTTTGTAGCATGTGACTATACTTTGCAAATGTGTTTTGCAAATGGTTGAAGTCCATGTACCTACTCCTTGTGGCATGATCTAAGTTTGCAAATGTGTTTTGCAAATTGTTGGGATTCATGTATTTTCCCTTGGCATGGTCTAAGATTGCTTGTTGCTAATTCTTTGGACTTAGACCATGGTGGTGGCTCTTGGAGTTGTGCTTTTTGATTTGATAAAATGTGTTTGAGATCAAATCAAATAGGAGGGTTGTGTAGCCCTCTTAATAAGCTTTCCATAGAGTCCAAGATCACTCAATTCCGACATCGGAGTCAAAAGTTATGACCTTTTTACCGAGTGTCGTCTGTGCTGATTTTTGGGTTGCGGTACGACCGCAGTGTAAAGAGCGGTACGACCGCCCAGAACGGTTGTACCGCCCCTTGTGAGTGCGGTACGACCGCCCGAGGCTGTAACGGCTAGTTTTTGGCTGTTTCGTCTCCCAACGGCTTGTTTTTGGTGTAGGGGTTATAAATACCCCCTTGGCCGGTTGAGAGGCAACCTTTGGCATCCCATTTCACTCTCTTGAGCTAATGTGAGTCTCTCCTCTCAATTGTGCATGTGTTGCACCTTGTGAGCAAGGAGAGAGGTCTCTAGTTGCATGTGTTGCATCTAGAGGTGGATTTTGTATCCACTTGAGCTTGTGCATTCGTTGCACGTGGTGAGAGTCAAGCAAGGGGCTTGGCTTGTTACTCTTGGTGTTTGCCGACACCTAGACGGCGTGGAGGCGTCGTGGACCGGTGATCTTCTCAAGAAGCTTGTGAGAAGGCCGGCGTGTTGTGAAGGTTGGAGCTCACCTACCCGGAGCGGGAAAGAGCTACCACTAGTGGAATTGAGGTGTTTGGCTTAATTCGTGGAGCCGGTCCAATTGGTTTGGGCTTACCTCAACGTGGATTAGGGGAGACCGGCAAGTCTTCGATCACCACGGTAAAACATCGCCGTGTCAATTGTGGTTTGCATTCTTGTGCCTTACTTTTGCATTAACATTCATTGTGTATGAATGCTTGCTTTACATTGTGCAATTTATATACCTTGTATTAAATTGCTTATCCATTGTGTGTGATTGCAATAGTTATTCATTGCTTTGTGCTATTCACCTTGCTAGAATTGAATAGCTTACAAGTCATATGTTTAATTGCTATATTCATCAATAGACTTGTACTGTTGGCACACTTAGTTGAACCTAGTTGTTTTAGGCTTTAATTGTGCAAAACCGTATTTGTATTAGCTTCCGCATTAGAAATCGGTTTTAGCCAAAAGAATTTTAAAACCTCCTATTCACCCCCCCTCTAGTCGGCCTCCTCGATCTTACAAGTGGTATCAGAGCTTGGTCTCTCATTTATTAGACTTAACCGTCTAGAGAGTAAAGGATGGCGACTAGGGATAGAGTGCACCTAGGTGAAGCACCTAAATTTGATGGCACAAATTATGCTCATTGGAAAATCTGCATGTCATGTTATTTCAAGGCCATGGGCCTAAATATTTGGCGGATTGTAGATGTTGGCTTTTCTCCTCCATTGGATCAACATGCTCCAACAAATGAGGAAGAGAAATGCTTACATCTCGACGCTCAAGCAACTAATGCTTTATTTAGTGCTTTGAGTGTAGATGTGTTTGATGTTTGTATGTGATCTCAAAATGTTCATAAGATGTGGACCTATCTTCAAGAATATTATGAAAGGTCCATTTCAACTAATGAGGATTGCATACAAGAGTGGGCGTCGGAGAAGAATGCTCAATCTCTAACTCCGACGATGAAGAGTCCACAAGCCCCTCCACATCAACTTCAAGCTCCGACAATGATGACATATCAACTCCATCAACATCGCCTCATTGCTTTATGGCTAAAGGTAAAAAGGAGGTAAACAATAATAATGAACCTTCATATGATGAGTTGTTAGATATACTAGAAGAACTAAATGATTATTTAGGAAAGGAGAAATCTAAATTCAAGGTTTTGAAGAATGAGTATGTCTCACTTCAAAATGATTATAATGTTTTAAAAGATGAACATGAAATTCTCCTCCTAAATGAACTTAAAAAGCCTAAAGTGGATATTGGCATTGCTTGTGATTTATTAGATGATATGCCATGTGTAATTGCTAACTCTTGCATTTCATCTAAAATCAATATATCCACATCTTGTGATGATTTGATTGATATGCCTTGTTGCTCTAAATTAGATGATTCTATTTCTTCTATGCTTGTTGAGACTAACCTTGTAGAAGAAAATAATGAGCTCAAGGCCCAAGTCAAGAAATTGACAATTGACTTGGAAAGAAGCTATAAAGGGAAGGCCACTCTTGATGAAATATTGAGCAAGCAAAAGTGCTTGCAAGATAAGAGTAGAATTGGCTTCACTCCCAAGAAGAAGAAAGAAAATAGCAAGACAAGGCACAATGCAAGACACACGAAGAATGTCAAGTGTTTTGATTGCCATCAAAAGGGACATCTTGCCTCCATATGCCCAAACAAGATGAATGAAAAGAGAGGACTTGGTTCCACCACCAAGGAACAGGTGAAGAGCATCCCAAAGAAAAATGGAAAACAATTCAACAATATCAAGTGCTTTGGATGCAAGAAAAATGGTCACATTGCCTCGGTGTGCCCAAATCAAATGGATGACAAGTCAATGTCATCAAAGAAGAGGCAAACCGGTGTTGAGCAAGATAAGAAGATAAGTAGGGGAAGCAAAAGTCCAACTTGCTACAATTGCCGGGAGAAAGGACATTTTAGTAAGGAATGTCCTAAAGGTATCACTCCTAAGCCTTTTATTTATAATGATTATTATTTGCTTAGGAAAGATAAATATGGCAATGTGTTTGCTAGAAATGTTAGCTTACATAAAACTATTGTTAGGGCCATTTGGGTGCCCAAAAGTGTTGTGACTAACATTCATGGACCCAACCAAGTATTGGGTACCAAAATGCGCTTAAATGATTAAATAGGTACTTGGAGAAGCATTGGAGATTTGGCTCATATATGAAGAGGTGGAATCCACCATATGCAAAATTGGAGCCAAGCTTGAGGAAGATCAATTCATATCATAAACCAATGCTATCTCAGTAACAAGTATTTACATTGAAGTATCTAGACCCTTTACCTTGTGTAGGTTGCATTCATGTAAAATCTTAAAAAGGGTGTCCTTGCTCTTGTGCTAAAACTTGTTTATTGAAATCTTGAGCAAGTTAGAAGTGGCACATTAAGGGAGAGTGCTAAATCATGATCATGTATATCACATCCCAAAGTGTGCCCAAATTAATTAAGTGCTAGTAATGTTTTTAAAAAATAAGCCATTTAGCCAAAAGTCAAAATTCTTGAAATTATTAGTATATACTTTGAAAAACTAGTTGCAAAATGTATACAAATGCTTCTCAAAGGTTTTGCAAAGGTTTTGGTTCAAGAAAAACCTATTTCAAATGAAAATGAGTTTCTAACCAAAATTCTAGATCTTAGAATCTTGTTTTTGACCAAAACTAGATTTTTGTGTAAAATCTATTCTAGAAAGAATTTGACATTTGTCCCAAAAGGAAAAACCTAGAGTTGGCCATTCTAAACAATTTTGGTATTCAAAAGTTTCTCAAAAGGCCAACCTAGAAAAAGTTATTTGGTTTTGAAATTCATCCAAAATCCAAGGCTGACCTAAATGGTCACTTTCTAGCACTTAAGTGAGTTTTGCCATTTGAACCTAAATTATTCACATGAATAGGTCCATGATGGTATTTATGACTCATATATACAATTGGATGCTTAAAATTTCTTCATGTGCTCTTTTGTTTCTTTTGGAGAAGTTTCATCAAAAATGAGTTTTATTTGCAAAATCAAAAGACTAATTCATAAAAACTATATTCATTGTTGTTTCTATCTCCAATCTAATGCATAATGATCCTAGATATATTTATTTGAATACTAAAACAGATGACCATTTGCATAATTCTCCATTCCAAAATCTATCCTTGAATCTCCAGGAAAATCGGAACAACCGACGTTATTCCCGCGGTATAACCGTTTTTCGGTACAACCGGCCTTTGAACGGCGGTTCGTCCGAACATCGGTATGACCGGCATTTGAACTACGGTAGTACCGATTTTGCTGACATTGCAGTCAATTGAATCCATTCAATTCTATTCTATTCTAAATCCTTTTTGGCTGCCTCCCTCAAGTCAAGTTGATCCTTATTATCCTTGCAAGCTACCCACATATATTTTGTTGACTCCAAATACCATTTTGATCGCCTTGTGATATATTTATCATTCAAGTGGTATTCCCTCAAGTGGTAGCTCATTCTTGATCACCTTGACCTCTGCATGAAATTCATATTACTTGTTTTTACAAGTGGTATTCTTTCAAGTGATATCATCTTGTCTTAATAAGTGGTATTCTTCAATTGATATCATCTTATCTTTTCTTGTGATATCCTTCAAGTGGTATATTTTTGTACCCACCTACAAGTGATATCTATTTCATTGCTTGCCAATCAAATCTTTTCAAACCAAGCTCTCTCCGATACCTCCAATTCATGGTATGCTTTTTTTTCAAGTGGTATCTCTCAAGGCTTATCTCTCAAAGTGGTACCAAGTTTCTACAAATGGAATTAATTATTATTGGTATCATCTTTTCTCTCAAGTGGATTCTCTTTCTCTCTTCTCTTTGGATGCATTCTTTGAAGATCTTTGCAAGAGAAGTTCAAGCACCTTGAGATTTCAAGTCTTGTCGACGCATGTTCTATACAAGTGGTATCAACATATGGATTTACAAGTAATATCTACAAGTATTATTTACAAGTGGTATCTATATGTATTACCAACAACTGGTATCGTCGACTCATGGTATCTACAAGTGATGTTCAAGGATTATCTTACAAGTGGATACACATAAAGACATTGGGGGAGAATGCTTTTGTGCTTAATGTCAAAAGAAGATTTTGGATGCAAATCAAAGATCAAGTGGAAGAGGTTGAAGTCATCAAGAGTTTTGGATTGGACGAAGAAAACCTTTGTGTGTCAAAAGAGAAGAATGTCCAAGAGGAACCTTTGTGTAAGGGGGAGTTTTTCCTAAAAAGTTTTGAAAAAGTTTTAATGAAAAACGTTTTAAGCTTTGTTTAAAACGGGTAATCTATTATATGGGAAAACTAATTTGAAAAGACTCCCTTATGGCTTCGTTTTATTGTGGATTTTTGTTGTTTTATGCCAAAAAGGGGAGAATGCTTATTTGCTCAAAATAAAATGAGTTTTATTGCCTAGCTCATAAGTTTTGCAAAGACTCTCCTTTTGCTTAAGATTTATTTCGGTTTTTGGTGCTTAATGCCAAAAGAGGGAGAATTTGTATGAGCTACATTTGGATGTTAATTTGTATGAGCTTTATTTGTTATTCTCTTGATCTCTTGTGTTGCCAAAAGGGGGAGAATCTCGTGTTGCCTAAAGTGTGAGTTTACCAAAAGGGAGATTCTCTTGTGATTTTATTGCATGCAAATAGTCAAAGAGCTTAATTGATTATGTTATGTTGACTTATATCCAAATGTTGTCATTTATAAAGGATTTGTCATCAATCACCAAAAAGGGGGAGATTGAAGGATCTAGACCCGCCATTATGTGTTAATGGAGTTTTGGTGATTAATGACAAATCTAGTTGTGGAACTAACACTTTCATTGATATATATAACTTGTGTAGTCTTATTTGGATATAAAGGTGAAAACCATGAAGGCATGCATGTGATTAATGACAAATCCAATTCATTGGATAAACAAAAGGAAAATCCAAACAGGTATGCATTTATAATGATAAATCTATTTGTGAGACTAACTCTTCTATTTGCCTTATCTCATGATTAGTCTCGTTTGGATATAAAGAACAAAAGAGGTATGCATTCGACTTCATAGTTCTTATATATTATTGCATTCCTTGGATCCAAAATATAGGTTGAACCCACCAAAAGATTAACCTAAATATGTGCATATGTTTCCACTACATATTCATGTATGCACACATATAGGGGGAGTTCATTCTATATTTTGAGGTTTCATTAGTATTGATCCATATTCCTGTTTCCACACATATTTGAGATCTTTACTTTGAAACATATCCTTTGAATATATTTAACTTGCATAGTTAATATATTCATGCGAGTATATAAGACTTGTGTAGTCTAAATATACTTATATGTGAGTATAACATAACTTGTGTAGTTCATGTGTACTCACATATCCTTGAATATATATAACTTGTGAAGTTAATATATTCATGTGTGTATATGAGACATGTGTGCTCATATATCCTTTGATTATATATAACTTGTGTAGTTATATATATTCATATGAGTATATACAACTTGTGTAGTGCTTATATACTCATACCCATCTACATTCAATTATTTGCAATTGTGTTGTGGGACTAACGTGTGTGCTAAGATGTTTAAAGGCTTAGTCCCAGTTTATGGATGGCGACATGGTAATGGAAATGCATGATAATAAAGGGATCATGATTAGTAGCTTGATAGCATGTTCTTGTGCCCTTTGGATCAATTTAGGATCATGCATGCATTTGAATTTGAACTTGAAATTGAATTTGAAAGCTTTAAGTGCTTCTGTTCAAAATCGGTAGTACCGCAGTTATAATTGCGGTCGTCATCGCTTGATCTTGATATGACCGACTTTACTTGGCGGTAGTACCGGATTTTGAAGGGAACAACCAACTGAGCGCACATGCGGAACGACCGGCTGCTTGAGCGGTTGTACCGCATTGCGGTCATTCCAAGACTTTAGTTGGCGGTTCAAGAAAACGAAGCGTTACAAATTGCCTCGCCCTCTCATGGAAATCGGTCGCATCAGTAGTGCGGTCGTTCAAATTTGTGAGGCGGTTCAATAAAAAGCAGAACAAGTGTAAATCGCTCGAATCTAAATCTGAAATCGGACGTTCGCGCTTGGAGCGGTCGCATCGCCTCGCGGTCATTCCGTTTTTATATGGCGGTACAAAATTCCGAACGCTTGTAATCTTCAGCAAATTGGAAACCTCAGATTCGGTAGTACCGCTCCTTGTGATGCAACGATCGATAAGCGATAGTACCAAGAACTTGTTTGGCGGTAGTACCGTCCGAGATTTTCAGCGGCTTGATTAGAAGCATTATTGCGTATTTCATAGTAATTGATGTTAATCATTATGGGACTAACATTTTCCATGAGTTGGATGAATAGGTTATGTTCCAGGGTAATGGAGACTTCGGATGGCATCATGAGTTGATCGTCATCAAGTCAAGGTTCAAGAAGAGGATGCATCATGTGTTGATGCATAACAAGATCTCGGAGAAGAGATGATCATGAGTTGATCATCAAGTCAAGAGAAGACTCATCATGTGTTGATTGAGGTCAAGTAAAGGTTGCATCATGGGTTGATGCATGTCAAGACGATGACCCGGACTTGAAGTGAAGATGTCGTCATCAACCTTCAAGAAGATGCTCAAGGCAAAGGTATGACTAGCTAGGGCTAAGGATGTGTTCCTAGTCTTTTACCGGTCTTGGTGTTTGGTTGGAAGACCGGATTGCTAGTATAGGTTGCCGTACTATTAAGAGGGGTCTTGTCTAGTAGCTTGAGTCTCATCATGTGTTGATAGCTCAATCTCACTTGCTCTAGCTCACCATGGCATGATGCTATTATTTGCAAATGTGTTTTGCAAATAGTCGATGCTCATGCATTTAATCTTTGTAGCATGTGACTATACTTTGCAAATGTGTTTTGCAAATGGTTGAAGTCCATGTACATACTCCTTGTGGCATGATCTAAGTTTGCAAATGTGTTTTGCAAATTGTTGGGATTCATGTATTTTCCCTTGGCATGGTCTAAGATTGCTTGTTGCTAATTCTTTGGACTTAGACCATGGTGGTGGCTCTTGGAGTTGTGCTTTTTGATTTGATAAAATGTGTTTGAGATCAAATCAAATAGGAGGGTTGTGTAGCCCTCTTAATAAGCTTTCCATAGAGTCCAAGATCACTCAATTCCGACATCGGAGTCAAAAGTTATGACCTTTTTACCGAGTGTCGTGCTGATTTTTGGGTTGCGGTACGACCGCAGTGTAAAGAGCGGTACGACCGCCCAGAACGGTTGTACCGCCCCTTGTGAGTGCGGTACGACCGCCCGAGGCTGTAACGGCTAGTTTTTGGCTGTTTCGTCTCCCAACGGCTAGTTTTTGGTGTAGGGGTTATAAATACCCCCTTGGCCGGTTGAGAGGCAACCTTTGGCATCCCATTTCACTCTCTTGAGCTAATGTGAGTCTCTCCTCTCAATTGTGCATGTGTTGCACCTTGTGAGCAAGGAGAGAGGTCTCTAGTTGCATGTGTTGCATCTAGAGGTGGATTTTGTATCCACTTGAGCTTGTGCATTCGTTGCACGTGGTGAGAGTCAAGCAAGGGGCTTGGCTTGTTACTCTTGGTGTTTGCCGACACCTAGACGGCGTGGGCGTCGTGGACCGTGATCTTCTCAAGAAGCTTGTGAGAAGGCCGGCGTGTTGTGAAGGTTGGAGCTCACCTACCCGGAGCGGGAAAGAGCTACCACTAGTGGAATTGAGGTGTTTGGCTTAATTAGTGGGCCGTCCAATTGGTTTGGGCTTACCTCAACGTGGATTAGGGAGACCGCAAGTCTTCGATCACCACGGTAAAACATCGCCGTGTCAATTGTGGTTTGCATTCTTGTGCCTTACTTTTGCATTAACATTCATTGTGTATGAATGCTTGCTTTACATTGTGCAATTTATATACCTTGTATTAAATTGCTTATCCATTGTGTGTGATTGCAATAGTTATTCATTGCTTTGTGCTATTCACCTTGCTAGAATTGAATAGCTTACAAGTCATATGTTTAATTGCTATATTCATCAATAGACTTGTACTGTTGGCACACTTAGTTGAACCTAGTTGTTTTAGGCTTTTAGACTTGTACTGTTTTAGGCTTTAATTAGGCTTTAATTGAACTAACTTGATAAAAATAAGCATGCAGTACACATTAAAACAGAACATAATTAGTTTAAATTACTGGGTGCAATATGATCAAGAGTGCAACTTGCCTTGCTCACTACTTTTAGATTCTTCTTCTTCAGAACTCTCGGATTCCCTGGAATCTTCACAATCTACATATATATAGAAGGCAAATTCAAAGAAGATTCAAATAAAGACCCAAATAAAGAATCAAGAGAACTCCGGAGAAATCTCAAAAACCCAATTAACAGAAGAGTATTGTATTTAGATTAGGTTCTTTTGGAGAAGGTCTAGCTTACCAGAGGAAAAAGGGGTCTTTAGAAAAAGGTCCCGAAGGTGTGACCTAGGCAGTGGGCAGAGAGGTCCCGAGGCAAAAATGCTTGCGCAAGGTCCAGAGAGAAGGTCCTCACACGAGCACCACAGAATTCCAAAAGAAACCCACCAGAGAAGGTCCTATGAAATACATGGCCAGCTCAAGGTAGTGGTAAACACAAAGGTGGAGGAGATCATCAAAGAACTTACCAAGGACAAGAAGCTATGGGTGAAAAGGGAGGTCGCGAGAGCCAGGCTCTCACGAGAAGGTCACTGGTCCAGAGCCGAGAGAGTGAATAGGAAGAGGATGAAATGGCAAGGCTCCCTGGACTGCTTACAGTCAACAAAGGGTGATAAAATCTAGACACATACGTGCTAGAGATAAGCACAGAAATAGGTCAAAAATTGGTGAAAGTCAGGACAGTTGTCACTCCCACCCTGGATAGAAGGTACAATAAAGGACACGTATGATGCTATGGGAAGGAACAAAGAAAAGTGTCCGTGTACGGCTAAGTGATCCAATTCAGAGTAAACACCACGTGTGTGAACGTATTTAATGTGACAAGACACACATTAAATGCCCAAGATATTTATGTGGCGGAAGAAATGAGGATGACTAAGACTGGCAAGTGGGGCCAGTCAATTTTGAAACAGTCGGGTCAAAATAGGGGAGGTCTTGCCCTGCAGGAGAGGTCCTCAAGGGAGGTCCGAGCGGCTTAGGAGGTCCTACGCCCAAGGACAGGGAGGTCTAAAGGTTGAGGAGGTCCAAACAGGGGGAGGTCTGGACAGGGGGAGGTCCTGACGGTCAGGATCAACATAGGAGGTCTGGCGAGGAGGTCTGAGCGGTTGGATCTCCGAAAGGGAGGTCCAACAGCTCAGATCAGCGTGAAGGGGGAGGTCCCCAGAGAGAAATAGCGCACGGGGAGGTCTGGGCCTTTGGATTCGAAGTGAGGGGAGGTCCAAGCCGTTCGATTCAGAACAAAGGGGAGGTCCATGAAGGGACATAACGCATGGGAGTCCTAGACCCTTGGATTAGAAATGGGAGGAGGTCTGGACCGCCAGATCAAGTACAAGGGAGGTCCATGCGGAGTGGTTCCGGAGACATTCCACAAAGGAGTTCCACTCGAGGGAGGTCTTCTCAGCCCAGAGTAAAAGTCAAAATGGTTCAATTGAACTTAGAAAAAGTCGAAGGCACACAAGAGGGCCACGGAATTACAAGAAGGTCCAAACAAAAAGAGGTCTGGGCGCTATGAAGTGCCCGGGTGATAAGAGATCTAGACTTAAGAGAAGTCTGAACAGAAAAGAGGTCTAAATCCTAAGAGATTCAAACCAACAAAGAGGTCTAAGTGACCAAGGTCAAAAGAACAGGCCTGGACGTGAGATTACGTCCAGTAAGAAAAGATCCAAGCCTCAAAGGAGGCCTGACCTCGCTTGCCACTAGGGAGGTCTAGACCACAGAGGAGGTCTAAACCTCCAAACCTAAAAAAAATATACTAGGGGAAGGTCTACAGAGCATACCTAAAGGAAATCTCTATAGTTCAGCCTCTCCAACCGAACCAACTTGGAGCTTTTATTAAAATAAAAATAAAAATAAGAATAACTCTGGTTTATTTACACATTGAAAAAGGGTTCAGAAAATCAAGATGTTACAAGATTTCCCCAAACCAATAATTTTGGTCTAAGCATGACTAAGCATATGTTTTTCAAATGATCTTGGCTCACACTATTGCATGACCCAAGTTTGATCTAAAGGTGACAACAAGTTAGTCCAAAGTCAACAGTGGCTATACAAAGGAAGTAGGCATAATTATAGATTTAGAACGGGTATTGAAATAACTTGATAGAAATAGGCATGCAATAGACATTAAAACAGGACATAAATAATTTGAATTACTGGGTGCAATATGATCAAAAGTGCAACTTGCCTTGCTCACTATCCTGGGATTCTTCCTCTTCAGAACCCTCAGACTCCCTGGAATCTTCACAATCTATACGTGCAAAAGGGCAAATTCAAAGAAGACTCAAATAAAGATTCAACTAAGATTAACAAGAAAACCAAAAGAATCCCACAGGGGACCCAAAACTCAACCAATCCTGAGAGATCTATATATTAGAATAGGTTCTTTTGGAGGAGGTCTAAGCTTACCAGGAGGAGGGTGGTCTTTAGCAAAAGACCCCAAGGGAGTGGCTTAAGCAACAAGCAGAGAGGTCCTGGGCAATGGTTCTTGCGCAAAGTCCAGAGAGGAGGTCCTCACACAAGAACCATAGAAATCCAAAAGAAGTTCGCAAAAGGAGGTCCTGTGAGGGACACGACCGGCTCAGTACAGTGGTGAAAACAAGGGTGGAGCAGATCACCAAAGAAACTTACCAGGTACAAGAAGGAACAATGGATGGACAGAAGGTCATGAGCAGCAAAGTCGTCCCTGGAAGGCCACTGAACCAGAGCCAAGATGGTGAATGTGAAGAAGGTAAAATGGAAGGGCTCCCTGGACCGCTTATAGTCAAAAAGGGGTGAAGAAAACTAGATACGTACGTGCCAGGGATAAGTATAAAAATGGGTCAAAGGTAGGTGATTGTCAGGGCAGGTGTCACTACCACCCTGGATAAAAGGTACGAGGAAGGACAATGTATGTTGCTATGGGAAGGGGCAAAGAAAAATGTCAGAGTACAGCTAAGTGACCCAGTTCAATGTAAACACCACGTATATGGATGCATTTAATGTGACAAGACATGCATTAAATGCCCAAGATATTAACGTGGCGGAGGAAACGAGAATGGCCAAGACTGGCAAGTGGGGCCAGTCAACATGGAAACAGTCGGGTCAAGAGGGAAGGTCTTGCCCCCGCAGGAGAAGCCTCAGGGGAGGTCTGAGAGGCTTAGGAGGTCCTAGGCCCAAGGACAGGGAGGTCTAAAGGCTGAGGAGGTCCAGACATACAAGGGGGTCTGGACATGGGGAGGTCCTGACGGTCAGGATCAACAACAGGAGATCCTGACGGTTAGGATCTCATCAAGGGAGGTCGGGAGAGGAGGTCCAAAGCCAAGTTTAAAAGACCACAGAGAGGTCTTGGACAGGAGGTCCAGAGAACTACAAAGAAGTCCCGTGGTTGAAATTAAAGGCAAGTTGAGGTCAGGGCGGTTGGATCTCCGAGAGGGAGGTCTAACAGCCAAGATCAAACGTGTAGGGGGAGGTCTGGGCCTTTGGATGGGAGGTGAGGAGAGGTCCACACCGTTAGATTCAAAACAAAGGGGAGGTCCGCTGAGGGATATGACGCACAGGGAAGTCTAGACTTTTGGATTGGGAATGGGAGGAGGTCTGAACCGCCAGATCCAAATGAAAGGGAGGTCCATGCAGAGGGTGCCAAGAAAGAGAGGTTCTAGGGAGGAGATCCACAAAAGGTAGTTCCAGAAGGGATCGCAAGGGTCAAGGTAACCCCGAAGGAGGTCCTTTCAGCCAAAAGAAATGTCAAGGAGGTTCAAGCAAACTCAGGAAACTCGATGGCACATGCGAGGTCCACTGGAATACCAGGAGGTCCGAAGGAAAAGAGGTCTGGGCACAAAGGAAGTGCCCAGGCAGCAAAAGGTTTAGACTTAAGAGAAGTCTGAACAGAAAAGAGGTATGATCCTGAAGAGATTCAAACTAACAAAGAATTTCAAAATAGTCAAACTCAAAGAGGAAGGCCTGGACCCAAAGGTGCGTCCATGTGAGAAAAGGTCTGAGCCTCAATGGAGGTCTAACCTCATGAACCACTAGGGAGGTCTAGGCCACAGAGAAGGTCCAAACCTACATAACCCAAGGGAGATATGCTAAAGGAAGGTCTACTGAGCAGATCAAAAGGAGGTATCATGTGAGCACCCGGATTTATTAAGCTCATAATACTTAGTCATCCAATTGACCCTAGTATTATCAACCAAATAAACCCAGTCTCGAGAGATGTATACTCCCCAGAATGCAGTATACATACCTCATAACAAAAGAATGTATCAATTCCATACAACACATAGAACATAAGCAACAAACCAGAAGTTAATATAAATACAAGATAGATATTACAAAAGAGAGGCCGACCGCCAAACAACTACAAGACTACAAAGATACACAATGAAGCAAAAAGTGCCATAAAGATGGCCCAAAATAAGAGCCAACCAAGGTGCCTTTAGCCCACAAGGCAAGCGACCGGACCGCCAAGCTAGTCGCTCTCCCAACCACCGCCTGACTCACAAAAGTAAAGCCCTTTGGGCTCTACCTCCTCTGCAACAAAGTTGTTAAGCAAAGCAAATGAGTACAATAACTTGTTTATTGTACTCAAAAACGACGTGTAAGATAACAGAACTATAATTTAGCTATATGCAAGCTTTATTTAAGTGGATGAGGCTTTGGACTCATTTTAGCACAAAGCAAGTTTTCATTTGCAATAATATAGTAGATTGAAGGCAATTTGACAAAGCATTTTTAATTGTTGAAATAACAACGAGATAATAACATGATAACAACAACAAGAACATCTTGGAAGTGACTAACCCATTAGCCACCACAACAATAGTATGAACATCCATTCATACCAACCCATCAAGTTTTAATTAAATGGTTGAGTCTAGTTCTTGAACGACCTTACCAAGCATGTCCATAACCTAGGACGAGGCTATTCGAATAGTTTTAACCCTGCAGGGGTGTACCAATGTACCCACACGTCAGACCGCCTTTCCTTTAAGCACACTACCTTTGGTATGCCGGCACGGCTAAGTCCTACGAGATATTTCCAATGGACGATGCTAATTACGAGCCGCATCCCACGGGGACAAGGACACATTAGACAGCCTAACCGGTCTGCTAATGCTCCCTCCCACACCACACACACACATTTTCTTTTTAAACACCCACCGACCAGCTCATAATTAACACCTCCCAAAGTACTTAGTCAAGAGAGGTCCCATATCCCCCTCGTGTGGTTAGCACGCAAAAGCGCTTGGCTTAGTGACCCAAGTACTCGGTCCTTAGGGACCCAGGCATACCACCACATTCCAAAAACCGCACCATCCATCCAATATGCCCAAGTCTAAATCAATCTTTTATTTTCAGTTTTTGATTTTACAAATTAATCAAAGCACAAGTGCTGGACATATAGGAGTAATAATCAGTTTTGAGTGATCAAGACCATCGACTAAGTCGATGATCGCCCATTACTACCGTTACTAAGCATGTCTAAGCAGTAGAAAACGCAACTACTAAGTGATAAGAGCTCATCCAACGAGCTCAAACCACCGCAAATAACCTAGGCTCATGGTAGTAGAGGATAAACAACTCCTACAGATTATGCAACTATAGGATTGCTAGCGACATTTAACACAAAGTAGCATGCATACATAGAAGTAAAACAATATATTAACCTTTAAAGTAATGGGACGTTCGAGGGGATATGATCAAACTGCTTGCCTTGCTGTTGCTGGTCAATCTGTTGCTGAGGATCACTCTCGGGATCACCACAAATGTCGAAACCTAACGGAAAAGCGATAAAGAACTAAGAAGAATGACGAAAAACAACAAAGACAGCACAGCAAATGAACTCCAAATTCTATGAATTTTCTACAGCAGCAAGAGGGTGATTTTTAGGGATTTTAGCAACAAGAACCAATGGATTTGGATTCTTAATGCAAAAGATATGATGAAATCAATTCTGCTCAGCCTATAAATACCAAACTGCACTATTCACTAATTTAATTATGAGGCAACATTTTCTAGAACAGAAGTGAAGCTGAAATTTTTACTGTAAAACCAGCACCTCATGAGATGAATAACACAATTGAGTTCACCTCATTTGGAGCTATTATGCACTTTCTACAATTTTTCAAAACAAGAACTTGAACAAAATTATAATGCACAAGTCCTCATTTCTATAACAGGAACATGCTCAAAACTAATTTTCACAGTGAGTTCATTATTAGAGGAAACCAACAAGGTTGGTCTCACTCAAAAATAATCTACAGAGCATTAGTTATGTATTTTACAAGTTAAGCATCAATTTGAGTGTATTTTTAAAGTTAATCTTAAAATCTAATGGTAAACTGTGCTCTGGGGCTGAACTCAACTTACAATCATTTTTAGATTAAAGTCAAGTCCAAGACAGAGCTAACACAATTTGAATCACTCTATTTGGATTTAAATTGAAAAAGTTATGAAATTTTAAAGTTCATACCTCCTTCAGTTCTTAAAATGACAGCCCACAGGAAATTCTAAAAAAAAATCACAAGGACATGGGAGGTCGTGAGCCACAGATCACAGATCTAACGGATCAGACCTCCCAGGAGGTAACGCACAGACGCGCTCGTGAGGTCCAGAGGTTCTGGACCTCCTAGCAACGCGCAAGTGCGAGATGAGGGGAGGTCACGGCCGTTGATGGTGAATCCAACGGACCACAGCGATAGGGGGAGGTCCGGGACGGACCAGATCTAAAGGGGGAGGTCCTCAATGGTGAGATGACCTCGAGGAGGTCCTACGCAGAGGTCTTATCGTCACAGACCTCCAAGGAGGTCTGGACGGCCACGATCGCGCACGGGGGAGGTCCTGGACGCTCCAGATCTCCTCGGAGGAGGTCATGGATGTCCAGATCCAGCGCCTTAGCTCTCGCGCACGCGCACGGACAAGCAGACATGGAGTTATTGCGCGCGGGACACAAGGAGGTCCACGCGCGGGAGGTCTTAAATGCGTGCAAAAGACAGGGTTAATGGCATTTAACGCTAACCCCATGATTGCAATGATTGAGACATTAAAACGGTGAATCTCGTCCTAAAACGACAACGGCACGCCGGGGCGTCAGACAAAGATCCCGAGTTCAAAGAAGTGGTTGTTGCGGCGATCACGGACCTCGCCATGCGACAACCAAGAACATCACCGTGTGCGCAATAGTGTTGCGCACACCATGGGCTCACTCTCGGCGGCGGCGACGGTTTTAATCGCCGGCAAGCCGGAGAGGACAGTGATGACCCGCACGGCCAAAAGACAAAAATGCAAAAAGGAAGCTCCGCGCGACATTCAAGCGGGTGCCCAAACAAAAGCTCCGCGACATCAAACATGCGGGTGCCCAGCGCCTAGGACTATCAGGGAGTACCTAGAGGTCCTAACGATGCCGGGGAGGTCGAGGATGGTGATGGTGAAGATGAGGGGGTGCTCCACGGCCTAGGCTCCACGCTCCAAGCTCCCAGTTCCAGTTAGGCCACCTCTGCAAATGACCCAACCAGTGAAGTTAGGGTTGAGGTCACAGAGGGGAGATGCCCAGATAGAAACAAGGGAGAGGGAGGAAAAGCCACTGGAACCCTTTTTACCACCGAGGAGCTCCAAGCTCGACAATGGCTGCGGGAGAAGGGAGGGTTGGTGGAGGAGGAGCTCAGCCACGCACGAAGTGCAAGGCCGAGATCCAAGGTGTGCAAAGGAAGCCAAGGAGGATTCAAGGGACAACTTATAGCCCAGGGTGAAGGTTATGAGCTGGGGCTAAGCTCCATGGTGAGCTTAGCCCACGGTTGGTCCATGGGGTGGACAAGACATGAGGTTGACAGTCATGAGGCGGAGGAGGTGGGAAGGTGACCAAAGATTTAATGCCAAGGTCGCCGGGCATTAAATGCATGGCGACAATAGAGCCGTTTAAGTCGAGGGGAGAGGACAAGGCATCGACCTTGCCCCTGCCATGGTGCACGCTGGGAAGAAAAACAGAGAGCCAAGGGAGGTCTTGGATGGCTTAGATCTGAACCCCATGTTTTAAAATGAGAACGGAGGTCACAGACCCACGATCCACATCGCACGTGGTGAACAAAGCGGGAGGTCATGCGCGATGAGGATAGGAGGTCCAAGCCATTGGATTGCGATCAAGGGTGCGGACAAGATGGGAGGTCTTTAACAATGCGCACGACTCGGATAAGCGAGGGGAGGTCATGGCCTTTGGATTTTCATCCAAGGGCTATGACGCCGATGAGGAGGTTTGACACGCACACAATGAAGGGGAGGTTCGAGGCCTTGCGCGTGGCGCAAAGGAGGTCTTAGCCCTCCGATTTGGATCTAAGGGCTCAAGAGATGGTCCGAATCGCCCATTGATCTCGTCGTTGAGCGAGCTCCAAGGCGGAAAAAAGGCAAGGAGGTCATGGCCGTGGATTTTCGATCCAGGGTTATGACCTCATCAAGGCGAAGGACCTTGCTTTGTGATGTTTTTCAGAGGAGGTCGTGGCCTTTGGATGTAAATCCAACTGCGACCTCAAGTGAGTGTAAAGGAGGTCGATAGTTAGATTAAGAGGAGGAGGTCGCGACCATGGATTTTTGATCCAATGGTGTGACCTCATGTAGGTGGGATGTTTGCTAAGTTTAACAAATGAGGGGAGGTTTTGAGGTTTAACACATGGGGAGGTCATGACCGTGGATCTTTGATCCAACGGCTATGACTGATGAGGTGGGGAGGCCTTTGTGGTGTTGACCGCGGAGGAGGTCTAGCGCCCACGTTGACCCGAGGAGGTCCACGAGGTCAAGAGGACTTGAAGGGAGGTCTGAGGTGCGTTGGTTGAGGGGGAGGTCGTGGACTTTGGATTCGATCCAACGGCTACGACCTCATCAAGGTGGGAAAGGAGGTCAGATGGGGTTGGGCTTGACCAGGTTTGAATACGGCTCAGCCCAAGGAATAGTGCCAAGTTTTAAGTTTAATTTTCTAACAGCTGAGACTTTGCAAAATTGTTTGGGATAGCCATTCAACTCCAAAATTCATGAAATTTTTACAGGAGCTTGTTGACAATGAGATTAACCTTACATAAAATTTCCAGAGGTTATTATGCAATGCATTTTTCTCAGGAAATTCATTAAGGCTGTTCCATGATTTGTTTTGCCTCCAAAAATTATCAAATAAGTTTTACAACTTGTGATATTTTTCAGAGGGGTCCCACATCAGCTTTAGGACCAAGGAAAATATTTTCAAATGATTGGCACAAGATTTAAGATAATTGGAAAATGAGTTTGACTTTTGGTCAACAAGAGCTTTATGCTTTTTGAATTACACAACTCTTGGACAAGAATTACATAAGAGATTAGGGTTTTCAAGATGTGAGAAAAGTTTTAATTTCTACACATATAATTATACTTGAATAACCCTGTTTATACACTTGGGATGTTACAAAATCTCCCCCTTACAAAAATCTCGTCCCGAGATTTGGCTCACTCAGAAAGAAAGATGGATAGTCCGCACGCAGACGATCTTCTCTTTCCCAAGTAGCCTCATCCTCGAATGGTTCGACCACTTGAACTTTAAGGAACTTGATGGTCTTATTCCTTGTCCTTCGTTCGGACTCATCGAGTCACGCCAGCAGGTGCTCGCGACAGTCAAATCTTCTGGACATCGAGAGTTTCCAACGGAGCTTCCTCGCTTGGAACATGGAGGCACTTCTTAAGCCGGGACACATGGAAAACATCATGTACCCCCTCAAGTGCAGCCGCAACTCCAACTTGTAGGCAATAGCTCCTTCTCCTCGATAACGCGGTAGGGACCGACATATCGAGGAGCCAACTTGCCCTTGACGCCGAAACGTTGATGGCCCTTCAAAGGAGAGACTGTGAGCACCCGGATTTATTAAGCTCATAATACTTAGTCATCCAATTGACCCTAGTATTATCAACCAAATAAACCGGTTAATCGAGAGATGTATACTCCCAGAATGCACGATACATACCTCACAACAAAAGAATGTATCAATTCCATACAACACATAGAACATAAGCAACAAACCAGAAGTTAATATTAATAAGGATAGGTTATTACAAAAGAGGGGCCCTTAGGCCAAATAACAACAATTCTAAAGAGACAACAGTGGAAGCAAAAGTGCCATAAAGATGGCTACAACCCAAAGCCAATCAGTGTGCCTTAA
Source organism: Phyllostachys edulis (assembly GCA_036346405.1). Classification (NCBI taxonomy): domain Eukaryota; kingdom Viridiplantae; phylum Streptophyta; class Magnoliopsida; order Poales; family Poaceae; genus Phyllostachys; species Phyllostachys edulis. The sequence continues at coordinate 1,137,020 of CM070564.1, forward strand.
CCCCTAGGCATCTGACCGGACCGCCAAGCTAGTTGTCGAAGAAGGCGCAACACGTAGCACAAAAGAGAGGCTCTAGGAGCTCTCCTTCTTCCTCTGCAACAAAAGCCACAAAATTGCCACAACCACGGCGATGAGTACATAAAGTACTCCATAAGACTTACGTGTGAGATAACAGAACTATAAATAGCTACATGCAAGCTTTTTTAAGTGGATGAGGCTTTGGACTCATTTTAGCATAAAGCAACATTTATTTGCAATAACATAATAGATTGAAGGCAATTTGGCAAAGCATTTTTAAATGTTGAAGTAACAACGAGATAGATAACATAGTAACAACAACAAGAACAACACGGAAGTGACTAACCCAAGTCACCCCAACAATAGCATGAACTCCCGTTCATACCAACCATGTCAAGTTTTAATTAAAGGTTGTAGTCTAGTCTTGAACGACCTTACCAAGCATGTCCATAACCTAGGGCGAGGCTATTGAATAGTTTTATCCTGCGCAGGGTGTACCAATGTACCCACACGTCGCACCGCCTTTCCTTTAAGTACACTACCTTTGGTATGCTTGCAAGCACGCTAAGTCCTACGAGACATTTCCAATGGACAATGCTAATTCGAGTCGCACAACCCACGGGAGAAGGAGACATCACACAACCTACCCAAAGCTAATGCTCCTCCCACATCACACACACATTTTATTTTTAAAAACACACCAACCGAGCGACCCCAATTAACACCGCCCAAAGTACTTAGTCAAGAGGGGTTCCATATGCCCCTCGTGTGGTTAGCACGCAAAATCACTTGGCTTAGTGACCCAAGTACTCGGTCCTTAGGGACCCAGGCATACCACCACATTCCAAAAACCGCACCATCCATCCAATATGCCCAAGTCTAAATCAATATTTTATTTTCAGTTTTTGATTTTACAAATTAAACAAAGCACAAGTGCTGGACATATAGGAGTAATAATCAGTTTTGAGTGATCAAGACCATCGACTAAGTCGATGATCGCCCATTTCTACCGATAACTAAGCATGTCTAAGCAATTTAAATCGAAACTACTAAGTGATAAGAGCTCATCCAACGAGCTCCCACCACAGCAAATAACCTAGGCTCAAGGTAGTAGAGGATAAGCAATTCCTACAGATTATGCAACTATAGGATTGCTAGCGACATTTAACACAAAGTAGCATGCATACATAGAAGTAAAACAATATATTAACCTTTAAAGTAATGGGGCGTTAGAGGGGATATGATCAAACTGCTTGCCTTGATGTTGCTGGTCAATTTGTTGTGGAGGGTCACTCTCGGGATCGCCACAAATGTCGAAGCCTAACGGAAAAGCGATAAAGAACCGATAAGAACGACGAAAAACAACAAAGACAGCACAACAAACGAACTTCAAATTCTCTGAAATTTCTACAGCAGCAAGACAATGATTTATCATGAATTTAGCAACAAGAATCAATTGATTTTAATTCTCAATGCAAAAGATATGATGAAATCAATTCTGCTCAGCCACTAAAAATACCAAACTGCACTATTCACTAATTTAATTATGAGGCAACATTTTCTAGAACAGAAGTGAAGCTGAAATTTTTGCTGTAGAACCAGCACCTCATGAGATGAATAACACAATTGAGTTCACCTCATTTGGAGCTATTATGCACTTTCTACAATTTTTCAAAACAAGAACTTGAACAAAATTATCATGCACAAGTCCTCATTTCTATAACAGCAACATGCTCAAGACTAATTTTCACAGTGAGTTCATTAATGGAGGAAACCAACAACGTTGGTCTCACTCAAAAATAATCTACAGAGCATTAGTTATGTATTTTACAAGTTAAGCATTAATTTTGAGTGTATATTTAAAGTGAGTTTTAAACCCTAATGGCAAAACTGCGCTCTGGAGCTGAACTCAACTTACAATCATTTTTGGATTAAAGTCAAGTTCAAAACAGAGCTAACACAATTTGAATGACCTTATTTGGGTTTAGAATGAAAAAGATATGCAATTCTAAAGTTCGTACCATTTTTAGTTTATAATTAAGACTTCAATGGAATTTCTAAAAAAAGAAAACACACAGGCCGGGGAGGACGTGAGCCACAGATCATAGATCTAACGGCTCAGGACCTCCCAGGAGAACAACACACACACGCACGTGAGGTCCAGAGGTCCTGGACCTCCTAGCAACGCACATGCGCGAGGTGAGGGGAGGTCGTGGCCGTTGATGGTGAATCCAACGAACCACAACATGGGAGGGAGATCCGGAACGGACCAGATCTAAAGGGGGAGGTCCTCAACGGTGAGATGACTTCGAGGAGGTCCTACGCAGAGATGTAAACGTCACAGACCTCCAAGGAGGTCTGGACGGCCACGATCGCGCAAGGGGAGGTCTTGGACGCTCCAGATCTCCTCGGAGGAGGTCATGGACGTCCCAGATCTCGCGACCACGTGCTTGCACGCACACACGTGCTCGGACAAGAGTTAAATGCGCGCGGGACACCAGGAGGTCTGCGCGCGGGAGGCCTTAATTGCGCGCGATAAAGGGCGGATTTAAGGACATCAAGACACAACCAATGATTGCGAGATTGAGCAATTGATGACCGCATTAAACACGGCGGATCTCTGTCCTAAAAACGACAACGGGGCTGCCGTGTCCGACAAAGACCCGAGCTCAAGGATTTGGTTCTCGCCGGGATGTAGACCTCGCCGGCGACATCCAATCAGTACCGTTGGGTCGCAATAACCATGCGCACTCAACGGACCTCCTCAACGGCGGCGACGTTTTGAACGCCGGGCGAGCCGAGAGGGAAAAATGAAGGCCAGCACGGCCAAAACCGAAATGCAAAATAGAGCTCCGCGTGACATTCAAGCGTGCGCCAAGAAAAGCTCCGCGACATTCATACATGCGGGTGCCCAGCATCTAAGGGATTACCAGGGGAGTTACCTGGAGGTCCTAAAGATGCCGATGAGGTCGATGACGGTGGCGGCCTGAGTTGGAGAAGACGGGGAGCTCCACCGCTTCAAGTCCAACCTTCAACTCCACGCTTCAAGCTCCACTAGGCCACCGCTGCAAATGCCCCAACCAGTGAAGTTAGGGTTGAGGTCGCAGAGGAGAAAGGCCCAGATAGAAACAAGAGAGAGGAGGAAGAGGCCATCGAACCCTTTTGCCACCGAGGAGCTCCAAGCTCGACAATGGTCATGGAGAATTGGAGAGTCTGTGGATGAGGAGCTCACCACGCACAAAGTGCAAGGCCGAGATCAATTGTGTGCAAAGGAAGCCAATGGAGGATTCCAAGGATAACTTATAGCTTTGGGTGAAGGTTATGAGCTGGGGCTAAGCTCCATGGTGAGCTTAGCCCACGGGTTGGTCCATGGGGTGGCAAGGACATGAGATTGACAAGGTGCACTGAGCTAACTGAGAGCGGAAGGTCGACACGCATTAAATGCGGTCAAGAAAGAGTCATAAAGGTACCTAGTGGCAAAGTGCAGCATTAACTCCACTGCTCAGAGCTCGCAGGCATGACCACGGAAGGAGAAGAACAGGGGAGGTCTTTATGACCGTTGGATAAAACCTGGGAGAGGTCCTGGCCATCGGATCCTATTTTTGAACCGTTACGCTCAAATGACTGGGAGGAGGTCCCAGCCACACGATCAAGGATGGGGAGGTCGTGGTCCTCCGATTTCCTTAATGTGTAAGCGCGTGGGAAAATGGGACAGAGGTCCAAAGCGTTGGATTTCAATCAGCAACCAAGGACCTCTGTGAGGTCTTAACTCACGCCAACATAAGAACTCGAGGGGAGGTCATGGCCTTTGGATTTAAATCCAAGGGCACACAACCAAAGGGAGGTCTTAGCGCCAAGAAGACACAAGGGAGGTCATGGCCTTTAGATTTAGATCTAAGGGCAACGACCTCACGTCTTGTGAGGAGATCGATGGCGCATAAGACAAGGAGGAGGTCGTGACCGTGGATTTTTAATCCAACGGTGCACAACACGAGATAGGGGAGGTCTTGTCTTGGATATTTTGAGGGAGGTGGGGTCGTTGGATCTCGATCCAACAGCGACCTCGTTTAGGTGGGAGGTTTGTTTAGTTTAACAGTGAGGGGAGGTCATGGCCATGGATCTTGGATCCAAGGGCTACGACCTCAACAAGGTGGGAGGTCTTTGAGATTTAACACACAGGGGAGGTCATGACCGTGGATCTTTGATCCAACGGTTATGACCTGGTGAGGTGAGGAGGTCCTTGCGGTGTTGACCGCGGAGGAGGTTGTGGCGGTTGGATGTAAATCCAACGGCTGCGACCTGCTCAAGGTGGAGAAGGAGGTCTGCTGAAGTGCAGACAAGGTCGGGCTGGACCAGCTTTGCAAAGTGGCTAGCCCAAGGAACAGTGTAGGCTTTTAAATTTAGTTTTTAACAGCTGAAACTTAGCAGAATTATTTGAGATAGCAATTGAACTCCAAATTTGATGAAATTTTAACTGGAGCTTGCTGACAATGAGATTAACCTTACATAAAATTTCCAGAGGTTATTATGCAATGCATTTTTCTCAGGAAATTCATGAAGGTTGTTTAAAGGATTGTTTTACCTCCAAAATTCATCAAACTAGTTTTACAACTTGTGATATTTTTCAGAGGGGTCCCACATCAACTTTAGGACCAAGGAAAATATTTTCAAATGTTTGACACCAGATTTAGACAATTGGAAAAATGAATTTGACTTTTGGTCAACAAGAGCGTTGTGTTTTTGGATTACACAACTCTTGGACAAGAATTACATGAGAGATTAGGGGTTTTCAAGATGTGAGAAAAAGTTTTAATTTCTACACATATAATTATACTTGAATAACCCTAATTATACATTTGGGATGTTACAGAGACTTTGAGATAAACAAAGTCATTAGGCTCAAACGCAACTCACGTCGACGGCGATCCGTATAGCTCTTTTGCTCAGATTGAGTCAGGCGCAAACGCCATGAATAAGCCGGACTTGGCGCCGGCCTCATTGATTGAGTCCGCCAAAGAGAGGTCTCTCACGGTCTCTGACCGCCCAACGGGTTCTACACTTTCTCCCGCATAAGGCCTCAAATGGTGCCATGCCGAGACCGCCTCGAAAATTGTTGTTATAAGAAAACTTCGTGAATGGCAAGCATTTCTCCCAATGCTTCCCATATGAAAGAACACAGGCACGAAGCATGTCTTCCAAAACTTGGTTGACCCTCTCGGTCTGACCATCAGTTTGGGGGTGAAATGCCGTGCTAAAGGTAAGACGGTGCCCATAGCCTCTTGCAAGCTATGCCAAAAACGAGACGTGAAAAGGGATCCACGATCCGACACAATCGTCTTCGCACACCGTGCAAACTCACGATGCGGGCGATATAGAGTTCCGCCAAAAGACCTACCCGAAGGTCAGTCTTGACGGGAAGGAAATGTGCCACCTTAGTCAATCGATCGATGACGACCCAAATGGCATCATTCTTCTTCGGGGACGTGGGTAGACCGGTGATGAAATCCATTCCGATCGAATCCCACTTCCACTCAGAACTGCCAAAGGTCAAGCGATCTGCGCTGACGCCGATGCTCGCCTTGACACGACGACATACGTCGCTTTTCGACAACGAACCGCGATCTCCTCTTCATTCGGGTCCACCAAAATCTCTGGCGAAGATCTTGATACATCTTTGTGGCCCCGGATGAATGGATAATGGCGAATCATGGGCTTCATGGAGGATCAAATTCCGCAACTCCATGTCCTTTGGAACCACAAGGCGTTGTTCAACCTCACAACACCATGCTCATCCTCGAGAAAAGCACTTGGTTGTTCCATTCTTGACATTCTCCTTGATGTGGCTCACTCCAACATCCGACTGCTGAGCGGACTTGATCCGATCCACCAAGGTTGGTTGCACAACCAAGGCAGCGAGGGAACCATGCTCAACAAAACTCAAGTTGAGACGCTGAAATTCTTCCGTAAGAGCGGTCAAGCTCCTCGACAACAAGGCATTGCAATGCGCTTATGACTAAAGCGCATCGGCAACGACATTAGCCTTGCCCGGATGGTAGTGAATACCCACATCATAGTCCTTGATCAACTCCAACCATCTCCTTTGCCTGAGGTTTAGATCTGGCTGGGTGAACAAATACTTTAAGCTTTTGTGATCCGAATACACTTCACAACGATTACCGATTAGGTAATGTCGCCAGATCTTTAGTGCATGAATCACAGCAGCTAACTCCAAATCATGGGTAGGATAGTTGAGCTCATGAGGTCTCAATTGCCTTGATGCATAGGCCACTACCTTGCCTTCTTGCATAAGGACACAACCGAGGCCTCGACGAGAAGCATCGCAAAAGATATCGAAGCTTCGATGGATATCGGGAAGAACGAGAACGGGAGCGGTGGTCAAACGCTTCTTGAGTATTTGGAAACTTTCCTCACACTCAACGGACCACACGAACTTCTTGTCCTTCTTGAGCAACTCCATCATCGGCTTCGCGATCTTGGAGAAGTTCTCGATAAAGCGACGATAATATCCCGCTAAACCGAGAAAACTCCGCACATCGGTGACCAAGCAGTCGACTCCATGAAAGAACATCGCGACCTTGCTAGGATCAACGGCTCGCCTCTCGCCGAAAGAATATGGCCTAAGAAATCCACTTCCTTCAACTGAATCGCGACTTGTCAACTTCACAGTCACCGGTGCTCACGTAGCTTGCCTAACACAAGCTTCAGATGCTCGGCATGCTCTTCATCGTTCTTGGAGTAGATAAGGATATCATCGATGAAGACCACGACAAACTTATCCAAATACTCTATGAATACCGAATTCATGAGATTCATGAACAAGGCAGAGCATTGGTTGCGAATGACATGACAAAGGTACTCATACAAGCCGTAGCGAGTAGAGAACGCGGTCTTGGGAATATCCTCAGGCCGAATACGAACCTGATGATATCCCACTCTCAGATCAATCTTGGAGAAAACTCGAGCTCCAGTTAATTGATCGAAGAGATCGTCAATGCGGGCAATGGATACTTGTTCTTATCATCACTTCATTAAGCGGGCGGTAATCAACGCACATGCGTAAAAGTACCGCCTTCTTCTTTACGAAGATTGCCGGACAACCCCAAGGAGATGAGCTAGGGCGGATGAAACCCTTTTCTTGCAGCTCACTTAACTGCTTCTTCAACTCCACCAACTCGCTCGGTGGCATCCGATAAGGCCTCTTTGAGATAGGGGCGTACAGGAGCCAACTCAATGACAAACTCGAGGTCTCGAACGGGTGGCATTCCCGGAAGATCTCATGGAAAAACATCAACAAAGTCACAAACTGCTGGGACTTCGCTAATATCGAGAGCGGGCTTCGCTTCAAGCGCGAAGAGATGCGGGTCTAGCAGCTTCGGCGAAAAGCGAACCTGCTCTCCGGAGGAGCTAGACAGAGAGATGAGCTTCCTGGCGTAATCGATTTGCCCCATGTGCCGACAACCAATCCATGCCAAGAATCACGCCAAGACTCATTGAATGGAGAAGGATAAGGTTTGCTAAGAAACCTACCCTTCGATCTTGATAGGAACATCCCTACACTCAGATTCACTCTCAACTCCGAACCAGAGAGCGAATGAGAAGCGGACCGACAATGGAGAGAAAAGAAGCTCTCCAACAAAGAAAGAAAAGACTCAAACAAAGGAATGAGATGCTCTGAATCAAACAAGACAAGAGCGGGTGAGAGTTAACGTAAAGTGTACCTAGCACGACGCCGGTGCCTCCCGAGCCTCCTCTGCAGTGGACGGCGTTGACGCGACCACTACCCACGCCTTTGGGTAGCCGGACGATCTTCGTCCCGAGATGCACCACCTCTCCCGCGTCCTCCATTAGGACGAGGGGTCGCTCTGCCTTCTTAGGGCATTGGTTCGCATAATGCCCTTCGTTGCAAGAGAAGCATGTGACCCCGGCACTGGGTTATGGGGGCTCTCGACTCGCAGTGCACGGATCGAGACACGGCTCGCGATTTAATGAAGAATAGGGCAGTAACCTCGGGCGCCAAGAATGAGACCGGTACTTCGAGACCGCCTGCGGCGGACGGAGGAATCGCCTCGATTTACTTATGGGCCTCCCACTTGCGCTATGGAGTCCATAAGCTCTCGAGCCGCATGCTCACGACGATGACCTTGTCGACCAAGGTCCGGAAATCGTGAAGTCGACAATGGATAGCTTGTCCTTCACTCCTCGCACAAGCCACGCTGAACTTGGCTCGCTTAGCCATATCGGTGGCCACATCCTCGTGGAGCATAACGAGCTAGATGGTTGAACTCAGAGACATACTCCATGATCGAAGCTACGCCTTGCTTGAGCGCAAGAAACTCCTCGCTTGATCTCCATCAAGCCGGGGATGTGAGCCCGACGGAAAGCAAGACGAAACTCCTCCCAAGAGACGGTGTGGTTCTGCGGGCTGCATGGCGAGAAAGCTCTCCCACCATGACAAAGCTGCACCTCCACCGGTGCGATGCGTATAAAGGCCTTCTCGTGCTCCTCGCATCTGCGCGATCTTGAGCTTCCGCCAACCAAACGGGCCAATCGCTCAGATCGAGCGGGTCCTCGACCGAAAAGGTAGGGGCTGAGTACGAAGAAACTCCGCGAGTCCTCCACGCTGCCGATGGGCGCTCCTTGCCTGCATCCTCAAGCTCCGTAAGTGCGGTGGTGTTGCGCGATGACGCCCAAGAGAACTCTCTGTCATCCGCGCGGTTGCGCCGATCCAAGAAGAACCTCGGCCATGGTCGGAGGAGGAGGAAGCTCCTCGTCCGGACCACCGATCGCCTTGGCCGCTACGAAAAGGCCCGCCATCTGTTACAAGGAAATTTCGGTTAGCAACTAGACTCGAAAACAAAGCCTTTAAGAAAGCAAAAGCTAACGACTAGGGGAATGGAATATCGCCCAAATCGAAAGCCAAAACAGCGAGTAAATCAACTTTAGAAGCTTCTAAAAGACTCTAAAAACAGCCAAGAAACACCAAAAGTAAGGCTCAACTTCTCCACTCAACTAACCCGTATTGAATGAACGAGTAATTGATCGAGAAGATTAAAAATCAGATTGTGAGATGAGATCTAAAACTATTAGAGAGCAAGGTTAATGCAGCGAAATAAGTGCTAGATACTTAGCTAACTAGTATCACATCTTACCCTTTTATTCCCACAAATTTTAGTTGATTTAACCTCTCATTTTCTACCCTATTTAGAACCTTTGAGCTTGCTGTCCGAAAATTGACGCTTGCTGTCCAGATTTTGCATCCATGCTTCCAAATAAATTGGCCATTCCAAGCTTCAAAACCTTGTAGATGGGCAGCTAACACTTCAATTTGCCAAACTCATTGATTCCCCAAAACCCTATTAATCGATAACACTATTTTGTAGAAGGGAAGAGAGGAAAACAACTTTTAAAACTTAAACTAGAGGGAGATGAGAAGAGAAAGCTAAGATAGATAAGGAGTAAAATCTGAGAATTTTCTTAAGCTTTCAAAACTCATTTGATACTTTGAAATTAGGTTTTCAAAATATCCTAAAGACAACCAAGCTTATACATTACTACGGTCGAACGGCTCGATACCAACTTTTGTGAGCACCGGATTTATTAAGCTCATAATACTTAGTCATCCAATTGACCTTAGTATTATCAACCAAATAAACCAGTCTCGAGAGATGTATACTCCCTGAATGCAAGATACATACCTCATAACAAAAGAATGTATCAATTCCATACAACACATAGAACATAAGCAACAAACCGTGGTTAATATAAATACAAGATAGATATTACAAAAGAGAGGCCGACCGCCAAACAACTACAAGACTACAAAGATACACAATGAAGCAAAAAGTGCCATAAAGATGGCCCAAAATAAGAGCCAACCAAGGTGCCTTTAGCCCACAAGGCAATCGACCGGACCGCCAAGCTAGTCGCTCTCCCAACCACCAAGACTCACAAAAAAGTAAAGCCCTTTGGGCTCTACCTCCTCTGCAACAAAGTTGTTAAGCAAAGCAAATGAGTACAATAACTTGTTTATTGTACTGCAAGACCGACGTGTAAGATAACAGAACTATAATTTAGCTATATGCAAGCTTTATTTAAGTGGATGAGGCTTTGGACTCATTTTAGCACAAAGCAAGTTTTCATTTGCAATAATATAGTAGATTGAAGGCAATTTGACAAAGCATTTTTAATTGTTGAAATAACAACAAGATAATAACATGATAACAACAACAAGAACATCCTGGAAGTGACTAACCCATTAGCCACCACAACAATAGTATGAACATCCATTCATACCAACCCATCAAGTTTTAATTAAATGGTTGAGTCTAGTTCTTGAATGACCTTACCAAGCATGTCCATAACCTAGGACGAGGCTATTCGACTAGTTTTAACCCTGCAGGGGTGTACCAATGTACCCACACGTCAGACCGCCTTTCCTTTAAGCACACTACCTTTGGTATGCCGGCACGGCTAAGTCCTACGAGACATTTCCAATGGACGATGCTAATTACGAGCCGCATCCCACGGGACAAGGACACATTAGACACCTAACCGGTCTGCTAATGCTCCCTCCCACACCACACACACACATTTTCTTTTTAAACACCCACCCACCAGCTCATAATTAACACCTCCCAAAGTACTTAGTCAAGAGAGGTCCCATATCCCCTCGTGTGGTTAGCACGCAAAAGCGCTTGGCTTAGTGACCCAAGTACTCGGTCCTTAGGGACCCAGCATACCACCACATTCCAAAACCGCACCATCCATCCAATATGCCCAAGTCTAAATCAATCTTTTACTTTTAGTTTTTGATTTTACAATTAATCAAAGCACAAGTGCTGGACATATAGGAGTAATAATCAGTTTTGAGTGATCAAGACCATCGACTAAGTCGATGATCGCCCATTACTACCGTTACTAAGCATGTCTAAGCAGAGAAAACGCAACTACTAAGTGATAAGAGCTCATCCAACGAGCTCAAACCACCGCAAATAACCTAGGCTCATGGTAGTAGAGGATAAACAACTCCTACAGATTATGCAACTATAGGATTGCTAGCTTACATTTAACACAAAGTAGCATGCATACATAGAAGTAAAACAATATATTAACCTTTAAAGTAATGGGACGTTAGAGGATATGATCAAACTGCTTGCCTTGCTGTTGCTGGTCAATCTGTTGCTGAGGATCACTCTCGGGATCACCACAAATGTCGAAACCTAACGGAAAAGCGATAAAGAACTGAGAAGAATGACGAAAAACAACAAAGACAGCACAGAAAACGAACTCCAAATTCTCTGAATTTTCTACAGCAGCAAGAGGGTGATTTTTAGGGATTTTAGCAACAAGAACCAATGGATTTGGATTCTTAATGCAAAAGATATGATGAAATCAATTCTGCTCAGCCTATAAATACCAAACTGCACTATTCACTAATTTAATTATGAGGCAACATTTTCTAGAACAGAAGTGAAGCTGAAATTTTTACTGTAAAACCAGCACCTCATGAGATGAATAACACAATTGAGTTCACCTCATTTGGAGCTATTATGCACTTTCTACAATTTTTCAAAACAAGAACTTGAACAAAATTATAATGCACAAGTCCTCATTTCTATAACAGGAACATGCTCAAAACTAATTTTCACAGTGAGTTCATTATTAGAGGAAACCAACAAGGTTGGTCTCACTCAAAAATAATCTACAGAGCATTAGTTATGTATTTTACAAGTTAAGCATCAATTTGAGTGTATTTTTAAAGTTAATCTTAAAATCTAATGGTAAACTGTGCTCTGGGGCTGAACTCAACTTACAATCATTTTTAGATTAAAGTCAAGTCCAAGACAGAGCTAACACAATTTGAATCACTCTATTTGGATTTAAATTGAAAAAGTTATGAAATTTTAAAGTTCATACCTCCTTCGCCTTAAAATGACAGCCCACAGAAATTCTAAAAAAATCACAAGGACATGGGAGGTCGTGAGCCACGATCACAGATCTAACGGCTCGAGACCTCCCAGAGGTAACGCACACACGCGCGTGAGGTCCAGAGGTTCTGGACCTCCTAGCAACGCGCAAGTCTTGAGATGAGGGAGGTCACGGCCGTTGATGGTGAATCCAACGGACCACGCCGATAGGGGAGGTCCCGGACGGACCAGATCTAAAGGGGAGGTCCTCAATGGTGAGATGACCTCGAGGAGGTCCCACGCAGAGGTCTTATCGTCCACAGCACCTCCAAGGAGGTCCGGCAGGCCACGATCGCATGGGGAGGTCCCGGCGCTCCAGATCTCCTGGAGGAGGTCATGGATGTCCAGATCCAGCGCCTTAGCTCTCATGCAAGCCGCGACAAGCAGAGTTATTGCGCGCGGGACACAAGGAGGTCCACGCGCGGGAGGTCTTAAATGCGCGCAAAAGACAGGGTTAATGGCATTTAACGCTAACCCCATGATTGCAATGATTGAGACATTAAAACGGTGAATCTCTGTCCTAAAACGACAACGGCACGCTCGGGACGTCCGACAAAGATCCCGAGTTCAAAGAAGTGGTTGTTGCCGGCGATGCGGACCTCGCCGGCGACAACCAAGGACATCACCGTGTGCGCAATAGTGTTGCACACACCATGGGCTCACTCTCGACGGCGACGACGGCCTTAATCGCCGGCGAGCCGGAGAGGACAGTGATGACCCGCACGGCCAAAAGACAAAAATGCAAAAAGGAAGCTCCGCGTGACATTCAAGCGGGTGCCCAAACAAAAGCTCCGCGACATCAAACATGCGGGTGCCCAGCGCCTAGGACTATCAGGGAGTACCTGGAGGTCCTAACGATGCCGGGGAGGTCGAGGATGGTGATGGTGAAGATGAGGGGTGCTCCACGGCCTAGGCTCCATGCTCCAAGCTCCCGCCCAGCTAGGCCACCTCTGCAAATGCCCCAACCAAAGGAAGTTAGGGTTGAGGTCACAGAGGGGAGATGCCCAGATAGAAAAAAGGAGAGGGAGGAAAAGCCATCGAACCCTTTTACCACCGAGGAGCTCCAAGCTCGACAATGGTCATGGAGAAGGGAGGGTTGGTGGAGGAGGAGCTCACCACGCACGAAGTGCAAGGCCGAGATCCAAGGTGTGCAAAGGAAGCCAAGGAGGATTCCAAGGACAACTTATAGCCTGGGTGAAGGTTATGAGCTGGGGCTAAGCTCCATGGTGAGCTTAGCCCACGGTTGGTCCATGGGGTGGACAAGACATGAGGTTGACAGTCATGGGCAGAGGAGGTGGGAAGGCCGACCAAAGATAATGCCAAGGTCGCGGGCATTAAATGCATGGCAAGAATAGAGCCGTTTAAGTCGAGGGGAGAGGACAAGGCATCGACCTTGCCCCCGCCATGGTGCACGCAAGGAAGAAAAACAGAGCCAAGGGAGGTCTTGGATGGCTTAGATCTGAACCCAGATGTTTTAAAATGAGAACGGAGGTCACAGACCCTCGATCCACATCGCACGGTGGTGAACAAAGCGGGAGGTCATGCGCGATGAGGGATAGGAGGTCCAAGCCATTGGATTGCGATCCAAGGGTGCGACAAGATGGGGAGGTCTTTAACAATGCGCACGACTCGGATAAGCGAGGGGAGGTCATGGCCTTTGGATTTTCATCCAAGGGCTATGACGCCGATCTTGAGGAGGTTTGACACGCACACGCCAAGGGGAGGTTCGAGGCCTTGCGTGCGCGCAAGGAGGTCTTAGCCTCCGATTTGGATCTAAGGGCTCAAGAGATGGTCCGAATCGCCTATTGATCTCGTGGCGTTGAGCGAGCTCCAAGGCGGAAAAAAGGCAAGGGAGGTCATGGCCGTGGATTTTCGATCCAGGGTTATGACCTCATCAAGGCGGAAGGACCTTGCCGTGATATTTTTGAGGAGGTCGTGGCCTTTGGATGTAAATCCAACAGTGCGACCTCAAGTGAGTGTAAAGGAGGTTTGATAGTTAGATTAAGAGGAGGAGGTCGCGACCATGGATTTTTGATCCAATGGTCGTGACCTCATGTAGGTGGGATGTTTGCTAAGTTTAACAAAGGAGGGAGGTTTTTGAGGTTTAACACAGGGAGGTCATGACCGTGGATCTTTGATCCAACGGCTATGACCTCGATGAGGTGGGAGGCCTTTGCGGTGTTGACCATGAGGAGGAGGTCTGGCGCCCACGCTGACCCGAGGAGGTCCACGAGGTCAAGAGGACTTCAAGGAGGTCCTTGGTGCGTTGGTTGAGGGGAGGTCGTGGCCTTTGGATTGATCCAACGGCTCGACCTCATCAAGGTGGGAAAGGAGGTCGATGGGGTTGGGCTTGACCAGTTTGAATACTGGCTCGGCCAAGGAATAGTGCCAAGTTTTAAGTTTAATTTTCTAACAAATGAGACTTTGCAAAATTGTTTGGGATAGCCATTCAACTCCAAAATTCATGAAATTTTTACAGGAGCTTGTTGACAATGAGATTAACCTTACATAAAATTTCCAGAGGTTATTATGCAACGCATTTTTCTCAAGAAATTCATTAAGGCTGTTCCATGATTTGTTTTGCCTCCAAAAATTATCAAACAAGTTTTACAACTTGTGATATTTTTCAGAGGGGTCCCACATCAGCTTTAGGACCAAGGAAAATATTTTCAAATGATTGGCACAAGATTTAAGATAATTGGAAAATGAGTTTGACTTTTGGTCAACAAGAGCTTTGCGTTTTTGAATTACACAACTCTTGGATAAGAATTACATAAGAGATTAGGGGTTTTCAAGATGTGAGAAAAAGTTTTAATTTCTACACATATAATTATACTTGAATAACCCTGTTTATACACTTGGGATGTTACATATCAACAACTCAAACCTCTCCGACCGAACCAAACTTGGAATTCTCATCAAAACAAAATATTTTTAATTTGTTTTACACATTTAAAAAGGATTTAGAAAATCAGTATGTTACATGCATTGTAAAGGCCTTGTCATGAGCTCTAGACCTCTTACCTTTGGTAGTGAGAGGTGGCATTGACGAATGCCGGATAAACTAGAGGAATCATGTCATGTGGGTAAAGTGCACAACCTCTGCAGAGTTAAATCTATTCGAATAGCTGTGTCCACGGTCATGGACGTGCTGGCAAAGGCTACTCAGAGTTAGATGTTGGTTTTGGGTTTTCAGAAATGTTTATCAAATCTGTTTTGGGATTTCTATCCCATGGGTTTTGGGCAGGGAGCCTTGTGACAGGAGGGTATCCTTCACCATCTTGATGATGAAAGTTTTCCAACTGAAAAATTGCTTTGATAAAATGAATTTTATTTATTGTACCACTGCCTTAGAACCTAATACATGTATTTGAAAGAAACTTGGCTTTGTGCAAATCAACCATATTATGCCATCCATTGACTACCCATATATGCATGTCATCTTGCTAATCCACGGGTGTAACTTGCGAGCACGGTTGTTGTGCTCACTCTTGCTCATTACAATTTTTGCCAAGAGAAGATCTTGGTAGTGAAGAAGATCAAAGCGACTAGGTTGTGCCTTCCACCTGGCTGTTCGTGGCGTCTGGTGGACCATCTCTTCCTTTTGCACTTTTGTATCCAAGCTTGGCCCAAGGCCACCCTCAGAAACAACTCTGTTAATATTTTGCTATAATAAATGTGCGTTCTGGATGACACCACCTTTGTATTCTTTGTGAAGAGCTAGCCATGATCCTTGGGACTAGCTCAGTATGCACAGGGAACCTTGGAGCAAGCCCAGACCTCCCCGACCACTCAATGGAATGAACATGGGTGACTCTGGGTGGTCTCAGTCCTCCACGACCTCCTCTGGAGGGTCGCGGGTGGTCTTGGGATGCCCTCAGACCTCCACGTTTTTCCCTGGTTTGGCCGTGGGAGATCCTTGGGGTGCTCCCTGGCTCCACGACCTCCTCGAGCTTGTTCTCCTGGACTTCCAGGAGGTCCTGCTGGATCTCCTGGGAGGTCTTGGTGGGCTAACCGAGAGATCCTTTTTGGGATCTCCTGGGAGGTCCCGATGGACTTTCCTAGAGACCTTGGAGGAGCTCTTGGGTGCCCTAGGGTTTGGTCGTTACAATTACGTAACCGTACATCTAAAACTATGTAATCCATACGGTTAAAAAAATTACCTGAGAGGTAGGCAATCGGACAGGCAGCGCTTCGCTAGCTTCTCTCCTCCCCTCTACTCTTCTCCCCTTCTGTTTTTTCTGAATAAGAATGAGTCCTACGCTGAATTTTGAGGGTTTTTATAGGGTTTGGCTTCCTGTCGCCAGTTGAACTGGCGACAGGTGGCTGGACCGGCAACAGGAGGGGGAGAGGGTCCCTATCGCCAGTTTTTGGGAGAGACGATATATTTTTGTAATTATATTTAAAAAAAATATTATTCTAAAAAAATTCAATAGATAATGGCGATGATGACAAGCAGCAGTAGCAGACTGTTGGAATTTTACTCGTCTTCAACCAGGAAAAACCGAAGAAACGCTCGGTCCTTGCTTCTAATCCTGTGTACGAAGGACAAAACAGCATGAACTGACTACAATCGAACAAGACAATTTTATCGGGAGCACCAAAAGCCCGCTGCTCCTCTTTTTTCTTTTTTCGGTTTATTTCTTCTCAACTTGCTTTGACCCTTTCTTACAGAGAGTACAGGACTTAAATAGCCTGTAACTTCTACTCACGCACGTACTCAGAAACCGAGTCTGAGCAGTCTCCGTGCATGACTCCTAAACATAGAAACTAAAAACAAAATTAAACCCATCAATTACCCCTTTAATCTTGTTTCTTTACTTTGATCATGCCAACTTTCTCTCTTTGACTTTTGATGACGGTACTTCTTGTCTTTCTTTTTCTTCTTGTTTTTCTCAGTTTCACCACCAGAACTTCCTACGCCATCTGCATGTGCATGGGTTCCATTTCTTTGACCCAAAATGTTGGCTTCATTAGCAAATGCATGCACGTGGGGACACTCAAGCTTTTGCCTTGGCCTTCTATGCCATTACCGCATGCACTTGTTTTCTTCAGGATGTCATGCAATACATTTACTGTCTCTCAATTTCAACTTTTGCATGTGTGTGGAGCCTACTATCCCACACCAATATTTTCTTAACCTTTGCTCTGTTGCCACTTTGTCCTAGGGCTCCCGCTGACCCCTGCCTTCTGACGCCGAGCGCATGTCCTTACTACCGATGGGGCCCACTGTAACGTCCCGTTTGTTCTGAGTTTTGAAAAGCTTTTAAATAAAAAATAACCATTTGGATCTGCCTTTGTGGTCCAGACCTCCGCTATTGTGTTTAGACCTTCAGGTCTAGACCTCCCTTCTCCGTGTTTAGACCCTTGTGGTCTAGACCTCCTCTTCTTGAGTGTTTAGACCTTTGTGGTCTAGACCTCCTTCTCTGCGTGTTTAGACCCTTGTGGTCTAGACCTCCTCTTCTTGTGTGTTTAAACCTTTGTGGTCTAGACCTCCTTCTCTGCGTGTTTAGACCCTTGTGGTCTAGACCTCCTCTTCTTGTGTGTTTAGACCTTTGTGGTCCAGACCTCCTTCTCTGTGTGTTTAGACCCTCGTGGTCTCGACCTTCCTTTTCTATGTTTAGACTTCTGTTGGCCTCGACCTCCTCTTTGCGCCTAGACCTCCCGATAGGTCTAGATCTCCTTTGGGTTTTGACCCTGGTGGCTTTGGACCTCTCTGATAGCTCTCTGTTGGCTCAGACCTCCCTGTTTGTCCTTGAACCTCCTCCTTGGATCTCCACTTTGGGCCATGCCCTTTGACTGGTCTGTGCACCTTTTGACTGGATCCTTTGGCAGTCTTAAGTGCATTTGATGTGGGTTGAGTCACATTAAATGCTGCCACCTACCTTTGTACTCTTTTCTACTTTTTTTCACATCCCTTGCTTTCTTTATCCCTTTTCGTACCTTGTGGCAGTGTGCCTTTGTACCAATACATTGAATTTGGTCACCTTCTGTTTACGGTGCTTCTATTTCCTTTTTTCTTTAAATAGAGCACCAGGGACACCCACTGCCTCCATGTTCTTCATTTCGACCTCTGCTCCTAGCTCTTTCGGTTTTGAGGAGCTCTCCAAGCTCCTCTGGTTCGGACCTCCTTGAGTCCGAGCCCTTCACTCGTTGGACCTCCTCCCTGTGGACCTCCTCTTCTCTTTTGGTTTTGAGTAAGTTCTTTTGGTTTTCCTGGAGTTCCTTCTGCTTATTTGGTTTCTTTTGCGAACGTGTAGATTTCGGTTGAATCGTTGAGAAGCTCAGGAATCAAGCTCCATCAGCCGAAGCTTTTTCTTTCTCCAACAGAGGTAAGTCGTGGACCTTGATCATCTTGATCCCTTTTTGCAAAGCTATTTTGATTTACTAAACTTGCATAGCTATCTTTATAGAAACTGGTTTGGGCAGTAGCTATTTTTTCTATTTGACATTATGCCTCCTTTGTGTGCTTGAACTCAACATGTTGACATGAACTCTTTGGACACCTTAGGATGGATACTTTAGTTGGCATCTTTTGCTATAGCCAACATGGGACCGTATTCTTATTGCTTAGCCTTGCTTTTAGAATCGTGGGTCTGTGAATCATGCTTCATCAATTAATAATCTTGACTAATGATCTATGGAATCTGTGGTCGGTGCCACTGTTAAGCAGCTATGGCAGGATGCCTAAGTTGTGTTGATTGTGGTGCGAGATCACCCTATGTAACATCCTGAAATTTCAAACCCTTTTTCCTTTAAATTGTAAAACAAAATAAAACTATTTTTATTTTGGTGTAAATTAAAAGTTGGGTTTGTTGGAGAAGTTGAAGCTTCATGTTGTTACCTCCTCTGTGATGAAATCGGTTTGGACCTCTTGTGTGGCCCAGACTACCTCATGGCTAAGACGTGCCTACATGTTTAGGCCTTACTTTAGACCTCCCTTGGGACTCAGACTTTGCTCCCTCGGACGTATCAATATGTCCAGACCTTTCTCTTTGAGTTTGATCTCTTTGGATCTCCTTCTTTGGTTTGAATCTCTTTGGGTTCGAGACCTCTTTTCTGTTCGCACTTCTCTTAAGTCAAGACCCGTGTTGCTGGACACTTTCCTATGTCCGACCTCTTTAGGTCAGACCTCCTTGTGTCCCATGGACCTCTTATCGCCTTTGGAACTCCGTGAGGCGTACGACCTCCCTCTGGACCTCCCCATCCATTTGACCTCCTTACTCATTTATCGTAGGAGCTCTGACCTCTGAAGACCTCCTCTCGAACCATTTGGACCTCCTATATTGAGATCCTCACCGCCAGGACCTCCCATCGTGGAGATCCTAGCGTTTAGGACCTCCCTTGTCGACCTAGTCCTTTGGACCTCCTCTCAAGACTTCCTTGAGCCGTGGAACCCTCCCTTCTTGAGAGCCTAACTGATAGGACCTCCCCGTTGGTGAGATCCTACCAGTCAGGACCTCCTCTTTGCAAGGATTCCCTCAGCCAGGACCTCCCTCGATGAGATCTTGGTTATCAGGACCTCTTAGTCACATGGACCTCCTCCACGTGTGTTGGGACCTCCCCACGTCCCACCTCCTTTGTGTATATCAGGGCCTCTTAACCCCTGCACCTCCTCCTTGAACATCTGGACCGTCAAGACCTCCCAATGGAGATCTTAACCGTCCAGACCTCCCCTTTGACCTAGTTGTTTCTAGATTTGATCGGTCCCACCGCCGTGCTTGCCCATTCTTATGTTTTCCGCCACACTAGTACCATGGGCATTTAATGCATGTCTTGTTGCATTAAATGCAGCTTTGAAAATGGATGCTTCCATTGAATGTAGTCATTTGAGGACACTGTTGGTGTCTTTTCTAGTCTTCACCCGCAATAGTGCACAATGTCCTTTACTATTTTTCTGGGACATTCTCGTACCTTTTTTCCTACCCTCATGCTCATCAAGTCACGTACGCATTAAATGACCATTACACTCTTTTGACTATAACTAGCCCCAGGAGCCTTCCTTTGCCACCTTTTTCCCACACTCTACATTGACTCACGCTCAGTGGCTTCTTGGAGAGCCTTGCTGTGAGACCCCGACGTTTATTAGGCTCATAATACTTAGTCATCCGATTGACCCTAGTATTATCAACCAAATAAACCCGGTCTCGAGAGATGTATACTTCCTGCAATCAAGATACATACCTCACAACAAAAGAATGTATCAATTCCATACAACACATAGAACATAAGCAACAAACCGAAGTTAACAATAGTATGGAATAGATATTACAAAGAGAGGCCCTTAGGCCAAATAGCAATAATTACAAAAGATAACAATGAAGCAAAAGTGCCATAAAGATGGCTATAACACAAAGCCAATCGGTGTGCCTTAACCCTAGGCATCGTGACCGACCGCCAAGCTAGTCGTCAAGAAAGCGCAACACGTAGCACAAAAGAGAGGCTCTTGGAGCTCTCCTTCTTCCTATGCACAAAAGCCACAAAATTGCCACAACCACGGCGCGATGAGTACATAAAGTACTCCATAAGACTTACGTGTGAGATAACAGAACTATAAATAGCTACATGCAAGCTTTATTTAAGTGGATGAGGCTTTGGACTCATTTTAGCATAAGGCAACATTTATTTGCAATAATATAGTAGATTGAAAGCAATTTGACAAAGCATTTTTAATGGTTGAAATAACAACGCGATAATAACATAATAACAACAACAAGAACAATCCTGGAAGTGACTAACCCAAGTCACCACAACAATAGCATGAACTCCCCGTTCATACCAACCATGTCAAGTTTTAATTAAAGGTTGTAGTCTAGTCTTGAACGACCTTACCAAGCATGTCCATAACCTAGGGCGAGGCTATTCAATAGTTTTATCCTGCAGGTGTACCACTTGCATTCCACACGCCGCACCGCCTTTCCTTTAGGCACACTACCTTAGGTGTGCTTGCACGCTAAGTCCTACGAGACATTTCCAATGGACAATGCTAATTCTGAGTCGCACAACCCACGGGAGAAGGAGACATCACACAACCTTCCCTAAGCTAATGCTCCTCCCACATCACACACACATTTTATCTTTAAAACACACCAACCGAGCGACCCCAATTAACACCGCCAAAGTACTTAGTCAAGAGGGTTCCATATGCCCTCGTGTGGTTAGTACGCCAAATCGCTGGCTTAGTGACCCAAGTACTCGGTCCTTAGGGACCCGCATACCACCACATCCAAAACCGCACCATCCATCCAATATGCCCAAGTCTAAATCAATCTTTTATTTTCAGTTTTGATTTTACAATTAATCAAAGCACAAGTGCTGGACATATAGGAGTAATAATCATTTTTGAGTGATCAAGACCATCGACTAAGTCGATGATCGCCCATTTCTACCGATAACTAAGCATGTCTAAGCAATTTACATCGAAACTACTAAGTGATAAGAGCTCATCCAACGAGCTCCCACCACAGCAAATAACCTAGGCTCATGGTAGTAGAGGATAAACAATTCCTACAGATCATGCAACTATAGGCTCGCTAGCGACATTTAACACAAAGTAGCATGCATACATAGAAGTAAAACAAAGTATTAAGCTTTAAAGTAATGGGACAATGATGGAAATGGTCAAACTGCTTGCCTTGTTGCTGGTGGTCAAATTGTGGCAGAGGGTCGCTCTCGGGATCACCACAAATGTCGAAGCCTAACGGAAAAGCGAGAAAGAACCGATAAGAACGATTTAAACACAACAAAGACAGCACAACAAACGAACTCCAAATTCTCTGAAAATTTTACAGCAGCAAGACAATGATTTATCATGAATTTAGCAACAAGAACCAATTGATTTGGATTCTCAATGCAAAAGATATGATGAAATCAATTCTGCTCAGCCTACTAAAATACCAAACTGCACTATTCACTAATTTAATTATGAGGCAACATTTTCTAGAACAGCAGCGAAGCTGAAATTTTTACTGTAAAACCAGCACCTCATGAGATGAATAACACAATTGAGTTCATCTCATTTGGAGCTATATTGCACTTTCTATAATTTTTCAAAAACAAGAACTTGAACAAAATTATAATGCACAAGTCCTCAATTTCCTAACAGCAACATGCTCAAAACTAATTTTCACAGTGAGTTCACTAAGAGAGGAAACCAACAAAGTTGGTCTCACCCAAAAATAGTCTATAGAGCATTAGTTATGTATTTTACAAGTTAAGCATTGATTTGAGTGTACATTTTAAAGTTGGTTTTAAAATCTAATGGCAAACTGTGCTCTGGAGCTGAACTCAACTTACAATCATTTTTGGATTAAAGTCAAGTTCAAAACAGAGCTAACACAATTTGAATGACCTCAAAAGGATTCAAAACGAAGAAGATATGAAATTCTAAAGTCTATACCTTATTTCAGTTTAACTAAGAGTTCACTGGAATTTCTAAAACTCACAAGGGTATGGGAGGACGTGAGCCACAGATCTTAAATCCAACGGCTCAAGACCTCCAGGAGAACATCACACACGCGCACGTGAAAGTCCAGAGGTCCTGGACCTCTTAGCAACTCACATGCGCGAGGTGAGGGGGAGGTCGTGGCCGTAGATGGGAGATCCAACGGACCACAACACAGAAGGGAGGTCCGGAACGGACCAGATCTAAAGGGGAGGTCCTCAACGGTTGAGATCTTCCAAAGGAAGGCCCAAACTATGAAGATCTCCCTGAGGAAAATCTACATCGTCAGGACCTCACAGGGGAGGTCCTGGACGGTCCAGATGTTCCAAGGGAGGTCCTCGATGGTTCAGATC
This sequence comes from Phyllostachys edulis, assembly GCA_036346405.1. Taxonomy (NCBI): domain Eukaryota; kingdom Viridiplantae; phylum Streptophyta; class Magnoliopsida; order Poales; family Poaceae; genus Phyllostachys; species Phyllostachys edulis. Next base: position 1,159,822 of record CM070564.1, read on the forward strand.
GTCCGAGGGAGGACCTTGACGGTCAAGATCTACCCGGGGAGGTCATGAACTACCGAGATGGCTACTGGAGAGGTCCTAAGGGAGGTCTAACGCATTCTGCACCTCCAGGGAGGTCTGGACGGCCATGATTACGCAAGGGGAGGTCTTGGACGCTCCAGATCTCCTCGGAGGAGGTCTGGACGTCCCAGACCCAACGCGCACGAGCTTTGGACATGAGATAAATGCGCGCAAAGGGGACAGGGTTAATGGCAGTTAAGACACCAATGATTGCGATGATTGGGCATTTAAAACGGTGAATTTATGTCCTAAAAACGACAATGACACGCTCGGGACGTCCGACAAAATCCCGAGCGTGAAGAAGTGATCCTCGCCGGCGATGTAGAGCTCGCCGGTGAGGTCAATAATACCACCGAGTGCACAATAACGTTGCGCACCCAAAGGACCTCCTCTCGGCAATGACGGCGGCTTTGAACACCGCGAGCCGAGAGGGCAAAGATGACCAAAGACGGCCAAACACGAAAATGCAAAAAGCAGCTCAAGCAACATTCAAGCTTGTGCCAAGAAAAGCTTCAAAAATCATTCATGCGGGTGCCAAGAACTAAAGGACTAACAGGAGGTACCGGAGGTCCTAAGGTCTTTGGGAGGTCGTGGAGGTGATGACCGAGTTGGGGAAGACAAGTGAAGCTTCACCGCCCAAGACACCGGCTCGGCTCAGCTTTGTCCTCCTCTCAAAAGTGCCCAAACAACTAAGTCAGGATAACTTCCAAGAGGTGTTGGGAGCAAAAGCGAACAAGGGTTTGAAAAGGAAGCCATTGATCTTCTTGTGCCACCGAGGAGCTCCAAGGACTCAACAATGGCAGCCACCAGTGAGGAAGTGAGTGAGGGAGGAGCTCAGCCACGCACAAGTGCAAGACTGAGATCAATTGTGTGTAAAGGAAGCCAAGGGAGGCTCCCAAAGGATACTTTATAGCCTGAGAGAAGGTTTTGAACTGGGGCTAAGCTCCATGGTGAGCTTAGCCCACGGGTTGGTCCATGGGGTGGACAAGACATAAAGGTTGACAAGGGGCGGTGTGGCTTGACTGATAGGCGAAAAGTCGACCACATTAAATGCGGTCAAGAAAGAGTCATGAAAGGACACAAAGGGCAAGCCGACATTAACTCCACGCCGAGCACGCATGCGCAGAGGAAGGAGAAGAACAGGGGAGGTCCTTATGACCGTTGGATAAGACACGGGAGGTCCTAACCATCGGATCTCATTTTGAACCGTTATGTTTTAAGGGCCGGGAGGAGGTCCCACCACACGATCAAGGATGGGGAGGTCGTGGCCCTCCGATTTCATAATCGCGAAAACGCACGTGAGGAAAAGGGACAGAGGTCCAAAGCGTTGGATCTCCATCCAACAGTCGGACCTCCAGTGAGGACTTAACTGCACGCGATCAAAAGACATGAGGGGAGGTCATGGCCTTTGGATTTAAATCCAAGGGCACACAATGATCGGGGAGGTCTGATATGATGCGCAACAGGCAAGGGAGGTCATGGCCTTTAGATTTAGATCTAAGTGCTACGATCTCACGTCTTGTTGGGAGGTCTCTGTGCGCATGAGACAAAAAGGAGGTCGTGACCGTAGATTTTAATCTAACGGTGCACAACAAAAGATGGGGAGGTTGTGAGTGCTTGATAACGACGGGAGGTCGTGAGTGTTGGATTTGATCCAACGGCTCGACCTAGGTTAGGGGAGGTTTGCTTAGTTTAACAGTGAGGGGAGGTCGGGGCCATGGATCTTGGATCCAAGGGCTATGACCTCACGCAGGGGAGGACTGATGAGTATGTTGAGGAGGAGGTCGTGGTCATTGGATTTGATCCAACGGCCACGACCTCAACAAATGGGATGACCTCATTGCGATGGTTTAACAAATCGAGGAGGTCTTTGAGGTTTAACACACAGGGAGGTCATGACCGTGGATCACGGATCCAACGGCAATGACCTCATGAGGCGGGAGGTCCTTGCGGTGTTGATCATGGAGGAGGTCGTGGCGGTTGGATGTAAATCCAACAGGCCGCGACCGATCAAGGTGGAGATGAGGTCTGCAGAGGTGCAGACATGGTTGGGCTGGACCAACTTTGAATATGGCTAGCCCAAGGAACAGTGTAGGCTTTTAAATTTAGTTTTAACAAATGAAACTTAGCAGAATTATTTGAGATAGCAAATGAACTCCAAATTTGATGGAATTTTAACTGGAGCTTGCTGACAATGAGATCAACCTTGCATAAAATTTCCAGAGGTTATTATGCAATGCATTTTTCTCAGGAAATTCATGAAGGTTGTTTAAAGGATTGTTTTGCCTCCAAAATTATCAACAAGTGTTATAACTCATGATATTTTTTCAGAGGGTCCCATATCAGTTTTTGGGACCAAGGAAAATATATTCCAAATGTTTGGCACAAGATTTAAGATAATTGGAAAATGAGTTTGATTTTGGGTCAACAAGAGCTTTGTGTTTTGGATTACACAACTCTTGGACAAGAATTACATAAGATTTTAGGGTTTTTCAAGATGTGAGAAAAGTTTTAATTTCTACACATATAATTATACTTGATTAACCCTAATTATACATTTGGGATGTTACAAAATCTCTCCCCTTACAGAAATCTCGTCCCGAGATTTGGCTCACTCGAAAAGAAAGATGGATAGTCCGCACGCAGACGATCTTCTCTTTCCCAAGTAGCCTCATCCTCGAATGGTTTGACCACTCGAACTTTAAGGAACTTGATGGTCTTATTCCTTGTCCTTCGCTCAGACTCATCGAGCACGCGAGCAGGGTGCTCGCGATAGGTCAAATCTTCCGGACATCGAGAGTTTCCAACGGAGCTTCCTCGGTTGGAACACGGAGGCACTTCTTAAGCCGGGACACATGGAAAACATCATGTACCCCTCTAGTGCAGCCGGCAACTCCAACTTATAGGCAACAGCTCCTTCTTCTCGATAACGCGTAGGGACCGACATATCGAGGAGCCAACTTGCCCTTGACGCCGAAACGTTGATGGCCCTTCAAAGGAGAGACTTTGAGATAAACAAAGTCATTAGGCTCAAAACGCAACTCACGTCGACGGCGATCCGCATAGCTCTTTTGCTCGATTGAGCTGCAGCGCAAACGCCACGAATAAAATTTGGACTTGGCGCTCGGCCTCATTGATTGAGTCCGGGCCAAAGAGAGGTCTCTCACCGGTCTCTGACCAGTTCAACGGGGTTCTACACTTTCTCCCGTATAAGGCCTCAAATGGTGCCATGCCGAGACTGGCCTGAAAGCTGTTGTTATAAGAAAACTCGGCGAATGGCAAGCATTTCTCCCAATGCTTCCCATATGAAAGGACACAAGCACGAAGCATGTCTTCCAAAACCTGGTTGACCCTCTCGGTCGACCATCAGTTTGGGGGTGATATGCGTCTTTGAAAGCAAGACAGTGCCCATAGCCTCTTGCAAGCTATGCCAAAACGAGATGTGAAAAGGGTCCACGATCCGACACGATCGTCTTGACACACCGTGCAAACTCACGATGCGGGCGATATAGAGTTCCGCCAAAAGACCTACCCGAAGTTCAGTCTTGACGGGAAGGAAATGTGCCAAATTAGTCAATCGATCGATGACGACCCAAATGGCATCATTCTTCTTCGGGGTTGTGGGTAGACCGGTGATGAAATCCATTCCGATCGAATCCCACTTCCACTCAGGAATTGGCAAAGGCTGAAGCAATCCTGCTGGACGCTGATGCTCGGCCTTGACACGACGACATACGTCGCACTCGGCAATGAACTTCGCAATCTCCCTCTTCATTCGGGTCCACCAAAATCTCTAGCGGAGATCTTGATACATCTTTGTGGCCCCGGGATGAATGGATAAAGGCGAATCATGGGCTTCATGGAGGATTAAATTCGCAACTCCATGTCCTTTGGAACCACAAAGCGCTTGCCGAACCTCACGACGCCATGCTCATCCTCGAGAAGCACTTGGTCATTCCGTTCTTGACATTTGCCTTAATGTGGCTCACTCCAACATCCGATCACCGGGCGGACTTGATCCGATCCACCAAGGTTGGTTGCACAACCAAGGCAAAGAAGAGAACCACGCTCAACTAAACCCAAGTTGAGACGCTGAAACTCTTCCGAAGAGCGGGTGAAGCTCCTCGACAACAAGGCATGGCATTGCGCTTATGCGACTAAGCGCGCAACGACATTAGCCTTGCCCGGATGGTAGTGAATACCCATATCATAATCCTTGATCAACTCCAACCATCTCCTTTGCACGAGGTTCAGTCGGGTTGGGTGAACAAGTACTTGAGGCTCTTGTGATCCGAATACACTTCTAACGATTACCGATTAGGTAATGTCGCCAAATCTTAAGGGCATGAATCACAGAAGCCAACTCCAAATCATGAGTAGGGTAGTTGAGTTCATGAGGTCTCAATTGCCTTGATGCATAGGCCACTACCTTGCCTTCTTGCATAAGGACACAACCGAGGCCTCGACGAGAAGCATCGCAAAAGATATCGAAGCTTCGATGGATATCGGGAAGAACAAGAACGGAGCGGTGGTCAAACGCTTTTGAGTATTTGGAAACTTTCCTCACACCCAGCGGACCACACGAACTTCTTGTCCTTCTTGAGCAACTCCGTCATCGGCCATGATCTTGGAGAAGTTCTCGATAAAGCGGCGATAATATCCCGCTAAACCGAGAAAACTCGCACATCGGTGACCGAAGCGAGTTGACTCCATGAAAGAACATCGCTGACCTTGCTAGGATCAACGGCTCGCCTCCGCTGAAAGAATATGGCCTAAGAAGGCCACTTCCTTCAACTGAATCGACTTGTCAACTTCGCGTCATACCGGTGCTCACGTAGCTTGCCTAACACAAGCTTGAGATGCTCGGCATGTTCCTCATCGTTCTTGGAATAGATAAGAATATCATCGATGAAGACCACGACAAACTTATCCAAATACTCCATGAATACCGAATTCATGAGGTTCATGAACAAGGCAGGAGCATTGGTTAAGCCGAATGACATGACAAAGTATTCATACAAGCCGTGGCGAGTAGAGAACGCCGTCTTTGGAATATCCTCGGGCGAATCCGAACTCGATGATATCCCACTCTCAAATCAATCTTGGAGAAAACTCGAGCTCCAGCTTAATTGATCGAAGAGATCGTCAATGCGGGCAATGGATACTTGTTCTTTACCGTCACTTCATTAAGTGGGCGTAATCGACGACATGCTAAAAGTACCATCCTTCTTCTTTACGAAGATTGCTTTGGACAACCCCAAGGAGATGAGCTAGGCGAATGAAACCCTTCTCTTGCAGCTCACTTAATCGCTTCTTCAATTCTACCAACTCGTTCGGTGGCATCCGATAAGGCCTCTTTGAGATAGGGGCGATGCACGGAGCCAACTCAATGACAAACTCGAGGTCTCGAGCGGGTGGCATCCCGGAAGATCAGCGGAAAGACATCAACAAAGTCACAAACTGTTGGGACTTCGCTAATATCTAGAGCGGCTTCGCTTCAAGCGCCAAGAGATGCGGATCTAGCGACCGGTGGCGAACTTAACCTCGCCACGGAGGACTAGATAGAGATGAGCTTCTGGCGCAATCGATTTGCCCCATGTCTTTGGGACAACCAATCCATGCCAAGAATCACATCAAGACTCGCTGAATGGAGAAGGATAAGGTTTGCTAAGAAACCTACCCTTCGATCTCGATAGGACATCCCTACACTCAGATTCGGCTCTCAACTCCGAACCAGAGAGCGAATGAGTAAGCGGGGCCGACAATGGAGAGAAAAGAAGCTCTCCGACAGCAAAGAAAAGACTTCGTAAACAAATGAATGAGATGCTCTGAATCAAACAAAAGCGATGGCGGGATGAGAGTTAACGAAAGTGTACCTAGCACGGCGTCGGGTGCCTCTGAGCCTCCTCTGTGGTGATGGCGTTGACGCGACCACTACCCACGCCTTGGGTAGCCGGACGATCTTCGGTCTGGTGCACCACCTCGGCCCGCGTCCTCCATTAGGGCGAGGGCTGCTCTGCCTTCTTAGGGCATTGGTTCGCATAATGCCCTTCCGTTGCATGAGAAACATGTGACCCGCAACCGGGTTGCGGGGCCGCTCTGTGACTTCGCAGTGCGTGGATCGAGACACGGCTGCGAAGGACGAAACAGGGTAGGTGACCTCGGGGCGCCAAGAGTGAGAGTGGTACCCACGAGATCGCCCAAGCGAGGACGGAGGAATCGCCTGGATGACTTATGGGCCTCCCACTTGCGCTTATGGAGTCCATAAGCTCTCGAGCCGCATGCTCACGACAATGGCCTTGTCGACCAAGGTCTGAAAATCAGGAAAGTCGACAATGGATAGCTTGTCCTTCAGCTCCTCAGACAAGCCACGCCTGAACTTGGCCTGCTTAGCCATATCAGTGGCCACATCCTCAGGAGCATAACGAGCTAGATGGTTGAACTCGTAGACATACTCCATGACTGAGCTACGCCCTTGCTTGAGCGCAAGAAACTCCTGCTTCTTGATCTCCATCAAGCCGGCAGGGATATGAGCCCGACGGAAAGCAGTACGAAACTCCTCCCAAGAGACGGTGTGGTCTGCGGGCTGCATGGCGAGAAAGCTCTCCCACCATGACAAGGCTGCACCCTCCAGCTGGTGCGATGCGAACAGCGCCTTCTCGTGCTCTCGCATCACATGATGCGGAGCTTTCGCTCCACCAGACGAAGCCAATCGTCCGCATCCAACGGGTCCTCAGACCGGGAAAAGGTAGGGGGCTGAGTACGAAGAAACTCCGCGAGTCCTCCACACGGCTGATGGGCGTTCCCTTGCCCAGATCTTGAAGCTCCGGTAAGTGCAGTGGTGTTGCGCGCGATGACGTCCAGTAGAACTCTCCGGTCATCCGCGCGGTTGCGCTCGATCTGAAGAAGCACCTCGGCCATGGTCGGAGGAGGAGGAAGCTCCTCGTCCGGACCAGCTGACTGGCCTTGGCCGCTACGAGTGCGTCCGGCCATCCTGTTACAAGGAATTTTGGTTAGCCACTAGACCCAAAAACAAAGCCTTAAGGAAAGCAAAGCGATCGACTAGGGGAATGGAATATCACCCTAAACGAAAGCCAAAACAGCGAGTAAATCAACTTTAGAAGCTTCTAAAAGACTCTAAAAACAGCCAAGAAACACCAAAAGCAAGGCTCAACTTCTCAACTCAACTAACCCGTATTGAATGAACGAGTAATTGATCGAGAAGATCAAAAATCAGATTGTAAGATGAGATCTAAAACTATTAGAGAGCAAGGTTAAATCAGCGAAATAAGTGTTAGATACTTAGCTAACTAGTATCACATCTTACCCTTTTATTCCCACAAGTTTTAGTTGATTAACCTCTCATTATCTCTCCTAATTAGACACCTTCGAGACTGCTGTCCGGAAATTTGATGCTTGCTGTCCAGGTTTCGCATCCAAGCTCCTTGTCGAATCACCGACTCCAGAACTTCAAAACCTTGTAGTGGGCAGCTCACACTTCAATTTGCCAATCTCATTGGTTCTCCCAAAAACCCAGTGTTAATCGATAACAACTATTTTGTAGAAGGGAAGAGAGGAAAACAACTTTTAAAACTCAAATTAGAGTGGGATGAGAAGAGAAAGCTAAGATAGGTAAGAAATAAAATCCGAGAATTTACCTAAGCTTTCAAAACTCATTTGATGCTTTGAAAATAGGTTTTCAAAATATCCTAAAGGCGACCAAGCTTGCGTTACTACGGTCCTAATGGCTCGATACCAACTTTTGTGAGACCCGACGTTTATTAGGCTCATAATACTTAGTCATCCGATTGACCCTAGTATTATCAACCAAATAAACCCGTCTCGAGAGATGTATACTTCCTGAATGCAAGATACATACCTCACAACAAAAGAATGTATCAATTCCATACAACACATAGAACATAAGCAACAAACCGAAGTTAACAATAGTATGGAATAGATATTACAAAAGAGAGGCCCTTAGGCCAAATAGCAATAATTACAAAAGATAACAATGAAGCAAAAGTGCCATAAAGATGGCTATAACACAAAGCCAATCGGTGTGCCTTAACCCTAGGCATCGACCGGACCGCCAAGCTAGTCGTCAAGAAACGCAACACGTAGCACAAAAGAGAGGCTCTTGGAGCTCTCCTTCTTCCTCTGCACAAAAGCCACAAAATTGCCACAACCACGGCGATGAGTACATAAAGTACTCCATAAGACTTACGTGTGAGATAACGAGAACTATAAATAGCTACATGCAAGCTTTATTTAAGTGGATGAGGCTTTGGACTCATTTTAGCATAAAGCAACATTTATTTGCAATAATATAGTAGATTGAAAGCAATTTGACAAAGCATTTTTAATGGTTGAAATAACAACGCGATAATAACATAATAACAACAACAAGAACAATCACGAAGTGACTAACCCAAGTCACCACAACAATAGCATGAACTCCCGTTCATACCAACCATGTCAAGTTTTAATTAAAGGTTGTAGTCTAGTCTTGAACGACCTTACCAAGCATGTCCATAACCTAGGGCGAGGCTATTGAATAGTTTTATCCTGCAGGTGTACCACTGTACCCACACGTCCGATCGCCTTTCCTTTAGGCACACTACCTTAGGTGTGCTGCAAGCGGCTAAGTCCTCTGAGACATTTCCAATGGACAATGCTAATTCGAGTCGCACAACCCACGGGAGAAGGAGACATCACACAACCTTCCCTAAGCTAATGCTCCTCCCACATCACACACACATTTTATCTTTAAAAACACACCAACCGAAAGCGACCCCAATTAACACCGCCCAAAGTACTTAGTCAAGAGGGTTCCATATGCCCTCGTGTGGTTAGTCTGTGAAATCGCTGGCTTAGTGACCCAAGTACTCGGTCCTTAGGGACCCAGGCATACCACCACATCCAAAAACCGCACCATCCATCCAATATGCCCAAGTCTAAATCAATCTTTTATTTTCAGTTTTTGATTTTACAATTAATCAAAGCACAAGTGCTGGACATATAGGAGTAATAATCATTTTTGAGTGATCAAGACCATCGACTAAGTCGATGATCGCCCATTCTACCGATAACTAAGCATGTCTAAGCAATTTATATCGAAACTACTAAGTGATAAGAGCTCATCCAACGAGCTCCCACCACAGCAAATAACCTAGGCTCATGGTAGTAGAGGATAAACAATTCCTACAGATCATGCAACTATAGGCTCGCTAGCGACATTTAACACAAAGTAGCATGCATACATAGAAGTAAAACAAAGTATTAAGCTTTAAAGTAATGGGACAATGATGGAAATGGTCAAACTGCTTGCCTTGTTGCTGGTGGTCAAATTGTGGCAGAGGGTCGCTCGGGATCACCACAAATGTCGGCTTCTAACGGAAAAGCGAGAAAGAACCGATAAGAACGACGAAACACAACAAAGACAGCACAACAAACGAACTCCAAATTCTCTGAAAATTTTACAGCAGCAAGACAATGATTTATCATGAATTTAGCAACAAGAACCAATTGATTTGGATTCTCAATGCAAAAGATATGATGAAATCAATTCTGCTCAGCCTACTAAAATACCAAACTGCACTATTCACTAATTTAATTATGAGGCAACATTTTCTAGAACAGCAGCGAAGCTGAAATTTTACTGTAAAACCAGCACCTCATGAGATGAATAACACAATTGAGTTCATCTCATTTGGAGCTATATTGCACTTTCTATAATTTTTCAAAAACAAGAACTTGAACAAAATTATAATGCACAAGTCCTCAATTTCCTAACAGCAACATGCTCAAAACTAATTTTCACAGTGAGTTCACTAAGAGAGGAAACCAACAAAGTTGGTCTCACCCAAAAATAGTCTATAGAGCATTAGTTATGTATTTTACAAGTTAAGCATTGATTTGAGTGTACATTTTAAAGTTGGTTTTAAAATCTAATGGCAAACTGTGCTCTGGAGCTGAACTCAACTTACAATCATTTTTGGATTAAAGTCAAGTTCAAAACAGAGCTAACACAATTTGAATGACCTCAAAAGGATTCAAAACGAAGAAGATATGAAATTCTAAAGTCTATACCTTATTTCAGTTTAACTAAGAGTTCACTGGAATTTCTAAAACTCACAAGGGTATGGGAGGACGTGAGCCACAGATCTTAAATCCAACGGCTCAAGACCTCCAGAGAACATCACACACGCCAAGACGTGAAAGTCCAGAGGTCCTGGACCTCTTAGCAACTCACATGCGCGAGGTGAGGGGGAGGTCGTGGCCGTAGATGGGAGATCCAACGGACCACAACAGAGAAGGGAGGTCCGGAACGGACCAGATCTAAAGGGGAGGTCCTCAACGGTTGAGATCTTCCAAAGGAAGGTCCAAACTATCAAGATCTCCCGGAGGAAAATCTACATCGTCAGGACCTCACAGGGGAGGTCCTGGACGGTCCAGATGTTCCAAGGGAGGTCCTCGATGGTTCAGATCGTCCGAGGGAGGACCTTGACGGTCAAGATCTACCCGGGGAGGTCATGAACGGCTGAGATGGCTACGGAGAGGTCCTAAGGGAGGTCTAAACGTTACAGACCTCCAGGGAGGTCTGGACGGCCATGATTACGCAAGGGGAGGTCTTGGACGCTCGAGATCTCCTCGGAGGAGGTCCGGGCGTCCCTGCACTCAACGCGCGCACTGACGCAGCTTTGAACATGAGATAAATGCGCGCAAAAGGGGCGGGGGTTAATGGCGGTTAAGACACCAATGATTGCGATGATTGGGCATTTAAACGGTGAATTTATGTCTTAAAACGACAATGACACGCTTTCGGACGTCCGACAAAATCCCGAAGTGAAAAGAGTGATCCTCACCGGCGATGTAGAGCTCGCCGGTGAGGTCCAATATACCACCGAGTGCACAATAACGTTGCGCACCAGTGGACCTCCTCTCGACGGCGGCGGCTTTGAACGCCGCGAGCCGAGAGGGCAAATGACCAAAGACGGCCAAACACGAAAATGCAAAAAGCACTCACAAGAACATTCAAGCTTGTGCCAAGAAAAGCTCGCAAAATCATTCATGCGGGTGCCAACAACTAAAGGACTAATAGGAGGTACTGGAGGTCCTAAGGTCTTTGGGAGGTCGTGGAGGTGATGACCGAGTTGGGGAAGACAAGGTGAAGCTTCACCGCCCAAGACACCGGCTCCAGCTCCACTTTGTCCTCCTCTGAAAAGTGCCCAAACAACTAAGTCGGGATAACTTCCAAGAGGTGTTGGGAGCAAAAGCGAACAAGGGTTTGAAAAGGAAACCATCGATCTTCTTGTGCCACCGAGGAGCTCCAAGGACTCAACAATGGCAGCCACCAAAGGAGGAAGTGAGTGAGGAGGAGCTCACCACGCACAAGTGCAAGACCGAGATCAATTGTGTGTAAAGGAAGCCAAGGAGGCTCCCAAAGGATACTTTATAGCCCGAGAGAAGGTTTTGAACGGGGCTAAGCTCCATGGTGAGCTTAGCCCACGGTTGGTCCATGGGGTGGACAAGACATAAAGGTTGACAAGGGGCGGTCAGTCTTGACTGATAGAGTGAAAGTCGACCAGATTAAATGCGGTCAAGAAAGAGTCATTGAAAGGACACAATGGGCAAGTGGACATTAACTCCACGCTCGAGCACGCATGCGCCAGAGGAAGGAGAAGAACAGGAGGTCCTTATGACCGTTGGATAAGACACGGGAGGTCCTAACCATCGGATCTCATTTTGAACCGTTATGTTTTAAGGGCCGGGAGGAGGTCCCACCACACGATCAAGGGTGGGAGGTCGTGGCCCTCCGATTTCAATCGCGAAAACGCACGTGAGGAAAAGGGACAGAGGTCCAAAGCGTTGGATCTCCATCCAACAGTCTTGGACCTCCAAGGAGGACTTAACATACGCGATCAAAAGACATGAGGGAGGTCATGGCCTTTGGATTTAAATCCAAGGGCACACAATGACCGGGAGGTCTGATATGATGCGCAAGCAAGGGAGGTCATGGCCTTTAGATTTAGATCTAAGGGCTACGATCTCACGTCTTGTTGGGAGGTCTCAGTGCGCATGAGACAAAAAGGAGGTCGTGACCGTAGATTTTAATCTAACGGTGCACAACAAAAGATGGGGAGGTTGTGAGTGCTTGATAACACGGGAGGTCGTGAGCTGTTGGATTTGATCCAACGGCTACGACCTAGGTTAGGCGGGAGGTTTGCTTAGTTTAGCAGTGAGGGGAGGTCAGGGCCATGGATCTTGGATCCAAGGGCTATGACCTCACGCAGGTGGGAGGACCTGATTGAGTATGTTGAGGAGGAGGTCGTGGTGTTGGATTTGATCCAACGGCTCACGACCTCAACAAATGGGATGACCTCATTGCGATGGTTTAACAGCTCGAGGAGGTCTTTGAGGTTTAACACATGGGGAGGTCATGACCAGTGGATCACGGATCCAACGGCAATGACCTCATGAGGTGGGGAGGTCCTTGCGGTGTTGATCATGAGGAGGTCGTGGCGGTTGGATGTAAATCCAACAGTGCGCGACCGATCAAGGTGGAGATGAGGTCTGCAGAGGCGCAGACATGGTTGGGCTGGACCAACTTTGAATATGGCTAGCCCAAGGAACAAAGTGTAGGCTTTTAAATTTAGTTTTTAACAAATGAAACTTAGCAGAATTATTTGAGATAGCAAATGAACTCCAAATTTGATGGAATTTTAACTGGAGCTTGCTGACAATGAGATCAACCTTGCATAAAATTTCCAGAGGTTATTATGCAATGCATTTTTCTCAGGAAATTCATGAAGGTTGTTTAAAGGATTGTTTTGCCTCCAAAAATTATCAACAAGTGTTATAACTCATGATATTTTTCAGAAGGGGGTCCCATATCAGTTTTTGGGACCAAGGAAAATATATTCCAAATGTTTGGCACAAGATTTAAGATAATTGGAAAATGAGTTTGATTTTGGGTCAACAAGAGCTTTGTGTTTTGGATTACACAACTCTTGGACAAGAATTACATAAGATTTTAGGGTTTTTCAAGATGTGAGAAAAAGTTTTAATTTCTACACATATAATTATACTTGATTAACCCTAATTATACATTTGGGATGTTACACTTGCTGCCGAGGGCATCCCCAGGAGCACCTTCATCGCACTTTCACCATTGGAGGTTCATCAGGAGCTTGGGCATTGACCCTAGTTGCCCAGATTGCCTTCGACCTCCCCTTCAACTCCTCACCTCCTCCTTAATACTGGTAAGTCCTCTTGTGCACTGACCCGTTCTTGATCTTATCTCCACCGTAAGAGATTATATCCCTTTCAGGACCTCTTCCTTGGGATTCTCGGTGGAACTCTATGGTTCTTGTATAAAGACCACCCCTCTGGACTTCACACAAGCGTTTTTATCTTGGTCTTTAAGCTATCGCCGCCCTCTGGTTTCCTCGCGAGGACCTTCCTCATTTGATCTCTCTCCAGTAAGTTGAGACCTCTCCCAAAGAACCTAATTTGAGTCTGTGAATGGTCTCTGTTAATTGAGTCTTAAGAGTTTCTTTTGAAGTTCTTCTTGGCTCTTTATTTGGAATTTGGTTTGAGTTGTCTCCTTTCTCCCGTATAGATCGTGGAGGACACCGAGGAGCGTGAGACCACCAAGAAGAAGACTCTCAAGACAAGGAGCAAGGCAAGACATGCTCTTGATCATATTGCACCCAATATTTCAATTTACTTATGTTCTGTTTCAAAGGATAATGTATGCTTAGTTCTACCAAGATAATTTAATACCTGTCTTTAAAACACATAGTTATGCCCAAATTCCTTCATATGGCCAACTTGACATTGAATCAACTCTGTTGTCACCTTAGACAAAACCTGGTTAATACATTAGTGTGAACCAGAGCAATTAATGAAAACATATGCTTAGACGGCTTAGACCAAAAACATTTGATTTGGGAAAAATCTTTACCTTCATGACCAACTATTGTTTAAAATGTTTTGACCATGGCATTTGGGATGTCATGGGAGTAAGGAAATATTGCTGGGGAAGCAAAAAGGAAATGAAAACTGATTTGGACTTGGGCGAATTGGTTGCTTGGTTGGTGCAAGGTTGATGCACGGACTCTATCCTGGTAAAGGTGGAGGTCCAAGGGTTTGTGATTGTCGCCAAGTCGGCTTGAGGACCGGTCTTTGAGCCGCCAATGCTAGGCCTATGATGGGCTATGCCAAAACTGTGCAACCACATGTCTCGGTATGGGGCGTGGGACCTAGCTAAGTAAATTGCAAAACTTCCACCGCATTAATCCAGCTTGGAGGAGGGAGGTCTTCTATGGCCGGTGGTCTTTATGACCTATGTTCCCACTGGTGCAAGAGGGGCCCAGATCTGCGAGTGAATCCAAAGGAGGCGAAACCTTAGCAAGGAGAGGCGTGGTGGAACAATGCATTTTAAAGGCTTTGTCATGAACTCTAGACCTCTTACCTTTGGTAGTGAGAGGTGGCATCGACGGATGCCGGGATAAACTAGAGGAACTCATGTCGTGTGGGTAAAGTGCACATCCTCGATCGAGTGTAAATCTATTCAATAGCCGTGTCCGCGGTCATGGACATGCTTGGCGCCGCCACTCGAGTTAGATGTTGGTTTTGTGTTTCTAAAATGTGTAATAAACTGTTTTGGGATTTCTATCCCATGGGTTTGGGCAGGAGCCTTGTGCAGAGGGTATCCTTCACCAATTTATTGATGAATGCTATCCAATTGAAAATCAAATTTATAAAATGGTTTTTTTTTATTAAACACCTGCTTTGGAACTTAGTAATTGTAATTGAAAGAAACTTGGCTTTATGCAAAGCAACCATATTATGCCCTCTGTTGTATATCCATGTATGCATGTCATTTCATTAACCCACGGGTGTGACTTGCGAGCACAGTGGTAGTGCTCACTCTTGCTCAATGCAAAATCTTATCGGAGAAGACAACAATGAGAAGAGGAGGACCAGGGACGAGTAGGTTGTGCCCTCCACCATTTTGCACGTGGTATAGTGGATGGACCTCTATCTTTGCTCTTTTGTAAGCTTGCTTTTGGCCCAAGGCCACCTTTTGTAAACAACTCCTTGGTTATGTTGTAAATAAAGTCTTTGACGTGGATGTTACCATTCTTGTTTCTTTGTGAAGAGCTAGCTTAAGATCCTTGGGACTAGCTCGAGTTCACGCTGGGAATCACAGAGTGATCCCCAAGCCTCACGACCTCCCAGTGCGGGTCCTGCGACCTCTCTGTGTTGGCCGTGGCGATTGGGGATCTCCCCGTGACTCCCACTTCCCTCAGTGGTAATCCAGAGAGGTCCTGACAGGGTCTCGATGGGTACTACCGGGGGCAGATCCTACCCGAGCCTCGGGAGGTGCCACCCGACCTCCTGGGAGGTCCTAAGGGACGTCCTAGGTTTGGTCCTAGGAGGTCCTCTCGGGTGCCCTAGGGTTGGGTCGCCACACCCTAATAACTTGTTGTGCCAGGACTGGGTGGTCCAGTGGCCGGGTTGAACCCAAAATGGTTTTGCTTGGTCAAGAAGGTCGGGAGTGAGTAGTGGGTGCTTTGCACACGGGTTTGTAGAAGTCTTGCCTGAGCACAATTAAGGACTTACTTTATGTTCTGTTGATCTGGGCCAATCAGTGCAGCCACAAGATCACTTTATGGGAGTGGTCTGGGCTGAATAATTAGCAATGAGATGGCTTGGGGCATTGTGTGGGGAGTGTCTTGATTCACATGGCAAGAGGGCACCCATAACCTGCGGACTTCTAGACCAAAGGGGAAATGCAAAACCTTAGCGGGCAGCTTCGAGCCGCTCAAAGCTTTGTAAAGGCCTTGCAGCTCTCTAGACCTCACTATCGGAAGTGAGCAAGGGTCTTTCCGAACCCGTCCCGCTAGAGAGACCGTGGATTGTGGGTAAAGTTGTACACCTCTGCAAAGTTTTAAATCTATTCGAATAGCCAAGTCCTTGGTTATGGACATGCCCGGTGAAAATGGTGCAAGGGGTAGCTTTGTGAATTTGTGTCCCTGGGCGTTTCTGCGAGAGACTGTGGCTTTGCCTCGAAGAGACCTTGGCCGGCTTTAGAGGGGCCATGGTTGGCTCGAGATGAGGTCCATGGGCTGGTTGTGGAGCTCTGGAGTGGGTGCTCCAGGGTGGCCGTGGGAGAGGTCCTGGTCATGGGTGTGACCAGGCCTCCCACGGTTGGTCTTTGTTAACTCTGGAGTGGGTGCTCTAGAGTGGCTTTGGAAGTGAGTGGGTGGTCACCACCCCTTTGAAATCAAATGTATCTATGTACTAATGTTTTAACTTGAGCTTTTCAATCTACTTATTACTTATTGTCAAATACTGCTTTGTGCAACTAACCTTACAGCTCTCTTTTGGCAAGCCTTGCATAATTATTTATTGCATACACTCCCCACGACTTGCTGAGTACATTCAATGTACTCATGGCTTTTGCCCTCTGTTTTGATCAGCAGCTGCAGGAAGTTAGAGGAAGCTCAAAGCTCAGTGAAGTAGAGGTCTTTGGAGACCTTGTGACCTAGGGGACGTCCTCCACTCGATAGCCGGCAGGCTGATCGGTTGGACCTACCGTTGACGTTTTGCTTTCTGTTGTTTTTGCTCTTTTGTTGTAGCCCTTGAGGCAAACCGCTTGTAAGAAGCTTGGCCGGTCTAGTCTTTAATATATATATTGTTTTGTCTCTTGCTCCTCTTAGCTTGTGTATGGATTTGATCTCACCATTGTCAGTTTGTGCGAGCCAGCTTGGGTTTCCTGGGACTGGCTCATTGCACAATGGCCAAGACCTCCAGGAGGTCTTGAAGACCTCCTAGGAGGTCCTGGTAGACCTCACTCGGGATGCACCGAGCGGTACTACCGCTCCTCTGTGCGGTAGTACCGCAGCTCAAAAAAAATGGGCCGGTTCCTTGTGTCTCGAGCGGGTCGTCACACCCACCACCTGGTCCTCCTGAGATACAGCTTTCTACGCCATCTGACCCGCCACTAGGACCTTTCGAGCCGCCGCTGCCTGCGTCGTCTGTATGCACATGGGCTACAACGCCCTGCGCTGCATGCACATGGGCAGTAGTGCCCAGCGCACCCGAGGCGCTACCTTGGCCCAAGTAACCATTGCCTACTGCTTGTGCTACACAGGCATGCACATGGGGCCCACCGCCTCCAGCTATGTGTACGCCGAGCCTTACATGCGCGTGGGACTCACCGCCCCCTACAGCGCCCTACGCATCGTTTGGACCTCTTGAGGCTCCCCCTACTACGCCTCCTGCGTCAACTACGTGCGACTCCTGGGTCCCACCATGTCCTGGTTTAATACTCTAGTTCCATTCTGGCTCTTCGAGACAGTCCTTCAAACAAACCGACTTACAAGTTTTTAGGAAAATTTTGTACAACCGGTTCGGAGATTTTTTCACTTTCATCAACAGATCTTTGTTTTCGTCGTAGACACTCAAGAACTCATCCTGCAGCTCCACCCTGTAGCCCCGTTCTGTCGAGAGACTAAGTATGTTGTTGCACAAGCTCGGTATAAAGTAAATTTCAGATAGCAACTTCTGATCACCGTTCTTGCATTGTAGCAACATCATTCCTATACCTCTTATCTACACCGTGGAGCCATCGCCAAACTTGACTTTGCCCGAAATCTTTTCGTCGAGCTCATGGAATATAGAGCGATCTCCTGTCATGTGATTGCTTGCTCCATTATCCAAGTACCACAGATCAATATGATCATGGATGCCTCCCTCTGTGCGTAGTTTAGGAACTATATTCTCCTTGTTCAACATCACCATGACCGGCGACTCGTT
Source organism: Phyllostachys edulis (assembly GCA_036346405.1). Lineage (NCBI taxonomy): Eukaryota > Viridiplantae > Streptophyta > Magnoliopsida > Poales > Poaceae > Phyllostachys > Phyllostachys edulis. The sequence goes on from CM070564.1 coordinate 1,177,711, forward strand.
GACACATAAGGAGAGAAGCAGGGTCGGGTCATCGTCTGCACTTGCTCGATTGATGTTTACCTCCTCGTTCTTCTTCTTGTTTCGGCAATCCGAAGCATAGTGCCCATGCTCGTCGCAGTTGAAACACTTTATGTGGCTGCGGCACTTCGACGTGTAGTGCTCGTATTTGCCACATTCAAAACACTTGACATGTGACTTATCAAGGGATCTGTCACCGCCGCCTTGCCTAGCCCAGTCTCCACGTCCTCCTCTGTCGCCTCGCCCATGCCTGCGTCCACGCTCGTGGCTTCTTGATGAGCCACGACCGTCCTCCTCCGACGATTCCTTGTGAAACTGCCTACCACCGTCGGAATTCTGTCCGCCAGACGAGCCCTGGCCATGCTCGCGCTGCTTCATGCGCGCAAGCCACTCCTCTGTGAGGAGCAGGTGTCTGCTGGTGCCGTCGGTGTTGTCTTTTTCGTAGCGCTCTTCTACGGCCTTCAGTCGTTTGGTGAGCTCCTCCACCGAGAGCGTTTACAAGTCAACGAGCGTCTGAATTGAGATCGTTACTTGAGAATATCTCGGCGGGACGATACGGAGGAATTTTTTAACAACGCGGTCTTCCTTAATCTTGTCCCCGAGTATCTCCAAGTTGTTGACTAGGCCGGTGAGCCGCATTGCAAAGTCATCCACCGACTCGCCGTTCTTGAATTTGATTGCGTCAAATTCCTTGCGCAACGTCTGCACCTTCGCCTCGCGTACGCACTGGACGCCCATGCGCAATGTCTTGATGGTGTCCTATGCATCCTTGGCGGTGTCCTTGACGGCAAGCGTAGACAACATCTCTGGCGGGAAGGCCCGGAGTATGGCGGGCAACGCCATCTTGTCGTCGCGGTAATCGCCATTGCTAGTGTTGATCGCCTCCCACAGGCCTTGCGCCTGTAGGTTCACGCTCGCTCATCACTAGAGTCCAATCTCCATAGTTGGTTCACGTCAGCATCGGGTAGACGACCGAGCCTCCTGACTCTCTCACTACGCGATGGATCACCACTTCTCCACTGCCACCGCTGCCGCTGCTAGATCCCGCCTCTAGTCGTGCGCCAACGTCGCTGGGCATCCTTGGCTGGGTCGTCGAATCGAGTGCAATGGTCTGATACCAATTATTGGAATTTTACTTGTCTTTGTCCGGGGAAAACAAAAGAAACACTCGGCCCTTGCTTCTGATCCTGTGTACAAAGGACAAAACAGCATGAACTCACCGCAATCGAACAAGACGCTGGTGCTCCTCTTTTTTTTTTATCTTCTCAACTTGCTTCGACTCTTTCTTACATAGAGTACCAGACTTAAATAGCCTGTTACTTTCTCCTACTCACGCACGCACGTACTCACAACTCTCTTGATTGCGCGTTTTGGAGGCTGCCGACCAAGCCAGGAATTCCAATAGAATGGAGACATACATATGCATCCAACAAATATCGTTGCAACCAACGCAAAGATTGTGCTTTCTTTCAAGCTTTCTGTGACGCCCCGTGTCATTACCCTAAGGGTAATTACACTTAGGCATATGGATTACTATTCGTTTGCTCAGTAAAACACTACTCCAACAAATAGTAAGCTTTTATCAGGGTTGCGCAGCAGAACAATAAGATAGAAACTGTACCTCTTTATTCCAGTAATAGCCACGCAAGGCTAAAGTTTTTACATAGCAATTTACAGCCGGTAAACGGGACTAAGTCCCCTCACTCGCCTTCCTTGCCCCACCGGTCTTCTACTCGCCCCAGGCGTCAAATATGGCGCCCAACTCGCCCTGGTCCTCATAGTCCATGCCTTTTGCTCCTGCGACTGCTCCAGTACCTGCACGTTCTTCGTCCCACTCGGGATAGTTCCCCGGCCGGACTAGGATCTACAAAGGAGAATACTAACAAAGTTGAGTACACGAATGTACTCAGCAAGCATTAATAACAAAGAATGCACTGGATGACTATCTCTGGTTGTTATCACATTTTCTAAGTCATCTCAATTCTAAAAATAATTTATTAAAACATTAGGTGGCAAGTTTTAATACTGAAAATGCTACTTATTACTCGGAGAGAAGAAAGACCCCCGGTGGTTCCCGTAGACTCCAATCCAGGAGACTAGCATGAATTCATGATTTTGCATAGCACTGCGCAGGCTTGTACCACTTTACCCATAGTTATTCTGAGCTCTAAATGAACCGGGTCCCCTGCATTTCCTTTGATGCGGGTTCGAGTCCAGAATACAGAACGTTTTCCAGGTTACGTGATCAAGTCTCCACCCATTACTTTCCGTCGGTACTGATTTAGTCATGCTGCTGACCTCGTCATACACCGAGTTCCAGTAATATTGGTTGAGGCGGCCATCATCCGTGCTCAACACTCCTCCTTGGGCCGGCGCACTCCCGAGCCCAAACACTCCAATGTGTCCCGTTGTGGAGATCATAATTACGTAACAAGGTAGCATTTTCTACCTGCCGAAACGGGAAAATAGTTGGTACTGAATTTATGGCTTCAGATCGAGTAAGAGTTTTGTTTGTCCTTATATTATAACCATATGTAAAAAGGGGTCCACCTCTTATGTCATCATCATCGTCATCGTCGTGTTCCCCTGCTAGGGCCCCCTTTTACCAACCATAATAAATTCTCATTTCTTTCCTCTACTTATTCTCATTTCTTTCATATTCATCTTAATCATTTATTTAAGTTTTGAGAAAACAATTTTGATGCAATAGACATAATAGTGCAATATACGGTTTACATTTAAATTAACTATGTTTATGTTCAAGAGGATAGCTTGCCTTTGGAGTTGTAGGAAAGATTGGCGTTGAAGCAACTCTGATCAATGGCTCCTGTTGGTGCTGGTTCGTCCTCTGTAGCAATCGGCAACACAAATAATAATAATATAAGTAAATACGTAGTTGATTTTGAGTGATATGATAGATACATAAGTTAGTGACTCCTAATTGTTAGCACAATTTAATTAAATAAAACTTTTCGAGATCTATACTAAGTTAGCACTTCCCAAATAATCGCTCTACTAAAAACGCGCACTAAGGTCGACAACGCGAGGTTCACGCTTAACTGATTAAACTAACATAATTAAATAGCTTAAACCACCTGACTAAATATTAGTGACTCGCAAGATTGCTACACAAGCTAGCTATTCTCTTATTAACAAAAATAACGACTACTCAAATTATGGAGCAATTTAACGCACAGATTAATTTTAGATTGGTTAATTAGACGAGATCCAATTTAAGTTACTTAATAGCTAACAACAATTAACTGCCATAAGCTACAGAAGTAACCAATAATCGCAACAAATAATTAAAATCTACTCATTCCCTAATATTACCCCTAAATCTAAAATCCTAAATCTATTTCTAATCTTATTTCTAACCTTACCCCCCTAATCTCCCTCTCTCTTACCCCCATTCGGTTGAACCAGAACCACCTCCCAGCACACAGCACACACAACCGCATCTTCTTCCCCCCAAATCTCTCTCACTCTCTCCCCACTCTTCTCTCTATCTCCAAACCACCGCCTTTGAGAGTCCCATGGCTCGGCCCGCTTAGCTCTGCCACCCTGCCGGCGCCCTAGCCGCCGCCACGCCAGCCAGCTGGCGCGCCGCTCATAGCCCGCCGCCTGCCTCGGCCCGGCTCCTCCGTCGCCGCCTCCAGGCTGCCCGGCCTCCTTCTCCTCGCGTGGCTCGGCGCCGCCAAGCACGCCGCCACTTCTCCGCCTCAGGTGCGGCCCGACGCCATCAGCATGCGCGCGCTCTCTCCTCCTCCTGGCGCGGCCAGGGCCGCCACCTCCGCTAATCGACCCAGTAGACGCCGTCGATCCGTGGTTTTCCCGGCACCGGCGCCCAACCCTACGCCTCTTGTCTGTCGCGCCCTTCTCCCTGCCCACTCTCCCGGCAGGCGCGCTTGGCTCGGCCGGCTCGGCTCGACTGGCACCTCGGCCCGATTGCACCTCTCCCTACTCGGCCTAAGCACAGCTCTCTCCTCTAACCTCCCCTCTCAAATTATTGCTTTGCTTGATTCAATTAATTTTGTTGATTTACCGATACTGATGTGAGTTCATTGCTAATGCATGGTTACTGGATGAGATGGATGCGACTATGATGCTTGCTAATGGTGGTGAGGGTGGTGCTGCTAAGGCTCTGCGGTATACTCCCCCTCGCTTTCTAACCCAAACCCTCCCCTTGCTCTGTGATGAAATATGAACTGAGAGCTCTATGTGAGCATTACTGTGGGCTTCTCTATGGTGAATGAGATGTATATGGGGAGCACTGGGGTTCCATTGTGGGTTACCTCTTGTTGAGCTAAAGATGGGGAAGGGGGGTTGGAGTGCCGGTTCTGCTCCGGTGCTCTCCTCTTCACCCTCGCTGCGGTTGGCTTACAGGCGATGATGAGGTGAACTCTGAGCCTCCTCCTCCTCCTTGTGGGCTTGATGACTGGTAAGGCGACGGCCTTGATTCTGCAGTTCTTTGCTCTTCTCCCTTGCTCCCTTCCTCGACTCCCTTGGTTTCCTGGCTTCCTTCTTCCTGGACTTCTGGCCTCCTTTGCTTTGTGCTGGTTGTGTTCTGGTTGTTGTGGATGTGGCTCAAGTGTTGCCTTGGGATGGAGTGAGTGTGGAAGGGGGAGTGCTCCTGGTCTCCTGGTGGCTTTGTGTTGTCCGGGAAGATGAATGTGGCTTATGGCCAGGGGGAATGTCTTCGGCTGGGGGGGGGGATGAACTTACTGAGGGAATTGGATGTGTTATGCTGGGGTGATGTATCTACTGGGGAGAATGAATGTGGCATTTTGAGAGGGGAAATGTATTCGGTGCTGACTAAGGGGGGATGAATTTGTTGCTGCCCTGCGCTTGATAACTTGGGATTGGGGGGAATGCACTTGGGAGGTCACAGAGAGGATGAACCTCACGGCTGGCTCTGTCTGAGGAGGGATGAATTTGTTGTGCTTGCTGAGCCTTATTACTTGGCTGTGCTCTCTTGTGTGGGCTTAATTTCTTTGGGTTGGATATTTGCGAGATTTGTCGGTCAACAAGGTGTCATAGCGCTAGTTTTTCGATACACCCAAGGATGCTTTGGCTGAGGGTGAGGTTTAATGGGATGTGCATTGTGGGATTATATTGCGGTTGCGGCAAATTGCAAACAGTGAGTATTGGATTTTAATAATGCCGAATGAGGAGACCCACGGAAGTGATAGGTACCGAACGACTTCGGGAGGTCTGGACATCTTGACGATCAAGTGCCGACTAACTCCTGTTGGTCTGGGTGTCTTGATGGTCAAGGGACCGACTACTCAGGTTGCTCCGGATATTCTACTGCACTTTGGGGAAAATCTGACGGCCACTTCCTTTATTCTACTGCTCTCAAATACTGCTCTCCACTTAGCTTGCTAACCGTTTTCTGCATTCCTGGCGAGCGATGGCAATGGATCAAAGAATGGTTCGATAGACTGGCGACCAACGGATGAGGATACAAGGAGGACTTCTGCAGAATGCATGCAACATTTTTATTAATGAATGCAAACTACTATGGGTTGTAATTATTACATGACAATGATGCAATGAGATGATGATGATGCACTGCTATTGTAATGCCCTATGCAAACAAATGTGCTAATGATACGCTGAATGAAACTGACGTTATGTTTTGATATTAATTTAATGGATTTTTAATTATGCTAATTACCGACTACTGCTGAATAGATTAGCTTAATTACGCGAGTTCTCACACTTTCTGCTTAAAGCACGAAATGCGATATTATTTGGTCAATGGCAAGAATTGAAGCTGAGGCTTAGCTTGATGGATAAGGGAGGAGAGTAGCTAGTGGATGTCGCTGCATCTGCGTGCACGATGGGTAAGCTTGACTGGCCTTCATCACTCATGCAAGCAACGCGATGAGGAGTTCAGTTGAGTGAACAAGATCGGAAAGAGCTCATAAGCAAAGAAACATACAAAGAAACACAGACAAGGAGAGACGGCACTGCAGTTGCGACCAGCTGGCTAAAACATGCAATCGCAACAGGAGGTCATGAGCTCATGAGCAAGTGTGTTTTGGTTCCGGCCTGTGATGGCAAGGTAAGGTCAGCACCCAACCCACTGATGATGCAACGGCAGCATTGTGGCCTTTACAGACAGACAAACAGACAGAGTCAAAGCAAGCACTTGCTCCTTCTAGATCATCATCTTCTTCCCCATCTTTTTTATTAGTTGAGCTCTAACGATGATGTTGTCGTTGGTGTAGTTTTTGTTTTTGGTAGAAAAGTCTTCACAAACTCTTCTACTGACAGATTGGATTTGGAAAGTAGTAGTGTATTGCAATGATCATAGGAAATTTGTATGCGTCAACAAGGCCATTTAAAGACGAGGAAACTGATGAAATATGGCTACTGACAGAATTTGTAGCCCAAGGATGATACTTGGAAGTAGGAATTAAATTTTTTTCAAGGCCCTGACAGACTTGGATACATATATAGCCGAGCAATGAGAAGATGTTCCCTGCTGGCCCTTAATTTGAAGTGACGCTGGTCTTTTGTGCTGATAAGGAAGAGCTATGCGTGAATGATGCAGTGGTCCATGACTGAGAGGCATGCATGCATTGAGCAAGTTAAGCAAAGGAGGACTGGCTGACAAGGTGGCCCATCACGATCGATCTATCAGCCCACCTAGAGTTGCCTGCCCTCAACATGCAGATGTACTGAAGAAGAGACAGCTAGCAGCATGCATGCATGCAGCTGCAGCTGCGGCAGATACACGATCATGATGCATCAAACAAACATGTGTTTGTGATCTCAGTTTTTCTATAGCTGGGCTATTACCCATTTTCCATTCAGTAAACGGAAATAGAGAGTTTACAGATAGCAGGGAACTGAGAGGTGATCAAATTTTGCAAACTGAAATGTGCTAGTCCTCTCGCCAGCTTCAGTGTCGTCATTAGCAGTTTTTCCGCTCCAGCTTCCAGCACAGCCTAGAAATTATCTCCAAGGGTGATTTGATCAACTTTTTTTTTTCTAAACACACTCTGTTTCTCGATTTCCGAATTGCCCAACAGAAAGCTGCAAGAACTGTCATGTAACATCAAGCAAAAGAGGTAAGAAAAGGGCAATACAGGTAGGCCTGCTAATGGTCTAAAAACCAACCCAAACCCACACCAACCCACTTCAATGAAACACATGAATTAAACCCAGTCAAACTCACTAGTCCACATTCAAAAACCAAACCAAACCAACCCACATGTAACTTCAACCCAAATCAACCCAAACCATTTACCTCAATATAATTTCAACCCATTTGAACCCATTCCCACCCCCACGTCTCAGGCTCTAAGCCCACACTAATTACATCAGTGTGCTTAGCTCGTCTAGCTCGTCATCAAGGCGGAGCGTGTTGCAGCCTTGTAGGCGGCCTTGAGGAGGGACGCAACGAACTGCGTCGAGGGGTCGGCGGATGGGTCGACCTCGCCATGGATGTATCACTAGGACCGGCGGTAACATCACCCTCCAATGGGTACTTCTTCACCTTGTCAATCCTAGCAGGCTCCTGGTAACCATGAAATTCCTCCATCTCCTCAGAACTCTGAAAAGAACCAAACTTCATTCAGATAGCAAATTTCACAGACAATATGCAACTTGCCAATAGAGGTTTCCCCAACTATTACCGGCTCACAAGCCTCGTTGAGGTTGATCACTGGAGATGCTCTTGGAGTGGAATGTTGCCTTCGCTGCTGCTGCACGGACGGACCTTTGCTTGAGCTCCCGACAGCCTGAGCTGACCGGTGCTCTTCATCGTGAGCATGGTGCCATCTCAAGTTAAAAGGGAAAAAGATAGTCCTAGAACCCCCAATCTCACCCCAAGTGTTGTAACCAGGAGATTAACCTAAGAAACCCCAGATCTGCAACAACACCAACAAAACCCCAAAGAAATCATGAAACCTAAGAACACCTCAAGAGGAAAACAAGAACATAACCACAAGATCTGATCAAACATCACAAAACGCCCCAAGAACCAAAACCAAAACCAAGATGTGATCAAACATAGCAAACACCCCACAAAAAAAAAGATCAAACATAGCAAAACCCCCCAAACCAAGATCAGATCAGGCAGCCCAACCACAAAAAGAACAGGTGGTCGGACTCTGACAGGGACGGCGGCGGCGCCGTGGCCGCGGAGGCCATTATTCCTCAACGGATTGGGGGGATTGAGGTGGTTTGGAACTTTGGATCGGCGGGTGGGCTGTGGGGGTGGGGGAGAAGACAGAGATGGTCGCGTGCGTAGAGATGGTCTTCCCACGGGCTAAAACCACAGCTGCGCCCACGGGTTGGAACCATTCGGAACCCAAAATTTTTGAATCCATACTAAACCAAACCAAATCGTTTGTACTGCAAATCCAACCCGCCCCAACCCATTAGATGTCTCAACCCATTTCCATCCGGCCAAAGTCAATCCAAATTAAAACCCAATCCATTTAACCCATTCCAACTCAAACCATTAGCACCCTTAAATACAGGTAAAAAGAAATAACTACGGAAAGAAATTTCAAAGCAAGCAATCAAGAAGGAAGAAATTAAAATGTACAATTCTGAATTACCGGTTTCGTGTATAGTTTTATTTTATCTCCACCAAAGCCTAGCAAGGCGATATTCCAGCTTCTCTCTGCAGTAGATGGTACTAAACTATAACAGAATTGCAATTGAAAGACTATGGTAGGAGAGCATTAGCACAAATATTTAGAAGACCAATAATATTTTCGTTACCTGCATGGAGGAGTACATCTTTTGCTTCTAAAGTGCCTGATTTTCTATGCTTTGCTAAAGAACAAGCAAATGTCGTGACCTGCTTAAAACAGTTATCAGCAAACAAAACCTTTAAACAGCTACCAAAAAAACGTCCAGGATATGTAAGGGTAACACATTTCAGAAGTTTACATATCTGCCAATGATTTAAGGGTGATAACTTTCTTTTCTAGTTCAACTTTGAAGACAATTTTCAACCAGGGTTCAGAAAACCGGCGGTTTCTGGTCAAGCCGGTGGGTACCAGTTATTTACAGATAAAAAATCGCAAACAAGTAAAACAGCCATTGAACTGAAGTATTGATCAAGTATAAAGGAAGTTGGGCATCAAAGAAACATAAATGTATATGAACCAAGAAGAGGGAAGCATTAAAAACCAATATACACATCCTTGGGTTGTATAAGAATGCACAAAAAGCTAGAGTAACTATGTGTATTTTCTTACAAAAGGCAAACATATTCTCAATAACAAGACAAAAATCGCCGAAGGAAAAAACAGGGGGAAAGAACTTACAGATTTGAAAAAATCTTCTGCAATGTCAATAAGAACATCTTCAACTTCAGGATCCAGCTTTTCCGAAGGATCGAGCTGTGTGAAGAACATACTATGGGAAGTCTATGGCAGTGCTGTTAATTGATGCAAGCAATCTACTAAATTACTTGGCATCTGTACTACTATGATAATGTTGAAACCCATAACCACAGCAAACTGGTAAAAGAGCCGGTTAAATCCATCACCTGTGGGCTGTGGCGAGGTATTAAAAGAGCCAGTTATGCAAATACGTAACATTCCAGACAAATAACACATAAAGGTATTATATAAACCCTATGTATCTAACCTTATACAGGACAACATAAAAAGGGCCTTGATCTGACGAGGGGTTTTTTAATCAATAGCAATAAACAGAATGCCTTTCTTCCTGAAATACGTTTGAACCAACAATGTAACTGTGTGTGCTAATACTTCCATTTCCTGGGCGTTGAGGAAATCTGTATGGCCTGCTGGACAATGGAATTGCTTGGACAATCTCCTGGCTCGCGCTCAATTCACCCTGTATGGACAAATCGTTGAGCTGCTCCGTGACCTCAAGAACAAGAGGGGCGTGCTGATTCCTCCGGAGAGGCTGCATCTCGCGAGGAAACGTCAGCAGGCTCATGTGGAGCTTCCATTGCCTGGGGCAGCTCGGGAGCTCTAGCGGACGGGGCAGCACGACGTCCACCTCTACGACGACCACGAGTGAAGGGGAGGAGGGGGTGGCGCGGGCGAAAGGGAGGGAGTCGGTCGCGGCTCGAGCGAAGCGGAGGAAGGGGCAACGGGGACGGCGCGGGCAAAGGGGAGGAGGGGGCGGCGCATGCGAAGGGGAGGAGGAGGTGGGCAGCGTGGAAGGCAGGGAGGAGGGAGACATGGCGGGGGCCACGTCGGGGGAGGAGTCAGGGAGGTAGGCGGCGGGAGGGGGATGCGGCGTCGCGGGGAATGCGAAGGCGGCGGTGCGGAGAGGCGAGCGGACGGCGGCGGGGCAGGGGAAGAGGAAGCGGCAGCGCTGCGGAAAAGGAAGCGGCGGTGGGGAGGGAGTCGCGAGAGGCCGCTCCGCTAGAAGGAGCCCTCCGGAGCGATCTGAACGTGGAGGACGTCTGCGTCGCTGGAGGGCTGGCAGCAGAGGCCAACGCGGCGCCGACCCAGTCGCACGCCCACGAAACCCGGCGGCAGGCGGCAGGCGGCGAGGACAAGACAGGGCATTAACTCTCCGCTGGACTCCGCGCCTCGCAGCACAGGAACGACTCGGACGGGCAGCAAGACGCGTATAACTTCCATTTCCTCGCCGTGCCTTAGAGCCACGGACGGCGTGAGTTCGTGTCTCCTTAGCACGAATGCGGTGACGCACCGTGAGAGACGTGCAAGAAATCGTTTTTTAGCTATTCTCACGCGTCTTTCGTGGTGCGTCGCCGTATCTGTGCCATGGAGGCACAGACTCGTGCCGTTCATGGCTTCAGGGCACGACAGTGCCCTTTGTATGTCCCTGGAGATCGGATTTGGCCTAGTCCGTACTGCATGGGCTCAGATTTCACACCGTTCACTCGAATTCCAAGGCGTTTGGTGACGTGGCGGCTTGATTTACGAGCTTTAAATGATCATATTTCCTAAACCGAATATCCGATTTGCGATCCGATTGAACCGTTGTGTTCCTTATCATTTAATCAACAAAAAAAGACCACTCTTAGCATATTTTAGTGCAAAAAATATCATGCGGGCCCCACGTGTCATAACATCCCAAAGTTTAGTTCAATCCAAATACAACCTCATTCATCAAACTAAACATCATCTTGAACCATTTAAGACCATTCTATCCCACTAACCAAACAAAATTATGTATTATTCTATCCTACCAACTAAACACCATACTTGTATCATCTCATTCAGGACGATTTCATCCTACCTATACCATCTCATCCTATTTAACCTCATCCCATTAACCAAATGCATCCTAACTGGCCGGCTGGGAAGGGAGGGAAAAGGGAATTAGGAGCAACCTACGTACGTAACTCCTCCAGATAAGCCGCCACGTGATGTCACTCACCTCCTGCGCCCAACACCCGGCATATGTATGTGTATATATGGACCCGCGCGCTGCTCGAGTTCGATGGATCCACAACACCGGCCAAGAGTTCACCGCCTTGCCTAGCTCTTGATCGATTCATGGTCATGCATGGAGAACCCATCCAACAATGCTCAGGGCTCCCCGGCGCCGCCGCGGAGGAGCAGGACCAGGCGGGACTCCAGCGACGACGAGGTCTACCGCGTGCCGCCCCAGGACTTCGCGCACACCGTGCAGAGGCTCACCGGCGCCTCTCCACCAGCAACCAGGCCATCGCCGCCCCAACAGCCGGCACTGTCGGTGTCCACGCCGGCGACGAGCTCCATGCAGGAAGCCTACCTGGCCGGCGCCGCCGCCGCCTCTCCAGCAGCAACCAGGCCATCGCCGCCCCAACCGCCGGCACTGTCGGTGTCCACGCCGGCGACGAGGTCCATGCAGGAAGCCTACCTGGCGTGGTGCGCCTCCAACAACGTCCCTCTGAGCCCCGGGACAATGGCGGAAATGGCCCAATTCAGGGACTAATTAATTACTTTCTACATATATACTGCATGCGATGCGCCCACAGACACACACATATATATATATATATACTGCCTTCCTAATTTAGGTATTTTTGGGGGTGAAAGTAGACTCTTGTACATTACTTGAACTAGTATATATCAGTGATCCGTAATTAATTAGCTAGGCCGCCTAGGCAGTATATATCCTCTGCCTTTTGTTTGATTTTCCAGGTGATGAAGCAGAGCAGATACATGGGCTAGCTAGCGTTCTACTTTTTTATTAAAAAAATAGAAACATTCTCACATTGTTTGGATGACTCTTATCGTTGACTTGCACTGAAACGAGGGTTTGCACTAATTAATATGGACAATGATACAGACATGACGTCCGATGGGATCGGACGGCTTCATATCGGACTAGGCCAGAGTTCATTGCGGGCTGTTCACGAGCCTCATCTCATACGCAACCAACACCAATTCGGAAACTCCGCCACATAAAAAATCCAACAAGTACATCCATGAGCAGCGCTACGTCTGCATGCAGAGTGCATACGTGCACTCACGTCTACTGCATGCATGGTGCACGTACGTATGTATTTTGTTTAACTTGAGCAAGGAGTTGGTGACAAGCGCGGCGTCTTCGATAACATCTCCGGTGGACACGGCAACTTCATGGGTGATGACGACACCGATGTAGGTTCGTAGTGTATACGGGCGCGGCATGACAGGCAACCCGCACCCAGCTCATGGACGGCTTCTGTAGTTCGACATGGGGGGATTTTCGATTGGGAACCGGACGTCCGATTCCAAGACTCAAATTGGACGTACGGTTCCTAGTTGCACCCAAAAATTGATACACAGGTACGTCCGGGTGGTCTGGACGATGCCTAGTAAATGAATGCTCGCTCCATCAATTCTCTAGCAAATATAAGTGCGTACTGCAGTGCACACCACGGCCATCAAAAATTGCCACGCAAACTTATGCAGGGCACGCACTTCTCTCTCTCTCTCTCTGAAAGGACCAAGGCGGAAGTAGAGATCCTAGGGCTCTCACCCGGGTTCAAGTTTCAGCCCAGTGACGCCGAGCTCGTCGAGTTCTTCCTCCTGCCCCGCTTCCGTGGCTAGCCGCTCCCCTTCGACGGCGTCGTCGTCGAGGATGACCCGAGGAGCGCGCCCTCGTGGAAGCTCTTTGCGCGCAACGGCCGGAGCATCCCCAGATGCTTTGTTTTGATTTGTGATGTTGCAGCTATTGTCCGGGGATGTTGCAGCTATTGTCTAAGGATGTTGCAACCATTGTCTATGGATGTTGCAACTATTGTCCTAAGATGTTACAACCGTTGTCCGGTGATGTTGCAACCATTGTTCTAGGATGTTGTAACAGTTGTCCGGTGATATTGCAACCATTGTCCTACGATGTTGCAGCCGTTGTCCAGAGATGTTGCAACCATTATCCGGGGATGTTGCAACTGTTGTGCGGGGATATTGCAACCATTGTCGTAGGATGTTGCATGCCTAGTGGTTTTGCGATTATCTTTATATTGACATTCGATTAGAAGCTTGGACGCCTCATCCTCCTTGATTAAACTAAGATTCGGTTGGTTGCCCCGGCCAGGCAGCTAATAGCTAGCTAGCTAGCTTGTGCATGCACCTACTTGCATGCTACTACATTCTACATGGCGGATGACCAGCCAATGAAATAACAAAACTACACGGGCGTCCAACTCCTAGTTAATCACAACGAATAGAGATCGGGAAACGCTGTGGGCCGTGCGTCCGAACGAGAGAGAAAAATCGGATGCTAGGAAATTAATGCTGGGCCGTATGGATTGGAACGGGGTGCGACGCGACCGCGACAAGATTTTTGCTCGCTCGTGCCGTGCTGCTCTGCCTTTATTAAGATCTTGAGCCAAGCTGAGGAGGATTTGACATCTTGCTAGCTACTGATGCACTGTTAAGTCATCGCAAAGACCGTGCAACCGTAGTCCGGTGATGTTGCAACCGTTGTCCGGGGATGTTGCAACCGTTGTCCGGAGATGTTGCAACTGTTCTTATAGGATGTTGTAACCGTTGTCCGGGGATGTTTCAAGTGTTGCATCTGTAGAAAAAAAATGTTGCATCTGTAGAAAAAAATGTTGCATATTGTTCATAGCGATGTTGCAATTTTTTCCAACGCGTTTTTTCTTCCAGATGCTTTGTTTTTTGATTTGTGATGTTGCAACCGTTGTCCGGGCATGTTGCAACCATTGTCCTAGGATGTTGCAACCATTGTCATAGGATGTTGCAACCGTTGTCCGGGGATGTTGCAACCATTGTCCGAGGATGTTGCAACCATTGTCCGAGGATGTTGCAACCGTTGTCCGAGAATGTTGCAACTATTGTCCGAGGATGTTGCAACCGTTATCCGAGGATGTTGCAACCAATGTCCGGTGATGTTGCAACCGTTGTCTGGTGATGTTGCAACCGTTGTCCGGAGATGTTACAACCATTATATGGAGATGTTGCATTTGTAGAAAAAAAAATGTTGCATATTGTTCACAGTGATGTTGCAAGTTTTTTCAACTCGTTTTTTTCCCAAATGCTTTTGTCTTGATTCTGATATTTTTGATATGTGCATCTTGTTTGCTTGATATGTTGCTGAGATTTTTGATATGGAGGATTATTGAAGTTTTGTCTGCGCTGCGTGAGATTTTTGGGAGGAAGTTGCTCACGAAAGAGATGAACGTCTGAAGGATATCACCTAAATCCGACGGAAAGCTGCTGATCAGATTGTTGTATTGCCCTCGTCAAATAAAGAATTTTTTCTTATGGTCAAACCTCATTTGCTATACATATGGACTAAATTGTTATTGCTGCAACGTGCGTCCGATTTGTTTGTACTTAGATCAACTGGTCTTTCGATAAAAAAAGCAACGAGCGAATACATGGGATAGCTAATGCATGCTTGGGTTGTTGCTGATTGCCTTCTCTACCTAATAACAACGTGATTCGGACCGTACGGGTGCTCCCACCCACTCGTACGTCTGCTCCCTAGTATCTCCCAATTAATATAGGGTATGCATGCCGCCGTTAATATTGTCCATTCTTGGGTGCTTTTCTAGCATGGAGGGCGTATATATGATTCCATCATGTGTATCTTAAGTTAGTTCTTGTCAGGATAATATTGATATCAGATGTTATGAATGAACGAAATAATATTTGAGTGGCACTGCCAACATTTGAACTTTCCTTTTTAGATGGAAACTGATGATTCCATTAATATGTTCCCGACTGTTTGTGCTTTTACTATATGGTACTAATTTCTACCGCATGACTACACCTGTGAAATTATATGATGTTCCTTTTTACTCTATATATTTATTAGTGTTCATGCACGTTCCTTGCTTTTCAGTACTAGATGATCAATGGTATGTATGTTGGTGGACCCAGGATTTTTCCGACGAGTGTTCGGAGCTAGATTGTCCGTCTACGTTGATACCGATACGGCTATATTGTGACACACCATTTCGCTCAGAACACCGATACGCCGATACACGTGTCTATATATATATATATATATATATATATATATATATATATATATATATATATATATATATATATATATATAAAATAAAAAAAACACTAAAATTATAGAAATTAATGATTTCTGATTTCTTATGAGGAAATGAGTGACATGAGGTGAGCATAATGCATGAATTAAACAACGGATTACAGATATCAATGATAGTTGCATACCTTGCTGATGCTGCCCTTTTTTGCTTTTTTCCCCTAAACAAGAACCCTGTCTAAGAGGAAGCTATATGTTCCTTCCATGGAGCAAAACTAGCATGTAAACATATGTAATAAGAGCACAACTAACTACCCATTGCCCAAGACAAAGATTGTATTTTTGTACAACGTCCAATAGAAAAAAAAATCAAGAAAGGAGATGCTAGACCCCATAAAGAACCGGAGCCGGAGCAAAGCAGAGTTAGGGAGAAAAGGTGGAGTGGACGGAGCACACCTAGATCTGGAGAGAGGACAACGACGATGAGCTGGAGGCACTGCTCCCTTCCTATCATTGCATTGCTCCTTCCACCACCCACCCACTCCCTCCTCCCGGTTAAATCACGCCGTCGCCTTGACCGCTCGAGATTGGCGAAGAAACCCACGCGTGCAACAAAACAAAGATAAAATGACTCGAGTGTTGTTCTAAATTGAAGGTGAAAACCTCCCAACACACAAATGGCGATGAACGAAAAATTTGACAGTAAAATGATCATGTGTCACCTGTGGCGTTAAAAAACATTTTACTGATATTTCAGCGATAAAGATGGGGACGTAATATTCGGGATGCTGGTTTTATTGCAAAAAAAGCACGTCGTGTTACTAATTATCCATACCTCTTTGCTAACCAAGCTTGAATCTCGGGGTCGAGATTCCCTTAAGGGGGGTAGGTTTGTAAAACCCTGGTTTTCGGAGCCTTTTTGAAGATTTTAAAATAAAAAGAACCATTTTGTTTTGATGAGAATTCAAAGCTTAACTTGAAATTTCATGATGGATTTCAAATTGACTAACTCAAACTTCAACTAAAATTCCTTGATGGTTTGCTGAGTTTGTTGGAAGCTTTGGTGATCTCCCCTTCTCTATGCTTGTTTTGTAATTCATTGGTCCAAACCTCCTTAGGTCTAGACTCCCCCAAGTGCTTGGACCTTCCCTGGTCCAAACGTCTCTCTTTGATTCTTCCTTGGCTTAGACCTCCCCAGATCTAAACCTCCCTCATGTTCTTTAGAACCCATTCTCTGTTTTGTTGGAACCTCTCTAGGTTCCCTTGGACTTCTCCTCGCTCGATCTCTCAAATGTTTTCTTTCGAAAATCCATACCATGAAGAATCCCAGATACCGCCACACGGTACTACATTTGCAGACAACTCATGTAATACCGCTCCGAGGGAAAATCGAGAGTCCCGAAACATGTGTTCTGGAATTTCTTTACCACCTTGTAGCATCGGAACTACCTGATAATGGTAGTACCGCCCCCAACTCACGGTATTACAATTTTTCAGGACCTTCCCTTGTCCTTCAGGACCTCCCTGTGTCCTCTAGGACCTCCCCTCTCCTTAATTGGAACCTCCCTTGTCCTTCAAGACCTCCCTGTGTCCTCTAAGACCTTCCCTCTCCTTAATTGGAACCTTCCCATGTCCTTCAGGACCTCCCTGTGTCCTCTAGGATCTTCCCTTTCCTTATTTGGACCTCCCCGTGTCCTTCAGGACTTTCCCATGTCCTCTAGGACCTCTTCCTTGTCCATTTGGACCTCCCTCGTACCCGTTCGAGCCCCCCCCCCCGTTTGATCCGGACCTCTATCGCTTGTGTATCGTTTGATTTGCACTGAACGGTTTGATCTTGGTGAGGTGTTCGGATGGTCCGAACGTCCCACCCTCTCTGAGCCCTTAGATCTTTGCTGGACGGTCTGATTTGCAGAGACTTTTGGGCGGTCCGAACATCCCAACCATTTCTGACCGCCCGATTCAGTTCAAAGGCTGAGATCTAGGACCTCCCCTTTGGAGATCCTAACCGTTCAGACCTCCCCCTTTGCAGATCTGACCGTTAGGACCTCTCCTTTGGAGATCCTAACCGTTCAGACCTCCCCCTTTGTTAGATCTGACCGTTAGGACCTCTCCTTTGAAGATCCTAACCGTTCAGACCTCCCTCTTTGCAGATCTAACTGTTAGGACCTCCCCTTTGGAGATCCTAACCGTTCAAACCTCTCCCTTTGTTAGATCTGACCGTTAGGACCTCCCCTTTGGAGATCTTAACCGTTCAGACCTCCCCTTGATTTAATCCGACCGTCAGGACCTCTCCATTGTGGTGCGTGTTGGACCTCCTGTCCGCAGGGTCTTCCCTTGGGCTTTGACTGGTCCCACTTGGCAGTCACACCCATTTTTCTTTATCCTTTGACTATGTCCTTGTGCAAGGGAGTCTTCCCCACATTTAATGCATGTTGTATCGCATTAAATGCTACCACTTTTTGTAGCACCGTGCCCTACTTTTGTTGCATCCCTTACCTGCTCTCATTGTCCTTTTCACCAACTCATGAACACTCATACCTTGGGAAATCTCTATGGCTCCAGCTATATAAGCTTGGGCAGCCTTTCATCCTCATCTTTTCCCCATATCCATTCTCCAAAGCAACCGAGCAACTCGTGGACCTCCTCCCTCGAGCTTTAGACCTCTTCCAAAGCTCTTGGACCTCCTCCAGCAAGCTCTTTGGACCTCCTCCAAACCGACCTAGCCTCTCCGTTGGTTCATTTTGGAGTTTCTTTGAAGTTTCTTTGAGTCTTATTTGAGTTTTGTGTTGAGTCTCTTTGATTTCCTCATGTAGATTGTGAAGACACGAAGGAGCAAGAGCTCTCTGGGGAAGAAGAAGACACCCGAGCCTCTAAGCAAGGCAAGTTACACTCTTGATCATATTGCACCCATTATTTCAACCTATCTATGTTCACTTTCAAATGATAATGCATGCTTACTTTACCAAGTATTTCAACACCTGCTTTTACAATATTAGTTATGCCTAAATCTCTTGGTATGGCCACTGTCACCTTTGAAGCGAACATGTTGTCACCCTAGGAAAAACTTGGTTTTACGCAATGATGAGGACCAGGACCTTTGAAAAATTAAAGCTTAGCCATGCTTAGAAAAAGAATGTTGATTTGGGAAGTTTTGGCCAAAAATATCACATCACTAAATGATTTGAACCATGACATTGGTGTGTCATGAAGGCTGTTCTGGATCGTGGCATTGGTGTGCTATGGAGGTTTTATAAATGTCTTGGTTAAACAAAGTATAATGGAAAATGGTTTGGACTTGGGCGGAGTTGGTCGTTTGGTTGGTGCAAGTTTATGCACGGGATCGTGCCTTTATGGTAGATCGATGCCCTTGGGCTTGTGGTTAGCCACCCGGGTCAGTTAAGGACCGGTCTGCGAGTGTATTTTGCTATGCCCTTATCGTGCAACCACATGTCCTGTATGGGCGGGACCTGGCCGAATAATTTGTAAAGTTCCATCGCGGTTGATCCGGCTGAGGGTGGGTGGTCTTTTATGGCCTGTCTTTTATGACTATGTAATTCCCACATGGCTCAAGAGGGGGCCCTCGATCTCTACGGGTTTCTATCCGTAGGGTGGGGTGAAACCTTAGAGTAGGGTGGATTGCGGTGGAATAATGCATTGTAAAGGCCTTGTGGTAATCCCTTAGTCGCACACCTTCAGAAGTGTGTGAATAGACAGTATAAGTGGATTACCTCTTGTGGGTAAAGCCGCACCCCTCTGTAGAGTGTAAAACTATTCGAATAGTCGTGTCCACGGTTATGGACATGCTAGCAAAGCTGCTCAAAGTTAGATCTTGGTCTGGTTTTTGAAAAGGAATTGTGAAAATGACTTTTGGATGTCCATTCAATGGATTTGGCAGGGAGCCTGGTGTTAGGAGGGTATCATTCACCATCTTATTGTTAAATGTTATCCAATTGAAAAATGAGCTTTGAAAATGAATTTTAATTATTGTTATATGCTTTGGAACTTATTACTTGTAATTGAAACAAACTTGGCCTTACGCAAATCAACCATAATATGCCTTCCTTTGATATATCCATTATGCATGTCATACTGTTATTTGACAGGTGTAACTTGCGAGCACGGTTGTTGTGCTCACTCTTGCTTGAATAACCATTTAGCAGGAATGGACTGTGAAGAGGAAGATCCACAAGATGAGTAGGCCGCGCCCTCCAGCCAATCACCTATGGTGTAATGGATGGAGTCTATCCTTTTGGTTTTTTCGCTGTGTATTTTGCTCTTGGTTGCTAGAGCTTGTAAGCAACCCCTTGTAATCAACTCTCTTTTGCTGTTAATAAAGCTTTTGTGGAGGTGGTGTTATCACTTGTTTCGCTATGAGAACTAGTCATTGATCCCTGGGGACTGGTTCGGATCACAGAGGACATGAGGCATTTCCAAGCCCACAACCTCCTGGAATTTGGTCCCGCAAGGACCTCCTCTCAGGATGTGCCGAGCGGTACTATCGAGTCTCCTTACGGTAGTACCGGAGGGGCATGTGGGGCTAGGAAAGGTCTCGGGTCCAAAGACCTCCTCGGGTCGGGATCCCAGACCTTCGAGCGGTCCTATCGGACCTCTTGAGAGGTCTGGGTGGTCCTACCGAGAGGCCCTACAGGATGTCCTGGGAGGTCCAAGCGGACTTCCCAGGAGGTCTTGGAGGTCCTCTCGGGTTAGCCCTGGGCTGGGTCATCACAATACGATTGTGTACTCATGCTTGCTTATAAAATAACATTCAGAGCCGTTTGATCAAGACCCCTATGCCTACTTCGTGGCATCTGGACCGGATGGTGATGATGATGGAGGAGCTTAGGCCAGGACCCCCAGTCGCTTGCCTGTGGGCAGAGTGAATAGAACCACCTTTTGCTTTCTGCTTCCACTCGTATCCTTACTTTTTGTGTTAAAGCACTACGTGCATTATATTAGTCTGCTTGGCCCCTTTTGTAAGACAGTCGGCTGTACGACCTATTTATGTAATAAAGTGCACTATTATGATGTGAATGAATCAACGATGTATATGTGTGTGCTATCTACTGATATAAGGAATAATACAATTTTTCACAGTAGATCCCGAATTACAAATTCGGGGGTCTGACATTGGTCCTTGTCGGTTGCCGAAGGGTTGGATGGGCATATCGTGGGACTTTTATATTTAAATTGCTATGTTTCCGCTGCTACTTCTGATGTTTGATCTTTATTTGGCTGGTCGGCCTTTGTAATATAAACTATGTGATTGCTTAAGTTTATATGCCATATTTGTTTCATGTTGTATGTAGTTGTGTATAGATGTGTATGCTAATGTTGTAGATGTGTATACTAGTCACTGTTCATGAGGCTAGTATGGTACACATACGAGAATTTCAGTTATTTCACGTCTTGCCAGCAACTCCTGTCAACTCCTGTACTAGGACCAGAAGAAGCCAAGTCCGTCTTTAATTTAATTATCACACATACGTACAGGAGTAGTACTAGGTGGATACGTAAAGTAAGTACTGTACTATTAAAGTATCTTTAGTGTATTGAACCGACGTCGATTCAAAGTTATGCTACATAAGTATTCTAGGAACTGAGCTTATTTTTCTCTAATGTATTGAACCGATTCCTACTAATAACTGGGACCCACGTTTCATTAAAAAACCACAAAATAATAATATTCTCTTTCAACCGCACTCTCTCCTATGTAGTTGTTTAATGCTCATATGAGTTGTTTAATGCTTTGAATCGATTCCTAAGTAGGGTCCGGTTCTATGCATTTTTTTTTGTTGGAACCGACCCCTCCAATGTATTGAATCGATTCAATGGCTTCTCTCTCCTCATTTGAACCGGCTAAAACACAACATTGGAGATGGTCTTAGTAGCTTGCTGGTAGGTGCTTACATATTCTGAAAAGAGAGAGAAGCTAAGCAGTGTTAATAACACCTGATTAACTGGATTATCGAGAGTTTTCAGCTCATGGCACTATTTATCACGCTAATATCAAATTTAGCCCTCTTCCTACGTGAATACTAAAAAATACACCATCCATCGTGCCCTAGGGGGCCGCACTACTCACGACGTGCCACGTGTAAAATCCGGACCTGGAGGCACAGACTAGGTCGAGTCCGGTCCCTAGGGACCCAGTAGAAGGCACAGTAGAGGGCATTGCCGTGCCCTGAGCCACGGACGACGCGAGTTCGTGCCTCCCTCGCACGGATGCGGTGACACACCGCGAGAGGTGCGCCTAAAAAACGATTAAAAATCATTTCTGGTACTATTCGATTAAAAAAGTATATTATTGTGAAAGTTTTTGCGAGAAAAAATTAGTCACGTTATTTTCATACGTCGACCAATCTCGTAAATAAAGATATCAATAGGACTAGGAGTCAAAGATAAATAGTTTGTGTGCACTCACACTTATTTTTGACCAGGGAATAGTAGTAGCATCAACTTTCAACCATGCTTACGTGTATATGCTCTATTTTTAGCGCCTCCGGTCACATTTAGTTGTAGATCGTCAAGGAATTAAGGATGGGAATGAAAACATTATTTTCCGTACGTATGCAAGTTAATTAGTATTTGCAAGCTAGATCGATGTAGAGAGTTGCTACATGGAATGGAGGTGGTTGTACCAAGCAGATCCCATGAGCGCGCGGTCCAATCTATATATCTGCAATGTATATATGCAGATTAAGTTTACTGTAATGTACAAACTAGCTTAAATTCAGAGATGAACCACTCGCCTAGCTCAAGGTAATATATAGGTAGCTTAATCAGATGCGAGATTAGACGGCAATGGCTTATGGAGTAGACAGCTACGACAGTGTGTATATATATACCCCAAGGCAGGTAGGTAGTTATCTCAAGCTGCAGCTGCTGCAAGGTGTATATATTCCGGGAAGGGAATTAGGAGTAACCTACGTACGTAACTCCTCGAGATAAGCCGCCACGTGATGTCACCTCACCTCCTGCGTCCAACACCGGCCAACACCTGCATATGTATGTGTATATATGGACCCGCGCGCTGCTCGAGTTCGATGGATCCACAACACCGGCCAAGAGTTCACCGCCTTGCCTAGCTCTTGATCGATTCATGGTCATGCATGGAGAACCCATCCAACAATGCTCAGGGCTCCCCGGCGCCGCCGCGGAGGAGCAGGACCAGGCGGGACCCCACCGACGACCAGGTCTACCGCGTGCCGCCCCAGGACTTCGCGCACACCGTGCAGAGGCTCACCGGCGCCTCTCCACCAGCAACCAGGCCATCGCCGCCCCAACCGCCGGCACTGTCGGTGTCCACGCCGGCGACGAGGTCCATGCAGGAAGCCTACCTGGCGTGGTGCGCCTCCAACAACGTCCCTCTGAGCCCCGGGACAATGGCGGAAATGGCCCAATTCAGGGATTAATTAATTACTTTCTACATATATACTGCATGCGATGCGCCCTATATATATATAAATTGCCTTCCTAATTAAGGTATTTTTGGGGGTGAAAGTAGGAATAGAGTACTCTTGTACATTACTTGAACTAGTATATATCAGTGATCCGTAATTGATTTTCCAGGTGATTAAGCAAAACACAGATACATGGGCTAGCTAGCGTTCTACTTTTTTATTAAAAAAAATAGAAACATTCTCACATCGTTGACTTGCACTGAGACGAGGTTTTCCACTAATTAATATAGGGTATGCATGCCCCCGTTAATATTGTCCATTCTTGGGTGCTTTTCTAGCATGGAAGGCGTATATATGATTCCATCATGTGTATCTTAAGTTAGTTCTTGTCAGGATAATATTGGTATGAGATGTTATGAATAAAAGAAATAATATTTGAGTGGCATTGCCAATATTTGAACTTTCTTTTTTTAGATGGAACACTGATGATTCCATTAATATGTTCCCGACTGTTTGTGTTTTTACTATATGGTACTAATTTCTACCGCATGACTACACCTGTGAAATTATATGATGTTCCTTTTTACTCTATATATTAATTAGTGTTCATGCACGTACGTTCCTTGCTTTTCAGTACTAGATGATCAATGGTATGTATGTGCATCTTTATATATGGGTGTTTAAGAGCGATCCATGTCTATCGACCTGAGATCAGCGCAGTTGGCGTACCCAGGATTTTTCCGACGAGTGTTCGGAGCTAGATTGTCCGTCTACGTTTGATACCGATACGCCTATATTGGGACACACCATTTCACTCAATACGACGATACACATACACATACTTTTATTTTTATTTTATATATATAATAAAAATACCAAAATTATAGAAATTAATGATTTCTTATGAGGAAATGAGTGACATAAGGCGAGCATAATGCATAAATTAAACAACGAATTATAGATATTAATGACAGTTGCATACCTCGCTGATGTTACCCTTTTTTGCTTTTTTTCCCATAAACAAGAACCCTGTCTAAGAGGAAGCTATATGTTCCTTCCATGGAGCAAAACTAGCAAGTAAACATATGTAACAAGAGAACAACTAACTGCCCATTGCCCAAGACAAAGACTGTATTTTTGTACAACATCCATTAGAAAGAATCAAGAAAGGAGATGCTAGACCCCATAAAGAACCGGAGCCGGAGCAAAGCAGAGTTAGGGAGAAAAGGTGGAGTGGACGGAGCACACCTAGATCTGGAGAAAGGATAACGACGATGAGCTGGAGGCACTGCTCCCTTCCCATCGCCGTGTTGCTCCCTTCCGGCCACCCGCTCCTTGCCTCCCAGTTCGTCGCGCCGTCGCCCGCCAGCCGCTCGAGATCGGCAGTAAAACCCACGCGCGTGCAACAAAACGGCAGTAAAATGACTCGGGTGTTGTTCTAAATTGACGGTGAAAACCTCCCAACACACAAATGGCGGTGAAAAATTTGACAGTAAAATGATCGTGTGTCACCTGTGGCGTTAAAAAACATTTTACTGATATTTCAACGATAAAGATGGGGACGTAATATTCAGGATGCTGGTTTTATTGCGAAAAAAGCATGTCGTGTTACTAATCCAGAGAATGATAATGTAGATTCGGTGATCGTTTTACTGTAAATGATGCCTAAAATTACTTCGAGGGGCATGTCGTGTTACTACTGTAAACCCACTCGTGTTTTTTTTGTTGTTTTTTGTCAGTTACTGCAATGGTGGTACGTTTTACAGCTGTTTGAACAGGATGTTACTGGTATACACAAAAAAATGTGTCTTTACTTGCTACGCACAAAGACCATTTGGGAAAAATATAAGTTTTACTGTAAAAAACAAACTCTTTACTGCCATTTACAAACAAAATTTACTGGAAATAGATTGGAGTACAAACATAAAAACTACTTCGGTTTGCTGCATGGCCTATACTTCTTCAGTGCGTCAGGGAGGGGCTTGACGCTATTGACCATGTGGAATAGCAGATAGAACATCATTTGGGCCATGTACTCGTTCCCCTTCTCTTGCATACACATGATAAAAAGGCTGCATGTCAGAGCCTATACATCTAATTACTGCAAGTTGTGAGAGGTGTTTAAATCTTACCGGGTCTATCCGTGTGGCCAGCGTCGCGCTTTTGCCATCCCAGAACTCCAAGATCATTACGAAGAACACGCAGTCGTTCTCTAGGGCATGCTTCGGCGTTGGCATGGTATGCACCCTCCAGTTCGCGACGACTGGGAATTTCTGTCGGACCCCCAGGCGTGGAATACCCGAAGACCCTATGTGTGTACCGTACTAGTCCCATGATCAGTGGCTAGTACACATATTCACAACATTTGGTATTCACATCCATACATTCACATATACAAAGTAAAGCAAAAAGGGTACTTAACTTAAGCATGGAAAGTTATTACATCAACGACCAACCAGCCAAATAACAACAAGTATCAACAGAGTAAAAGTAGCAGCGGAAGAAGAAATAAAAGTAGAGAAATTCCAGCGGCATGCCCATCCAACCCTCAGGCAACTGATAAGGAACAAGGCTTAGATAGACCAGTCACTGAACCCTCTGGTTCTGGGTGCGAAGAACGTATCGTCGGGCGTTGGCTCATCTTCAAACTCTGATCTGTTGGGGTACGGGTAGGATACGATAGCACAAAACAAAAATTCTACTACGCAACTAAGGAACATCCGCTAGTAATAAATCACAAGAATACCACTAGACGCGCTGACTCGTAGCAGAAGTAGAGTTGATGTAGCGAGTTGATGCAGTCGTAGTCGTATCCGCCGCACGTCTTCTCCTCCTTCTCCTAAGATTATCACGAGTTGCGGATCGTCCTAGTGCTGATGCTTTGCAACAACACCTCCAAGGTATCCATACATACGGGGCAGGGACACCACGTGCTGGAGTGCTAGCGCTGGCAGCGTGGTATTGGATGAGGATGGTGTGGCTATTAGGGTTTCGGGAGTTCTTCTGAAGGATTATTATATCACCCCATGCCACTGCCCCTCTACATATAGGCATCCATAATGGGTCTTGAATTTGAGGCCCGTTAGGAACTCGTGGCCTAGAAGAATTCGGATCACCATTCAAATCAAATCCTAGTCCTTTAAGTGTGTGACCCTATAGGTTCATGCGTAATCGGTTGTGACTCGAAAACTCCTTTTAGACCACGAGTCGTTAAAGGTACCTAACAACACATAACGATTCCCGAACGCACATAGAAAATATCGGATGAACTTTAATGCAATATGATCTATGACCAGGTCCTTATCACTTATGACCAGCTCGTATCTAGTCACAACCAGTCCATATTTAGTTACGACCAGTTCGTAACTCTTTGCTACCAGTTAGTACTTAATTACGACCAGTTTGTAACTCCTTACAACCAGTTGGTGATTATGTTCGACCAGTCCACGACCAATTTCGACCAGTCTATGACCAGCTCGTATCTCTATACGACCAGTTTTCGACCAGCTCCGACCAGTCTATGACCAGTGCGAGGCCATGTTCGATCAATCTACGACCAGTCTATATCTCTATACGACTAGCTCGTATCTGGTCGAACCGAACGACCTGCTTGTGTATTCTCCCTTTGCCTCACGATATCTAGTTGAACTCCAAGTGAGATAATTTGTCATCCATGGACTTTTCAATACTTTCTCGATCAAGTGTCAAATAACTTTATGTGGTCGATACTTCGACCATTAGTGGCATGTCCATGCACTTTCTTTATCCGACCACAACGAGGGGCCTAGAGATATCTCTCCTATTATGTTAGGAGGGGCAAATCCCATATCCGACCAATCACATCCCTCCGCATGTTTCATAGCATACCCGAAAGCTACCTTTATAACTACCCAGTTACAAGTAGCGTTTGGTAACCCCTAAGAGTGCTATTACACATGTAGAAAACCAAGCTGATCTCGGGTCTAAGGATTATACATCATCATTGCTTGAGACCAACTGATGACACATGAAATCATAACAATCTCAACAGTGTCTCAAGGTGGGTCAAACCAACACCATGTTCTCTAACATGTGTCCATATTATTGGTTTGATATCTCTATATCTATGACCTGTGAAACATAGCCATCAACCAATACATATGCTAGTCTATTCATATGTGTTCTCATATGTTTCCGACTAGGGAACGTTTAAGAATAATTATCGCAGAAATATAGAGTTTCACAATCAAGTCACAAACTTGATAATAAATATTAACAATATTATTCTAGGAACAAGATAACATATTATCCAATGTTATGAACATAATGAAATATAATCATCTCTATGATTGCCTCTAGGGCATATTTCTAACATGAACAACAATATAAGTAAGATTGAGTACAATGCATACTCAGCAAGACTTGTAGTGTAACGCAAAATTTATATAAATACAAGGCTATCAAAGGATGATGCTCTACTCTATAAGTTATTTTACTTAAAGCTATTTTTATTTGCAATATTCATAAGTAGTACTTTGCAACGGAATTTTAAAGAGCAGTTAAATAGATACAAGATAGTAAGTAAGTAATTGAATGAACAACAAATAACAACAACAACAACTCACAACCCTCCTTAGCTACGAGCAATATTTCACTTTAACAACAACTCACAGCCCTCATCAGTTGCGAGCCACATTTCATTTTCAGCCATAACATGGCAGTTAACTCAAATAAAACCCACAAGTCATTGCCCAAGTTTTTCGAATAAAATAGTTTTTGAAAATTAAAACTAAACACATACCGTCCGCACTAAGCATGCTCATGACCGTGAGCACAGCTATTTAAATAGATTTACACTTTGCAGATGTGTACAACTTTACCCGTAGTACACTAACTCTCTAGTTTATTCGGCATCCATCGATGCCACTGCTCACTACAGTAGGTAAGTAGTCTAGAGCACGCATCGAAGCCTTTACATCATCTAGTCCTAACCTTGCACTAGCCCTTATCCTCACCACACCCGGGGACACCACCGTCTCGGTGAGGCATTCGCAGTTGTGTCAACAAGTTTTGTGCCCAAAACTGTGGTGAAGGGAGCCCCTTCAAACATGCCTACCCGGTCATGTCCGCACTCTATGGCCTACCTACGTGCAAGTCTAGTTTTTAATGGCTTAATTAGCTAAAGTCGTCCCACACCAGCACATATGGTTGTACGTTAGGTCTTAGATTGGAGTTGCTAGCGTCCGGTCCTTAATTGACCTCGGATGAGAATCTCCCCGTATCTACTAGTGAGGTACACCCCTTACTCTTCTCAGAATATAATATAACTTGCCCGCATCCAAAACTGGGTTTTGAATTTTTATTTATTTATATACAAAATAACAGAGGTACACCCCTCTAGACATTTTTCATAAATTTCCCAAATTCACATTTATCATATTGTCCTTTTATAAATTTTTAGGAAAATCTATCGCTCTAGTAAGCAGTTGTGCGATAACCGCACTAAAAAACTCCCAAATGACATTATATATTGTCTAACCCATAATCTAATGGCTAAAACAGTAAGACATCAATTTTTCAAGGAGGTATATGCATCGAATAGGATTTACAATTACCGACTTTCCAAACATAGCATTTTCATACACAACATACACACATGCATAGTAGATTTTTTAAAACAAAGTACAATAAGTAAAATAATGGGATCAATATGATCAAAGGAGATGCTTGCCTTGCTCTTGTTGTTTTGAATATGTGGATGGTTGGTCATTGAAATAATCGCTCGAGTAGTCAACGTCTAATCCAAAAAGAGCCGGAAACAAATTAAATAATACCAATAAATTCAACAGTAACTAAATCCAAATATTTTTACATATTCTGGTAGAGCATGATTTTATATGAATTTAGAAATAATAATCATTCAATTTAGAGTTTATATGCAAAAGTCATTCGAGTTTCAATTTGGTTTAGTTTGAAAAATCCTGGAAAACGAAAAATGATGTCGTAAGCGTATTTTCTGAGATTTACGCTTTCCAGTAGAGAAAGTGTATTATCTCATACTTCTATTTAGGTTTAAGCTTTCCAATAAGGAAAGCGCATTCTCCTTTGGACTCACTGAGGTTTACGCTTTCCAAATAGAGAAAGTGTATTTCCTCAAAACTAAAAGTGTATTTTACATTTTCTTCTGATTTTTATTAACCTGACATGTGGGGTCCGTTCGTTAGTGACTTGATTCATGGAATAGTGCTTGAACCAAGAGTCTACGAGCACAGCGCATAGGTTCACCGAGGCGTTCACTGTGCACTTAAGTGGTGGGACCTGCGTGTTAGTGACACATTCAGTAATAATATTTCGAATTAGATTTTCTTTAATCTTTTGGCTCAGTCCCACATGTCAGTGACTCCAGCATTAACTAACCAATCATTTAAACACTGATTTGTCTTAACGACCGCGATTTCTGTAACATCCCAAAATCCAACTTCTGGGATTATGTATTACAAATGCATTTGAAAAGTTACTTTGATCATTTGCATATGAAATCATACCCATGTTTGATTTTAACTTGTGTTTAAAAGAAAACATGAACTACGAACAAATAGGTGCTTAAAAGGGCATAGATGAAACAAAGTAAAAATATTTAAAGGGAGAGAATTATTTTGGGCATATTATCCCAGGAACAATTCACCAAAACTTTTACATGAAATCTTATTTAGAAAAACAATTACAAAAGCACAAAACAGAAACTTGTATGAATTTTTGAGAAATTCACATAAAGTATTAACCTCTGAAAAATTTATAGGAAGGAATAAATTAGGTCAAAAGCCTACACAAAAATTTCAAAGTCATTTGACTAGTAAATAAAATCAGGCAATAAATCAACAGAAAATGCAAATCCTAAAACCTAACTCACCTCTCACCTCTTCCACCTCGGCGCCGAGTGCCAGCGCCCATGCACGAGCTCACCGCATCGCCCATCATTTTCCTCACTGCCCGCAGTTTTGCCACCGCCCTACCACCCAAGTAGCTTCGCCGTCCTCTCCCACGCCCATCCTTGCTTGGTCGAACTCCATCCCTGCCCGTACACTGCCAAGAGCCTCCAAGAGCTCCGCTGCCCTGCCCGAGCTCTCCTCGTCAATCTCCACCACCTCCATCTATAAAAGCCCGCCCTAGCTTCATTTCATATTTTCCTACTCTGTGCACACCTCCTCACTTATTCTTCTCCACTGAAACGAGCTCTAACGCTCGAGCACTCCGAGCCCTAATTCGGCTGTGCGTCGCCACCTTCGTCCTTGACGCCGTGAAGGGTTTGGTGTCAATCTCTTCGTCACGTTCCAGAGAACCCTAAAGCTTCCCCTCACTTGATTCGTTTATGATCCACAAGAGCTCCCGCTTTGGCTCTTCTTCCTCACGTTCGACCAGAACCGCCGCTCCAGTCGCTGCCAGAGCTACACTACGCCTCGGACCAATCGGCTACACCAGGAGTATCACCGGGACCTCCTCGAGCTTCTCCAAGCATCACCAAGCCTTCTTCTTCACCTGGGCTTCTTCTTCACGTGCAATCGATGTCGCCGCCTCGGCTCACTGTCGATAACTCGACTCCGACCACCTCTAAGCCTCCGCGTCATTCCAGTAGACTCCTAGTAGCCCCTAGTTGCTATTGCGCACATTTTTTTTTGTTGCGGGCGTTGCTCATTCGAGCAATGACTCGTTGCCGTAGCAGCTCTACCACTCAACACTGGTGCGCCGCCGCTAGGAGCCATCTCCACCACGTTGTCGGTCTTGGCGGCAAGCGCGTGCTTCGAGGATCTTTGTTTTGATCATTCTCTGACCTTCCTAAGCACCACATCGCCGGCGAGACACGCGGGCGCAAGTGCCACCAAACGGCACAACAGTGATGAGCTCTGTAGCTCGTCATCAGTTGCCTAATGCCAGTCATTAGTGCAAAACTATTGTTTAAATGATTAGTTAAACCCTAATAAGTCACTGACATGTGGGATCAAGTCATTAGTTTAAAGAAAACTTAAATTGAAACGTTATTCACTAATGGGTCTATGACATGCGGGCCCCACGATTAAGTGCACAGTGAACTCCACGCCATGAACCCGTGCACTGTGCGCGTAGACCTTCGGTCTTTGCACTATTCACGTAGACCGAGTCGCTGACAATGGACCCCACTTGTCAGTTTCTTAACGAAAATCAAATAAAAATAGAAAATACATTTTTAGTTATGAGGAGAATATGCTTTCCCTTACTAGAAAGTGTAAACCTCGTTAGAACAGATGCGAGAATATGCTTTCTTCGTTAGAAAGAGTATTTCTCATTTAATCTGGATTTACCAAACCCAATAGAAATGAAACCTTAATAACTTTTGCTACAAAACTCCAAATTTAATAAAATTTGTTTCTAAATTCATCTAAAAATCATAATATATCTGAATATGTAAAATATTTATTTTTGGTTACTGTTGAAATTATTTGGTGTTATTTAAATCGTTTTGGGCTCTTTTTGAATTAGACGTCGATTGCTCCGGTTATTATTGCGACGACCAACAAATCATATTTCCAGAACAACAAGAGCAAGGAAAGCACATCCATTGATCATGTTAATCCCAGTATTTTACTTATTTTACTTTGTTTTGTAAATTCTGTTATGCACGCGTGTATGTTTTGTACGAAAATGCTATTGTTGGGAAATCGGTAGTTGTAAATCCTACTTGCTGCATATGTCTCCTTGAAATATTGATTCCTTACTATTGTAACATTTAAAATATGAGTTAGGCAATATGTAATGTCATTTGGAAATTTCTGAGTGCGATTATCGCACAAATGCAACTAGAGCGATAGATTTTCTAAAAATTTGATAAAAGGACAATACATTAATTTGAGAATTTGGGATATTTTGAAAATGGTCCAGAGGAGGTACCTCTATTATTTTGTATGAAAATAAAATGAAATCTTTAGTTTTTAGATGCGGGCGAGTTATATTGTATTCTGAAAGAGTGAGGATTGTGACTTACTAATAGCTAGGGAGGAGTTCTCGCTCGTAGTCGATTAAGGACCAAAGCCGGCAACTCCAGGACTAAGACCTAATCGTACAACCATATGTTCTAGTATGGGATGTTCGTAGCTAACTAAGTTATCGAGTCATAGCCTTGCATGATTAGTAGGCAGAAGTAGTGCGCGCATGACCGGTTAGGTATGCTGACACAGCTGTGGATGCCTCACTTCGACAGGTTTCTATCCGGGCAAAGTGAGAGACTCACTCAACAGGTTTCTATCCAGGTGAGTGAGACTCCTCATGCGATGGGTTTCTATCCGGGTATATGAGGATAATGATTCGCAGGACTATCGCAAGGTTAGGACTAGATAATGTAAAGGCTGCATCGCGAACTCTAGACTGCTTACCTTCGGTAGATATAGAGATATTCTAGGCAACTGGAATACCGCGTAATATGGGTAAAGTTGTACACCTCTACAGAGTGAAAAATCTATTTAAATAGTTGCGCTCATGGTCATGAGCATGCTTAGTGCAGCTGGTATAGTTGTAGTGTTGTTTTTCTCAAAAAATGTTTAGTCGGGAAATAGGTAATGACATGGGGTTTTTAATTTTTGAGTTAACTGCCATGTCTATGGCTGGATTGCTATGTCCATAGCAGAACTACCATTTCTATGGCTAGATTGCTATGTTTATAGTAGGACTGCCATTTCTGTGGTTGAACATGAACTTATCAGTGTCATTTCTATGGCAGAATATGACTACATTTTTGCTTGCAACCGAGTACGGTTGCAAGTGTTGTTATTATTTTGTTTAGTTCTTACTTACTGTTCTGTACTTATTTATACTGCTCTTTCAAATTCCGTTTAAGGGGGGTAGAATGTAATACCCCAAATGTATTTGAGAGAGAAGAGATAATTTAGAGAGAAAAGCCAATCAGAAAAGGGATTTAACAGAATTTAGAGGGGGGTCTTTGTAAAGTCTCGACAACTGGTCAGGGCTTCCGCCCACAAAGATCTAGGGCCCAAGGTGGAGAGGGGGCAGTCGGCCCAAGGTGGGCCAAAACCCTAGGGCGCCACCCCCCTTCTCCCCCTATAGCCACCATACCCCTTTCCCCCCTCCCCCTTGGCCTCCATCTCCTTCCTCCCTGCGCCTCATTCCCTGTAGCACGTGGCACTATAGCGCCATGGTACTGTAGCATCCTTTCCCTGCTACCACTCCCTCCATTGATGCTGTCCAAGAAAGGAGAAGAGGAGGATCGCGCGCGTGGTGGCCGGCCAAGAAAGGAGAAGGAGGAAGGAAGGGAGGGAAGAAGAGAGGGAAGATGAAGGTTCACGGCCTACGTCGTGGTCTACAGCGATTCGTCGAGGGTAACGTTCGTTCCCCGTTGTTTAGATGGTTAATTAATTGTTTTAGCAATACCGGTTGTGTAGATCCTTTTCTGTCCAGTATATTGAACGTCGGTTTTGATGGCTTTAGAGGCAGATTCCGTGAATCCCATCTCTTAGAAATAGTTGGGTATTGTCCTTAGCTTTCTAGGGCCGCCAAGAACGCCCAAATCCGATTAACGGTCAGCGAGTTATGAATTCTTTAGTGTCGCTGTCCTGTTAATCTGTCAGTTTTCTGACAGTTTGTAGAAAACTGGAATAATATATTAGTTAAAGAAGAAATCAGAGGATCTCGATATAACAAAAAATGTAGGTAATTTCCATACCTTTCTAGAAAGCTAAAGAACGCATTATTTGGATGCTCGTAGTAAAAGTTATGGTGGTTTTAGTGTACTGTCCAGAGAACCCAATGTGAAAATTGATGTCTTTTAAATTGGCTTGGTGGGGGTATTAGATGGCCGATTCAGAAGGGCCACTCAACTAGGTTTAGTTGGAAAATTTAATTATCTTTCCATAAAGTCCTAGAACATATTATTTGGACCCCTGTAGTGAAATTTATGAATTTTAGAAGTGGACTGTCCAACAGGGGGGACAGATCGATCGTTAGATGTGGGACGTTTGGAAGGCACTTGAGAGTTTGACTTTTTCGTTTGAGCTATTAAATATGTCTTGGGTCCAGCATGGTTATCTTAGCTTGATTCATAATTATGTTCAGGTGAGGATTGGTCCCAGGGTAGCGCCCTCTTGGCGTCTTCACCGCTTCCGCACGTTGAGGCAAGTATCCTGTTTGTAGCATAATGATGATTGATTGTTATGATTGTTTGCATTTGAATCGCATTTAGTCATACATGGATGATAGTGTGATGAATATGAATAGAACATGGTGAATGCATGTTTATGGTTAAAGCTTTCCTATCTATGTTGATTATGCCTTACATGTTATTTGGGATCTCAAGTTGTGGTATGTACTTGTTGATTCTTATGTATGAAAGATAGGATCATAGTACATACGCATATTGAAAGATATTCGAGACTTGGTCACGTGGTGACCAAGTATATATGATTGAGGTCCCCGCCATGTAAATGACGGGCTTAGGTCCCTACATTCGTGGAATGTGGGCATTGAATAGAGGTCCCCATCATGAAGATGATGGGCAATGGTCCCTATACTCATGGAGTATAGGCTCTTGGTCCTGTGCGGAGGGAGCGAGCAAGGGTATACATCGACGGTTGTATACCTCGCATTACCGTAAAATACTGAAAAGAGATAAAGGTTAAAAGGTGCATTGCATGTTCGCATTACATAAGCATGAGAGTTATCTTTAGTGTAATGCTTCTTTTGGAATGTTGATGCTATACTGTGAATTTAGCATTTTCTTTATTGATACTTGCTGAGTCTTTGGGCTCACTCTTGCTTTGTTGTGTTTTTAGGTACCACAGGCAAGAACGGCATGCATGGGTGGGAGTAGTTTTGTTCAGATGCACTCACTACCATTCATCATAAAGAAAGAACATCATTTAGTTTATATTCTATAAATAAGCACACTGATTGAGATTCACTTATAGTTTCGTTGAATGCTTTGGCTTAATTGTAATAATGAGATTAGCGAATTGGGATTATGCTTATTATTGCTTTATCGGAATAGACTATCTTGCATGTTGAATGAATCTGGATATTAGATTATTGTTAATGTTATCTTTAACTGCTGAAACCTCGGTATATTTAAGTATACAAAGGAGGTTCTGCTGAAAAATTTGGTAAATGGTCTTAGTAGTATTGTTTAATTTTATTTTAGTAGCATTCCAGGCTCAGTGTTGAGCTGGGGTGTTACAGGATGCTCTTGGCGAAGAGAATCAGCTTGGGGTTCACCAAGGGGGAAATGGTGGTGAAGGCAGTATTGTCAGCCAGAGATGAAGAAGAAACCACGATTTGGCCGTTCTTGTGGGCCAACAAAGAAATTGAGTGAGGGGAGAGGTTCTTGGAACTCCAGAACACAAGATGACGCAGATAGTGAGGAAAAAGCTTCACTAGAGTGCCGATAAGGGAGATGGCGGCATGGCGGCAGAAATGGAGCTCAAGCTCTCTCGTGTTTGTGCTCAACTGAGAAGGAGAAAAGGAAGGGGAATGAGGGAAACGGTGAGGACAGGAGGAGAGGAAGCTAGAGCGAGCTTCTTATAGATCGTGGGATGGAGGACTTGCAAGGGGGAGCAAGTGGGCTGGTGGACAATGTGGCGAAGCTCCCGGTTGTGCCGAGGTGACAACGGGCAGGAATGGGCGAGCGGAGGTGACGGGCAAGGCATGGAAAACCAAAGGACGGTGTGGCCAAACGGTGGAGTGGCGGCACGGGCTCATGAAGGGCGGAGCTCACGTGCGTGTGCATTGGCGAGGGGGCGAGCCGAGGTAGACGAAGGTCCCTACTAGTGGGGTCCACTGTCAGCGAGCATGGTGAGAGGAGCGATTAGGTTAGGGTTTTTTGGATTTACAAGCTGATGTTTGGTCGAATTTTTACACCAAGCAAACTAAGTCCAAATTTTATGTAACTTTTTTTGGGGACTCCTAACCTAATGTAGTTCGTTATGTAAATTTTTCAAAAGTTTATACCATCTGTGATTTTTTTTTTCTAAAATTCTTATAAGTTTATGTTCTTATGTAATTGTATTTGATATTCTCAATAACAATTCATATAAGTTGTTTAGTAAATTTTTCCTTGAGCAATTATGCTCAAAATAATTCTCTCAATTATTTTTATTCTGTTTTAACTCAATTTCCTTTAAGTGCATGTTTGTTTGTATTTTGGTACTTACTTTTAAATAAAAGTTCAAATTTCAAACATGGGTAGGTTTTCATACGCAAAATGATCAAAGTGTTTTTTCCAATGCATTTCTATTATGTATTCCAACATTATGGATTTTGGTATGTTACAGACCTACCCCCCTTACAAAGAATCATGTCCCCGAGATTTAGTGGACTCGATAAAGAAGTAGGGGAAAGCGGTCTTCTCGTTTCCACGTAGCTTCATCTTCGGTATGGTTGCTCCACTGGATTCATAGCATCTTGATCACACAGTTACGAGTGTGTCGTACGGCTTCGTCTAGAATTCGGTTCGGGTGTTCCCGATAAGAAAGATTTGGTTGGAGATCAATGCTCTCCAACTGAGAGAGTTCGGAGGCACTTCTTGAGCTGCGATATGTGGAAGCCATTGTGCACATCTGAAAGTTGAGGTGGTAGCTCTAACTGGTATGCTACCTCACCTTTCCTTGCGAGGATTCGGTATGGATCGATATATCGTGGTGCTAGGTTTCCATGGACTTAGAAACGGCGGAATCCTCAAAGTGGTGAGACCTTGAGGTAAACAAAATCATTCACTTCGAAGCTTAGTTCATGACGACGACGATCGGCATAGCTCTTCTGTCGTGACTATGCTTCCTTTAGGTGTTTTTTTTATCGCATCAACTTGCTCTTGTGCTTCTTGGATGATAGTTGGTCCAAAGAACTGTCTCTTGCCGACTTCGGACCAAACTAGAGGGGTCCTGCACTTTCTCC
Organism: Phyllostachys edulis; assembly: GCA_036346405.1. Taxonomy (NCBI): domain Eukaryota; kingdom Viridiplantae; phylum Streptophyta; class Magnoliopsida; order Poales; family Poaceae; genus Phyllostachys; species Phyllostachys edulis. The sequence goes on from CM070564.1 coordinate 1,214,457, forward strand.
CATAAAGTGCTTCAAACGGAGATATTTGTGTTGGTGATATGCCCTAGATGCAATCATAGAGATGATTGTATCATGTCTATGTTTATGAGTTACAGAATAAATGTTATTATGTTCCTTGAATGAATCATTGGTTATAAAGATTAACAAGTATGTGACTTGTTGGTGAAGCTCTTTAACTTATATGATGCTGTTCTAAATGTTTCCCTGGTCGAATGTCACTGGTCGGAACACTAGTGACTTATCGACCAACACATGTATTGATTGATGACCATGTTTCACCGGTCATGGATACAGGGATATCGAATTAATAATGCGAACACATGTTAGAGAACTTGGGGTTGGATTGACCCACCTTGAGACACTGTTGAGATTTTTATGATTCTATGTGTCATCAGTTGGTCTCAAGCAATGATGATGTATAATCCTTAGACCTAAGATCAGCATGGTTTCCTACATGTGTAATAGTACACTTAGGGGTTGCCAAACGCTACTCGTAACTGGGTAGTTATAAAGGTAGCTTTCGGGTATGCTATGAAACATACGGAGGGATGTGACTGGTCGGATATGGGATTTGCCCCTCCTAACATAACAGGAGAGACATCTCTGGGCCCCTCGATTTGGTCGGATACAGAAAGTGCATGGCCATGCCACTGGTGGTCGAAGAGTTTGACCACATGAAGTAATCTGACACTCGATCGAGAAAGTATTGAAAAGTCCATGGATGACATAATATCTCACCTGGAGTTCAACCAGTATCGTGAGGAAAAGGGAGAATACATGAGAAGGTTGTTAAGTTCGATCAGATATGGACTAGTCATATAGAGATACGAGCTGGTCGTAGACTAGTCGAATATAATCACTAAGTGGTCGAAACCTACTCGTAAGGAGTTACGAACTAGTCGAGACTAAATGTGAACTAGTCGTATAGAGATACAAGCTGGTCATTAGTGATAAGGACCTAGTCGTAGATCATATTGCATTAAGGTTCGTCCGATATAATTTGTGTGTATTCAGGAATCGTTATGTCCTGCTAGGAACCGCTAATGACTCATGGTTAGAAAAGGGTTTTCGAGTCACAACCAATTGCACATGAACCTACTAGGTCACACACTTAATGGGTTGGAACAAAATATGTTCGGATAGGATCTGTCATAGGCACTATATAAGAAGATGCATGAGACTGTTGGGAGACATACGAGTTGACATGACTTGCTCTACCTAAACCCTAGCTGCCATCTTCCCGAGAGCTCTACAGTGCGAGTTATTGCTAGCACACTAGCGTACGGTGTTCCTCCCCTGGACGTGTGGATACCATAGAGGCACTACTGCGGTTGCTGTTGCACTTAAGGACGATCCACGACTTCGCAAGGATCGCGATTGGTTGCTGGAAGAGACGATTGACTACGTTGGACGTTTGACTTCACTGGACGATCGACTACAGTGGACAATCGACTACGACTACTTCATCGACGCACTCTACGTTGGATTAGGCTACTCTAACTCTTCTTCCGCTACACTGCGCGTCTGGTGGTAACAATATGTGATCATCTACTTGCTTGGCTTCCTGGTTTACGTGGTAGAAATTTTGAATTGCTAGCTAGCGTAGCGTACCTGTATCCCTTCAATTTGAAGACTGGACTAGAAGTTGTTGTAGTAGGAAAACATGGCAAATGCCAAGCATTTCTCCCAATTCGTGCTATAGGAAAACACGCATGCTCGCAACATGTCTTCAAGAATTTGTTTGGTCCTCTTTGTTTGACCTCCTGTTTGTGGGTGGAATGTTGTGCTAAATAATAGCTTGGTTCCCAATAGTTTGTGTACGCTATCCCAAAATCGGGAAGTGAACTGAGGTCCTCGATCAGATGTTATGATTCTTGGTACACCATGCAGACGGATGATGTTATCCATATAAAGGTCTAGAAGTTTGGCTCCATTGTAGGTGGTGCTAACCGGAATAAAGTGGGCCATCTTGGTTAGGCGATCCACGATAACCCAAATAGAGTTGTGCCAATTTCGTGTCTTTGGTAACCCTGTTATGAAATCCATACCGATTTCATCTCATTTCCACTTGGGAATATTCAGAGGTCGAAGTAATCCCGCTGGACATTGGTGTTCCGCCTAAACACGTTGGCATACATCACACATGGCTACAAGTGCGGCGACGTCGTGCTTCATACCAGTGTTAGATCCCTGGGCATGGAACACCCGAAGACCTTATGTGTGTACCGTACTAGTCCCATGATCAGTGGCTAGTACAAACATTCACAACATTTGGCATTCACATCCATACATTCACATATACAAAGTAAAACAACATGGTACTTAACTTAAGCGGTTACAACAGTTGCATAAGTGGCCGACCAACCAAATAAATCAAGTACCAACAGAGTATAAAAATAGCAGTGGAAGTAAAAGTGATGAAAGTAAACAAATTCTAGTGGCATGCCCATCTATGACCCAAAGGAAACCGACAAGAAACAAATCCTAGATATACCCGTCACCGAACCCTCCGGTCCCGGGTGCGAAGAAAGCGTCGTCTAGCATTGGCTTGTACTCATACTCTGAACAACAAATTAAGCAAGAATGAGTACAATGCGTACTCAACAAGACTTGTAGTGTATCACAAATTATATATATATATATATATATATATATATATATATATATATATATATATATATATATATATATATATATATATATATATATATATATATATAACAAAGGACGTGGCTCTTCTCTACAAGTTATTTTGCTTAAAGCCATTTTTATTTTCAATATCCATACGTAATAATTTGCAACGGAAGTTTAAAAGCAGTTAAATAGATAACAGGATAGAAACTAAGTATTTGAATGAACTTCATATAATATCAGCTACAACTTGCAACCCTCCTTGGCTGCGAGCAATATTTCATATTCAGCCATAACTCGGCAGTTAACTCAAATAGAAACCAAAAACCATTCCCTCATTTTCCAATAAGACACTTTTTTTTTTGTGAAAATCAAGACTATACCTGGTAATACTACACTTAGCACGCACATCACCATGATCACGGCTATTATAATAGATTTATACTCTGCAAAGGGGTACAACTTTACCCACATAACACGACTTCTCTAGTTTGTGTGGCACCTATCGATGCCATCGCTCACTACCTCAGGTAAGCAGTCTAGAGCATGTGTCGAAGCCTTTACATCATCTAGCCCTAACCTTGCACTTAGCCCATCGAATGTTTATCCTCACTGAACCTAGGCATACCCATCTTGGTGCTATGCTTTTCACACTTCGCTCAGGTATCCCCGTCTCAATGAGGCATTCGTCGTTATGTCGGCAATACCAGAAACTTGCTCGCATGTCTATTGCCTACCCCTTATACAAGGCTAGATCTGGATAACTTAATTAGCTAAGGTTGCCCCAGTTCAACATATGTGGTTGTATGCTTACGCTTAGGTCGGATATACCATCGTTCGGTCCTTAATTGACCTCGGGCGAGAATCTCCCCCTATCTATGAGTGAGGCTCCTTCCCCACCCTTTTCAGAATATAATATAGCTAGCCCGCATCAAAAACTAGGTTTTTTATTTTCATTTTTATATAAAATAACAGAGATACCTCCTCTGGACATTTTCCAAAATCTCCCAAATTCACATATATCATATTGACCTTCTATAAACTTCTCGGAAAATCTATCGTTCTAATAGCAGTAGTGCGATAATCACACTTGAAATTCCCAAATGACATTATATGTTGTCTAACCCATATGCTCCAGGCTACAATAGTAGGGAATCAATATTTCAAGGAGACATATGCAACAATTAGGATTTACAATTACCGATTTCCCAAATATAGCATTTTCGTACGAACATACACACATGCATAATAGATTTTACAAAACAAAGTACAATAAGTAAAATACTAGGATCAACATGATTAGGGGGGTGCTTGCCTTGCCTATATTTTTCAGAGAGTGAGGTCACTTGATCGTCGATAATCTTGCTCGCAAACTCCAGCGTTTATTCGAAAGAACAAAAAAAAAACACAAATGGAGAAATAAATCCAACAGTAAGCAAACCCAAATATTTTTGCATATTATTACAGAGGGTGATTTTATATGAATTTAGCAAATAGGATTCATTTGATTCCGGGTTCGTATGTAAAAGTTATTAACGTTTTGATTTGCTTCCACTTGTTGAATTGTTACTATTCTATTGAGAGCACTTTACCATGACTTGCATGGGAGGTCTGCTCATCTTATTAATTCCTTTTTTTATTTTCTATTTATCAAGGAAATTTCATGATTTAAGTTTGTCCTTTGAGTATTATCTTAGACTAGAAGATAACCCGCACCAAATAGTGTGGGTGTTAATAGCTCGGGAGTTTATTTGGTTCTAATTTAGTAAAGAGCATTTAAATCTATTAGTATTAGAAGCTATGGTAACTGTAACATTCTGATTTTCTAAATCTTTTTTTTAATGTGTAAAAATAATTGAAGATATTTTATTTTAATTAAAAGTTTCGAGTTGGTTCGGTTGGAGAAGTTGAGCTGTTGAGATTTCCCTTTTGGTACGATCTGTAGACCTTCCACTAGCATATCTCCTTTGAATGTGTATGTTTAGACTTTCTCTGTGGCTTAGACCTTCCCCATGACACGTGAGGCTAAGTCTCCCTTGAGGCTTGGACCTTCTCTGGCCTGGACGTGTCCTTTCGTCCGGGTTTGCTCTTTAGAAAGTGGTCACTTGAACTTCTTTGTTGGTTTGAATCTCTTAGGGTTCAAACCTCTTTTCTGTTCAGACTTCTCTTAAGTCTAAACCTCTTTATGCCCAGACCTCCTTTCATTCGGACCTCCATGCATTCCAATAGACCTCTTGTGTGCCTTCGATTTTTCTGAGTTCATTTCAACCATCTTGACTTTTTACTCTTGACCGAGAAGACCTCCCTCGGGTGGAACTCATCTGTGGATTGTCTCTGGAACCACTCCGCATGGACCTCCTGTGTACTTGATCTGGCGGTCCAGACCTCCTCCCATTTCCAATCCAAGGGTCCAGACCTCCCCGTGCGTTATTTCTCTCTGAGGACCTCCCCTCATGGTCTTGGTGTTGGACCTCCTCTCGGAGATCCAACCGCTCGAGACCTCCCTTGAACCTCCCTTGGTGAGATCTGACCGTCGGGACCTCCCCTGTCTGACCTCCTCACTTTTAGACCTCCCTATCCTCGGGCTTAGGACCTCCTAAGCCGCTCGGACCTCCCTGAGGACCTTTTCTGCGGGTAGAGACCTCCTCTATTTTTGACCCGACTGTTTCTAAATTGACTGGCCCCACCTGCCAGTCTTAACCATTCTCAATTCCTCCGCCACGTTATTATATTGAGCATTTAATGCGGGTCTTGTCACATTAAATGCATCCATATACGTGGTGTTTTACTTTGAATTGGGTTACTTAACCGTACCCTGACATTTTTCTTTGTTCCTTCCCAAGCAACATACATTGTCCTTCCTCATACCTTTTGCCCAGAATTGTAGTGACACCTGCCCTGCCACTCACCTACCCTTGACCCATTTCTATACTTATCCTGGACTCGTGTATTTCTAGTTTTCTTCACCACTTTGACTGCAACTTGTCTAAGAAATTCCACCACTCCACCTTCTCCATTTTCACCCTCTCGGTTTTGGATCGAGGCCTTCCTGGAGAGCTTGGTTCTTCGACCTCCCCTTTCATCCATAGCTTCTTGTCCTTGGTAAGTTCTTTGATGATCTCCTCCACCTTTGTGTTTACCACTACCCCGAGCTGGCCATGTCTTTCACAGACCTTCTCTGGTGGGTTTCTTTGGAATTCTGGTGCTCGTGTGAGGACCTTCTCTCCGTCCTTGCGCAGCATTTTTTGGCCTCGACCTCTCTCGCCCATGCCTAGGTCACACCTTCGGACCTTTTTCCAAAGACCCTTTTTCCTCTGTAAGCTAGACCTTCTCCAAAAGAACCTAATCTAAATACAATACTCTTACATTAATTGGGTTTTGAGATTTCTCTGGAGTTCTCTGGTTCTTTATTTGGATCTTTATTGGGTCTCTGCTTGAATCTTCTTTGAATTTGCCTTCTATATATATGTAGATTGTGAAGATTCCAGGAATCCGAAAGTTCAAGAAGAAGAATCTCAAAGTAGTGAGCAAGTCAAGTTGCACTTTTGAACATATTGCACCCAGTAATTCAAAGTATTTATGTCCTGTTTTAATGTGTATTGCATGCTTATTTTTATCAAGTTAGTTCAACACCAGTTTTAACTTTATAGTTATACCCATTTCCCTTGTATGACCTCTGTTGATTGTGGACTGAACATATTGTCACCTTTAGGTCAAACTTGGCTAATGCAGTAGTATGAGTCAAGACCATTTGAAAAACATATGCTCAGTTATGCTTAGACCAAAACTATTGATTTGGGGAAACCTTTACCAACATAACCAAATAATGTTTTAAATGTTTTCACCATGACATTGGGTTGTCATAGAGGTATGAAAATGGTGCTGGGAAAGCAAAGAAAATAAACTTGAGTTTGGACTGGGGCAAATTGGATTGCTTGGTTGGTGCAATGTTTATGCACGGACTCTAACCTGGCTAAGGTGGAGGTCCATGGGTTAGTGAAAGTTGCCCTAGTCATATGAGGACCGGTCTTTGAGCAACCAATACCATGCCTATAATGGGCTATGCCACAATCGTGCAACCACATGTCTCCAGAATGGGGCGTGGGACTGGCCGATTAATTTGCAAAACTCTACCATATGTCGCTCCATTGGAGGTGTGGGAGGTCTTGTTTGGCCAATGGTCTTTATAACCCATCGTTCCCCTTGGTGCAAGAGGGGCTTCACGGATTTCTATCCACGAGGGGGTTGAAACCTTAGCAAGGAGAGGTCGTGGTGGAGCAATGCATTGTAAAGGCCTTGTCATGAGCTCTAGATCTCTTACCTTTGGAAGTGAGAGGTGGCATTGACGAATGCCGGACAAACTAGAGTACTCATGTCGTGTGGGTAAAGTGCACAACCTTTGCGAGTTAAATCTATTCAATAGCCGTGTCCACGGTCATGGACGTCTTGGCAAAGGCCACTTGAAGTTAGATGTTGGATTTGGGGTTTCGAAATGTTTGCTAAAACTGCTTTTGGGATTTTATCCCATGGGTTTGGGCGAGGAGCCTAATGTCGAGGGTATCCTTCACCAATTAATGATGAATGCTATCCAACTGAAAAACTCGCTTGATAAAATGATTTTTAATTATTAAAGACCTGCTTTGGAACTTAGTATTGGTATTTGAAAGAAAATTGGCTTTGTGCAAGATCACCCTATTATACCATCCTTTGATTATCCATTTATGCATGTCATATTGTTAACCCATGGGTGTAACTTGCGAGCACAGTGGTAGTGCTCACTCTTGCTCATTACAATCTTTGCCAGGAGAAGACATTGATAGTGAAGAAGATCAGAGCAGCTAGGTTGTGCCCTCCAGTCAGCTGCCTGTGGCGTGTTGATGGACCCTTTTGCTTTTTTTTGCTTTTATGTATTTATGTTCGGCCCAAGGCCACCTTGTAATCAACTTTGTTAATATTATGTTTCAATAAAGGTGTGTTCTGGATGTCACCACTAATGTGTTTGTGCTGTGATGAGCTAGCCATGATCCTTGGGACTAGCTCAAGTTTCACAGAGGACCTTGGAGCAGGCTCAGTCCTCCACGATCTCACGTTGAGAAAAACATGTGGGGGTTCTGGAGTGGACCCAGACCTCCTTGACCTCCTCTGGAGGGTCGTGGGAGGTCTTGGTGCGCCCTCGGACCTCCTCATTTGTTTCCACGTGGGGCTATGGCAGGTCGTGGGTGCTCCTCGGTTAAAAGACTCTCTCTTGGGTCAGTTCTCCTGGACCTCCAGGAGGTCTTGCAGGACCTCCTGGGTGGTCTTGGTGGACTACTCGAGAGGTCCTTTGTGGACCTCCTGGGAGGTCCTGATGGACTTTCCAGAAGGTCATGGAGGACCTCTCGGGTGCCCTAGAGCTGGGTCGTCACAAAAGTGGTATCAGAGCACCTCCTGACTGTAGGTCGTAACCTAGTAGAAATGGTTGTAGAATTTCAAAATTACTTTATGACAAAAGGAGAATAAAATGTTCTTTCTTACCTGGGTCATCTTTTCACCCTTACCTTTCTTCTGTTGCTTTTTCTTACCTCAATCTCATCTTATCTTGTTTCTTTCTACACACCCATTTATTAAGTGAAATGGACTGCCTTATCCTTGCAACTTCTTATTAGAGGTCTTGAGTTAAGTCTGGTGCTTAGGACCTCCCTCAAAAAGGTAAGACACGTGTAGCGTGATGTTTGGTCATTATGAGTTCTGGAAAGGTTCTTATTGCTGTTTTCTTTGCATTGAATTTCTGTTGCTGAATTGGTTTGGTTGGGCTAGTTTTCCTTAGCTTCTTCTCTTTTCTTTTTCCATCCTGGGTGCTTGGACATTATGGCCACCTCTAGGAATGGCAGTGGTAACTCAAGCCATCACAGCCGACAAGCTGAGGAAGAGGCTGAGAACCCTGCTGTTGGACCAATCAGAACAGAGGAGTTGAGGGTGAGCAAGGACAACCAACATCACAACCACCCCCACCTCCAGCTGAAGGCCCTACTTGGACTCAGTTGCTGGCCAATCAAACTCAATTGATAAACCTACTTTCACAGTCTATTGCCAACACCCATCTCAAAGAGACCTTACAGGATGCCTGTGAATGAACTTGTAGAACTGAAGAAACAGATCCAAGAATTGAAGGAAAAAGGATTTATTAGACCAAGTTCTTCACCATGGGGAGCACCTGTACTATTTGTCAAAAAGAAGGACAGTAGCTTGAGAATGTGTGTGGATTATAGATCACTCAATGAGGTCACTATTAAGAATAAATATCCATTACCAAGGATAGATGACCTCTTTGACCAACTTAAGGGGGCAAGTGTGTTCTCTAAAATAGACCTGAGGTCCAGTTACCATCGACTTAAAATCGGGCAGAGGACATCCCCAAAACTTTTACCACAAGGTATGGACTATATGAATTCACTGTGATGTCATTTGGATTGACAAATGCCCCAGCTTATTTTATGAGCATGATGAACAAAGTATTCATGGACTTCCTTGACAAGTTTGTAGTGGTATTTATTGATGATATTCTCATCTATTCCAAAAATGAAGCAGAACATGAGGACCACCTAAGAATGGTGTTGGGAAGACTAAGAGAGCAGCAACTCTATGCCAAATTTAGTAAATGTGAGTTTTGGCTAAGTCAAGTAGCCTTCTTAGGTCATATTATTTCAGCCAAAGGTGTAGTCAGAGATCCTCAAAGGTGGAAGTCATCTCTCAATTGGAAACCTCCTAAAAGCAAAGGATCGAGGTAAGAAGCTTTCTTGGACTAGCTGGTTATTACAGAAGATTTATTAAAGACTTTTCTAAGACTGCTAGACCTCTTACTCAACTTCTGAAAAAGGAAAAGAGGTTTGAGTGGACTGAGACCTGTGAACGAAGTTTTCAGAGGTTGAAGGAAAAACTTACCACAGCTCCTGTGTTGATACTCCCAGACATCCAAAAAGACTTTGAAGTATTTTATGATGCATCTCATCAAGGTCTGAGATGTGTGTTAATGCAAGATAGGAGAGTAGTGGCATATGCCTCTAGACAGTTGAGACCTCATGAGGAGAACTACCCAACACATGATCTTGAACTAGCAGCTGTTGTACATTCTTTAAAAATATGGCGACACTACCTCATTGGCAACCGATGTGAGGTATACACTGACCACAAAAGTTTGAAATACATTTTCACACAAACAGAGCTGAACTTAAGACAAAGGAGGTGGTTAGAATTAATTAAGGACTATGACCTTGGGATACACTATCACCCAGGTAAAGCCAACACAGTGGCTGATGCTTTAAGCCGAAAAGGATACTGCAATACCTTGTCGGTCCAGCAACAACAACCAAGGCTATATGAGGAAATGAAGTACCTCAATTTGGAGATAGTAGAGCAAGGTTGTATAAATACCTTGGAGGTACATCCAATTGTTCTGGATCAAATTAAGGAACAACAAGAAAGAGATGAAGATATCCAAGACATTAAGAAAAATATGAGAAGAGGTAAAGCCCCAGGTTTCACTGAGGACGAGCTAGGAGTAATATGGTTTGGTAGCCGAATCTGTGTGCCAAACAACCAGGAAATCAAACAGCTCATTTTGATGGAAGCACACGGATCACCATACTCCATCCACCCGGGCAGCACCAAAATGTATCAAGACCTTAAAGAGAGGTACTGGTGGACCAGTATGAAGCAAGATGTGGCTAAATATGTAGCCCAATGTGATGTGTGTATGAGAGTTAAGGCTCTACACCAAAAACCAGCCGGTTTGTTACAGCCCTTGCCCATACCCGAATGGAAATAGGAGCAAGTGGGCATGGATTTCATTACTGGATTGCCTAGGACCCAGTCTGGGTATGACTCCATATGGGTGGTGGTTGATAGGCTAACTAAGGTAGCACATTTCATACCAGTTAAGACCACCTATAATAGTAATGTCCTGGCAGATCTATATATGGCCAGAATCGTTTGTTTGCATGGAGTGCCAAAAAGAATTGTGTCAGACAGAGGATCTCAATTTACCTCAAGGTTTTGGCAAAGTTTACATGAAGCCCTAGGTACTAAACTCAACTTTAGTACAGCTTATCATCCTCAAACAGATGGGCAAACAGAGAGGGTAAATCAAATATTGGAGGACATGCTTAGGGCATGTGCTCTGGATTTCGGAAAAAGTTGGGACAAAAACTTACCCTATGCCGAATTTTCATACAATAATAGCTATCAAGCTAGCCTACAAATGTCCCCATTTGAGGCTTTATATGGTAGACCTTGTAGGACACCACTTCTTTGGGATGAGGTAGGAGAACATCAACTTTATGGGCCAGACCTGATCAATGATGCTGAGAGCAAAGTGAAGTTGATTAAGGAACGGTTGAGAGTGGCCCAGTCACGACAAAAGAGCTATGCTGACACCCGACGTAGGGATTTATCCTTCGAGGTTGGTGACTTTGTATACCTTAGAGTAATACCAATTCGGGGAGTTAGAAGATTTCGGATGAGAGGCAAGTTGGCACCAAGGTATGTAGGACCATACAAGATCTTAGCAAGACAAGGTGAAGTAGCATATAAACTGGAACTTCCTGAGTCCTTGTCGGCAGTACACAACATTGTTCATGTATCACAACTAAGGAAATGCCTACGGGTTCCTGAAGATCATACTATAGTGGAGGACTTGGACTTACAGGAAGACCTTACATATGTGGAGCGACCAATTAAAATTCTGGATGTTGCAGAGCGAGTCACCAGGAGTAGAATTATCAAATCATACAAGGTACAGTGGAGCCATCATCCAGAGAGTGAAGCTACATGGGAAAAAGAAGAGGACCTCAAGATCAACTACCCTACCTCTTTGTCGATTTCGCTTTGAATCTCGAGGTCGAGATTCTTTTAAGGGGGGTAGGTTTGTAACATTCTGATTTTCTAAATCTTTTTTTTAATGTGTAAAAATAATTGAAGATATTTTATTTTAATTAAAAGTTTCGAGTTGGTTCGGTTGGAGAAGTTGAGCTGTTGAGATTTCCCTTTTGGTACGATCTGTAGACCTTCCACTAGCATATCTCCTTTGAATGTGTAGGTTTAGACTTTCTCTGTGGCTTAGACCTTCCCCATGACACGTGAGGCTAAGTCTCCCTTGAGGCTTGGACCTTCTCTGGCCTGGACGTGTCCTTTCGTCCGGGTTTGCTCTTTAGAAAGTGGTCACTTGAACTTCTTTGTTGGTTTGAATCTCTTAGGGTTCAAACCTCTTTTCTGTTCAGACTTCTCTTAAGTCTAAACCTCTTTATGCCCAGACCTCCTTTCATTCGGACCTCCATGCATTCCAATAGACCTCTTGTGTGCCTTCGATTTTTCTGAGTTCATTTGAACCATCTTGACTTTTTACTCTTGACCGAGAAGACCTCCCTTGGGTGGAACTCATCTGTGGATTGTCTCTGGAACCACTCCGCATGGACCTCCTGTGTACTTGATCTGGCGGTCCAGACCTCCTCCCATTTCCAATCCAAGGGTCCAGACCTCCCCGTGCGTTATTTCTCTCTGAGGACCTCCCCCTCGCGCTGGTCTTGGCTGTTGGACCTCCCTCTCGGAGATCCAACCGCTCAGACCTCCCCGCCAGACCTCCCTTGGTGAGATCCTGACCGTCAGGACCTCCCCCTGTCTGGACCTCCTCAGCCTTTAGACCTCCCTGTCCTCGGGCTTAGGACCTCCTAAGCCGCTCGGACCTCCCTGAGGACCTTTTCTGCGGGTAGAGACCTCCTCTATTTTTGACCCGACTGTTTCTAAATTGACTGGCCCCACCTGCCAGTCTTAACCATTCTCAATTCCTCCGCCACGTTATTATATTGAGCATTTAATGCGGGTCTTGTCACATTAAATGCATCCATATACGTGGTGTTTTACTTTGAATTGGGTTACTTAACCGCATTCTCGACATTTTTCTTTGTTCCTTCCCAAGCAACATACATTGTCCTTCCTCGTACCTTTTGCCTGAATTGTAGTGACACCGCCCGCCACTCACCTACCCTTGACCCATTTCTATACTTATCCCGGACTCGTATTTCTAGTTTTCTTCACCACTTTGATCTGCAACTTGTCTAAGAAATTCCACCACTCCACCTTCTCCATTTTCACCCTCTCGGTTTTGGATCGAGGCCTTCCTGGAGAGCTTGGTTCTACGACCTCCCCTTTCATCCATAGCTTCTTGTCCTTGGTAAGTTCTTTGATGATCTCCTCCACCTTTGTGTTTACCACTACCCCGAGCTGGCCATGTCTTTCACAGACCTTCTCTCGTGGGTTTCTTTTGGAATTTCAGTGGTGCTCGTGTGAGGACCTTCTCTCGGTCCTTGCGCAAGCATTTTTTGGCCTCGGGACCTCTCGCCTTTGCCTAGGTCACACCTTCGGGACCTTTTTCCAAAGACCCCTTTTTCCTCTGGTAAGCTAGACCTTCTCCAAAAGAACCTAATCTAAATACAATACTCTTCTGTTAATTGGGTTTTTGAGATTTCTCTGGAGTTCTCCTGGTTCTTTATTTGGATCTTTATTGGGTCTCTGTTTGAATCTTCTTTGAATTTGCCTTCTATATATATGTAGATTGTGAAGATTCCAGGGAATCCGAAAGTTCTGAAGAAGAAGAATCTCAAAGTAGTGAGCAAGTCAAGTTGCACTTTTGAACATATTGCACCCAGTAATTCAAAGTATTTATGTCCTGTTTTAATGTGTATTGCATGCTTATTTTTATCAAGTTAGTTCAACACCAGTTTTAACTTTATAGTTATACCCATTTCCCTTGTATGACCTCTGTTGATTGTGGACTGAACATATTGTCACCTTTAGGTCAAACTTGGCTAATGCAGTAGTATGAGTCAAGACCATTTGAAAAACATATGCTCAGTTATGCTTAGACCAAAACTATTAATTTGGGGAAACCTTTACCAACATAACCAAATAATGTTTTAAATGTTTTCACCATGACATTGGGTTGTTATGGAGGTATGAAAATGGTGCTGGGAAAACAAAGAAAATAAACTTGAGTTTGGACTAGGGCAAATTGGATTGGTTGGTTGGTGCAATGTTTATGCACGGACTCTAACCTGGCTAAGGTGGAGGTCCATGGGTTAGTGAAAGTTGCCCTAGTCATATGAGGACCGGTCTTTGAGCAACCAATACCATGCCTATAATGGGCTATGCCACAATCGTGCAACCACATGTCTCCAGAATGGGGCGTGGGACCTGGCTGATTAATTTGCAAAACTCTACCATATGCTGCTCCATTGGAGGTGTGGGAGGTCTTGTTTGGCCAATGGTCTTTTATAACCTACTGTTCCCACTGGTGCAAGAGGGGGCTTCCCGCCGGATTTCTATCCACAGGGGGGTTGAAACCTTAGCAAGGAGAGGCTGTGGTGGAGCAATGCATTGTAAAGGCCTTGTCATGAGCTCTAGATCTCTTACCTTTGGAAGTGAGAGGTGGCATTGACGAATGCCGGACAAACTAGAGTACTCATGTCGTGTGGGTAAAGTGCACAACCTTTGCAGAGTTAAATCTATTCGAATAGCCGTGTCCACGGTCATGGACGTGCTGGCAAAGGCCACTTGAAGTTAGATGTTGGATTTGGGGTTTCCAGAAATGTTTGCTAAAACTGTTTTTGGGATTTTATCCCATGGGTTTGGGCAGGGAGCCTAATGTCAGGAGGGTATCCTTCACCAATTAATGATGAATGCTATCCAACTGAAAAACTCGCTTGATAAAATGATTTTTAATTATTAAAGACCTGCTTTGGAACTTAGTATTGGTATTTGAAAGAAAATTGGCTTTGTGCAAGATCACCCTATTATACCATCCTTTGATTATCCATTTATGCATGTCATATTGTTAACCCACGGTGTAACTTATGAAAGCACGATGGTAGTGCTCACTCTTGCTCATTACAATCTTTGCCAGGAGAAGACATTGATAGTGAAGAAGATCAGAGCAGCTAGGTTGTGCCCTCCAGTCAGTTGCCTGTGGCGTGTTGATGGACCCTTTTGCTTTCTTTTGCTTTTATGTATTTATGTTCGGCCCAAGGCCACCTTGTAATCAACTTTGTTAATATTATGTTTCAATAAAGGTGTGTTCTGGATGTCACCACTAATGTGTTTGTGATGTGATGAGCTAGCCATGATCCTTGGGACTAGCTCAAGTTTCACAGAGGACCTTGGAGCAGGCTCAGTCCTCCACGATCTCACGTTGAGAAAAACATGTGGGGGTTCTGGAGTGGACCCAGACCTCCTCGACCTCCTCTGGAGGGTCGTGGGAGGTCTTGGTGCGCCCTCGGACCTCCTCATTTGTTTCCACGTGGGGCTATGGCAGGTCGTGGGTGCTCCTCGGTTAAAAGACTCTCTCTCGGGTCAGTTCTCCTGGACCTCCAGGAGGTCTTGCAGGACCTCTTGGGTGGTCTTGGTGGACTACTCGAGAGGTCCTTTGTGGACCTCCTGGGAGGTCCTGATGGACTTTCCAGAAGGTCATGGAGGACCTCTCGGGTGCCCTAGAGCTGGGTCGTCACAGTAACTAAGACTGCGAGCAAAAACGGTGTAATCTAAGATAGGAGATCACATAATCTGTAGCGTAGCTGATCACACATGAAGAGTAATGAAGAGTCGAAAGCATTTGGACATATAAATTGTAGCTGTTTATGGACATAAGTGAGTTCTAAACGTTTACAAAATAGGGCTTGCAGGACTAATAGTCTAGATTAGATGGGTGGTGTAATGTGCAACATCGATAGAGATCTCTAGAGTAATGTTTAAACGGATGGGCAAAAGCAAGGAGTTGTTCCTAGGGAAGTAGCGGCTACTGTGGTGACCGTAAAAGTTCTACGCAAATTCTGCACAAAATAGCAGTGAGTTAGAAGCTTTTTTTCTTTATCTATGAATGGCACTGAAGTATACTTGAGGCTGTGTTGGTGAGCAGAGCACGGCCATCATTCAGCAGTCTTTTTCGTAGGAGGCGATGCAGATGTGTCACATCTGTGTAAGAAAATATGAGTGAACATAATGTTGACTGAAATAAAGAATAAAAGAAGTAAATCTGTGAAACCCTTGACATAATTTAAGAAGCTTATTTATGGAACTCCTGACAAAAGTATGTAATCGAGTTGACAATGGTAATATATCATTTAGATAGAAGAGCAGATGTAATTTTATCAGATGAGGAAGTATTTCCTTTGGATTAGTTTTTCTGAAGCTCGGACTTTAAATAGGCGAGACATAATAGAAATTTCTAAAGATCTATAGATGCAATGATAATGGGTTGTAAGCAAATATTTAAAAGGCTGTAATGTTCACGAGTGCACAATAGGCGTACATAAAAGGTGCATTTTTTGTTGTTGGAATGTTTGGTTTTTTTATGCATGTAAGTTAGATTGTAGCAGCACACTAGATAGTTGTAAGAAAGCGCGTATACTGAGTAGACATAGCATAAAATAGGTGATGTTTTCAGGTACTGTAAGTATTTAGTGAATAAGTGTATATAGGTGTTCTTGTGAGTATGTTTTTTTCCAGGTGAAGAATAGTATGTATAATAGATACTGGCTAAATATTTGAAGGTACTGTTAATTTAGGTAAGTGCTATGTAGAAATCCTTTTTTAAGCCATACCTCTATGTCTATGGAAAGGTCTGTGGATGTGTAATTGGGAAACAAATTATTACGAACAGAATGTGATGGGGGGCAGTTTTCGCAAATGTATCAAGTAAAAAGAAATGATGTTTTAATGGATAGCATAAGGCTGTCAGTAAGAAATTTATGTTGTATTTGTTCAACTAAAATGTAACCGAGACAAATAAAAATACCTGAAGAGAGTGTTGTTTGCTGTTGGGTTTTGTTTGATGAAAGCGGTGTTGTTTGGGGATGATCAGCGGCAAGATTGTGTAGTGCTGAAGAGTAAAAGTTGTAAGATTAGTTAGTACGAAAATGAAGAGGAGCATCTTAAACGTGACTGGGATGTTTGAATAAAAAGCAGGTAAGCAACTAAAAAAATTGTGAAGCAGATAGGGACATCTAGATGTTGAAGTTTCACTGAAGGTCTAAATGCATAACGACTGAAAAAATATGAGGAGAAATAGAAACAATTTTTTTTCTTTGAAAGGTGATTAGCAAAAGGGATATAGAGGTAGATATGTAGGTACCATGCAGGAAGTAGACAGCGGTATAAAAGATTATGTAATAATCCGTGATTGGCTATAGAAGGAAGTATAAGAGAGTTAAACGTAGTATTGAATGGAATTGGTAATGTATATGTAATATCCGACAGACACAAAAGGCATGGTAATGAAATGTGTGTAAAGACGACTACATTGCAGCGTGTAATATATAACTTATTTGCTAGATAGTACTTTATTTATACTGTATGAATCTGTGGCGCAGACAAATCTTAGAGCAGGAATAGAACATAGTGAGTGTTACCTCTAGGGTAGTTATTTGGTGTTGCTAGTGCTCTGGTAGCGTAGATCACTGTTGATGTGCATAGCTTTGTAACGTTTGCAGCAGCTCAGTAGCAGAGCAGATCTAGAAAAGGGTTAAAGGAGACATTTGTTTATCGAGCTAGAAGTGTATATTTCACGTAGCAGCTCTTTTTAGCAAACCACAATGGTGGAAAAGGTTTCATAAAAATAATCATTGAAAAGTCTGAAGCGATTAGCTTTCCATTTTATATGAACAAACTATCCATATTTCTCTATAAAGCTCATTTAGTTTCATAAAAGGAAAATTTGTGTAAATACTTTGAACATACATGTACAAATCAGCAGTATATAGATATAATGAACAATAGGTAAATCTATAAATGCACTTACATGGTTCTGCACGCGCGGTTAATAAAAAAATCTTTTGAGTTCAGATTGAAGTGTGTAACATAATACTGAAAATAGATAGCTCAAAAAGCATCATAAAGAAAACCGAAGGATCTATCATGGCATGCCTGAAACGACATGCAAATTCAGTGAGAAAAAAACCTCTGTCGTCGAGACAACGGGGGAGTTGTGGTAAAAACAATAACACATAAGCTTTGCAGTTTTATGAGAGTCATTTATTGTAGATTGGCTAGATATCACAGTGAGGTAACAATGTTTAAGATATAGGCTATGAATCTATTGAGATGACAGATGCTGTTAACAATGTTTCACATAAAATAAATTTAGTGGAATAAAAATTGTACTTGAGAAGCGAATACATTTAATATTCAAGGCGTTTTAGAATCAATGACATAAACTTCCTGAATGGTGCAAGTGACCCATTTGCTCTCATGTCTTCGCTGAATGGGGAGGAGCGGTCTTTGGTCGATCAAGGACATCATTTATTAGTGTTATTGCCACTACTTCCTCCATTTGCTTTCCCTTCACCCACTCACTGGCTACAAGTGAAAAGATGGGTCAGAGGGACAAACTTTATAAGCTTCAATTTATGTAATAATGATACCAGGTAAGACATTTTAGGAGAAAATATAATCACTCAATGATGGCATCAGGTGTAAATTCGTGATGTTCACCATGTAGTGAATCACAAGTGAGGATTGAGAAACATAATCGCAACTAAGCTTCGATAGAATTAGTGATTATTATTTGGTGAACACTTAATAAGGAAGTAATTAACAATATCATGATCTGTAAGAGCTAAGCAGCTAGTCTAGAAAGCATATTCGACCAGCTATGCAACTGTTATAAGCATGGATATCATATTCAGTTAATTTTTTTGAACCAAAATTGTATCTTGTCTATGTCTAAGTGATTGACACTCCACTAAAAAAACTAACATTTGGTGCCAATAATGAAGTTCAGAGCATTTTATTATCTTCTAAATATAAATCAAGAGTGTTAATTCCCTATATGCTTCCTCCTTTACATTTGGACAATAGCATCATCACATTCATAGAACAACCAATCAGAAATATTGACAACATAACTGGTCCTCCACATAACTGGTCGTCCACATTTTATAATAGCGTAAATATATATTGATCCATAACAAACCAAAGCACATAATTAGAAACTATAATAGCGAAGTAGTGCTTGTTGAATCTAAGAACTTACTATTGAAATCTGCGAAGGGCGCATGTTAAGCAAAGCGCACAATGGTGATTGTGCCCCCGTACGACCCAATATTTCCCATATATGAAGGTAACGCTTTGAACTAGCTTCTCAGACCATTTCACTGCCCCTCGAAACGAAAATATATATATAGTAAGATAATCTAGAGATATATAAAAAAGAATGAGAAGAACAAATGTAGAAATCACCCTAAGGTATAATTGTATCACGCATAACTTTTTTTTTGCTCAAGCAATCTTAAAATGCAGGCAAGATTAAGCAAGAAGGGTGCACACCAATACACAGGAGACATCCTCATCGTCAAAAAGTAAGTTTATGCGAGAATATGAACTGACAATCTATATACAAAAGACAATCTAGCGGCGTATTTAAGCAATATATACAAAAGACAATCTAACAGCAATTCTAAGCAATAAGAGAATCATGTTTGGGCTACTAAAATTGCCTTAGAGTTCAGATTCTTACCTTTCCTGTAGAGGGGCGGTATCACGGATCATCATAAGATAAAGGAGAGAGTATGATAAATGCATCATAAGATTAGATGTATGATCACAATACCTCTCAGGAGATCAGCTATATTATCTCAAGCTATAAATGATAGCACAATACATAGTAATGGAACTAAAATAGCAGATTCAGCATATAGGAAGCAGTTTATATATTATATGGATGAAGCCACATAAATTATATAACATCATTGATGAAACTCTGTATTCTGTGGTGATATTTCTGAGTTCAATCTATAAGCGACATCACAATACACAATAATGTAATTAAAATAGTAGATTCAGCACACATGAAGTGGATTATATATGGATGTAATAGTTCTTAGTTCAAACTATAAGCGCTATCGCAATACACAATAATGTAACTAAAATAGCAGATTCAGCACTGATACGGGGGATGCTCGATCTTCACGACATAGGATCGTTGATAGCTTTGGATCCGTGCAACTTGACGAACCGATGGCGCCAACCACTGTCAAAACAGCAACCTGCGACAAAAGAATTCGCCCAACCATATGCTCGTGATCCCGTCTACTCGATCACACAAAGTAGACGTATCGCTGCTCCTGCAAAACACAAGGAATCACAAGAACAACGGAACGACACAATAGATTGGAACTCCCTATTCTAGTGGGGGCAATATTACTCAAACCCTAGAATCAAGAATATATGATTATCTGTAAATATCTCGTTCCCCTTTCCTGGCGGCGCAACCTCGGCTGTAATAGCCAGGAAACCGTGCGGCCAAGTCCGGAACAAACTTGGTTCGGTCAAACAAACAAAAAATAACGGACTCAAGTCCTAATCAGGTTCGGTGGTTACATGGTTGAACAAGGCCACTCATTTTGATTGGACCGATTACATGAGCACGAGCTAAAAAGATTAATCAACAGGTGAACTCGCTCCTACTTAATTTTAATTTTGATTGTAATGAATATATGTTACTGCCTAATAGTCTTATATTATGTGTGTGCAGTTTTATACATATAGAAGCATGGGAGACGATATCAGGCTGAAAGAGTGAAGATGATGTGCATGCATTCGGAGGAAGAAAGATGCATGCATGCTGCTTGTGTGTAGGGGTGAAAACGGATTGGAT
This sequence comes from Phyllostachys edulis, assembly GCA_036346405.1. Classification (NCBI taxonomy): domain Eukaryota; kingdom Viridiplantae; phylum Streptophyta; class Magnoliopsida; order Poales; family Poaceae; genus Phyllostachys; species Phyllostachys edulis. The sequence continues at coordinate 1,234,765 of CM070564.1, forward strand.
AGTTTCCGACCGAACGAAAACGGATTCGGATTATCTCGGATCAGATTTTTCTTAGATAATTTTCGGATCAGAAACGAATTCGGATTTTTTTGTCGGAAACGGAAACGAATACGGTAGGCATGCTATCCGACGGATACGAATACGGATTATCCGGATAAGATGATGTCCGGATATCCGGATTTTGGCCCAAAAGAGAAAAAGAGATTTTAATTGATCTCCTAGTTTTAGAAAATGCAACAAATCAAATAGCCTTTTAGAAAATGGCAAATAGAGTTACAAATTTCTAGAAAAAATCACATAAATTCCTTGAATTATTTTGAACTTAATAAAATTAATTCCAACTTAAAGTTAGTTTTTATTTTTGCACCTAAATTATTTTTAATTTCTGAAAAATAGGAAAACCCTTTTTAAATCTAGAAAATTCAAGAAATTAATTAAAATTTCCTTTTTCACTTTAAATTCAATAAAATCCAAGAAAACTCAATAAATTTTATTTTTGACATTAAAAACTAGGAAGTTAAATATTTGACTTTATTTTATTACTTTTTCTTTTTAGCCAATAAAACTCTTTTAAATCTCATAAAATCCAATAAAATAATAACTTTATTAATTTTATTTTTGGTAACATACTTTGGGATGTTACAGGTCATTTATGTATAGATTAACCATTCAGCCTGGTTAATGTTAGTGTGAACTAAGTTTTATATATGTATGTGATGAACTAAGTGTGAATACGTGATGACTTGTGACTTTATGAGTTATGACTTATGAGCTAAATATGGTAAACTAAGTGTTATGTTTGTGATGAACTAGTTAATACAGCTTGCTAGTGCCAATATTATGTGTGGTTACTGAAAATATAAACAATTCATGAATGTTTGCATCAAATAAACTAGTTATATATTTTCGTTAATTTATGGCATACAATTTAAAGGGTTTTCATATTCCGAAAAAATATCCATGACCATATTCGTTTCGATTCGTATTCGATATTATTTGTATCCGTATTCATATCCGGGGTATCCGTATTCGTATCCGGATCTAGGAAAAAATATAAAAACAAATGTGGCAGAGCTATTATCCATCCGTATCCGATCCGTTTTCACTCCTGCTTGTGTGTGCGCCACCAGGAAACATAGGAATAAACAAATCTTGGTGCATGGTTGCTTCACGTCATGGTGCATGGAGCAAAGGAATAAACAAATCGTGGTTTCTATTTAATTAAGACCGAAGGTGCTGGTGCTTGCAGACGTGCATGCATTTGGATTGCATTTGGATTTCAAAAGGAAGGACATCTTGGTTTCCTTTTTTAATTAAGCTTCGCACCAAAATGAGTGGGCCTATTCGGCCATGTAACCACCAAACCTGATTAGGACTTGAGCCCGTTGTTTTTTTTTTGTTTGACCGAACCAAGTTTGTTCCGAACTTGGCCGCACGGTTTCTTGGCTATTAAAGCCGAGGTTGCGCTGCCGGGAAAGGGGAACGAGATATTTACAGATAATCATATATTCTTGATTCTAGGGTTTGAGTAATATTGCCCCCACTAGAATAGGGTTTTGACAGTGGTTGGCGCCATCGGTTTGTCAAGTTGCACGGATCCAACGCTATCAACGATCCTATGTCGTGAGTAATATTATCTCCACTAGAATAGAGAGTTCCAATCTGTTGTGCCGTTCCGTTGTTCTTGTGATTCCTTGTGTTTTGCTGGAGCAGCGACATGTCTACTTTGTGTGATCGAGTAGACGGGATCACGAGTGTGTGGTTGGGCGAATTCTTTTGTCACAAGTTACTATTTTGACAGTGGTTGGCGCCATCGGATCGTCAGGTTGCACGGATCCAAAGCTATCAACGATCTTACATTGTGAAGATCGGGCATCCCCCGTATCATCTTGGTATCAGAGCATCGGTTGCCACAGTAGGATCAATTTACCCGTAGTTAGATTTATTTTCTATCCTATACACAAAAGGCCACAAAAAAAATCCCTTTAGCCCGTAGTTCAGTCTGATTTTTTTTGTGACTTTAGTTAGATCTCAATCCATTAAAAATTGTGTTTAGTCGCTGATCTTTGTTTCCTTTGCATAGCTTTAATTTCTTGTTTCGATCCGTTAGCTGTTAGTCGGTAAAAAAAAAAAAACCACTGCAGTGCAGTAGGCCGCCGCCGTCAGTCGGTAAAAAAAATAAAGAACGCTCGCGTGCAGCGAGTGCCTCATCTACATGCGTGCTACAGTAGCGTCTACAGTATTGCTGCAGAACGCGTGATGCAGTGATCGTTGCAGGGCTACAGCCGGTAAAAAAGGGCGCTGAAAAAAACCTCCCAGCACGCTGGGATTGTTACAGGACGAGCAAATACTGTTCATACTACAGTAGATGCCGAATACTGTTTCGCCGCTACATTAGTATTGCTACGGTGCGCGAAAATCCAGTAGCGCCACCCCATTTCAGCATACTACAGTAGCAGTAAAAAAAAGCGAATACTTTGCTCCTATTGCTCTAGGACTGTTCTTATACACTTTGCACACCTCTGATTTATTATTTATTTTTATAGCTGAATATGGGGTTTTAAGTGCTACTCTTGTGACAATTTGATTGATCAGGTTAAAAAAAAAGAAAGAAAAAAAACAAAAAAAAGAGGACAAAAAAAAGAGAAGAAGAAGAAAAAAAAACTTGGCCGATCACCTATTGTGAGCACATTCTATCTTTGTCAAAATTTCAGATTGTGCTATTTAATTGTTTTGAACAATCTTATGCCCTATTTTATATCATTGGGCAATTAGCTAGCGTCTCTCCATAACTTGTGCAATACGAGTTAGTTATTCATCACTTATATTTTTATATATTAGCTCATTCCTTTGATTGCACTAAGTTCCATCATCTTGACGTGTGAGTTGCTTCGTTCTTCGCTTATATCATAAGATCAGCAACTAGGCATTGAATTCTAGTTTGGATTGTTACCTAGCTTTACAATATCTAGGAATTTCAGATTGCATAGGTAAATACTTTTCCCTCCAAGCTCTATAAATAAGCCATTGTCTAACAGTGCTTGTGCAATTGAATTCGCTTAAACTATCACCTTGTGTTGTCTACCGTCACCAAAGTGCGTGCAGCTCTTCAATTCCAACAAGGACGCATAAGAACTTCGGTCGGTAAGAGAAAGTGAGGTTGAGTGATTTTCACAAATAAAAAACTTCCACATCCACATATATAGTTTTTCTTTGTTTGCACTAATCATGTTAGGGAAAGAAGGAGAACCAGCATATGTTACACAAGCTGACCTTGAGAAGCTCACAAATGATTTCAACACTCAGTTGAATGACAACATGAGTGTCTTGAGGAGGGAGATACTAGAGGAGCTTCGCAAAGAGCGGGGCCCAGTTGGTGTCCATGAAGAAGGCGTTGAGCTTGATGAGACCGATGAGGAGAGGGCTGCATGATTCGCTAAAGAAGCTTAAGTGGGTCGAGTCGCTACCAACGCGGTTCGACCACCCCTTCCCGGGCGTGGGGGAGGTGTTTTGGGCGCTGACCATGGCCAAGGGAGAGGCCATGGCCGTGGACACGGTGGTGCTACCCACATTGAGGACTTAGGCGACGACGTTTGGCTACACCGCAATGATAACTATCAACGCCATGGCCGTCGTCATGATGACCAGCACGTGGAGGAAAAATTTAGGAAACTCAAGTTCAATGTTCCCAAATTTAAAGGTGCTTCTGACCCAGATGCATATCTCACATGGGAGCTTAAGGTAGAGAAGATATTCCGGATGCACAATTATTCGGAAGAGAAGAAGTTACATATGGCGTCACTTGAGTTTGATGGGTATGCACTGATTTGGTGGGAGTAAGTGTTGAACCAAAGAGAAGATAATAGAGAACCACCAATTGCATCATGGGCTGAAATGAAGCAAGAGCTGAGAGCACATTTTGTTCCTAACACTTATAAACGTGATCTTTTTGATAAATTGCAGAATTTGAGGCAGGGAGGTCGCTCGGTGGAGGAATACTATAAGGAGATGGAGCAAGCTATTATTAGGGCACATGTGCACGGAGATGAAGAGCAAACACTTGTGCGTTTTCTATTTGGCATAAATAAAAACATTAAACGCATAGTACAATATCAGCCTTACAATACTGTTATTGATTTGGTGCATCAAGCGACAAAGGCGGAGAAGCAGTTACTAGAAGATGTGAAACCAGCACCAAGGACAACGTCGTTCAACTTGAAAGCTCCATCATCGTCATCTAATGTCACCAAAGCACGTTTCAGTTTGGGACGAGGTACATCTTCAGCTAGTACTAGTTCCAATACTAATACTCGTTCTTCCTCGATTGCAAAATCAGCACCTACATCAAGTGAGAAGAAGGTGGCTCCATCCCCTACATCCTCAATTGATGCTACAACAAAGAGTAGAGAAATTCAATGCTTCAAGTGTTTGGGGCGTGGGCACATTGCTAGGGAGTGTCCCAACAACCGAGTTATACTTGTGATGGAAGATGGAGAGTATGAATCCGCAAGTGAAGATGAGGTTGAGCTCAGTCATGAAAAGGAGAGATATGAAAATGTATCGGATGACAATGATGGGATTGATGTGTAGTAGTCACTAAAAATTTGAGCATGCTTGCACAAGGAGATGCACATCCGCAGCGATTCAACTTGTTTCAAACACAAGCCAAGGTAAACAACAAGCAATTAAACTTATTATTGATGGAGGTAGTTGTCATAACTTGGATAGCGTTGAATTGTGTGAGAAGCTTGGTTTAAATATGCTGAAACATCCACGTCCATATCATGTGCAATGGTTTAGCGAATATGGGGATGTGAATGTTCAGTTTGTGGTGCATGTTACTTTCAAGATTGGTGATTATGAGGACACCATTGAGTGTGATGTGGTGCCTATGACCATGTGTCATTTGCTGTTGGGAAGGCTATGGCAATATGATAGAAGTGTGCAACATGATGGTCGTTCCAATAGATATGCTTTTAAGTGGAAGGGAAATACAAAAGAGCTTAATCCAATGACTCCTAGTCAAATACAGGCTAAATTTCAACAAAAGAAGCTTGCTGAAAATGAGAGTAAAAAGAAAGAAAAGAGTAATTTCCACACATCGGTGAGTGAGAGCCACAAGCCAAATATGAGAGGAAAAAATAAGAGTGAGGGAAGGTTGGTTATGTTAGCCACAAAATCAGATTTGAGAGATGTAAGCAATAACCCATCAAAGATGCACTTTGTGCTTGTGTACAAAGATACAACTGTTTTGCTTTCAACTAATGACTTAACCTCTCTTCCTAGTGGTGTTTCCTCTCTTTTGAAGGCATTTGACAATGTGTTTCCAGAGGAAATACCAACAGGACTTCCGCCATTGTGCGGAATAGAGCATCAAATTGATCTAGTTCCTAGCGTATCACTTCCAAACCGTCCATCATACCGTACCAATCTGGAGGAGACCAAAGAAATTCAGTGCCAAGTGCAAGGGCTACTTGAGAAAGGGTATGTACGCGAAATTCTTAGTCCTTGCACTGTTCCCGTAATTCTTGTTCCTAAGAAAGATGGTACATGGAGAATGTGTGTTGATTGTCTTGCCATTAACATATCACTGTTAGATATCGTCATCTTATTCCTAGGTTAGATGATATGCTAGATGAACTTAGTGGTGTTGTTATATTCTCTAAAATTGATTTGAGGAGTGGATACCATCAAATTAGGATGAAACTTGATGATGAATGGAAGACTACTTTTAAGACTAAATTTGGATTGTATGAATGGTTAGTCATGCCTTTTGGTTTATTTAATGCACCTAGTATATTCATGCGATTGATGAATCATGTTTTAAGAACATTCATTGGTAAATTTATTGTGGTATACTTTGATGACATTTTGATCTATAGCAAAACGATGGATGAACATATTGATTATACTAGACAAGTGCTAGAAGTGCTTACGAATGAGAAATTGTATGTTAATCTTGATAAATGCACCTTTTGTACTGATAAAGTGGTGTTCTTAGGCTATATTGTTTCTGGACAAGGCATTGAGGTAGATGAATCTAAAACTGAAGCAATTAAGAATTGGCCTACCCCTGTGAATGTTAGTCAAATCAGAAGCTTTCATGGTCTTGCAAGTTTTTATCGTCCTTTTGTTAAAGATTTCAGTACCATTGCTGCCCCATTAAATGAGTTAACTAAAAATGGTGTTGTGTTTGAATGGGGTGCACCACAAGAAAAAGCTTTTCAAGAGCTAAAGAAACGTTTAATTGAAGCACCATTGCTTGTTTTGCCTAATTTCACTAAGACTTTTGAAATTGAATGTGATGCTAGTGGAATATGTATTGGTGGTGTTTTGATGCAAGAAGGGAAACTCGTAGCATACTTTAGTGAGAAACTAGGAGGTGCTCAATTGAACTATCCTGTGTATGATAAAGAATTGTATGCTTTGGTATGTGTGCTTGAAACTTGGCAACATTATCTTTGGCCTAGAGAATTTGTTATCCACTCTGATCATGAAGCTTTGAAATATTTGAAAAGCCAAGCTAAATTGAACCGTAGACATGCTAAGTGGGTAGAATTCATTGACACATTCCCATATGTTGTTAAGTATAAGAAATGAAAAGAGAATGTGGTAGCTGATGCTTTATCTAGAAAGCATGCACTTTTAACTCAATTGGAAGTAAATGTACCCGGATTAGAGAGTTTGAAAGATTTATATGCTTCTAATCATGAATTTTCAGAACCATATTCTAAATGCAAAGATGGAAAAGGATGGGACAAGTTTCATGTTCATGATGGGTTCTTATTTTGTGCTAACAAATTATGTGTTCCAGATTCGTCTGTGCATTTGCTTTTATTACAGGAATCTCATGCAGGTGGATTGATGGGACACTTTGGGAGAGAAAAGACCTTTATGATGCTGAGCGATCACTTTTATTGGCCTAAAATGAGGCATGATGTCGAAAGGTTTGTGCAGCGATGTGTGACATGTCACAAAGCGAAATCTAAACTTAATCCACATGGTTTATATACCCCACTTCCTGTTCCTAGTGTACCTTGGGAGGATATTAGTATGGACTATATTTTAGGACTGCCTAGGACTAAGAGGGGAAGGGATTCAGTTTTTGTAGTTATGGATAGGTTCTCTAAAATAACACATTTTATTCCCTGTCACAAAAGCGACGATGCATCGCATGTAGCTGACCTGTTTTTCAGGGAAATTGTAAGATTAAATGGCATACCAAAGGCGATTGTTTCAGATCGTGACGTCAAGTTCATGAACTACTTTTGGAAGACTTTGTGGGCCAATCTTGGGACAAAGTTATTATTTTCAACAACTTGTCACCCACAAACGGATGGACAAACGGAGGTGGTGAATAGAACACTTTTAATGCTACTACGAACGATGATCAAGAAGAATCTAAAAGAGTGGGAAGATTGTTTACCGCATGTGAAGTTTGCGTACAATAGGGCGGTACATTCTACTACTCAATTGTGCCCGTTCGAGGTGGTGTATGGTTTTAAACCAATCATGCCACTTGATTTGTTGCCACTTCCGCTACATGAACATGTTAATATAGAGGCATCAAAGCGTGCTGAATATGTGAAGCAAATTCATGTCAAGACTAAAGAAGAAATTAAAAAGAAGACGCGCTACTATACTGAGAAGGCAAACAAGTCAAGAAAGAAGATGTTATTTGAACCAGGTGACTTGGTTTGGGTGCATCTACGCAAAGAACGCTTTCCGAACAAGCGTAAGTCCAAGTTGATGCCTTGAGGAGATGGTCCATTCAGAGTACTTGAGAAGATCAATGACAATGCATATAAGATTGAGCTTTCGGGTGATGATTATGCTGTGAGTTCTACATTCAATGTTGCTGATTTGTCATCGTTCTTTGGACAGGAAGTGGATTATATATGGATAAAGCAACGCAAATCATCTAACATCATGGATGGAACTCCTTTTGTTTGGCGATAGTAATCAACGTGCCTGACCTGTCCACAATGTGCAAGTAAACATGGCCTCAAGACACCAAGAAACCAAGAAAACGTAAATACAACTCAATCACAATAAGTCTCAACAGACAAATGTGGTTATTTACGTTACATTTCTGTGATCAACAGAGCGCTAAGGCGGCGCCGCAGCTAGGGAGGGAGACCGAGAGGGTGGCGAGGGAGGAAGGCAGCATATAGTATATACATATACGTATATGTATATACATATACGTATATATATATACATATACGTATATATATATATATGTATATGTGTGTATATATATATGTGTGTGTGTGTGTATATAAGAAAAAAATATAGATTGTGTTTCTTTACTGACCTGTAATCTGTGAGATACAACTGCAATGAGACTGAGTGCTTCTCATTTGAGCCATGTATGCAGTGCAAGGAAATGGCTACGACCAAATGGCGAAGAGAGTATCAAGACTCAAATATCGAGAGTATCATGTTTATAATTAGCAGGCATCTCCTCTTTGCTAGCAACGGGTAATGCAATGAGACTGAGTGCTTCTCATTCGAGGCATGTATGCAATGCAAGGAAATGGCTATGACCAAATAGTGAAGAGAGTATCAAGACTCAAATATCAAGAGTATCATGTTTATAGTTAGCAGGCATCTCCTCTTCGCTAGCAACGGGTAAACAATGTGGTAGCGGGCCATATTTAATCGACAAATAAAGACTCACCTTTGTCCAGCATTACAACGTCCTCCATGGACCCCTTTGTGACCTCATAGATGTTCGCGACACCATTGGCATAGGCGAGCTCGCGGGCGTGGTCCGCCATATCGGTCGCGTCGATGGCGTACAGCTTCCTGGCACCAGTCTGGGCGCTCTAGATGACACGGATGCCACTCCCGGTGCTGACATCAAGAACCACCTGATAGATCCAAAAAATCCATCAATTTTTCCCTTTACCATCGATTCTAAAACTAAGAAGAATCAAATTGAGAAATCAAGACTCACCTTTCTTCAGTAGTACGACGTCACATTGACGATATCCGCGATGCCATCGGCACGGGTGTGCTCCGCCATATTGGTCACCTTGATGGCGTACACCTTCTTGGCGCTGGTCTAGGTGCTTCATATGATAAGGATGTCGCACCTGGTGCCCACATCAAGAACCACCTAATAGATCCACAAAATCCATCAAATCGGAGCTCAAAATTGCAGCAAAGATCGAATTTTGCAGGGGTTGTGGGGGTGAAGAAACCCAACGAAGCGGCGGGGATGGAACCAGAGGTCGTGAGGCCAAACCCAAACGATGACGCGGGGGAGGCGACGAAGCAAATTGGGCCAGGATCTAAACAACAAGGGGGGAGGAACAGGAGGAAGGAGGGACTGCAGCACGGGGCAAAAGTAGGGCTGCAGTGGTGCGAGGCGAGAGCGGAGGAAGCAATAAGGGGAGGAGCGGCTGGGAGGGAAGGAGGGACCTGCAGCACCGGGGGAAGCAGCGAGGGGCTGCGCGGCGGCGCGAGGCAGCGGCGGACGAAGAAGCGAGGGGAGGAGCGGCTACGCGGAGGGGAGGGTCGGCAGTGCGTGACGGAGCAAGCGGCGGTGGCTGGGGAGGGAAATCCAGGCGGGTAGGTACTGATGCGGTGGCCGGGGAGGGAGGTTGAGGGGTTGGCGGGGGAAGAAGAGGGAAGGAACGGCGGCACTTAGCGAGAAAGGAGGCTGCGTTCGGGGGAGGGGATCGAAAGGGCTAGTGAAGGATTGCGATGAAGCGTCCCGACGGCACAGCTGTTAGGGCGAGTTTGCGACGTAGCGATGTGGCCCGCGCGAGTGCAGCCCATTCTCACGAAGCACTCGAGCGAAATCCAACGGCCCGGAGCTGAGTATGCCGCGATCGGACAGGTGTCGTTTTCTTAGGGACGTGTACACGGCCAGAACGAAGCGCCCAGGCGAAATCCAACGGCCCGGAGCCGAGTATGCCGCGATCGGACAGGTGCCGTTTTCTTGGGGACGTGTACACGGCCAGAGGAGCCCCTTTCCCCCAAGATTTAACTTTAGTAATATCAAATCTTATTCTCCAATTGGTTCTACTCCTTTGGATTAATTGTCATTGGTTAATAAATCATTATATCTTCTAATCAATTTGTTTTGGCAATTGCCATGACACTATCTTACTGACCCATTCCAAATTTGTAATATTGCTCATCCTCCTTATTAAGCATTTCCCTAATTGAAGTATTCTCTTGATTAATTAGGCATTCGATGATTAACTATTTGTTTTTCAGATGGGTTTGTCTCTGTTAGATAAAACTCTTGGGGTTAACCTAATCACGCCATCTAAGATCTATGCTATAACTGATATCTATTAGTTGGTTCTTTTTAGTTCAATGGCTATTGGCACACCCATATAACCTTTATTCACTTGAGTTCAATGTCTTTAGTATAATCTTCCCTTACTTTGACTATGGAGCATTTGCTAATTATAGTGCCCATTTAACTTACCACCCAATTAACTTACTAGCTATTTTGTAACCTTTCAATTGTCTGATGTAGGTTCATTTTTTATTTTGAATAACTAATCTTCAATACTTGTTGCTGTTGTTAAATGATTGCCCAAAGGCTAATTGAATTGATACAATTTCTAGCTACTTGTTTTATCCAAGTCATTGGCCTACTGTTACCTTTAAATATCCTTAGATTGTCTTCTCTGATCATACATTTTATCAGAAGGATTTTGTTGGTATTGAGGTATTGTTAATTATCCTTCTCACTAGTTCAACTATCTATTTGTTAAATACATTTGAGTGATCCAGAATTTAGTCTTAAGGCCTACTAGCAACTGCATCTAGCCTTCCTTCTCGCTCATGTTCAGACATTCTGAACATTGAGAAGAAGTTTGATTATTTGGAGTATTGTTTAACCAAACTTCTCACTAATTGAATTTCTTTCAAATTGGCTAATGAATCAATAACAGTCCTAACTACTTGTATTAGCAATATCATTAACCTTCTGTTACTTTGAGTTTGCATCTAAATTACTTCTCTGTTCTTTCATCCAGTTAGAGGAACCTTCTGAGTAGGAGTGTTTGCCAACTAAACCTTCTCACTAATTCAATTATCTATTATAACAAATTATTGAGTGATTACTTAGCTAATTATCTTCTCTGCTCAAACATTTTAAAAGGGTTTTGCTGCATTGTTGTTAACTAATCATCTCACTAATTCAATTATCCATTCGTTAAACAGTTTGAGCGATCCAACAGTCAGAAGAAAGGGCTATTAGCACTTGCATTAACAATGTCATTAGCCCACTGTTGTTTCAATTTATCATCTAGTATCCTTCTCTATTCATTCATCCAAGTGCCTGATAACTAAACTTCTTACTAGATTAGCTACCCATTTGTTAAGAAATTTTTGAGAGATCAATTAGTTATCACAGTACTCAGCTAATCCAATTATACATTTGTTAATTAGTTTTGAGTGATCAAATAACTAATTGAATCAATAACATCCTCTAACTACTTGTATTAGAATGGAACTAGCCCACTGACAATTCCATTTATCTTCAGGTTACCTTCTCTGTTCATGTTACCTTCTCTGGTCATACAACATTTAACAGAAACCTTTTCTGAACTGAATTGCTGCTAACCAAATTTTTACAAATTCAAATTTCAATTTTTGTTAACTCTACTGAGTGATTCAAGTGACACCTACAATATTCATTAGTAGAGAAGGGCTTGGCTTTGCGGGGGGGGGGGGGGGGTGTCCCACTGTCAGCCACATGGAGGACTCACTGAGACAATACACATGGAGGCCAAGACAGAGGAAGCGGTGGCGGCTTGGGGCATGGCTCACCACTAACGAGTGAGCGGACGGCGGTGGCTAGGAGTAGCAAAAATGGAACCTGGGAGGGGAGGTGATCCAAGTGGTGGTGGAGACACAACCGGAGTGGAACGGTGGCGGCCGGGAGGTGGCTCGCGGCAGCTGACCGTAGGGCGAAACGGTGCAGTGGCATTGGAGAGGGATAGAGGAGGAACTAGCGGGAGCATGAGCAGCGATGGGGTGTAGGGAGCTTACCGGTGTGCTATATTTTGGTGGGGAGTGGCCGAGGAGGTCCGGCGACGTGTGCTGACGGCAGCGTGTGGAGGTCATCATGGCGGCAACGCTTGGGTGTAGGAGGGCTCCAATCAGAGGCTAGGGACTGTCGAGGGAGCCTAGGTGACGCTCTGGTTGTGAGGAATTGACGCGGCTCGGGCCGAAAACGGGGAAGACGAGGGTGGCACCCGCTTCTGTGAAGTAATCCTCAAATTGAGTGAGGGCTTTTGCTCCTCGTTATGTAGGAATTAGGATGTGTCATGACGTGGTCGGAGGGGAGAGGAGCCCGCTGAGGTAGCTGGAATGGCGAGATGCCCGTGGCGGCCAGCGCGAGCACTTGTGCGGCTTGCGATTTTTCTTCTCGGTTGAGCTCAATGGAGAAGAGAGGGATGGAGAGGGGTAGCAGGGAGAGTGAAACGAGCTCGAGAGCTCCCGGTGGCCCTCTTATAGCCGAGGGGCAGAGGATCCGATGGCATTGCCGATGGGACTGCCTAGCATCATGGCGGCATGGGCGCACGCGACTGACATGGTGAGGCCAAGACATGGGCAAGGCTAGGGAATGGGTGCGGCATGGGCAAGAACAAATCGCAGGCGGCTAGCCAAACTAGGGTGAGGTGGTTGGCACCAGTGCGGAGGAGCAGCGTGTGGCCATGCATGGGGTAGAGCTTCTGGCATTGGCTTAGTGCTGTGGAAGATGATCCTTGGTGGTGGGGTTTGCCAGTTAGTGAGAAAGAAAAGGATTTTGTGTTTGTAGATTTTCCTGAAAGGCCGAGGACTTTAGATAATTTTTAGACATAGAAGTATATCTAAAAAAATATGAAAATTTATGGGGAGGTTCTTGACATGATTTGTATTATTGTGTAATTATTTTAGAATTTTATGTGCCTTGTATATTTCTCAAAAATTCTTTTAAGTTCCTGTTTGTATGCACTTTCATTATTTGATGTGGAAAATTTGCAATACATGCTTTAATTAATTTCCTATTTTATTACCAGAATAAATTCACCAAGTTTGGATTTTCATTTATTATATTTTGTTTCAAGTTATTTTAATTATCAAATTGGTTTGGATTGTTATTTATCATCTCTTGTTTCAATTCATTTTAAATTTTAATAAATTTTGGATTTCGAATTTGATTCTCAAATTTATTTATTAGACAAAAAGTCTTACAATAAAATCCAAAAAAGCAAATATCGATAAAATCCATCAAAAGTTCTAAAAGGTTAACATTTTTACCTTTTTGAAAACAATCCCAATTTTTGAGATGTTACAGACCTACCCGCCTTACAGAGAATCTCGTCCTTGAGATTCCAGTAGAATGGCTAGTAATGTAACACCCTAGCTATTCGGAAGCCAAGATGTCACCTAAATCATCCAACATACAACCATAATGCGGAAGAATTTGAATAATATCAACTAATCACAAAAAGAGATCACTATCTAATAGAACCATGGCATGACCATAGTCTGAATTCAAGCAAGTATAACGAAGGGTGATCGAAGATCACAAGTAATACATAGTCAATCATAACATAGAGAGGTTATCAACCCTATCTAAATTTAATTATTACAGTTCATCAATTAACGAATGAAGGCTAGAACCAAGTCCTATTATTGAATTGAAATATGGTGAAGTGAACGAATAGTGCATGTCTATTCCCTCCCAATAGAGCCATCATCAACGATCACCTAAAATAAACAAACAAAGCAAGAATGAGTCCGAGACTCAGCAAGTACAGTGAATAATTGAACTTACAACAATTATGAACAAGGCAACATCTTTTAAAAATAAGAACATAACATCGAATGAATATATGAATGAATAAAATGAATGGATTGATTGAAAGGAATGGACTGCACACGTGCTTATACCGGTATAGCTAGTGACACACCCGTCGGTGTTCACCTAAGCCCGCATTTAACAAAATGCGGGGATCCAAGTCCCGTATGAAGAACGTTTCATATGGGTGTCCAAATCTGCCTACATTGGAATGGTGGGTCTTACGTGCCCATGCTGGAAATGATGGGTCTTATAATCCACTTCCGTGGAAGGAATATGAAAAATGGATGCATGTATTGAAATATGAATTATGAAAGGCATTATGTCTACACATGGAATTAACACATAAGAAAGGAACATAAACTTTGAATATTCTCACGGATCACAGAAAAGCACAATACCAATATCAAGCATCTAGCATTCACTAATCATAAGAACATCAAAGTACTTGCCTTTCGCGTTGCGACGCGTGAGTAGGCAAAGACGGTGCCCCTAAACCCGAAGCATCTCCGCCTACACAAGTAAGTGCTCGAAATAAGAATAACGTGGTACAAGACACTACCATTAACGTTCTACAATACCCTCCCGAACACCCAAGAAATAGCCATAATCCCTAATCTGAAAACAGGCAACACATCCACGGAATCGAATCTGGACAGCAGAATGAAAATAACCATAACTATTGACCTGGGACACGAAACGAGGTGATCCCAGTTCCTAAAGAAACTTAACGAACATATCTACAATATTCTAGTTGGCGAGATAACCCAATTCGGCCAAAATAAAATGCTAACAGGCAGTTGAACTCAGAAGACAGATTCTGCCCAAACGAAACGAATAGCAGTAAAGAACATAGCATAACTTTTGATCTACAACTCCGATTAGGGCGTTCTTTGACATTCTGGAAACGTTATTAAATTTTCTAAAACAATCTGATTGGGTGGAAACCCTGAATTTTCATCCAACATAAACATAAATTAAAAGACAAATTAACAGATCAATCTCGTCAGAATTCTGGGCAGCAAGATTGAAACTATCATAACTTTTGATCCGTATGTCGGAATTCGGTGTTCTTGGCGGCCACAGAAAGCTAAAAACATTGTCTAACTATCTCTAGGAGACAGACATCTTGTATTCTGTCTGTAAGAACCTAAAATTGACCATGTAATATACTGGACAGAATCGAACGTCTACTGACAGCAAAACGAACGAACCCAAATAATCGAATTCGCAACTACTCCTCATCAAACAGCGGGAAAACACGTTGTTACCCTTGAAGATCCATGGGAAGATGAAGATCAAGCCTCGAAGAAGACGATCCTCTCCTAGTCCCTTCTCCTTCTCTCCTTCTTGATCGACAATCCGGCAACGTTCCTCGCCTTCCTTCACAAACCGGCAGCAGGGACGCCAAGCACCAGGAGGGAGGACGGCCTGGGGACAGCAGGGAGGGGTGCCACAAACCAGTAGGAACAGCAAGGAGGGGCGGCGGCTTGGAGTGTAGGGGGCGGCCAAGGGAAAGGGGAGAAGGGGGGGTGCCCTTGCCTAGGGTTTAAAGGAGTGGGGGCGCATGGGCTTTTAGGCCCATGGCACCTCCCCTCTTGGGCTGCTTCGCCGGCCATAAGGCCAAGGCATCCTAGGCCGGAGGCCCACCTCTTTAAACCCCCCTCCAAAACTGAAATTACAGTAAAAACCTTTTTCCCGATTAAATTCTCTCTAATCGGAACTCGGGGTATTACACTAAACTTTGAAGCAATCGAATTTGAATTAATTCTCCTCTCCCGAATATTATTCTCTCTAATTTGAGGTCCGAAATATTAACACTAAAGCCGGAGGCCCAAGCTCTAAGTTTCCCCCAAACTCTGGATTTTGAACTTAATTTCGAATCTAGAATTTGGTTGAGTTTGAAATTGAATAAATTTCGCTTTCTCGAATGATATTTTTCTTCAATAAATGTTTGGGGTATTACATTCTACCCCTCTTAACAGGATTTGGCCCCGAATCTACTCACCGACCTTCCCGAAAGAAAACTGCGACTAGAGTGAAACAACGACAAACACGCACCCGTTGCAAACAAATCCGAATACTGTTCGCGCATGTGAGACTTCAATTTCCTAAGTAGCCTCTTTCTCGGACTGATGAGGCCACAACACAACGATGCAACACGACGTCCGTCCTAGCACTCAATCTGGTATTTCCAGGTGCACTCATCAGAAGAGGATCAAAGATAAGACCCTACTTGATGGTCAATGTCTTTAACGAAATCCCAAGCTTTGAATTGCTCAGCTACTCACTTAGCAACAGAACACACCAGACGTCGCGTATGGACCCGAGACGGTCAAAGCGATACGCCAACTTACTAATTTCCGTAACTGTCGAAAACGAACCAAAGTACCTGGACCAAACTCCCCTTAGGTACGGAAACACACAACAAATGCCCAGAACCACCCCTCGGTACACGTCTGTGCGTCCAGTGCCGGCACATATGCCATGACGTATGTCCACTCCGGGACCACACGCGCCATGAGCCAGATGCCCACGCCCCTGTCCCGCACACGCTCGTGCAGCGAAGGTTGATGCTCAAAATCAAACTCTTCATCTAACAAGGGTCACCTCCTTTAAACAAGAATGCACAACAGAACTGGTTCTTAAACCACTGATTCACAAAGAGAATCCAACTGGAAATAGAGAGTTCTCGTTGTATCCACACCATACTAACTCTCCGCCAAAAGGATAAAACCCCAACTCTGACAATTCATCACGAAAACAATCCCACTTTCTAAAAAGGCAGTTTACGATTGAATACCATGAAAGCCAAAGAAGAAATCACTCGAATGCCCAAACCAAATACTTTTTTTGGTTTGCCTGAATTGGAAAAAAAATCAAACCTGCCAACAATGCGCCAACTCAAAGTGTGGAAGACACCAGCCAACAACACAAAACTCAAACAAGAAACAAGAAAACACTTCACCACCCGAGGAAACATCCATTTTCTCAGTTTCTCTTTTAGGAATAAAACTCTCTTGAACCTTGGAATTCGAATTCATCGCTTACCACACGAGCTTCAACCTCTTAATTAAACCTCCTCAAATTATGCTCAAACTGAAATACATCATCCACACTATTGTGGAGAGACTCTATTGAATCCACCGAATACTCTAGGCGACTCATCCTACTAACGAAAATAATTTGATAGAAGGCACCCAAAACTTCACAAACTAGGTCCCACACAATCACATTACCTCCAATTTTCCAGAATAACAACTCAGAAACCTCAGTACACCCGCTCATGAACTACATCAGAAGGGTTCTATCAACAATCATTCCATTGCTCAGAATACTCCGGTTTTCTTTCTCCTCTACACACAATCTTTGGGCGACCAAAAGTCTAGCATAAAAAATGCAAAGCCCGAATTTAACCTCCAAGACCTCTACAACGGATTTCCCTTATAACAGATAGTGAAATCATCGGATTAAATCTCTAACATCCCCCACAAATCTAACATACTCACTCATTGACATCACCAGGAATCACCCACACACTATCGTAATACTTTCCAATTGCGTTACTCAACAAAATTGATCAAGGTTTCTCTACCTTCGATAATCCCCAACCTTTCAACATGAACTGAAGTTCTAAAATTTCGCTATACTACAGGTTCTACTCAGTCGTAACACTGTTCGGATTTACTTCGAAGCCAAACATTCCATTTGAATCAACTTTCCTCCAAGAGGTACAGGTCAAAACCAATTCATCTTCTACTACTCCAATAGCTTGGTAGCAAAATCTCACCACTACCATTACTTAACCACCACCAAACAGTTGCCAATTTACGCTTTGTAAAACTTTGCAACATAAAACTGTTGATCCTTTCTCAAAAGAAAGAGGCGAACAAGGACAAGTTTCATCACACAGGAAAACGTTGCTCCTCACAGCGAGCACGAAACCAAAAGAAATAATCTGGTAACGAGGATCTTGGAAAAACAGAAGTTGAGTTCACAGATGAGGGCACACATCCCTAAAAAAAGAGTAGCAAATAACAGCCAATAAGAAAAAGACATTGCGATTGAAATTCGACATCTCTTGAGCGGAAAGCGCAGAAAGTCTAGGAACGATTCAAATAACCACAAGTTACAAAACTTGACTCAAATTCTCAAATACTCCTGCTGCACTCTTTCCTTTAACAATGAAATTAATCCTTTGACTAGCAACACTTTGCCACAACGAATAAGATAAGGTCTTTAGTCCAAAGCACAAGAACTAATTAAGGACCAATACAATTCTTCAACACGTCATATTTGCTCGGAACAGTTTAGCTATTCATGAAACATGAGATCCAAATGATCCTAGCCACAAAACTCGAAACTTTATCATTTACGGGATTTCACGGAAAACAAACGGATTAATTTCCTCTTGAAGAAACCAACAGTTTTTTTTCTTTGATTGCAACCTCACTTTGCGAACTCAAACCAAAGAACCTTTAAGACTAAATCATACGGAACTCTTAAGAAGCAATAGGACATTCCCATATACCATTTTATTTAAAATAATTTTAGCTACCAGAACCTTCACGAGCTCCAAAAGATCACGAAAGCTAAACTTGAAATACTCTCGTTTAAGCAATATCACCATAGGTGATCAAATTACTACGAGAATTAACATCAATCTCACATTCTGACGATTTAATAACAACGACAACATACACTAGTACCAAGAATCATCAAACTTTATTACTCCATCCTAAAACTTCCTAAAGGAAACACAAACCACAAGGTTGAAACAAATTTATTATATCGAGATTATGCTAAGCAGTAACAATATCACAAGGCACGCTATCAAAGACTACTTACGAAATTCATCTATTCAACTGTTGGTGTTGCTCAACACCATCTTCAGTGCTCATTAACAATTGATGATTGTACTAATCATGTGTGTACATACGATACTAATTCCATTTGCAATCACATAACCATTTATAAACATAGATTCAACATTTCACCTTTGTTCAGAAATCATTTCAAAACATGATTAACGATTCACTAACATGATTTTCTATCAACCAGGTTTCACGAATCGATACACCAGCATCCATCTGGTCCTTTGTACAGGTTTCGACAATTTTAGCATATCAGGAAATTTGTAAATCTAGCACCTATGTAAGATCCATAGGTTCTGAACGGATATGGACAGTCTTTTATTTAACACACACCATGTATCAAATACAAGGATATCTCAAATTTAATCAATTTCACTTTCATGGATGATAGTTAAGAATAATTGATTTGCACCATGCAAACAACCCAACTTGGTAACTCATATCGTAACAATTTATTCGTTTAGTTATAACTTCTCATTTTAAGCATGATAAGACATCACAAAAGGATTCTAACACCTTCCTTCAGCAAAAAAGAGACTTTAAACCTCAACGCTCAAAGTAATCCAAAAGAAACACATAAAGACAAAGCTTTCACATGCTAACGAACTTACAACGGAAAACTCTCACTAACCAAACTATCAAACGAGTAAATGAGTCATTCTTTTCCAATGAGAAAGAAGGAACAACCATGAAAACATCAATCTTGCCAATTGACAACGATCACAAGTAGTAAAAGCAACTCAACAGTCGAAAAGCAATAATTGTTTCAGAGAACCAATAGGGATCTATTGAAAACCATAAACTATCATGAACCACGTACCGCGAACAGTGGTGTAACCTGGTGAATCTCAGAGTAACAACCACGACCTCCACTTCTTATCATCCGTTATTGATACGCATAATCAATATAATCAATTGTAAGTATATATTATCATCTCATGACAATCATAGTATAAATTCATAGATATATAATATCACATCATATCATAGATTAACAACAAGAAAAATAGTACAGAAACAATTCAACAATTGCTCAATGAATGAAACATAACAATAGAAATGCGGAAACAATGAATTACCCAACCCCACCTACTATGCACAGTGTGTCATTTTAAAATATTTCTATTAACCACGGACCTAAAGCCCGCTCTGATACCAACTATAACACCCTGGCTATTCGAAAGCCAAGATGTCACTTAAATCATCTAACATACAACCATAATGCGGAAGAATTTGAATAATATCAACTAATGACATAAAGAGATCACTATCTAATAGAACCATGGCATGACAATAGTCTGAATTCAAGCAAGTATAACGAAGGGTGATCGAAGATCACAAGGAATACATAATCAATCATAACATAGAGAGGTTATCAACCCTATCTAAATTTAATTATTACAGTTCATCAATTAACTAATGAAGGCTAGAACCAAGTCCTATTATTGAATTGAAATATGGTGAAGTGAACGAATAGTGCATGTCTATTCCCTCCCAATAGAGCCATCATCAACGATCACCAAAAATAAACAGACAAAGCAAGAATGAGTCTGAGACTCAGCAAGTACAGTGAATAATTGAACTTACAACAATTATGAACAAGGAAACATCTTTTAAGAGTAAGAACATAACATCGAATGAATATATGAATGAATAAAATGAATGGATTGATTGAAAGGAATGGACTGCACACGTGCTTATACCGGTATAGCTAGTGATACACCCGTCGGTGTTCACCTAAGCCCGCATTTAACAAAATACGGGGATCCAAGTCCCGTATCAAGAACGTTTCAGGCGTGTGTCCAAATCTGTCCATATTGGAATGGTGGGTCTTACGTGCCCATACTGGAATTGATGGGTCTTATAATCCACTAACGTGGAAGGAACATGAAAAATGGATGCATGTATTGAAATATGAATTATGAAAGGCATCATGTCTACACATGGAATTAACACATAAGAAAGGAACATAAACTTTGAATATGCTCATGGATCACAGAAAAGCACAACACCAATATCAAGCATCCAGCATTCACTAATCATAAGAACATCAAAGTACTTGCCTTTCGCGTTGCGACGCGTGAGTAGGCAAAGACGGTGCCCCTAAACCCGAAGCCTCTCCGTCTACACAAGTAAGTACTCGAAATAAGAATAACGTGGTACAAGACACTACCATTAACGTTCTACAATACCCTCCTGAACACCCAAGAAATAGCCATAATCCCTAATATGAAAACAGGCAACACATCCACGGAATCGAATCTGGACAGCAGAACGAAAATAACCATAACTATTGACCTGGGACTCGAAATGAGGTGATCCCAGTTCCTAAAGAAACTTAACGAACATATCTACAATATTCTAGTTGGCGAGATAACCCAATTCGGCCAAAATAAAATGCTAACAGGCAGTTGAACTCAGAAGACAGATTCTGCCCAAACGAAACGAACAGCAGTAAAGAACATAGCATAACTTTTGATCTACAACTCCGATTAGGGCGTTCTTTGACATTCTGGAAACGTTATGAAACTTTCTAAAACAATATGGCTGGGTAGAAACCCTGAATTTTCATCCAACATAAACATAAATTAAAAGACAAATTAACAGATCAATCTCGTGAGAATTCTGGGCAGCAAGATTGAAACTATCATAACTTTTGATCCGTATGTCGGAATTAGGTGTTCTTAGCGGCCACGGAAAGCTAAAAATATTGTCTAACTATCTCTAGGAGACGGACATCTTGAATTCTGTCTGTAAGAACCTGAAATTGACCATGAAATATACTGGACAGAATCGAACGTCTACTGACAGCAAAACGATCGAACCCAAATAATCGAATTCGCAACTACTCCTCATCAAACAGCAGGAAAACACATTGTTACCCTTAAAGACCCATGGGAAGATGAAGATCAAGCCTCAAAGAAGATGATCCTCTCCTAGTCCCTTCTCCTTCTCTCCTTCTTGATCGGCAATCCCGCAACAATCCTCGCCTTCCTACACAAACCGACAGCAGGGACGCGAAGCACCAGGAGGGAGGACGGCTTGGGGACAGCAGGGAGGGACGCCACAAACCAGTAGGAACAGTAGGGAGGGGCGGCGGCTTGGAGAGTAGGGGGCGGCCAAGGGAAAGGGGAGAAGGGGGGTGCCCTTGCCTAGGGATTAAAGGGGTGGGGGCGCATGGGCTTTTAGGCCCATGGCACCTCCCCTCTTGGGCTGCTTGGCTGGCCATAAGGCCAAGGCATCCTGGGCCAGAGGCCCACCTCTTTAAACCCCCCTCCAAAATTGAAATTACAGTAAAAGCCTTTTTCCTGATTAAATTCTCTCTAATCGGAACTCGGGGTATTACACTAAACTTTGAAGCAATCAAATTTGAATTAATTCTCCTCTCCCGAATATTATTCTCTAATTTGAGGTCCCAAATATTAACACTAAAGCCGAGGCCCAAGCTCTAAGTTTCCCCCAAACTCTGGATTTTGAACTTAATTTCGAATCTAGAATTTGGTTGAGTTTGAAATTGAATAAATTTCGCTTTCCTGAATGATATTTTTCTCCAATAAATGTTTGGGGTATTACAAGTAAGGAGATGGGACGGGGAAGATTGGTGAGGTAGTGTGAGATGCCGACGCGTCTGTCATTGCTTCATCGGCTCTTGTTGTTGCGAGATCTCCAATGGCTGGAAAGTTTGGTTGTTGTAGTTCGGGCCTCTCCAAGTGCATCGTTCGGTCGACTGAATAGAGCTATGGCTTGATGTGTCGGAAGTGTCTTCAAATCAAGAAAGGAAGGGTTAAACAAAGCAATGGAAAGAAAAATGTGTCAGCAGCGCCATGCTACTTTGTTGGGATTTCTCAGCTCTATCTTTGAAGGAAATCAAGACAGCAGATGGTGTATTTCGTTAGAGTTGAAAGACACATTGCCCTTTCCTCGTCATAGTAACGATAGTCTTCTATTGAAGAGAGTGTTGGTTTGCCATCCTTGCTTGATTATGGCAAGCATTTGTGCCATGGTTGTAACATCCTAAAGTTCTGTTACCAAAATAAAAATAAATAAAGTTAATATTTTATTGAATTTGTTGGCTGTCGAAGTTCTTTCTTGATTTTCTGTAATTTAAAAAGAGTTTTCTTTGTTAAAAAGAGAAAAGAAAAATCAATTATTTAATTTATTGGCTTTTAAAGTCAAAAAGAAAAGTTATTGAGTTTTCTGGGATTTTATTGAATTTAAGGTGAAAAGTAAAATATTAATTATTTTCTCGAATTTTAAAAGCTTTTCCCTAATTATTTTAAAGCTAAAATAAAATATGTGCAAAAACTATTACCAATTTTTAGTTAAAAATATTTTTATTTAAGTCCAAAATAACTCTAGGAATTTCTATGAATTTTTCTAGAATTTTTGGATTTTATTTGCTATTTTTTAAAGCCAAAATGAATTAATCAAATTATTTAAAATAGAAGAATCAAATTAAATCTGGAATTTGGCTTCGGACCAAAACTTCCTTCGGCCCAACTCGTTTTCTCCCGCGCGTGGCCTATTCCAAATTTCATCTTTCCACACGCGCTTGCTTGCTCACAAATTTTCACCAAGACGCTCCTCGCACCATTGGATCGCGATCAAGCGGCTAGCCGCATCCCTCCTCTCCTCTCTCTGTTACAGTGGGCCCGCACGCCTTCGCCTTCCTTTGCCTCTTCCCCACGGAGCCAAACCGTGAAGCTGCCATTTTCGGCCGCGCCAAAGCTCCGTCAACTGGCCACCTCAACCGCCTTGCCTTCCGCTTGAACGTGCACATGATCCCGCGCATCACGCCGCCTCCCCTCGGGCCGTTTCCCCCTTGTTCATGCGCACGATCACTGGGATTTTTGAAAACGACAGCCGCACATCCCGCGCCTGATCTCCCATCTCTGGCCTCCTCCGCCCCTATAAAAGGAGGCATGGTGCGCCCCTTTCATCCCTCATACAAACCCCCCGATTCATCTCTCCTCTCCTCTCTTTTCTTTTTTTTTTCCGGATTTTGGAGTTCATTCCCGCCACCCGAAACTCGGTATTTTCTTCGTTTTCGGCACCAGCAAGGCCTCATCGGCGTCCCCGACCTCGGCTTCAGAACCACGACGCAGTATTCAACCTCATGCGCACGCTATCCCGACCCGAAGACCCCCCAGAGCCCCAACCTCGCCGCAAGCCCAAGCTCACCACCGCCGTTCTGCTCGCCGCCTCCGTTCCCTTCGCGTCCAGCCACCACCTGGGTGAGCACCGCATTCCCTATCTCCCCCTCTTCGCATTGAGCCCCTCGGCAGAGCTCGTCGTGGCGCGTAGTGCTGGTGAGCTCAACGCCAAGCGCCACCGCCGCCTCGTTGATGTGGCGCTACCACTTGGACGCCACCTCAGCGCCCTCGCCTATGTGGTGCTCGCATGGCATGACCACGTGTCATGACGTGGCACCCCCTTTCGGCCAAAAAAAATCAAAATGGCCGCTGATGTAACCATGACGTCATAAGTCGACTTTCCTTCTCAAAAATAATTCCGAAATTCTGAAAAATCCTATTATTCATCATTTCATGTGAATTGTAAACTTCTCGGGGTTCGTTCTCCTTCATATGAACTCCGATTTCGTCGATTCAAATTTCTAAATTCATATAAATTCAATATCTAGCTAACTAAACTAAAATTATTTGATTTGGAGTTCATTTGAATTTTGTGGATATCATGGGGATATGTGCACAATCTTAGGATGATGTTACAATTGGCAATGTCGTTAAAGGTTTGTCGAATCACGAGTTTTCGTCAAAGTTTGGAATGTTTGTCAGTCGAGCGGTCGATCGGCCGTTGAGGCGTGGTCGACCAAATACAGACGCGGTCGATCGAGTCATGGGTCGACCGCCATTCAATGGCGGTCTGACCGATTTCTTCTATTCATCGGCCAATAGTGGTGATGAGTATTGGGTTAGGTCAAGTTCACGGGTTTTAGTGCATATGTGTTGCATGATGCATGTTTTGACTATCGTGGGTCAAGTTGTGAAGAACTTGTTCTCGGAATCGATTTCTTTATCTATTGTTGTGCAGGTTGCTTTGAAGTCAATAATGATCAACGGCGAGGATGATCGGGACTAAGCTTGGAGAGCTGAGGTCCAGAACGATCGGGGATGCCGGGTGAGGTCAATGGAGTCAAGCATGGCGCAAGAGGGACAAAGGTGACCGAACAGGCAGTTTAGTGCGACGAGTTGGATCAAGCGGCGCGGGGGTCGGTGCAAGTGCCATGGTGGTTTCGGTGGGAGCCGGATGGGAGAGACTTGTTGACATGATGAGAGCCGCTGGATCAACCTACACGTGGCGAAGCATGGAAGTGCTTCACGCAGTTTGGACTCGGTCTTCGAAAAAGATCAAGAAGGGGTATTTTGGTA
Organism: Phyllostachys edulis; assembly: GCA_036346405.1. Lineage (NCBI taxonomy): Eukaryota > Viridiplantae > Streptophyta > Magnoliopsida > Poales > Poaceae > Phyllostachys > Phyllostachys edulis. Next base: position 1,259,850 of record CM070564.1, read on the forward strand.
ATTTTACCAAATACCGCCTTGGTGACGTTTTGCCAACCCACGGCACAAGATGGCGCAAGGAGAAGCGGATTAGGTCAAGAGGAGATAAAGACGACACTTTAAAATACGTGCATGTGTGACCCGTTTGTGTGTGGGTGTAACATCCCAAAAATTTGGTCTGTTTTAGAGTTTTAAAAGAAAAATAACCATTTGAAATTTCCTGCTAAAATTAAAAGCTTAATTGGAATTTTCAGAGTTCAAAAACAATTTAATGTGATTAATGTCAACATCAACTATTATCAAAATTATTTTATTTGGATTTTATGTACTTGGATATATTTTCTAGATTTTTCTAGAATTTATCTGAGTGCATTTGCTATTTTCTTTTGCTATTTGGATTTTCTGGTTTTTATTAAAAAAAAAAAGCTATTAGAAAATCTCATAAATCAACTTCGGGCTCAAATCCCTTTTTCTTTGGCCCACCTTCTTTCTTTGGGCCCATTTCCGTTTCTTCATTCCCGGTCCGAAGTCGCGACCTACCGCTTCCCGCTTTTCCACGCGGCGCCTCCTTTTTTTCTTGCTTGACGCGACGCAAGAAATGCCACTAGCCGCCCGAGCTTGCCGCTCCCATTTCCCTTCAGCCCAACCGAGCCGCTCAGGCTGCTTCATTTTCTCCCGTGCGAGTATCCAGCCCAGCCGCTGGCCTTTTCCGTTTTTCTCAACGCCAAAAGCCCAGGCCATCGCGTCTTTCCGTGCGTGCACGTGGAGCCAACCAAGCTGAGCAGGCTGATGTTTCTTTCCCTGCGCGCGTGCGTGATCTAGGCCGCTTGCTCTTTCTCTCGGCACCGAAGCTCACGGCCTAGCCGTTTTCTCAACCCGAGCGCTGCTCTTTTCCCTTTTGCGCACGCGGGCGAGCCCAAACGGGAGGCCGCCTTTTCCTTTTTGGTTGCTGGCTGACCGATGGACCCTACGAAGCACTGTTCATCGTTTTCCTCTAAGACTCCTGCGCCCGTGCTCGAAACAAATAGCAGCAGCGCCGCGGGCTATCTCTTTGATTCCTCCTCTCCAGCCCTATAAAAGGCCGCCCCTCTGCGTCTTTTTCTTCACCTGTTCCACCTCCACCAAAACCCTAAGGTCCCCTCCCCAATCTTGTCTTGGTTGCACCGCCATCCATCAAGATCCGAGCCACCACTGAAGCTTTTCATCTCCGTTGTTCGTCGCCGTCCGACGACCTCAACCTGCGCCCTAACCCGGTTGGGATCGCCTCGTCGCGTTCTTCGAAGGGCTCTCATCATCTCCTGAGGAGCATCATCGAATCGCCATCGACGCCATCATCCCAAATTTGCACGCGCCGGTCACCTTGTTGATCCGCTATTTGGCGAGCTCCTTCATCATTCCGAGCCTTCCCATGTGTTCCTGCTGATGCCGCCGCAACCGTGCTCCTCTTGGTTGTCGTTGGGCGCCACTCTGTTGCCTTTGCCGCCGATCACCCGAGCTGCCGGCCATGGCTGTCCTCTGTCCCTCCCTCCAGTTTTCCCATCTCTGTTGATGTCTGTTGCAAGGTCATCAGCCACTTTGGCAATCAAGTTTAAGTGGCAGCCCAGTCATCGTCCTTGTCAGCACACATGTGTCAATGCATGTGGTGCACCCAAGACATAGGCTCATGGACTTGTTTTACCATGGACCATCTCTATGACTAGTGAGACCCACATGTCATCCATTGTTTTCACCTTTGTTTCACTTACAAGTAGACCCCACTTGTAAGTCTCCAATACTGTTTATTTATTTTAATCCAAAAGAATATTCTTTGAATATTCTTTCCGCTCTCAATTTCATCATTTCATGTGATCTTCCAAAGTCCATATCTTTTGCATCCGAACTCCAATTGAGTCCATTCAAATTCCTAAATTCATCTAAATTCAAGATCTATCTATCTGAGATTTTTATTTAATTTTTGGAGTTTATCTTGCCTCTTTATTTGCTTGTTTGCGATTAGACGCTGATACTTCGGGAAGCTTTGAGCAAGGAGGAGCATACCAAGATCAAGACCAATCTCAAGATTTATTCCAAGGCAAGCCGTAGTCCTTTGATCATATTGAACCTATGATTTCAAAAGTATATTGTTTTATACAATTGCATGCTATCTTTATATAAATTGTTTTGGGATTAGCTATTACCTTTTGTCATTATGCCTCCTTTGATTATTTGAATGCCATGAATCCTTTGTCACCTTAGCATGGGTAATTTTTAGTTGGACATATTCATATTGCCAACATGGGTAGCGTATTAATGCTTAGTTCAGCTTAGATACGATGGGTTTATCATCACATGTGTCATAATGATTCATCTTGACTTAATGATATATGGAATCGTGGTGGTGAGCCACTCTTGTTAAAATTTGTGGGTACCATGACGGGGTGAGTCATGGGTCTTGGTTAAACAAAATGGTTTTCGCTCGGGCAAGTGGTTGGTGGATAGTAGGGGTGTGGATGGAATACGGATTGGGTTTGTGGTAGTCTCGCCTGAGTAACTTGTCAAGGACTTAATCTTGTGCGCCATTGAACTGGGCCTTAACTGTACAACCACAAGTCTGGTATGGGACGGACCTAGCTGACTAATTAGCAATGTCTTAATTTCGATTATGTCGTGGGAAGCGTGAGATATGGGAAACGTATTCTCACAGGCGCAAGAGGGGGGCCCTGTTTGGTTGGAAAGACATTCAGTGTTGAAACCTTAGCGGGCAGAATCGAGTTAAGAAGGAGCTTTGTAAAAGCCTTGTGATGATCACTTAAGTTGCACACCCAAGGAAGTGTGGTCAGACTCTTTGAGTTGATTAATCTCTTGTGGGTAAACCTGTACAACCTCTGCAGAGTGTAAAACTATTCGAATAGCCGTGTCCGCGGTTATGGACGTGCTCGGGGATTTCACACGGGAGATAGAGTATTTTATAAAATGAGTCGGAGTGTGGATGGGAAGTTCACTTGATGAATATAATGTTTGTTTGGTGAACATGTCATTCACTTGGTGGTTTGTGTCGATTAGTGAATCGGGGATTCAGTTATCTTTGGTTTGGTTGGGAAGTGAATGGGAAGTTCACTAGTCGTTTCAAAGAAATTGTTTAATTATTTATTATTGTTTTCAACTACGTATTTCAATCTATTTATTGTATTTATCGTAAATGTTGCTTTCTGCAAAAGAACCATACAGCTAACCTTGTCAAGCCATACATGAATACTATTTGCATACATTTCCCTATGGTTTGCTGAGTACATTCAAAAGTACTCATGGCTTTGCCCTCGGATTGATCCGCAGTTGAAGAATATCAAGCTGCCCAAGAGTTCTTTCAGAAGGAGGACTATGAAGGTTTTGCGGATTAGGATGCGTTCTCCACTCGATTGCCTATGGGCATGTTGATTGGCCATTTGAAGAGTTTTGTTCCGCTGTAAGAGTTTTATTTATTTCTTTAGCCCTGCGTGGCAAGTTAAGTAAACATTGACCATAAGGTCCAGTTATTATTATTATTTGTTACTTTGAAATCTTTTTAGTTAAATCGAATAAATGGATGGTATTTCATCACTGTTTTCTGTGTGAGCTAGCTACTGATCTGGGACTAGTTCGGAAAACACAGAGGGTTCCTAAGACGTATTTTCGGGTCCCGACAGTGGGCTTCACGGGAGCCCATTAGGGTTCAATCTTTTAGAAGGTCTAAGCCTCCACTCTAAATAGAGAAGGGTGGTGGCTGCAACCCCTTAACCCTTTCATTGTTTTGAAACCCTAGTTTGCTTAGGGAGTTGATAGTTGGAGGTTAGGGTTCTAAAGAGTTGGATTTGATTTCGTGCTCATGTATTGAGTCTTTGTCCTCCATTGATGGAGTGGCTGTAAACCAATACCATATCAAACCAATCCAAGGAAAGATTGCTAAAAGATGTGTCTCTTTGCTTTCCTTCTCTCTATTTGATGATTTTGAGTATTTCTTTGATTCACGAGTTTTCTCTCGGTTTCTTCTCTTGATCTAGCTTGTTGTGACATGTGGGAACACATCTAGGATCATCTTGATCATCAATCACCCACGAGCAAGTCTCTAGATCACATTTCGATTTTGACTCGGTTTTGGAGCACCCTTCGTTCAAACTAAAAAAGATAGGAACTTTGGAATAGATCTCTATGATCTTTAATTGGAATAGGTTCCTAATATCTTAGAGAAGGTGTGTCTCAAGTTTGGTAAGGTTTGGAGTTACGGATCAAAATTTAGACCGATTTGAGTTTTGAACACAGGCTGTTTTTCTTCTGTTCATCATCAGGTCCGGTCAGTCCGACCTTTTGCCACCGGTCAGACCGCCCTCCGGTTAGTCCGTGCTTTTGCCGCCGGTCAGACCAGTCCGAGCAGTCAGACCGCCCTCTGGTTTAGGGTTTGTGATTTCCTGTTTTGGTCTTTTGCTTTGGGGTTTTTGGATTGGATTCAATACAAGTCTTCCGCTGTACTTGTATATTGATCTTCATAGCTTCCATAGCTATTGGAGTGAAATTGGTGTTGAATCCGATCAAAGTGAAAAAGTGAGCGTGCTCCTATTCACTTCCCTCTAGTCGTCTTTTCGGTCCAACAAATTTTCATTTGAATTTTTTTGAATTTGGCTTATTTTCGCGTATAGATTTCGACGACTCTAGAGAGTCAGATTTTTGACGCCATTTAAGAACAACTGATTGAGCAAGGCAAGTTACATCTTTGACCATATTTGCACCCATTATTTCAAATTATTTAAATTCCGTTTTAAATTATTACTGCATGCTATTTATATTTAGTAATTTAAATTCATGTTTTAAATTTATAGATATGCCTAAATCCTTTGTATGGCCAATGTTGATATTTGAATCGAATGTATGGGCAGGACCTGGCTAACTAATTTGCAATGTTTCACCGTGGTTGTGCCATCCGGTTGTGTGGGTGTCTTGTATGACCTACTTTTATGTATTCCCACCTGGCGTAAGAGGGGGCTTGAACTCGGCGGACGGTTTCTCCAAAGGGGGTGAATCCTTAGTGAGGCGGGACTACGGTGGGATGAAGCATTGTAAAGGCCTTGACATGTGCTCTAGACTGCTTACCCAAGGTAGTGAGTGGTGGCATAGATATATGCCGAACAAACTAGAGAAGTCGTGTCTTGTGGGTAAAGCTGTACAACCTCTGCAGAGTGTAAAACTATGCGAATAGCCATGTCTACGATCATGGACATGCTTGGCAATGCCACTCAAAGTTAGACTTGGTTTTGATTTCAAAATGATTTGACACAAATGATTTTGGATTTCTATCCAAATGGAAATTGGGCGGGAAGCCATGTGATAGGAGGGTATCCTTCACCATTCTTATGTGAATGTTATCTGACTATAAAACTTGAGAATTTATAAAATAAATTTTAGTTATAGAATAACTGCTTTTGAACTCAATATAAGTATTTAAAGAAAACATTGTTTTATGCAAATTTAACCAATAAGCCTTTCTTTGTTATATCCTTACATGCATTATAATATGTTATTAGGTGTAACTTGCGAGCACGGAAGTTGTGCTCATCCTTACTTCATACAAATAAAATTTTAGAGGAGAAGAACTTTGCTACCGGTGTGGATCTCGACGACTAGGCCGCTATCCCAGTCGATTGCCTGTGGTAGATTAGCTAGACTCTACTACTTCTTCGTCTTCCGCTTTGTTCTTTATTGTTGGCCTATAAGCTTCTTTTGTAATAAACTCTGTTGATTATTAATATAATTGTGCGATTTATGGATGTTATCATATTTGTTTACTGTGTGAACTAGCTACTGATCATGGGACTAGTTCAGAAATGCACAGAGGATTTGGGGTGTTAATCCTGGGTCCGACAATGGTGGGCGGTGGCGATAGAACTACAGGTTCTTTGGTGGACGCTGGATGGGTTAGCTCAGCTTGTGTTGAGGTAGAAGGATGCAGCGAGTCAGGTTGCGATGGTGTAGGAACTTCTCTTCCCGGTTGCTGTGATCCAGAGGTGGCTTTTGTCGTCATGAGCTGACGAACAGAGCGAGTTACCAGTAACCTAATCAAGTGTAGTGTAAACAATGTGCGCAAGATGAGAGGGAACAAGCATAGGTTAACTGGGTCAGCAAGTATCATCATCCCAACTAATTTAACCTGTCTAAACTGAAAATATGTATGTTTTTAAATCTTAGGGGCAGCACACATGAATTTTAACCTAAAGGTCAAATTATCATGGCGCACTTGCTCGTTGTTTGTACATTCAAAAGAGGGCAACTAAAACAACATAAGTTGCATATTACAATAATTATACAACGATGTCTCACATGAGTTCTTCCTACAAAATGTCCAAAAAGTGCTCACGCTAAGCCCTACAAGTGAGCTCTAGACTATCTGCCTCGGTCTAGTCGTCGCGGTCACATCGTGCAGCAGCTGACGACTCCAGGGCAGCAGTGGGTGGAGAGCCAAAGTGCTCGGTCTTCAACTGGAGCTGTGATTGCAAGTACTTTTCTCCACCTTTGAGGGGTCTAAGCTGTGGTGTTGCACAAATGTCCCTTCCTAGAATTCTGCTGCTTTGCTTGCTTGGTGTTGACCGTTGGAACTCTAGAGCTGTTCACAACGACTAGATTTGTTGCCTGTTGCTCCTTTGGACATTTCTTGGCATAGTGTCCTATTTCTTGGCAATTGAAGCACATGACACCTGTGGCATGAGTTGAGTTCTTCTGTGACTAGCCCCCAATAGATGCATTGGGGGACCAAGAACTGGCTAGATGGTTCACTGCTATCTCTTGAGGCATTGGCAAGCCTAAATTTTTGTATTTCTGCAATTACAACATGTACCTTCTATTATTGCTACCACCTGCTGCTGGTGTTATGGTTGCTATCAATGTAGCTTCTGGAATGCTGTCCGAGGTGACTGCTAAGCGTCTTTGTGGGCATTGACTGACAAAATGTCCTATACTGTGACAATCGAAGCATTTTATCCATGCCTTTGATGTCTTATTCTTTTGTGGTTGACCACCATTTTTGTCGCTGAATATCTGCATTAGTGGATGTGGTGCTAATCCTAGCATCATGACAGTGGCTGTTGTTTGTGCTCAGATGGGTTGAGGTTGAATCACATGAGTCGTGGAGTTCCTTACAACATATTGTTCTTGATCTACCATCTTCCTTTTGTGAAGACTGTCCTTTTGATTGAACGTCTTGTGTTTGATCTGGTCAGAATTTTGCCCCTCTATCTCTTGGGGTAACTTGGTAGATGTAGTTGTGGTCCCACCTTCCTTCGCTTTAATGAGAGTGACCTGATAACCTTCACACTACTGCTGTAATGTAGAGTTCAATATAGTCTTCAAAGGGCATTGAGTCGGGTAATGATCTTCACCGTAACATGTAATCTTGTCCATTGAACATTCTCTGAGTGGATGATTTCCTTCATAGCTTGAGCAATTGATCTTGGGTTCCCTAGCACTATGTCCCATCTCTCCACAGCAGATACAGACACAATTCTTTGACTTGTTCAATGGATAGCACCACAAATGTCTCTACTCAGCTTGAGCTTCTCCTGTAGTGACATGACTCACTTGGATTCTTGTGACGGGTTGAGAGATTTTTGCTGCTTGGTGTGGCGTCTTAGGTTCTTCTGACCTATCCTACAGTGCTGAGGTTGCTTGTAGTGCTAAGGATGCTTGTTTAAGTAAGGGCCATTGTTTGACAAAGTGTCCCTTCTCGCCACAACAGCGACAGACTTGATATTGGACCACCTTCCTCTTGGAACACTTGGTGAAATAGTGTCCGGTGCAATTGCAGTTAGCACAATAATTATCTTGTTTTGACTTTCCCTTTTGAGGGCATCCATAGGCGAAGTGTCCTGGTTCACCACATCTGTAATAGATAACATCCTTCTATGGATGGTGACTTTCAGGAAGGAAGTGGCTCATGTCATCATTATCAGATACTTTTGATGGTGGTCAACTTGAAAATGCTAGGACGGAGCTAATTGATGTCAAATCTGCTCCCTATGAAAAATGCTTAGAGTCTAGCAAATTGGATGCTTCTGGTAATGTTAAATCTAGCTTTTGCTCTTTTCTGCGTAGAACGTGAACATGAAGTTAAGGACATTTGTGACGACCCCATCCTGCGATATACAGCAAAGGCCCGAGAGGACCATTTTTTTTGATCGGGCATACCGCAAACTCCGCCAGTAGCACCTCACGGATATCAACAGGAGGTCCGACAGATCTCCTGAGCTAAGTCCCGTGACCACTGAGATCTGCGCTCAGGCACCGAGCTAGTCCCAGGACACCTGATGCTAGCTCACACAGAAACATAAGGTATAATCACAACCACGAGGTCAAACAAAAGATGAAACAGACAAATTAAACTTAATATTAAACGGGGCCTTATGGTCAAGCTTGTTTACAAGAGGTCTGCCAAACCGGCTTACAAGATCGACAAAGACTTACAACCGGCAACAAAGGAGCTCTAAAGCAAAAGCACCAAAAGCAAGCAGAGGCCATCCGGCAAGCCCACAGGCTGTCGAGTGGAGGACGTCCTAGGTAGCTGGATCATCGAAGAACTCCTCCTCAAAGAGGTCTGCACGGCCCTGCACTTGATCATCTTCAAAGTCTGCTTTGACACAGGGCTTAAAGCCATGAGTACTTTGAATGTACTCAGCAAGACACAGGGAGCATTTATGCAAATAATATTCATGCAAGGGCTTACCAAATGAGAGCTGTATGGTTAGATTGCGCAAAGCTAAGTTTTGATAGCAATAACATAAGTAGATTGTAAGGTAGCAAGTCAAAAACAGTAGTACATAATACATTTGATTTCTGCAAAGAGGGAGTGAGCACCAACTCACAACCACAACCAAAAGGGGGGAGGTCTGGTCGCACCCATGACCAGGTCCTTACCCAAAAACCACTCTAGAGTACCCACTCCAGAGATCCGAACCAGCCACTGCACCACTACCCGAGCCATCCCTGAACCCTTTGGAGCCGGCCAAGGTCTCTTCGAGGCAAAGCCAGGGCATCTCGCTGAAGTGACCAGTGGCACAAACTTTTGAGAAAACTACCCCTTGCACTATTATCACCAGGCATGTCCATAACCAAGGACTTGGCTATTCAAATAGATTTTTCACTCTGCAGAGGTGTACAACTTTACCCACAATCCACGGTCTCTCTAGCGGGACGGGTTCCGAAAAGACCATTGCTCACTTCCAATGGTGAGCAGTCTAGAGAGCGCGGCAAGGCCTTTACAAAGCTTTGAACTGGCTCGGAGCTGCCCGCTAAGGTTTCAGATTTCCCTTTGGTCTAGAAGTCCGCAGGTTATGGGGTGCCCTCTTGCACCAACGAATCAAGACGCTCATCCACAACACCCCAAGCCATCTCATTGCTAATTATTCAGCCCAGACCATTCCCATAAAATGATCTTGTGGTTGCATTGATTGGCCCAGATCAACAGAACACAAAGTTGAGTCCTTAATTGTGCTAAGGCAAGACTTCCACAACCCCAATGTGCAAAGCACCCACTACTCTCTCCCTGCCTTCTTGCCTCAAAGAAAACATTTTTGTAATTAACCCCGCCAAAAGACCACCCAGCCTTGGCACAACATTTAACAAAGTGGTCTCACACCACAGTCAACACAACAATGGCATCACACCAAAGTTGCTTAACAGTGGCACCAACCACAGGTTCTATAATTTAATTAGTCAAGATTATTAAGGATGAAACATGATACACCAGAACCATGGTTTCTAGAGCAAAGCTATATATAAACCTATGGCCCCATGTTGGCAAGTAACAAGAAATACCAACTAAATACCCAATCTAAGGTTTTCAAGGTGAGCATGTCAACATGACTAGAACAAGTTATAAAGGAGGCATAATAACAAGTAGGAAAGTAACTACTGCCCAAACATTTCTTATAAAAATAGCCATGCATGATAAAGTAAAACCAAAATATATTTGCAAAGCTAGGTTCAATATGATCAAAAGGGGGTCTGTGGCTTGCCTTGGTCAAGCAGTGGAGAACCTTCAGTAGAAGCTGCTGGGTCCAAGAACTCTTCCTCAAACGCAGGATCTATACGTTCGCAAAAACCAAATAAGTAAAACCACACTAGGCCAAAGAACTTCAAAAGACTCAAAAGAACTCAAACCAACTCGGCAAGAATTGGAAAACCAAGAGGCTCAGCACAGCCTCAGTGAGCTCCTGGGGAGGTCTTGTGCCAGGAGAAAACCAGGCAAAGGAGACAAGCAAGCTAGAAATGAGCAAAAGGCGGCAAATGAAAGCTTGCCCCGGCTATATATAGCCAGCGCTGGCAGAGTGCACCAAGAAAGGGTTCAACGACGAGTCGGCAATCGGGGTAGCTAGGACAGGGCTTGTCCTAAAAGAATTAAAATAAGGTACCTCAGATGTGACTGCATTTAATGTGATCCGACACCTATTAAATGCGCACAGAGTTCTGAGACGGGAGCAATGATAACAAGGTTGAGTGAGGCTGACAAGTGGGGCCAGTCAAAAGGGTGCACAACCGGTCAAAGAGGTGGCCCCACCACAAGGGCTGTCTCCGCAAGAGACCACTGGGAGGTTCTGGACAGGAGGTCCAAAACACTCAAGGGGGAGGTCCTGACACTCAGATCTCCAGAAGGAAGGTCCGACGGTCAAGATCTCAAAGAGGAGGACCTTAACGGTCCAGATCAACAGGCGCAGGGAGGTCCTGACGGTTAGATCTCCAAAAGGGAGGTCTAACGGTCAAGATCTCAAAAAGGAGGACCTGAACGGTCAGATCTGCAAGGCAAGGGGAGGTCTGAGCGGTTAAGATCTCCAGAGAGGAGGTCCTAACGGCCAAGATCTAACGCGCGGAGCCAAGGTGGAGCGCGCAGAGCAGGTCCTGGCGGTTAGATCTCTAAGAGGGAGGTCCAACGGCCAAGATCTAACGCGGGGAGCCAAGGTGGAGCGGAGAGACTCGGGCCGCCCAGCATCAAATGAATGGTCCACGAGCCAGGATGAGGTTTGGACCCTTAGATCCAACAAAGGAGAGGTCCGGACCTTAGGATTTAACGAGGGCGAGGTCTGGATCGATGGATCCAACAAGGATAAGGTCTGGACCGCTAGATCTAACTTAGACAAGGTCAGAGCCGACAGATCTAACCAAGAGGAGGTCTGGACTACACAAAGGTGGTCCAGATAAGCAAGGAAGAGGTCCTAGGGGACTCGAAGAAGGTCCAAAGACACAAGGAGGAGGTCTGAAAGATTGAACACAGAATCGCTAGCAGCGGTAGTACCACGATAAAGAGTGGTACGACCGCTCCACGGTAGTACCGGGTTAGATTGCAGTACAACCACAAACTGGAAAGGGCCTGGACGGCTCAAATCACCCAAAGGGAGGTCTTAACGGCTTAGATCTCAGAGAGGAGATCCCAAGCGGTTAAGATCAAAGGCAAGGAGGTCCTGTGAAGGCAAAAGACGCGGGGGACACTAGGGCCGCCAGATCTCAATCGAACGGATCTAAACAGGGGGGGGGGCGTTCAGACCGAGCAAAGGTCTCAACAGATTAGAGCCGTCCGATATAGATCGGATGGCTCTCAAGGGGTGGGATGTTCGGACCGTCCGAACGCACCCACAGGATCAGGCCGTCCAAAACCATCAACGGTCCTGAGGTAAGGAAGGTGTAGACCGAAGCGGTTCGACCGCAAGATAACAGCGGTAGGTCCACAAGTGCACAAAAGAGGTCTTCTAGGAGTCAAGGGAGATCCTTTGGACTCTGGGGAGGTCTAAAGAGACAAGGGAGGTCCAAAAAGACTCAAAGGAGGTCTTAGCGAAAACGGTAGTACCCAAGACCTCAGAGAGGTATGACCGGGGCCTAAGTACCGTAAATGAATAACAGTAAAGACCGTAATAGGATGTCAAGACACAAACCTAACCATCCAGAGGGAGGTCCAGAGAAAAGGAAACAAAGCCAAGCTTGGCTTTGAGAGATTAAAGGGGTTTTGAAACACAAACCCGAGCTGGATCCTCAGCAGGAAATCCAAAGTAAGGGGAGGTCTAAACAGAGGGTGAGATAAAACAGAGAGGGAGGTCTAAATCTCAAGGAGATCCAAACCAACAAAGGAGGTTAGAAGAGAAAAGATAAACCAAGAGGCACACAGAGAAGCTACGAAGGAAAAACAGCCCAAGGGGCAGCGAAGAAACAACAGAGAGCCACAACCAGCAGAGAGCACCAACAAGAAGCTTAGTTAAGGTTTGATTAATTCAAGTTAAACTCTCCAAATTTTCAAAATATCAGGTTAAGCTTTGAATTCTCATCAAAACCAAATGGTTACTTTTATTTTGAAAACTGGGCAAGAACCTTAAGACAGACGGGACGTTACAAACCTTCACCCCTTAAGGGAATCTCGACCCCGAGATTCAGGCTTAACTAGGGAATAGGCGGGGAACTCTTTCTTGAGGTCCTCTTCATGTTCCCAGGTTGCCTCAGCCTCAGTGTGGTTGCTCCATTGCACTTTACAAAGCTTGGTGGTCTTGTTCCTTGTAACTCTTTCCGACACGTCCAAGATTTTGATGGGTTGCTCTTTGCATGAAAGGTCTTCTTGGATGTCCAACGCTTCTAAAGGTCTCTGCTCTTCTGGCACCCTCAGGCACTTCTTTAATTGAGACACATGAAAGACGTCATGAACTCCAGCAAGCTGAGGTGGGAGGTCTAACTTGTAGGCCACTTCACCCCTTCGGGCAAGAATTGGAAAAGGTCCAATAAATCTTGGAGCAAGCTTTCCACTGACTCTAAAACGCTGCATACCCTTGAGAGGTGACACTTTGAGGTAAACTTGATCCCCAGGAACAAAGGCTAGGTGTCGACGCCTAATGTCTGCATAGCTCTTTTGTCGGGTCTGTGCAGTCTTCAGCTTTTCTCTTATTGACTTTACTTGGTCTTCAGCTTCTTTTAAAAGGTCTGGGCCAAGAACTTGGCCTTCACCAGTTTCTGTCCAGTACAAGGGTGTTCTACACTTCCTTCCGTAAATAGCTTCGAAAGGGGACATTTGAAGGCTTGCTTGGTAGCTGTTATTGTAGGAAAATTCAGCATAAGGTAACATTTTATCCCAGCTAGCTTGCTTCTCCAGAGCGCAAGCTCTCAACATGTCTTCAAGGACTTGATTAACTCTTTCAGTTTGGCCATCGGTTTGTGGGTGGTATGCTGTGCTAAAATTGAGGTCTGTGCCCAGAGCATCATGTAGCTTTTGCCAGAATTTGGAAGTAAACTGAGATCCTCGGTCTGAAACTATCTTCTTTGGGACACCATGAAGACACACAACCTTTGCCATGTAAATTTCTGCCAGCTTGTTTCTAGAATAGGTGGTCTTCACAGGAATAAAATGAGTCATTTTGGTTAACCTATCCACAATGACCCAAATAGAGTCAAAACCAGCTTGGGTACGAGGTAGACCAGTTATAAAGCCCATCCCGACCTCTTTCCATTTCCATTCGGGTATGGGTAAAGGCACCAGAAGTCCTCCAGGTCTTTGGTGTACTGCCTTAACTTTTTGGCAAGCATCACATTTGGCCACAAAATCTACTATTTCTCTCTTCATTCTTGGCCACCAATACAACTCCTTGATGTCTTGATACATTTTTATAGCTCCTGGATGAATAGAATACAATGCCTCATGTGCTTCTTTAAGTAACACTTCCTTGAGCTCTGTGTTATTGGGCACACAGAGCCTTTTATCAAACCAGACCACACCCTGCTCATCTTCAGAAAACCTTACAGCCTTCCCTTTTTTCATGTTGGCCTTGGTTTCTTGAATGTCAGCATCTTCAACTTGAGCTGCCTTGATCTGTTTTTGCAAGGTAGGTTGCACTTCAAGAGCTGCCAGAAATCCTTCTTCAACCAACTCAAGCCTAAGCTTCTGGAATTCTTCATGCAAAGTAGGTTGGCCCTCTTTGGTCATTAATGTATTGCTATAAACTTTTCTGCTCAAAGCATCTGCTACCACATTGGCTTTGCCTGGGTGATCATGAATTCCCATATTGTAGTCTTTAATTAGCTCTAGCCACCTTCTCTGCCTCATATTCAAGTCTGCTTGAGTGAAAATGTACTTTGGGCTTTTATGGTCAGTGTAAATTTCACACCTAATACCAATAAGGTAGTGGCGCCAAATCTTCAAAGCATGCACTACCGCAGCCAGCTCAAGGTCATGAGTAGGATAATTTGCTTCATAAGGCTTTAACTGTCTTGAGGCATAGGCTACCACTCTTCTTTCTTGCATTAGAACACAGCCAAGTCCTTGCTTTGATGCATCGCAATAGACTTCAAAGTCTTTTCTGACATCAGGCAATACCAAAACTGGAGCAGAGGTCAACCTTTTCTTAAGCTCTTGGAAGCTTTGTTCACAATCAGAGGTCCAAAGAAACTTCTTTTCTTTCTTTAATAGCTGAGTTAGAGGTCTGGCAATTCAGGAAAAGCCTTCAATAAACCTTCTGTAGTAACCTGTCATACCAAGAAAACTCCTGACTTGAGGCACTGACTTAGGTGGTTCCCAATTGAGCACGTCTTGAACCTTACTGGGGTTGACAGAGACTCCTTTTGACAAAACATGCCCTAAGAAGACCACTTCTTTTAGCCAAAACTCACACATACTAAACTTAGCAAAGAGCTGATGGGCCCTCAACTTCTCCAAAATAGAAAAGAGATGCTTTGCATGCTCCTCTTCACTCTTGGAGTACACAAGAATGTCATCAATGAAGACAATGACAAACTTGTCCAGATACTCCATAAACACTCTATTCATCAAATTCATGAAATAAGCAGGGGCATTAGTCAGCCCAAATGACAGAACAGTGAACTCAAACAACCCATATCTAGTTGAAAAGGCTGTCTTTGGAATGTCTTCCTTGCGAATCTTGAGTTGGTGGTATCCTGACCTCAAATCTATCTTTGAAAACACAGCAGCTCCCTTCAGTTGATCGAACAAACCATCAATTCTTGGCAAAGGATACTTGTTCTTGATGGTGACATCATTAAGAGCTCTGTAATCTACACACATTCTTTGTGTACCCTCCTTCTTTGGCACAAAAATCACTAGGGCTCCCCAAGGTGAGGAGCTAGGTCTAATGAAACCCTTGCTCTGCAAGTCTTCTATCTGTTTCTTCAACTCCACTTGATCATCCACATGTAACCTGTAAGGACTTTTGGAGATGGGGGAGGTTCCTGGAACAAGGTTGATAACAAATTCAAGGTCTCTGCTCTGTGGCATTCCCTGGAGCTCATCAGGAACACGTCGGCAAAATCCTTGACCACAGGGACATCCTCCAATGTATGAACTTGAGCACTACAAGTTAGGGCTCCATTGAGCTTCTCTGATGAGGCTTCAAACTTCACGGTGACACCATTAGGGCCGGTCAAAGAGATACTCTTGCCACTACAATCCGACACTGCATGGTGGTCAGCTAGCCAATCCATGCCCAAGATCACATCTAGGGACCTGGTGTCCAAAAGGATGAGGTTGGCTAGGAATTCTACTCCTTCTATGACCATTTTAACTTGTGGACAACCCTGGTTCGTGCTTAACTCCGAACCGGGGGATTGAACCAACAAGGTAGACTTAAGAGCAACAACTTGAAACTGGTGCTTTGCAGCAAAACTCCGAGAAATAAACGAATGTGAGGCTCCAGAATCAAACAGAATTGCAGCTGGCACTGAATTTACCAGGAACATACCTAGCACAACATCTGAGGAGGTCTGAGCTTCTTCCACTGCAACATGGTTCACACGACCTCTTCCATAAGGTTGAGAGGTCCTAGCTTGAGGAGGTCCTGCTGCTTGAGAGGTCCTGGCTGGGGGAGGTCCTGATGTAGAGGTCCTTGCGGCTTGCTCAGTCTTCAGTGGGCATTAATTTGCAAAATGCCCCCAATTGGTGACACTTCAAGCAAGTGATCCCAGCTGCTGTTGAGGTCGTCGGGGGTTGGTTGGTGCTGCCAGTGATGCGGTGCTGACCTGGGACAGCTGGTCAGGAGGTTTTGGCAGAGGTCCTGGAGGGTCCAGGAGGTCCTTGGCGCTTGTATTGATGTTGCACAAAGGTCTTGGCACGCTGGGGAGGCCTTGGTTGAGCACTGGAGGGTGACACTTTCCTCTTATAGGACTCAGAAAGCTCTCTGCGGGACTCTTCAATGAGCATTGCCTTGTTCACCATATGCTGAAAATCAGGGTAGTCATTGCCAATGACTTGAACCTTGAGACTGGGATGGAGACCTCGCTTAAAATGCTTCTATCGGGCATCGTCTGTAGCCACATCCTCGCGGGCATAACGTGACAGCATGGTGAACTTAGTGAGATACTCACTCACTGACATACTGCCTTGCTTGAGGTCCCTAAACTCATTCTTCTTCATCTCTACCTTCCCATCAGGAACATGGGAATGGTGAAAAGCAGCTGAGAATTCTGCCCAAGTGATCCTCTGGGGGTCAACATGTGAGGCACAAAATGTGTCCCACCATTCAGCTGCAGCCCCTTCCAACTGATGTGAAGCAAACAAAACCTTCTCCCTGTCTTCGCAGCGGGCAATATCTAGCTTTTTCTCTGTTGATCTAAGCCAGTCATCCACATCTAACGGCTCAGGGGAGCTTGAAAAGGTAGCTGGGCGCGTCTTCATGAACTCCGATAACCTTGACTGATGGTGAACAGGGGGTGGAGGTGGTGGCACCGCTGCAGCTTGACTATTCTGGCTCATCATAGCAAGTAAAGCATTGGTGGTCTGGCTTTGTTGAGCAATTATTTGGTTCATATTCTGCATCATAGAACTCATCATTTGGGCTTGTGCTGCCATAAACTGCCCAAAACCTGGATCTGGCGCTGCCACTAGAGGAGGTGGGGGTGGAGGCAACTGTTCTGAGGGTTCATTCTAACTTGTTGACAGCCGAGTCTGAACCATCTGCACAGAAATCTAAAGATTTAATAGGTAAGAAAGAAAGCATAACAGGTAAGAGGGATAAAGCATCAAGATGAGTTAGAACAGGGGAGAAAGATAGATCATCTATTAGGGGTGACTTGGTTAAACCCAAGAAAAAAAACCAAAAGGCCACGAGGCCAAAAAGAGGCAACAAACTTCAAAACAGAGGTCTTAAAGACCAAAGCTAAGCGAGACTTAAACTAAAAGGACCACTAACACCTGACCTTATTTAAAATCAGCCCTATAGAAGTTACAAAGGCAAGGAGGTCAAGTTAAGACTTAAAATCAGGGTTCCAGCAGAGGTAAGATAACAGAACTAAGAAGGCGTTAAGATTAGAGTAGAATAAGATAAGAAAAGATTTAGACAAGTTAAGGGCAGCATAGAACCAGAACAAGGAAAGAACCACTAAACAAGTTTTAAGGTTAATTTGCTTTAGAAAACAACTTTTGAATCAAAACTAAAACGACCTTTCTACCTATGGCCACGCCCTCATACCAACAAAGGCTCGATACCACTGTGATTTACCCCATCCTCAGGATATACAAAGAAAGGCCCGAGAGGACCATTTTTTTTTGATCGGGCATACCGCAAACTTGCCGGTAGCACCTCACGGTATATCAACAGGGAGGTCCGACAGGATCTCCCAGGCTAAGTCCCGTAGGACCACTCGGAGATCTGCCTCTAGACCGAGCTAGTCCTGTGACACCGATGCTAGCTCACACAGAAACACAAGGTATAATCACAACCACGAGGTCAAACAAAAGATGAAGCAAACAAATTAAACTTAATATTAAACGGGACCTTATGGTCAAGCTTGTTTACAAGAGGTTTGCCAAACCGGCTTACAAGATCGACAAAGACTTACAACCGGCAACAAAGGAGCTCTAAAGCAAAAGCACCCAAAGCACGCAGAGGCCATCAGGCAAACCCACAGGCTGTCGAGTGGAGGACGTCCTAGGCAGCTGGATCGTTGAAGAACTCCTCCTCAAAGAGGTCTGCATAATAGATTTCACAAAACAAAATACAATAAGTAAAATACTAGGATCAACATGATCAAAGGGGGGTGCTTGCCTTGCTTATATTGTTCAGAGAGTGAGGTCGCTTGATTCACATTTTCCAATAAGAAGGGCAGAACTCCCAAGAAAAGATAAATTTTGCCGATAACCAACGTTCCCAAGAAACAACATTAGACCAGCAGTTAGGAGAACAAGTAGTCGATTTAAGGAAGCAAGAAAATCCAACGAAAACTCATCAGAAGAAATGTAGAACACTAACTCAAGAAAACTTCATCAACCGCAACTAATACCAGAACTGACCACATTCAGGATCAAGGAAGAGAATAATAAAACTCACCCTCAACACTCAACTATGGTATTCGGTAGTTACTACTCTATTCTTTTACCACGACGGTGGTGTAACTCGACAAAACCTGGGCCACCACCACGACCTCAACCTCTCAACATCACACATAGCCAATAATCAATTATGAATATAGAATATCATCTCATAACAATCACGTAACAAATTCATAGGTATAGAAGATCATATCATAGAGTAACAAGGCAACATAACGAAAACGGAAACACATTGCTTGAACCATCCCATCCCATCAGGCACCAAGTGTGTCAAGTTTTAGGTTAATTAACCATTAACAAATTTTAGCATATCGGGTTACTTAAGTTGCTAACTTATTCACCATGGACCTAAAGCCCGCTCTGATACCAATTGTAACATCCTGGCTATTCGGAAGCCAAAATGCTACCTAAAGGACTAACATACAACAATACTGCAGAAGAACTTTAACAATAACTCATCAACTAACATATAAGGATCAACATCTTTTAAAATCTAAGCAGGAATTAAAACTGAATCCAACAACAGTTCACAAATTCCAATTATTTAAGTCTACTGAATCCACTAAGATAATCATACCAAACGAATGATCATGGAGCATAAGCAGTTAATTAAACAACCTTAACGTGAGAAAGATATCAACCAACATCAAACTCCATTATATTACAGTCCATCACTTAACGAATGAAAGATGTAATCAAGTTCTATTATTGAAACCGTGTAAGGTGAAATGAATGAGTAGTGCGTGTCTACTCCTCCCAAGAGAATCATCACCAACGATCCCTAAAAATAAATAAACAAAGCAAGAATGAGTCCGAGACTCAAGAGTACATGGATAGTGGACATACCACAAATATGAAAAAGACAACTTCATTAAAGAATTTGAACGCATACCTCGAATGAATACATGAATGCATGGAATGAATGGAATTAATGAAAAGAATGGACTGCACACATGCTTATATCGGTATAGCTGGTGACACACCCGTCGGTGTTCACCTAAGCCCGCATTTAACAAAATACGGGGATCTAAATCCCGTATGAAGAACGTTTCATACGGGTGTCCAAATCTGCCCACATTGGAATGGTGGGTCTTACGTGCCCATGCTGGAATTGATGGGTCTTATAATCCACCCCCGTGGAAAGGACATGAAAATGGATGCATGTATTGAAATATGAACTATGAAAGACATCATGTCTACACTTGGAATTAACACATAAGAAAGGAACATAAACTTTGAACATTCTCATGGATCACAGAAAAGCACAATACGAACATCAAGCATCCAGCAATCATAATAACATCAAAGTACTTGCCTTAACCGTGAGACGAAAAGATGACGACAGTACAGCTTTCAACCCTGGTGCTCACCAACATCTGGCAACCGTAAAGTATACTAAACAAGAGTGCTCAACAAAGCGATAGAACATAACGAGAGCGATCGCTCCTGAATGCAACACAAAAACTAGCAATTTCACCCTTGACTCTAATCTGTCCAATCTGTCGGTTCTCAAAGAAAAATCCATAACTTTTGAGTCCCAGCCCCAAAAGTTATGAATCCATGCTTCCCGGACTTTACACGAGCTTAGCTACAACTTCCCAGGTGATCGACAGAACAAATTACCCCATCTAAGCCCTTGATTTTAACCCCGAAGACCGTTCTGTCATCTTCGGTACTTTCAACTTGTGAAA
Source organism: Phyllostachys edulis (assembly GCA_036346405.1). Lineage (NCBI taxonomy): Eukaryota > Viridiplantae > Streptophyta > Magnoliopsida > Poales > Poaceae > Phyllostachys > Phyllostachys edulis. Next base: position 1,279,818 of record CM070564.1, read on the forward strand.
TTCATAACTTCCATTTGGTACAACCAAAATCAATGACCTAAACCTTTCTGGAAACTACAAGGAACTAGCTTCCTGAATAAAATTATTTCAATAATTCCCAAGGTGCAAGAAAAGTCGCTAACAAGTTAATCTTTCTCTACTGTCCACAACAGAGAGACAAATTACAATAAGAACTTCAAAAATTCATATCTTTCGTTCTACAGCTCCAAATTGGATGTTCTTTAATGATGTGGAAAGATAAGACCAAGGCCTACAAATTGTATAATATGGATAAGTCCTGATTCGGACCTTAACAATAATCAATCTACTAATTAAAATGACTGCTGAAACGTAGCTAAGATTCTGGACAGCGGTAAAGAATAGATCACAACTTTTGATCTACAACTCCGATTAGGGCGTTCTTTAACATTCTGGAAAGGTTATAAAAATTTATACAATAACCTAGTTGGGTGAAAACCCTGAATATTCCATTATCATAATAATATTTTAGAAGACAACTTGACAGATCAATCGCGTCAGAATTCTGGACAGAAGAAACTAAAACTATCATAACTTTGATCCGTACGTCGGAATCAGGTGTTCTTGGTGGCCACGAAAAGCTAAGAATATTATCTAAATATCTCTAGGAGATGGAAACCTCCAATTCGGCCTCTAAGTACTCGAAACTGCCCACGCAACCAGTGGACAGAATTGAATCTTTAACAGGCAGAGTTCGATCCAATCAATTCTAATCGAATTCACATCTACGACTAATCAAACAATGAAAATGACATTCGTTACCCTTGGAGACACACGTGCCCGCTGATTTCCCCCGCTAGATGCTCCTCTCCTCTTCTTCTCCTCCCTCAACCTTTTTCCTTGGCCGACAGTAATGGGAGAGCACCACCAAGAGGGGGCAACGGAGTGCAAGGAGGAGGGCGTGCACTGTAGCAGCACTGTAGTGGCGGCGGGAGCACTGTAGCAGTGCGTGCTACAGTTATGGCTAGGGTTTCTCCCTCCTTTTAATAGTGGCTGGCCCTTCATGGGCCTCCTGGGCCAAAGCCCGAAGCCCAGGTTGCCAAAGAATTGCAGATTTCCTCTCCTCTAAAGTCTAATTTCTCTTTTCACTGCTTCCTTCATTAGACTAAGTTGGAGTATTACAGAAAAACCCTTTTTTTGTTTACTCTCCTTCCTTAGAAACATTCGGGGTATTATAATCGTTGTATTCAGTAAACATCGAAACGAAATGATAGCATGTATTTTAGAGGTCTGATAGGAGAGAAGGGACGGCTGCCTTAGCAGATGCTAATACACGAACAGACAATGGGCAAAGCAAAAGCTCGGCTAGTAGTTGATTTTGCGGCGATCATTAGGTTAATAGAGGTAGCAAATCTATTCACAGGAGAGTGTCATCTAGAAGCGATAACATACTAAGATAAGAATTCCAGCAGAAAGATATATATGGACAACAAAATAAAGTGTCCGTAGCCGGGGATAAAGGATTTGAACCTATGCAGTATATTATATAGCCAGTAATAAAAGGCCTCGCATGATAGGAATAACCTGAAGCAGCAAGATCACAGGCAAGGAATGATGAAATCAGAAAGTTGTTCAAAGTGGATGAGCAGTAGATAGCTGGCTTTGTAGGTGCTAATAAGAACAAGAAGACAACGGGAGTATATAGTATAAACATAGCAATAAAAGGTCTACCATAGAAGCCACCAGGATCAATATAGAGATCTGAAGGCACCTATATGGAAATAGTATGAAACATATATCAGATGCAGTAACTGATGTAACAATCGATGAGGGATACAAGATTGCTACCAGGCTATGATCAGTATACCTCCTGCGTCGTTCCTGTGGATAGGGCAGAGCCTTCTTTGTAGTTGCTGAGGACAGTGTGGGTTGATCAGTTGAAGATGTAGATTTGTAGGATAAATTAAAGTGTAATGTCAGCAACAACTAAATAAAGCTTAGCAAGTTCACTAATATGAATTAGGAGTTCAACAGTCATAATAGCAAGTGTTAGTGTATCAAACCTTTTGGTCCCAATAGATTACGAAATGCCAACAAACTCTATAACTGATTCTGCAAACTGGAAATCATTAGAAATATCTTCTGTCTGTGCAACCTGTAAGCTAGATAAGTTTGAAAGAAGAAGAATAAACACCAGAAAATATAACCTAGTGAGAAACATGGACAAAAGAGCATAAAGAAACATAAGCTTTTGTTCTTGAGTTATAATAGCTAACTATGACCTGGGTATCAGTAGGTTATTTCCCAGTGCTCTGACCAGTAAACAAGCTTCTTCATACAATTGATGTCGTAGAGCCGCCTTTTATGTTGTACAGAGGTTAACAAACAGAATAAAATTGCTAAATAAGATTCTTCATACAATTGATGTCGTAGAACTGCCTTTTATGCTGTACAGAGGTTAACAAACAGAATAAAATTGCTAGGAGATCAGAGTAATAAAAAAAGAAAGAAAAGCAAGATGAGGAAATAACAATATGTATCGTTAACAAAAAAGAAGGAAACGACAATACTTTGTTAGAGAGGAAAAGCAGGTCAGGAAATAACAATTCACCTGACCATCACACGTTGGGTAGTAGTTACCTTCCTGTTATCATCAAGCACCACTACCATAGCACGAAAAAGGGAAAATTTCTCAGCATGAGAAGAACCTCAGCAAAGGACAAAAGCAAATTGTAAACTTTAAAAAGAGGCATCTGCACATGGAACATAGCTAATGAGGTAGCAATAATAATTCCGATATAATCCTACATGCATAGACTATCTGTATTAATACATGGCTGCTGTACAACAACGGCAGGTTTTTATCATAGGAGGTCTCAATGAAAAATAGCAATGCATCCCAAGCACAAAAACACAGTGCTAGATTCCAATTCACAAGAAAGAAGTGGACAACTCTGTAGGACTTGCAGACATAACATATAAATGGCTTGGCAAAGATTAGTGAAGGAGTATTTATCCAAGATCAACAGAAAGACATACTAAGAGGATAGGATCTATTAAAGCTCAATCTCTATCTAGGGTAGCAAAATATGATAGTTGTATGCTATAGTTTCATGTTTTAGGAACTGTTATTATATACACACACACACACACACACACACACACACACACACACACACACACAAATTTAAAAGCTTCCCTAATAAGGAAAATTAGAAATATAGAATGCAGATGGCAAAAAGCAAATACACTTGTAGCCTAATGTAACTGATTAGTGCATATTTGAAGAACATATAGTGTCAACGCAAACTTGATGAACCGTTATTTCAAGGAAAAAATGCAAAGGAAAAACCTAAAACAGAAGTTTGAAAAAAAATACATAGTATGCAGTAGAATGATGTTAGTGCTCATAAACTGATTTGTGCTTGGATTTCTCTGATGTCAGTGTGCTTAAATTGATTGCAGCCCATAAAAAATACATATTATGCATTATCCGAAAACGTAACAACCTAGGGGAGATATGAGGACCTCTTTGATGTAAACTTCGTGGTAAGACATGTGATCTGAGACCACAGAATATTAATCTTTGGGATAGGGAGACACAAAGAATAGAGTATTATCGAAAGATAGCTGCATGCTAGAGTAGGCCTCGATTCCATGGAGTAAGAAATATGTAAAGCACAAAACAATGCCAGTGCTCTTCAGTCATAAAAAGTGATAGCTATCCATGGAGAAAACAAAAGGAAGATAAAAGAAGTGAGCCTGAAAAGATAAACAGAAAGACAGAATAAGAGGATAGGATTTAGCCATGTTAAATTTCTGCCTAGGGCAAAAAAACTTGCTAGTCTTGTGCTCCAGTTTCATATTTTAAGAACGATGCGATATGTGTTTTTTTATTCCTACAAATATAAAAACACCCCTAATTAGAACAACAAAAAATATAGAATGAAGATGACAAAACCTAAATACACTTGTAGCCTAATCTAACCGATCATCGCAAATTTGAAGAACTCCTAGCGTCATTGCAGACTCGAGGAGCTGGTACTTCAAGGAAAAATGCAAACAAAATAGCAAGTCAGGGCAACAAAACTTGCTAGTCCTATGCTCCAGTTTCATGTTTTAGGAACTACTGCGATATGTGGTTTTTATTCCTAACAAATATAAAAACGCCCCTAATAAGAACAACAAAAAATATAGAACGAATATGACAAAACCTAAATACACTTGTAAGCTAATCTAACCGATCAGTGCAAATTAGAAGAACACCTAGCGTCATTGCAGACTCAAGGAGATGGTACTTCAAGAGGAAAATGCAAAGAAAACATCAAGTCAAAATTGTAAAAAAAATACATATTATGCATTAGAATTATGGCAACGTCTACCAAACGATTTGCGCACGGATTTCTCTGATGTCATTGTTCACAAACTAACTAAAGCTCATAAAAGAATACACATAGCACATATTCACAATTCAAAGCAATATAGGCTACAACATATATCAATATATCATTACTATATGTTGTAGTGATGAGTGATGAAGCTCACTAACAATTAACAAAGGAGAAGCAGTGCACACTTAGCATTAATTAGAATGTCTAGCAGCGAAGAAGTATCTGCAAAACATAAGACTAACTACAAAACTACAACAGAAGCTAGATACACTCATTTATCTATATCCTGCTCCCAAACGGCATCATAAATGCAAAAAAATATGCACAATCGAAGGATTGAAGGGTAGCTACATGTGTGTACCCCCAGACCCATTTATGGCACCTCATCTACGACACCAGTAATATACTCCTGATATGTACTGGAATGGCATGTATGATTGTGTTTACTCTAACTAAGCTCTAGCAATGCAATGCAATGCAATGCATCAAGAACGGTCCTCAGCTTCACCAAAATCAATGAAACACCACAAATATACCATATATCTATAGAAATAAACACCACCTAGATGACATCCTACCAATGCGACGGCGGTACAAAGAATGCTTACCTTCTACTAAGAAATGATACCACATTGCAGCGATATACTACACAATTTCTAACACGAAAGACTGCCTATGCACACTCTGCAAAGTCCAACTGATGCAATGCACCAATATTTCACCTCTCTGGATGACGAATATGTAGATGCCCCACAAGAAGAGGATGTTGAACAGCACGAACAGTGGCGCCGACACCGCCACCCCGATGAACCTCCTCCAAAACCTGCCCACCATAATAACCACCAGAAACACCAAACCTGCGCAACATGCAACCTAAGCGAGATTAGAATTGCGCTAAAAGAGCCACATGAAAGCAAAGCAAGCCAGGACTGACCTGCGATGGGGAGCATGGCGAGGGGGGAGAGGGAGGGGAAGAGGTGGGGCACCATGGCCACGGCGAGCTATGAGAAGAGCACCAGACCGCAGGAGACCAGCGCCGACCACACCACCTCCCATGGCGACCTCCACAATCGGTGGAGCCTCGACGCTAGCCTGCTCATCGCTGCAAACTCCTCCTCACCCTCCAGATCCCAAGAACCGTCAAGACGGCTCAACCCTGGAGATCCAACTGGGATGGGGACGGTGAGCTCTAATTCCAGCGAGATGTGTCGATCTTGTCGGATTCTGAGACAGAAATGGAGTGGGGAATCGAAGGAGATCTTGAGAGGACACAGCGTAAGGCGAGAGAGGAGGCGGAGAGGATGCCGGGAGGGCGGCAACAAGAATGCAAGGTGACCGGTAGCACCAGAGGCGGAGGCATAAGCGGACGCAAGGCGAGGGATGGAGGGCAGGGGAGGCGCCGAGGCAGCGTTCGGGGAGGTAGATCGGAGGGGTGAGGGGATGAAGGGGGAGGGAGCAGTAATGGTAGGGGAGGTAGACCGAGCGAGCGGCGGGGGAGGAAGAGCGATGGATGGCGTCGATGCAAGGGCCGGGGAGCGTCGGCGCCGCCGGAGCAGTCCAACGGTGGGGGGAGTTAAGGCGTGGAGGCAGCGGCCGGGGAGGGAGATCGCGGGGGCGGCTGGGGAGGAAGAGGGAGAGAGCGGTGGCACTGGTAGAGGAGGGCGGCGGAGGACCAAGAGGAAGGGGAGGAGAGCGGATGGATGAGAGAGGAGGCGCCGAGGTGATGACCGGGAAGGGAGATCAAGGGGGGAGGGCATGGAAGGAAAAGGGAGGGAGTTGCAGCATCGGTGGAGTGGGGCGACGGAAGGAGAAAGGAGGCAGGGCAGCGGGGGAGGAAGGAGAGGGAGTAGCGGTGCTGAAGGAGAGGGACGGTGGAGGGGGAAAGGAGAGGGGATGGACGGGAGGGGATGCGCCGAGACAGCGGTCGAGGAGGTAGCTCGAGAGGGCTACAAGGGAGGAAGAGTGAGGGAGCTCGAGATGGCGACGGGGTAGGAAGATGGAGGGAGCGGCGGTGGTCATGGAGGGAGGCTTAGGGGACGGGTGAAGGGGAACGCAGTGAAGGGAGAAGAGGCCCTCGCGCACTTGTAAGTGATGTGGAGCGCTCTGGGCCAAGTGTTCCGACAGAGCGCTTTGGGTCGATTGGGCAAACGCAAGCGGGCATGAATGTGATCGGACGACCGATGTTTTTTCGGTGACGTGGCTGCGTGAGGAAGAGAGCTTTCCTTCCGCTGTTAAATTAGGTAATATCAGATCTTATTCTCTAATTGGTTTTACTCCTTTGGATTAATTGTCATTGGTTAATAAATCATTATATCTTCTAATCAATTTGTTTTGGCAATTGCCCTGATACTATCTTATTGACTCATTCCAAATTTGTATTATTGCTCAACCTCCTTATTAAGCATTTCCCTAATTGAAGTATTCTATTGATTAATTAGGCATTCGATGATTAACTATTTGTTTTTCAGATGGGTTTATCTCTGTTAGATAAAATTCTAGGGGTTAACCAAATCATGTCATATAACATCCTTCTCACTAGTTCAACTATCCATTTGTTAAATAACTGATTTCTATTAGTTGGTTCTTTTTAGTTCAATGGCTATTGGTACACCATATAACCTTTATTCACTTGAGTCCAATGTCTTCAGTATAATCGTCCCTTACTTTGACTATGGAGCATTTGCTAATTACAGTGCCCATTTAACTTACTGCCCAATTAACTTACTGACTATTTTGTTAACCTTTCAATTGTTTGATGTAGGTTCATGTTTTATTTTGAATAACTAATCTTCAATACTTGTTGCTGTTGTTAAATGATTGCCCAAAGGCTAATTGAATCGATACAATTTCTAGCTACTTGTTTTATCCAAGTCATTGGCCTACTGTTACCTTTAAATATCCTTAGATTGTCTTCTCTGATCATACATTTTATCAGAAGGATTTTGTTGGTATTGAGGTATTGTTAATTATCCTTCTCACTAGTTCAACTATCCATTTGTTAAATACATTTGAGTGATCCAGAATTTAGTCTTAAGGCCTACTAGCAACTGCATCTAGCCTTCCTTACTGTTCATGTTCAGATATTCTAAACATTGAGAAGAAGTTTGATTATTTGGAGTATTGTTTAACCAAACTTCTCACTAATTGAATTTCTTTCAAATTGGCTAATGAATCAGTAACAGTCCTAACTACTTGTATTAGCAGTATCATTAACCTTCTGTTACTTTGAGTTTGCATCTAAATTACTTCTCTGTTCTTTCATCCAGTTAGAGGAACCTTCTGAGTAGGAGTGTTTGCCAACTAAACCTTCTCACTAATTCAATTATCTATTGTAACAAATTATTGAATGATTAATTAGCTAATAACTTAACTAATTATCTTCTCTGCTCAAATATTTCAAAAGGGTTTTGCTGCATTGTTGTTAACTAATCATCTCACTAATTCAATTATCCATTTGTTAAACAGTTTGGGTGATCCAACAGTCAGAAGAAAGGGCCATTAGCACTTGCATTAACAATGTCATTAGCCCACTGTTGTTTTAATTTCTCATCTAGTCTCCTCTACTCATTCATCCAAGTGCTTGATAACTAAACTTCTTACTAGATCAACTACCCATTGGTTAAGCAAAATTTTGAGAGATCAATTAGTTATCACAGTACCTAGTTAATCCAATTATACATTTGTTAATTAATTTTGAGTGATCAAATAACTAATTGAATCAATAACGACCTCTAACTACTTGTATTAGAATGGCACTAGTCCACTGACAATTCCATTTATCTTCAGGTTACCTTTTCTGTTCATACAACATTTAACAGAAACCTTTTCTGAACTAAATTGCTGCTAACTAAATTCTTACAAATTCAAATTTCAATTTTTGTTAACTCTACTGAGTGATTCAAGTGACAACTACAATATTCATTAGTAGAGAAGGGCTTGGCTTCAAAGGGGGGGGGGGTCCCATTGTTAGCCACACGGAGGACTCACATAGATAATGCACAGGGAGGCCAAGATAGAGGAAGCGGTGGCAGCTTGGGGCACGGCTTGTCCCCGGCGATTGAGCGGACGGCGGTGGCTAGGAGTAGCAAAAATGGAACCCTGGAGGGGAAGCGATCCAAGTGGTGGTGGAGACACAGCCAGAGAGGAATGGTGGCAGCCGGGAGTTGGCTCGCGGTGGCCGGCCGTAGGGGTGAAACGGTGCGGTAGCATCGGAGAGGCCGAGGTGGTCTAGCAACGTGTACTGATGGTGACGCTGGGAGGTCATCGTGGCGGCAACGCTCGGGTTGTAGGAGGGCTCCAATCAGGGGTTCAGGAAGGTCAAGGGAGCCTAGGCGATGCTTTAGTTGTGAGGAATTGATGCGGTGAGCTTCGGGGCGAAGATGTGATGGTGGCGGTGGCTCAGGCCGAAAACGGGGAAGACGAGGGTGGCACCTACTTATGTGAAGGAATCCTCAAATTGAGTGAGGGTTTTGCTCCTCGTGATCTTGGATGCGCCATGACGTGGTCGGAGGGGAGAGGAGCCCACTGAGGTGGCCGGAATGGCGAGATGCCGTGGCGGCCGGCACAGGCACTTGTGCGGCTTTCAATTTTTCTTCTCGATTCAGCTCAATGGAGAAGAGAGGGATGGTCTCAAAAAATATTTTAAATTCTTGTTTGTATGCACTTTTATTATTTGATGTGGGGAAATTTGCAATACATGCTTTAATTAATTTCCCTATTTTATTACCAGTATAAATTCACCAAGTTTGTATTTTCATTTATTATATTTTGTTTCAAGTTGTTTTATTTATCAAATAGGTTTGGATTGTTATTTATCATCTCTTGTTTCAATTCATTTTAAATTATTAATAAATTTTTGATTTCCAGAATTTGGTTCTCAAATTTATTTATTAGACAAAAAGTCTTGCAATAAAATCTAGAAAAGCAAATGTCAATAAAATCCATCAAAAGTTTTAAAAAGTTTACATTTTTACCTATTTGAAAACAATCCCAATTTTTGGGATGTTACAACCGGGCCACCAGTACTATTTCCGAAGGTCCTGGTACATTTTGGTGCTTCCAGGATGAATGGAAAGGGGAGAATCATGAGCTTCTCTGAGAATTAGCTCCTTGATATCATGGTAATTTGGAACACGTAGCTGTTGTCTATGCATAACTAATCCACTGACGTTCTCGGAAAATTCTAATTTTCCATCTTATAGTTTGTGCTTGATCTCAGCGATTGCCGAATCTTTGAGCCGAGTGGCTTGGATCTGTGATTCAAGGGTAGGTTGCAGTACTAGGGCAGCAATATAACCTTCCTCAACCACTTCTAAGTTGAGCCTTTGGAACTCTTCATGCAGCATTGGTTGATTTGCTTAGATCGATTTGCTCATCCAGTGAAGTCTCTAGTTGAGGGCATTAGCCATAACATTGGCATTACCAAGGCAGAAATCATGTGGCCATAATGGACGTGAGGCGTAGGCCACCACTTTACCTTCTTGCATCAGCACACAACCAGGGCCGTGGCGGGATGCATCACAATACATAGTAAAATCCTTGTGTATATCGGGCAGAGTGAGCACTAGGGCTGTTGTGAGCCTTTTCCTTAACTTGTGAAAGCTCTCATCACATGATGCTGACCATTCAAACTTCTTTTCCTTCTTCAGAAGTTGTGTCATTGGTCTTGCAATCCTGGAGAAGTTCTCGATGAATCGGCGGTAATATCCCACCGGACCGAGGAAACTTCGGACTTTCAGAACAGTGCGGGGTTGCTTCCAGGCTAAGACATCTTGTACCTTACTCAGGTCTACTGCAACACATCCTTTAGAAAATACATGGCCTAGGAAACCAACTTCCTTTAGCCAGAACTCGTACTTACTAAACATGGCGTACAGTTGATGCTCGCGTAGCTTGTCGAGCACCAATTGCAAGTGTTGCTCGTACTCTTATGCTGTCACAGCCCCTTTTCTACTAAATTGAATTTAGATGCATCTCATGAGTATGCATATGATTTCTGGAGCATTTGCAAAAAAAAAAATTGCAATTGAAGAATTTCAAATCAAAATAAAACATACAACTCAAACCAAAGCTACAAATGAAATCAGGAAGAAATGCTTGTGAATACCTCTGGTAAATAATATACATCCTAGAATAATTGTCATGATTAAATATGATTTTTTGCAAATTTACAGAATCCAACTTAACCTTGAGAAAAATTCATACTCAATTCATAAACATCTACTGTAAAGGATTTAAAAATAAGCAAATAAAATATCAAAAATGTGCTTAGAAAATTCATATGGGTTCTATGTCATCCCAGGAACCTCTCTGCAAAATCTTAGAATTTTTGCAATTTATTTGCTATTTTAAATCGTCATAACAAGTGGAGGGGTTTGAATTTTAAAATAGTCAAACAAGTCGAGTTGACTTGATTCGACCCAACCATCCTACCAGACCAGGCTCCGACCATGCCGCTTACTTCTCCCACTGATGGCCCAGTCCCACACACCAAAGGATTTGTCTCTAGGTGTTCGGCCGTGCGCCGAGCGCGTTCCAGACACAAGCAGGAGCTAGCGCTGCGTTCGCTTGGCTCCGTCCATGCAAGCTCACGCCGTTTCGCCACCGCTGTTGCCATCCAATCTAGAGACACCATGTGGGATGCCGTCGCCTCCCGTAGTTTCCATGCACCTCAAAACCCCACCCTCTCCCTCTCGGCCTCTCAGATGAGCCCAACCATTCTTCCTCCTCTCTGAGGTAAATCCTCTCGATCCTTCGTCATCTTTCTCTCCATTGCATGCTGTATCCATTTTGCTAAGCCGAAGCTTTGACGTGTAGCGAAGTAACGGGAACATAGGCTTGTCACCATCGTCTCTAGAGTGCGGCCCATGAAGCACCGCTACACCATCTTTGTCTCCGGTGAGATCCTTCCTCTCCTATGTGCGTCAGCACGTGTTCTAGGATATGAGAATTGTTCCCCCTCAATCAATTTTACCAATCATCCACAGGAACATCGGGATTTTGGATTTTCCTTAACTCTGCTGAAGTTGCCACTCTCTTCCCCATCTCCGGTCTGGTAAGCCATTTACCGATTCATTCCTCTCCGTGCATCTTCGTAACTCACTTGAGCTTTCCCGACTTCTACTTTCTCTCCTCTTAGCTCAAGTCATCGTCCCTGCGTCAACCTCACCACCACCGCCACAGTCAACATCGCCAGAGCTCCAACATGCCCCTCCGGTCCTCTTCTTGGTTCCGGTAGGTTCACTACGACTCTTAGATGCTCATGCATGCGTTGTTTAGATCGAAGCGTCATCGGGTTCTCCCTTATGAACATTTAAGGGGTATACTCAAGGACCATATGACGCCATTATTATCCATAATATGAATTACAGATAAATAATTAAATGATGATTATTATATCCTCGTCATGTAGCCCCCCAGCTTCAAGTGAAAATAACTTACTTGAAAAAGGAGTTTGTAAATGATCTTACGACCCGTAAGTGGTCGTAGAATAGTGGTCGAAGGAAAAACTCTTCGACTGGTGTTTCATTTGACCAGAAATTAACTTGGTTAAGAAGGTTGTAGAATAAACTTACGACTTACAAGGTGGTCGTAGAAGATCTTACGATCACCAAGTGGTCGCAGTACTGTAGTCAGAAGCAAAAACCTTTCCGATCGCTGTTGCATTTGACCAGAAAAAAGACTTGGTCAAGAAGGTAATTTCGCTTGAGGTGTAAAGACTGACCTGACTTTCTCGAGCAGACAAATTTAAGAATATCAATCAACTCTCATAGACCTGTCTGTTGGAGCGGTTCCTGAAGCGTTGGCAACCGTTGGGTAGCCATGTCTTTAACTTCAGGCGTACAATTATAAATATTCACCGTGGGTGAGATTTAGGCTTTTTACCTTTCCCCAAATTGTTTCCACTGTTCAAGCTTTTGAGTTCTCCGCCGCCGACCAAATCGAGCATTCTCCTCCAATCTTTCCAAATCCAAATCCCCAATTCTTGAGAAAGATGGCCGGAGCCGGTTTTTAGTGGGCCGAATCGGAGATGGATGCGACCAAAATCAAGGCTTTGGTCGCCGCCGAGAAGATCCCAAAGAAGAAGTTCGTGAAGTAGATCGAGGTTGTTGGGCACCATTGGCCGTCGGGTGAGATTGTGCAAATCCCTGTCTTCTAGGCGTTCTGTGAGTGTGGCCTTCGATTGCCTACTCACCTTTTCCTCACCCTTGTACTCGAACACTTCGGCATGGAGCTAGTGAACCTTGTTCCCAACTCCATTACGATGTTGGGCGTGTTCGTGTACCTGTGTGAGGCCTACCTGGGGATTTTGGCTGACTTGGAGCTGTTTCAGTACTACTATGGAATGACTAGGCTAGCTGGAGTTGCCGGTAGTTGCAGTTTGAGGCTCCACGACGGAAAGTCGAAGGAGTACATTCAGATATTTACCCGGTCATCGTGGCTGTGGGGACCCCGGGTTATCTCCGTAAGACCGAGACTAAGCATGGTCTTAAGGACATAACTCTGGACCTCCAGTAAATGGATTCCAACTTAACTCGATCTAAGTGAGAGGCTTAACTAAAACTAGAGCCTCGACGATCATGTGCGCTGCTCCCTTGCGAGTACTACATGATTGTCGGTTCTCCAACCAGTCAAGCACTACACTTAGTGAGTTAAAATGGAATCCATGAACAGCGAGCATGAGGTCATGTTGGCTCCCAAGATCAGCGACCAACATGCCCCAAACTCACATATAGCATTGATCATATCCATACAACATTCATACATTTGTAGGTCAAAAGACATACAACATAATAGTTCAAGTCTACAACTATTACAAGTGGCCGACCGGCCAAATTCAAATAAGATCATAAAGTAACAGCGGAAGCAAGTAAATAAACTAAAATATCCAGCATGGTATGCCCCACAACCCATCGGCAACCAACTGGGAGTTAAATGATAGCACTACTCGTCAATGTCGTCTAAATCGACACTAACAAGCTCAATGGGCTCAAAGTCTTCCTCACCTGAAATTGCAGCAACCGGGTTGAGTACAAAGGTACTCGCAAGTCTTACACAAATAAAAATTAGTCATGCTAGAGGTTGTTCCAAAGGATGGCTCATATTGGCTTAGTTTTGCAAAAGAGACGCAACAATTTACAACCTACACATACTAGTTTTTCAAGTGCCATTTTGAAATCAGATTTGAAGTAGAAGTAAAGCATGTGAATAAGTAATAAATTGAATAACGAATAAATCATACAAATACCAAAGTGGCTATCCACTTTGATACAACAACAAGCATGAACATCCCATTCATGACGGATACCAAGTTATAACCACAATTTTAATTCCAAGTCTAACAATAAGCACCACAAACTCAAGCGGTCGTCCATAACATCATGACACGGCTATTCGAATAGATTTATACCCTGCAGGGGTGTACTACTTTACCCACACGACTTGATTAGCCCGTAAGCCTCCAGATGCCTCCGAATATAGCATACTTCCTATGGTATGCTGGCCGGGTAAATCAAGATATGGTCATTTTTAGCAAGAAGATCCTATTGGGCTAAGTCCCGCAAAACCCTGGGCTCGTAGGTAACATAAGACGTCACGGTCTATATGCCCTATCGGCCCATAAGGAAAACATGGGACGTCACGGTCCCATGCCTGTACAATTCCACAACCGTGGGACCTAACACAACAAAATCTTCCCCCTACTTAACCATACAGCACCCATATACCACGTGTGATAGCACGAGTTTTGCTTGAACCGTAGGTACCCAAAGTTCGGTCCTCAATTGTCCAAACAAGACAAGCCACAACCCAAAGTGTGCACGAAGGCACCCTCCATAACCAACCACTTGTCCAGACCAAAAGCTCATTTAAAATGACAAAATTTAACTTATAAAACAGATACGAAGATCTGAAACAAAAGTATAAACTAAAAGTTGTGTGTATCCCATAATTGTCGGGTTATTCCCGACAATCCGCTACCGTTCTAGACTTGCATGGCTAAGCAACCCGAACATAATATACTTCACACAATCCTATCTTAAGCATTTCAGTACTGGAATAATTCATGGATAACCACAATGACAAGGTAATAGGATGTATCTAACTATTCATCACAAAAATAGCGACATTATCAAAAATAGCATGCAAGCAATTATCATTGCACTAACTTAACAAAACTGGGATCAAATATGATGCAAAAGAAAGTTCAAATGATGCTTTCCTTTCAGGGAGTTCACTTGCTCACTCTCGGTTACATACTCACTTACTTCCGGCAACTCGGAATCTATAGAAAGACGGTATCGAATAAACATCGAGAAAAACCGAAAAATTCAAAGTGCTAAAAAATACATGAATTTTCTACAGTAGCTAGATGATGATTTTAGATGAATTTAGGTGAAAGAATTATTCCATTTTGACTTAGTATGTGAGAGTTATGAAGGTTTGAAAATCAGTTTTCAGGAAATTCCAATTTAATTCAATTTGGTTACTGTTCACTTAATTTAATTATTTGGCCAAAATTTGCAAAGCAGTGGTGAGGATGAAGATTATATGGATGGATAGAGAATATTAATATAAGACCAAAATAACTTGGTTCATCCTATTTGGAGTTTTTATGAAATAGTTATGAATTTTTAAAGTTAAAAGCATTTTTAGTGCAAAAATAATTGTATTCCGAATTTTTCCAAATCATTTAATAATTTTTGTACACATGCTAACCTAGCCTCTGTCATGACAAATGAGGCCTACAAATATTATTTTCTATTCCATTTAATTCCTAAAGGAAAACATCTATTGTCAAATCTAATGTTCTCATAATCATTGACTTAACCAATTCTCCTGTTGAATCCACTCGCATGCATAGTATTCTCCGATCATATTCAGTATACCTTGATCTAAACCCCATACTAACCTCCACTAAGGCATTATCAAGGTAGTCAATCCATCAAATAATTCCCGGACTCATAAACTTCCATCTACACAATCCTTTTAGTAGTTATATGAAATCCACCAAGTGATAAGCATATTACCATGACTAAATCCATCAATCATTTTCTGATATATCATTTAAGCTAATACTAACCATCTAGCTCTACTAGTATTTCTTGACAATTTACATTCAGATACACCAAAATTTCCACCGATCGAGATTTATTTGACTTACCGATACCTAATGAGCTTTACAATTTAATATCACATCCAACATTTAATAGCTCACTAATAATTCAACTTACATCCATCTCACGGACTAGTTGTGTATGACAACTACCAATCCACTCACATATGCGCCTCACGATCGACTAATAATCATTTATCCACTAATCTAATAGATACTACAATTCTACCGACTCGGCACATGGGACTTACCTAGTAAGTACATGGCAAATCAAATATTTATTCGCAACCAAATGATCAATTGCTACCTTCTCCATATTCAAGCACAAATGACTCACATGACTATTACTTAAGACAACCCCATCAATTTACTCATGATTAAATAAGCCACTCGATTCAACCTCCATATCTCCATAGATATCATCACAAGAGCTATCCACCAAATAATAATTCATAAAATCCTTATGTGTCCTAACTCCAACAATTACTAATCCAACATGAGGAAAAATCTCCAATTAATGTATTATCCAAAGATCACTACTAACATCCATGCCACTTCAAAATAATATCATCCGATTAAATAATCCAATTATACATTTAATCTAGCATCCACCGATAAAAAAAAGATACATATTCCGCTACGACGATAAAATTATTCGTATCTACCGACATACATCACATGAACACGCCTACGCATAAATAAGACATAACCGGAGAATTATACCGGTCTTAAGCTACCAAATCATTTTTATAATTAAACATGCACAAGTAGATGACATGCACATGACTAATATGCAACATGCACGGCTAATATCGTAGCGCGGTAACAAAATAATATTAACGATTTTACCACGGCACTAGGCGTGCGTATCGTCACCGGACGTCGTCTTCTCGGCTCCGCGTCCACCGTAGTCGTCATCGAGCTCGTCCGCGTCTGCGTCCGTGTCCCGCTCCGCATCGTCGCGCTCATGACGCTACTGGAAAACACCTCACACTACCGGAGACGGCTTCTTTGCCGAGTGTCCCATACTTTGCCGAGTGCTTTTTATCGGGCACTCGGCAAAGAGGCTATTTGCCGAGTGCCATATAGAAAGAACTCGGCAAACAACTGGCACTCGGCAAAGATATGGTTTGCCGAGTGCCGAGCACTCGGCAAAACATTACACTCGGCAAAGAGATGGTTTGCCGAGTGTCGGGAACTCGGCAAACCAGAACACTCGGCAAAGGGCACCACCGTTAACGGCAGGCAGCCGCCGTTAACCCTTTGCCGAGTGTCTTCTCCCACTTTCGGCAAAGAGGCTCCTTTGCCGAGTGTCTTCTCTGACACTTTCGGCAAAGAGGCTACTTTGCGAGTGTCATTCCCTGAACACTTCGGCAAACCATATTTTTTTCGCTTTTGACCTCCAAACTTTTTCTGCAGTCCTCATACAATACACAGTACTCCATGTTCCAATGTGGCATATTTCTCGGACTTTTTCTATATTTCTTTAATTTATTTCAATTAATTGAATTTTCTTGGATAATTCAAATTATAACTGCTAGTCATTCGAATAATGAAAAAAAATGAATGGAAAAATGATATTCATGTTATTTAGTATAATGTGAGGCCGTAACCAGGAACAGACCACCAATTTCGAACATCTTGTTCACGAAACATGACCACGAACTTGCGGTCGAGTTGTTTTTAAATTGTATAAAAAGCAAACGAAGTCCGAAAATCATGAAACTTGGGAAGATGTCATTATATCATATGTGGAGGCTGTGATAAAAATTTCAGAAGGTTTCGCGCAAGTTGTCACGTACGATGCTTGCAAACCTTAGAAAAACAAAAGAATACATGACAACTTCTTCGGAGATTCTTGGCAAGCATTTGACAACTTGCAAACCTTCTCAAATTTTATCACAGCCTCCACATATGATATCATGACATCTTGACAAGTTTCATGATTTTCGGACTTCGATACAATTTAAAAACAACTTCTCAAATTTTAAGATGTTCAAATTGGTGGTCCTCCACATTATACTAAATAACATGAATATCATTTTTCCATTCATTTTTTTTCATTGAATGACTAAGTTATAATTTGAATTATCAAGAAAATGAAATAAATTAAAGAAATATAGAAAAGTCCGAGAAATGTGCCACATTGGAACATGGAGTACTGTATTGTATGAGGACCGCAGAAAAGTTTGGAGGTCAAAAGTGGAAAAAATATGGTTTGCCGAAAGTGTCAAAAAGGACACTTTCTAAGGAAGAGCAAAGTGTCGAGAAGACACTCTAAGAACGAGCCTTTGCCGAGTGTCATGAGAAGACACTCGAAAGAATTTTAAACAAAATTTTAAAAACCCTCTTTGCCGAGTGCGGATCGGGGCACTCGGCAAAGGGATTAACTCACACTGCCCACTGCCCACACGCACTGCACACACGCACACCCTAAACCCGCCACACACACACACACACACCCGCCTCAAGCGCCACACACCCCGCCACACCCATGGCCAGCCTGCCGCCGCCACTCCAAGGCCAAGACTCTCCTCCGCGCCAAGCCTCCAAGGCCACGGAGGAGGAGGAGAAAGAGAGGAGGTGGAGGAGAGGAGGAAGGAGGAAGAGAAGGTATGGTGATTTTGTTTTCCTCATGTATTCTTCGGAGAATACATGACGAAATTGATGTTTTCCTCATGAACAAGGTTGACTTTCTTGTATAGTTCTACGTTTTCCTGGTGTATGAGGATTCCCTGTGATTCCAGTAAGAAGTTTTTATAGTCAATTAGCCTCGATATAGAACCAAATGCACTAGAATGAATTGTACCAGCATACCTCCCTGTTTAATTCTTGGATTTGATCGATCATAAGTTGGTCCTGTAAAGTTAATTTTAGTCAAAGTAGTCATTCATATCCATGTCGTGAAAAGAAAACCTAAATGGTGATGTGGTCTTAACAAAACTATAATGTAACCTTCTTCGCATTTAATATTTCTTAGGCTCATCTCCGGTTTATTCTCCAAATTTTGCAAGTCTTTTACATCCAAATTTCAGTAAAGTCATTGACCCAACAACTGCCTGCAATGACACATTGCATAAGCACATTTATTATACTTTTCTAAAAACACATATAATGTTATCGAATTGCTGCCGTGCTTAGTTTTTTTTTGTTAACTTGTTTAGGGTTTTCTAGTTTATTATGCAACCATCTTTACTTATTTTACTTATTATAAACCTTCTTTTTAATTTTTATATGCGCTTGGGTTCATTTGGGGTTAAAACCTAGTAGTTGGGCTACACAAATTTTTAGTGTGTGAAAGATCATATACTTTGCATGTTAACCCCACCCCATCAACAAAAAGGGCAAACACAAAGGTAGTTACTTCCATGATGATCGATTTTCCTATAGTTTGTAAGAACTTCACAATTGATCTGTGCATAATCTGCTATCCAAGCATACAGTGAACTCAACAAAAATTACGTGTGTAAGGAGTAAGACACCAAGTTAATCAAGTAAAAAATGAAACAGATATTTGCTGGTTTTTATTCCCAAAGGTTGCTTATCGAATCCGTACATTGCTAATTAGTCATTTAACTCCTCTCCATTGATCCCCTCTCTCGCTGCTTTGCTCTTGATCCCGAGCCCCTTTCACGCTCGTGGCGAGGAGATAGGTTTTGGACAATAGTATGTAAGACATTATTTTCACACACAAATGTAGGGCAAAAGAGTAGAGAAGCACAATAGATACCAAGGTCGCAGATTAAAAAAATTGACCAAAAAGGAAAAACATGTAGAATGGAGAGGAGGGAGG
The DNA here is from genome assembly GCA_036346405.1 of Phyllostachys edulis. Lineage (NCBI taxonomy): Eukaryota > Viridiplantae > Streptophyta > Magnoliopsida > Poales > Poaceae > Phyllostachys > Phyllostachys edulis. The sequence goes on from CM070564.1 coordinate 1,299,073, forward strand.
GATGGAGAGAGACCTGCAGATAAAGCTCAGGAACATCTCTACCCTCTGGTTCAAGAAAGATCCGATGAGACTCTTTATCTTTGAACCTTACAATCTGAAGCAAAGAAATATATGGTTATCTTTGGGATTGTGTTTGGCCAAAAAAAAGATGGGGCTATATAGGTAAACTACATCCTTCTTTCCAAGAACATTACAAGTTTGATTACACATACTAGAATATAAAATAATCTATCATGTAACAAGTGGTTGTGACATTGTTATATATATGTGGTTGGATATAATCTTGTGCATGTCGGCCATCGTGCCGTTCATATATATGTGCATGTCGGCCATCCTGCCGTTGGTTTTCTTGCAGGTTTTGGAAACCTCACCGTGCAGGGGAGGTGCTGCCGAAATTTTGTATTGACAGTTTTATGTTTCTTTTTTTGCAGAGAAGAGCCAGTCGGAGCGGCGCCGGAGTACCTCGGTGACCCCGATCGCCTTCCTCGCCGCTGCGGGTCTGCCTGCACCGCGTCGCCTCGCCATCGCACCGACTCCACCACGGCCGCTTAGCCCGACTCCACCGCCACCCTAGGTATAACCCCTCTTTCCGTATCATGGTCGAGATCACGTAACCCGCTTAAGCGTCTCCGTTCGAAGAGATACGGTTGGAAATATGCGATATTTCCATATCTAAAACCGTGACTGCTTCAATTGTCCACGTTTTTGGACAGCCAGCGGATGTAGGTGGGGTTAGTTTCATGGTTCGCTCGATCCGAGACAGTTTCGCATCATCTCCTGTTGTTCTCCGGATACACACTCTCCTGGCAGACGTGTATTTGGAGAACAATGGGAGGTGCCGCCAAATTTGCCTCGAATAGGAGTAGAGCATGGAAACTAACCTCATCTACGGATCTCGCGTGGATTAGGACCTATCCTCACCTATTAGATAGTAGGAACGTCGTGTAGATGCAATTGATGTTTATATTACTCGCCGCTATATATGTTAGAGGATGGAGGACCGTGAGTGGATGTACACGGGCGCGCAAAGTCGTGGTCAGTCACCAATGAATGGATCGACAAGACCGATGCTTTCTTGAACGGGCATTTGGCGTGGCGCTAAAGGAGCGAGTAAAATTTGCATGTCCTCGCAAAGAAATGTGCAAACAGAAAAGACAAACGAAGAAGGTCATGGGGAACATCTTTGAAGAATGGATTTACTGGCAGACTATACCCGTGGGTCTACCATGGTGAAGCCGATCGTATGAGAGAGGAGGTGGTGAGACCACGCGTCGAGGATTATGATGCGATGCCGGGTAGCGTATATGTTAAATGACTATCACGAGGCACGTCATTTGAAGGACGACGGAGGAGGAGCCAGAGGCAATCGCAAAGGCGTTCTTTACATGTTTGCCGCGACGTAAACCCCTTCACAGCCGCATAAAGGTTTCTCAACCGGATGCCATTGGACGATAATGGCGTTAAAGTCCCAAGATAGCCCGAGTCGAGACGCCGATGGTATGTTGATGCTATTGGCGTACCGCTCCTGAGGGTCACCTTCTGCCAAAGAGCATGCACGAGTCACAGAAACTCCTTCGTGCACTTAAGATGCCGTATGAGCAGATACATGCTTGCCCGAAGGGGTGCGTCCTATTTAGGAATGAATACGTGGAAGCAAAGTACTGTCCAAAGTGTAAATCATCTAGGTTCCTGGAGGTAGATTCTGGTGATGGCCAGAAGAGGCAGCTTGACATTCCCGTGACAATCCTACGGCACCTTCCGTTCATACCGAGGATCCAACGGCTATACATGATCGAGGAATCCATGAAAGATGACATGGCACAAAAATGGCAAACGATACAATCTCGACAGATGGTACATGCATCCGATGGTGAAGCATGGACCCACTTTGATGGCATTCATCATGAGAAAGCTAAAGAGGCTCAGAATGTACGTGTTATACCGGCAATGATGGGTTCAATCCTTATGGAATGATGGCTGCCCCATACACATGTTGGCCCGTGTTCGTTATCCCCTCAATCTCCCCGGCGTATGCTTTCAACGACGTAACGATTCTTGTCGTTGATAATTCCCGACACCCGGGAATAATATGGGTGTGTTCATGGAGCCCGTGATTGATGAATTGGTCCGTGCTTGGGAGGAAGGCGATGGACATACGATCGAGCTACAAAGAAAACTTCAAAATGCATGTTTGGTACCACTACTCCTCGCATGACTTCTGGCGATGGGATATTCTCATACCGGTGTGTTCACTGGAAGTTCCCATGCCCAAAGATGCAAGGAAGGTCTGAGGTTCATTTGGTTGCGTAAGGGTGGCAAGTATTCATCGCTCGACAAACATCGGCAATTCCTCCTCTTGACCATGCATTCAGACGAGACATCAAGAACTTCACGAAAGGTGTCGAGTGATGCACTCGCACCACCGATAATGACTAGTGCCGCGGTTCGTGAATAGATAGATGGTCTCGTGGTCAATCCAGAAGGTGGTTTTGTGGGATATGGTGAGCAACATATGTGGACTCATAAGTCGGGCTTGACTCGGCTCCCCTATTTTGATGACCTTCTCCTTCCACACAACATTGATGTAATGCACACTGAAAAGAATGTTGCCGAGACACTTTGGGCAACAATCATGGACATTACTGACAAGTCGAAGGACAACGTTAAGGCTAGAGTGGATCTGGCAACGATATGCGATAGACCAAACCAACATATGAAGCCTCCTAGTCGCGGCAAGACATGGAGAAGGCCTAAGGCCGATTTTGTCTTGAGCAAGCCCCAAAGGAGGGAAGTACTAGAATGGATCCAGACGTTAATGTTCCCTGATGGGTATGCAGCTAATCTAAGGAGGGGAGTGAACTTATCTACTATGCGAGTCTTAGGGATGAAGAGTCATGACTACCACATATGGATTGAGCGGCTTCTTCCCATGATGGTTCGAGGCTATGTCCTCGAGCATGTCCGGCTAGTCTTTGGCAGAGTTGAGCTATTTCTTTCACCAGCTTTGTGCCAAGGAGTTATCTCGGACCGTGATTGCTGACTTGGAAAGAATGGCACCTGTATTGCTCTGTAAGTTGGAGAAGATCTTTCCACCCGCTTCTTCAATCCGATGCAAACATTTGATTTTGCACCTCCGTCTGAGGCACGAATGGGGGCCCGCAGGTCGTTGGTGCTATCCAATCGAGAGATGTCTAAAGGTTCTTCAAAGAAATGTAGAAATAAATGCAAAATCGAGGCTTCCATTGCAGAGGCATACATTCTGGAGGAGGTGGCGAACTTCACAACAACATACTATGGTAACAACCTCCCTAGCGTGCATAATCCACCCCCTCGTTACAATGCTGGCGAAAATGAATCGAACCTCAGCCTTTTCCGAGGGCAACTCGGAAGCGCAAGTGCATCGACCCCCAAGACCTTGAATCATGAAGAGTGGCGCCATATCATGCTATACGTGTTGACCAACCTTGACGAAGTGGCACCGTACATGCAGTAAGTTCTCAACGAACTTGTTAAATACGCCGTCACTATTCTGCATCCAACCCCCTTGTTTCTCGTTGGTACAGGGAATTTCTTCATGAATTTGGCGTCAATCAAGGATCCTACCCCACAGCAGGTAGATACCCTTCTTAGACAGGGTGCGGGAAATGGAATGCCCGATTTCATTTCTTGGTTCAAACGGAAGGTACCGTCCAATTTAGCTCGTACTTAGTTTGACATTCCAAGTTACTCGTACGTGCGAATAATATAACGATGTATCCTGCTTGAGCTTGCAGGGCCAGAGGGATGCGTCTATGTGTGCCGAGTTGAGACAGGTTGCCGATGGCTTTGCCTATAGGGTCAGGTCATTTTCTGGTTATGACGTGAATGGATATCGCTTTCGCACAACAAGCTACGAGCAGAGTCGGCCCAATCGAAGAACCACAAGTTCCGGAGTTTTTACGCCCGGCGTTGATGAGGTCGAGTATTATGGAAGAATTGAAGAAATATACGAACTCAAGTTTCATGGTTCCAAACCTTTTAATCCCGTCATATTCAAATGCCATTGGTTTGATCCTGAAGTAACGAGACGGACATATTCTAATCTTGGGCTAGTCGAAATTGACAGGATTCCGTCTTACCAGGAGACGATGTCTATATTGTGGCCCAACAGCCACGCAAGTTTATTATCTCCCATATGCGTGTCAAACCATAAGGCATCTTAAGGGTTGGGATATTGTGCACAGGGTATCGCCACACGGTAAAGTGCCCGTCCCCAAACGATGAAGATTACAACTTAGACCCAAACACATATGATGGAGAGTTCTTTCAAGAAGAGGGACTAGAAGGAGGTTTGAGATAGACTTAACCGAAGCGATCGGAATGGAAGTAGACAATGAAACGGTTATTGAAGAGGACGCCGACATGAGGTGCAAAATGTGAAGGACTTACAAATGCTTGAGCGATTACATTTAGACAATGACAATGGCAACATTGCTCATTCGGATAGTGTTGATTATTTCGACATGATTGATAGTGATGATGAGACTTATGATCCAGCTAATCCCGATCATGAAGATTATTTCTAATACATGTAATACTATGTTATTTTGTAATTACGCTTTTGTTTATTTTGCATCTCTTTCTAAGTACTTCTTGTTTATCTGTGCTTATTGGTTTACTCTTTTTAATTGCAGGTGATTGAACAAAGATGGTGGGCGGTGGGATGAGGAAGCTAACATCCTTGTACCGAAGGACAAGGACCGCTGAATCGGGGGAGAGTAGGAGGAGGAGCAGCCGCAGGAGGGAGTCGTCGCCTGCCACCCCGTCGCGTGAGGAGGAGGAGGAGGAGCAGGTGCCCCAGGAGGACGCCGAGGAGGCGCAGTGCGAGGACCCCCGGGTTATCTCCATAAGACCGAGATTAAACATGGTCTTAAGGACATAACTCTAGAGCCTCAAGTAAATGGATTCCAACTTAACTCAATCTTAGTGAAAGGCTTAACTACAAACTAGAGTCCCAAATGATCATGCGTCTTTGCTCCTTGCAAGCACTACATGATTGTCGGTTCTCCAACAAGTCAAGCGCTACACTAGTGAGTTAAATAGGAAGTTACTTAACAGCGAGCATAAGGTCATGTTGGCTCCCAAGATCAGCAACCAACATGCCCCATACTCACATATAGCATTGATCACATCCATACAACAACATACATAGCTAGTTGAAACGACATACCACATAATAGTTAAGGTTTACAACTATTACAAGCGGCCGACCGGCCAAATTCAAATAAGAGTATTAAGTAGCAGCGGAAGCAAGTAAATAAACCAAAAGGTCCAGCATGGTATGCCCCATAACCCATCGGCAACCGACTGGGGTTAAAAGCTAGCACTACTCATTAGCGTCGCCTAAATCGACGCTAACAAGCTCATCGGGCTCATACACTTCCTCACCTGAAATTGTAGCAACCGGGTTGAGTACAAAGGTACTCGCAAGTCTTACACAAATAAAAATTAGTCATGCTAGAGGTTGTTCCAAAGGATGGCTCATATTGGCTTAGTTTTGCAAAAAGAGACGCAACAATTACAACCTACACATACTAGATTTTTAAGTGCCATTTCAAAATCAGATTTGAAGTAGAAGTAAAGCATATGAATAAGTAATCAATTGAATAACAAATGAATCATACAAATACCAAAGTGGCTGTCCACTTTGATACTACAACAAGCATGAACATCCCATTCATGACATCCCACAATTTTAATTTCAAGTCTAACAATAAGCAGCCACAAACTCAAGCGGTCGTCCATAACCGTGGACACGGCTATTCGAATAGATTTATACCCTACAGGGGTGTACTACTTTGCCCACACGACTTGATTAGCCCGTAAGCCTCCAGATGCCTCCGAATATAGCATACTTCCTATGGTATGCCGGCCGGGTAAACCAAGACTTAGTATTTTTCAGCAAGTTGATATCCTTGAGTTGACTCGCCCGTACGCGACGTAATCCCGTTTAAGTGTAGGCTACCCACCTACAACTAAACGGGCACGCAAGTTGTGCCGGAAATGCCAACCCAATTAATAAAGTTTAAAGAGGGCTCACCCTCACAATAAATAATTGCAATTGGCACCCTTATGGAACGTATATGTGATGGAACACATATACGCCCTCACACCACCAGTCATCAACCCAATAATACCAACCCCTTACTTAACTAAGTAGTGCCCATACACCACGTGTGATAGCACGAGTTTTGCTTGAACCGTAGGTACCCAAAGTTCGGTCCTTAATTGTCCAGACAAGCCAACCACATACCCAATCTCGTGCACAAGGCACCATCACTAACCATCACTTGTCCAGACCAAAGGTTCATTTAAAATGACAAGATTTTAACTCACAAAACAGATACGAAGATCTGAAATAAACAGGAAGTAATAAAAGATTGTATTTCCCATAATTGTCGGGTTATTCCCGACAATTAGACTACCGTTCTAGACTTGCATGGCTAAGCAACACATACCACGTAAATCACACATCTTATCTTAGCATTTCAGTACTGGAATAATTCATGGATAGCCACAATGACAAGATAATAGGATGTATCTAACTATCCATCACAAAAATAGCGACATTATCAAAAATAGCATGCAAGCAATTATCATTACACTAACTTAATAAAACTGGGATCAAATATGATGCAAAAGAAAGTTCAAATGATGCTTGCCTTGCTGGAAGCTAAGTTGTTCTCCCTCAGTAGCGTAAAGATCGATATCAATAGGCTCGGTTTCTAGATAAATACAATACCGAATAAATAGCGAGAAATACTCGAAAATCCAAAGTACTCAAAAATGCATGATTTTTCTACAGTAGGTAAATCATGATTTTAGATGAATTTAGGTGAAAGAATTTCTTCATTTGGATTTAGCATGTGAGAGTTACAACGATTTGAATTTCAGCTTTCAATATGCCATCTTTAATTAATTTAATTATGGGGTCAAAATTTGTAGAGCAGTAGAGGGTATAAGGATTATATGGATAAATTTAGAATATTAATACAGGACTAAATCAGTTGAGTTTGCCTCAAATGGAGTTCTCATGATTTAGTTATGAATTTCTAAAGTTATCAAGATTTCCTTTGTAAAAATAATAGTTTCAATGGATCAATTTCACAATAATACTCTCTGCTACAGAGACAAGTTTGAGACCAATTTTAATATAAAGTTTAATAAAAATGAAAATTACCAGAAGTGGTTTCATTTGTTTTGAAGTTAGGATGAATTTGTTATGTATTTTTAAAGTTAACAACATTTACTAGTATACAAATAACTTAGGTTTTGGATCACCTCCCCTCAAATTTATTCTCTGGAACAGTGATTTTGTGTGAAACCAATTTTATAATAAAGTTCAGTTAAAATTAAGATCAACAAAATTAGTTTCACTGTTTTTGGAGTTAATATGAATTAGTTATGTATTTTTGAAGTTATACATATTTTTCAGTGTGTGCATAAACCATTTCCGATTTTCTAAATCTTTTAATACTTTTCTTACCACGCGTGGGCTAGCCCTCATCACGACAAGGCTCGCTTGCCAATGCCCATCGCAGACAATGGTATGCGCGTGTGTTTCACAGATTCAACACGTGAGCCGTTGGATTTGAATCCAACGGTCACCAATCGCGGCAGAAGAAGTGGTCCGAACGGCCCATCGAACAAGAGCCGTCGATCGCACATCCGACGGTGAAAAATGACCCCAGTTATACGCGTCTGAAACGGTATGTTTTAATTCGTGGGCCCACATGTAAGTGACTTGTTACAGTGTTAAGACATGCTTTAATAGCTAATGACCACCATTAACTTCTAATCTGTTACTACAAGAGTCGCTCGAAACGACAACGATCTCGTGCGTTTCACCGCGGCTTCGCATGCTACTGCAGCCACACGGCGCTGGATCGATGAGATAGACAAAAGTGCGCAATAGTATTGCGACTGAGGGAGCACTCACAACAATGGTGTTGCTCAGTCATCGACGGCCAGCCGACGGCGAGTGGAGGTGACAACATCGGAAACACGGCAACAAAGAAAGTGAAGCTCCGCAATAAGCAATCAAGCGGTGCCCGGGTCTAGGGGACTAATGAGGGGTTACCTAAGTCGATAAGGGCGCCGGGGAGCTTGGGGTTGATGAAGCTTGACCGAGTCAAGAAGATGACTACGGTGACAAGCTTCAACGAGGGGGAGCGTCCCTGAGCCGAAACAAGGAGGGTGAGTGATCTGAGAAGCTCAAGGACTCCTTCAAGGATGCTATAGGAGCAAGGAATTGAAGTAGGGCTTACCAGAACGAAGTGGGAGATGAAGAGTTGCTTGACGGCCGAAAGTGGTTCAAGCCCCAAATTCGCACGATCCTGTCGTGCATTATCAAAATACACTTAGGGGTTTTGCTCAGTAGGTTAAGGGACAAAGCATGACGCGGAAAATTGAGGATAACACCTCCCAGATTTGATAATGGCAAGGGGAGCTCCTCGGGTGCGTGCCCTGGAAGTCACCGAGAGCACGACAATGGACCGCAAGCTACAAGGCATCGAAGGAGCTCCAGTTAGCTAAAATGGATAAGGCATCGAGTAAGAAGTTGAGGTGAACCAAGCGGAGGAAAACCTACCCGAGGGATCAGCTCCAGCTAGCCTCCCTCTCCTCGGTCAACAGAGGAGAAGTGAGGGAGAAGGAGCGGTTGCGAGGGGTGTTAAAGCCAGAGAGGTGAGAGAGCGAGGGCGGTGCACAGAGAAGAACACCCCTGAGTGGCTCAAACGGGCGGTGGACGTGACAGGGCTCAGAGCGTCGAAGTGATTCGCGGCCGCGTGGAGCTCGGCCTCTGCGCGAGCGCGCTTGCCTGTTGGAGAAGACAGGTCCGACAGGTGGGACCGAGGTGGCAGCGACTCAAGGCGCGGAAGGGCAACGGGGCGACGTGGCTCAACGAACGCCATTTGATCGGGATCTGACGGCTACGATATAAGGTGAGGTTTTGAGCTGTTGAAGGGGGGGCGACGATCTGGGCCGTCGGTCTTTGATCCAACGCGTGCATGCATCGGTGCATTTAGGTGGCTTGACCGAGCCGCTCCGCTGGGTCGGACTCGAGCCCCATGAATAGTACTTAACCAGCTTGGTTTATAGGGTTTGACTAAGTTTAAATTTGATCCTCCAGTTTGACCAGAGCCTTAAAATGTAAATAAAATCCCAAAAATTCTGAAATAATTTCCAGAGGTTCCTGGGATAGTCTAAAGTTCATAAAATTATAATATCATACTGTTCATGATATAATTTGGATAGTATAAATTCAAACTTAAGGTAGGTTATATAATTGGGTTTGAATCTTAATAGGGTTTAAACTTGTTCCAAAAATTTGGGAAAAATTATATCAATTCATTATAATTACCACAGTATTTGAATAAATTATTTCCAGGAGATGTTCATGAGATTTTGTTCTTGTTTCCTTTTGGAGTTCCATTTACAACACATGTTTTAATCTCTTTCACAGATTTTCCTAGTGCAATATATAATGTAAATGCTAGAAATCATGATGCATGCTAGTGAGATGCATAGTAATTAGCTTTGATAATTTGAGATTATCATGAGATGTACAGAATCCTTTTTATTTATTTGGGATGTGATAAACCTCCCCCTTACAAAAGATCTCGTCCCCGAGATCGTGATAGGGTGGAAGTTGGATAGAAAGGTTCTAAAAGATTTTATTATATCAGTTGTCTTTATTTCTTTCAAAGATAGTGCTAAGATGCATTGCAAGGTAACCAAGTATAATCTTACGTTTTTCTTACCACTGCTTTGTTTAACCTTGCCTTTCTTGGTATGAAGGCACTTCAAGTAAAGAGTTCCGGATATTCTTGTCGGAATTGATCCTCACGTTCCCAGGTAGCTTCATCTTCAGTATGATTACTCCATTGCACTTTGATGAACTTAATATTGCGATTTCTTGTCTTATGCTCGCTTCTTCAAGAATGCGAATAGGACGCCCGGATAAGAAAGATTGGATTGCAATTCGAGTTCTTCTAACTCGATTAACCGGTTGGAACACGAAGACATTTCTTCAATTGCGAAACATGGAACACATCGTGAATATCTGATAGTGATGGTGGCAATTCCAATTGATAGGCCACCGATCCCACCTTTGCTAGGATACGAAATGGTCCGATGTAGCGAGGTGCCAATTTGCCTTTGACTTGAAAACGATGCATTCCTTTCATTGGAGAGACTTTAAGATAGACATGATCATCCACCTTGAAATTCAACTCGCGTCTACGACGGTCGGCATAAGACTTCTGACGAGATTGAGCCGTCCGAAGTCGCTCGCGGATGACACGGACTTGTTCCTCCGCATCCTCCACCAAGGTTGGACCATAGAACGGCCTCTCTCCGGCTTCGGACCAGTTCAAGGGTGTCCTGCAAGCTCTCCCATACAGTGCCTCGAAGGGGGACATTTGTATACTTGATTGGAAGCTATTGTTGTAGGAGAACTCTGCAAAAGGTAGGCATTTCTCCCAATTCTTGCTGTAGGACAGCACACATGTCCGGAGAAGGTCTTCTAAAATCTGGTTTACCCTTTCAGTTTGCCCACCTGTTTGTGGGTGGTAAGCGGAGCTGAAAGACAGACTGGTCCCCATTGCTTTGTGAAGGCATCCCCAAAAATAGGATGTGAATTGAGGGCCTCTATCTGACACAATCACTTTCGGAACACCATGGAGACAAACAATTCTTGAAATATAAAGTTCTGCCAACTTGTCTCCGCGGTAGGTGGTCTTGACAGGAATAAAGTGAGCAACCTTAGTCAGACGATCGACGATCACCCATATGGAATCGGATCCAGCTGGTGTCCTAGGAAGGCCGGTGATAAAATCCATGCCAACTCCTTCCCACTTCCACTTGGGAATGGGCAGGGTTGTAGAGTACCGCCGCTTCAAATGCTCAAATTGACTCTTTGGCATACATTACACCCGGCAACATATTGAGCAATTTGCCGCTTCATTTGGCTCCACCAAAGCCTTTTCTTCAAATCTTGGTACATCTTGGTACTACCTGGGTGAATAGAGAACTTGCTGTCATGAGCCTCTTTGAGAATTAGCTCTCTTAAGTTGCGATCAAACGGTACTACCAAGCGGTTTCCGAAACAAAGGGCACCATGTGCATCTTCATTGAAGCATTTGGCTTTGCCTTTCTTCATTTCCTCCCGGATTTGAACTACTTCCAAGTCAGTCTTTTGGGCTTCTCTAATCTGATCCTCAAGTGTAGAATTCACACTTAGAGCAGCAAGAGAACCTTCCTCAACTATCTCCAGATGCAGACGTTGCATCGCAAAGACACAAGCTTCTTTGAAAATGGGGTTATCGACAAACAAAGGCATTGAGATTTTCTGCTCAATGCGTCGGCCACCACATTAGCTTTCCCGGGGTGATAATGAAGTCCCATATCATAGTCCTTGATCAACTCAAGCCACCTTCTTTGCCTCAAGTTCAGATCGGCTTGAGTGAAAATATATTTGAGACTCTTGTGGTCGGTGTAGATCTCGCAACGATTGCCAATGAGGTAATGCCGCCAAATCTTCAAAGCATGCACCACAGCTGCAAGCTCCAAGTCGTGTGTGGGATAATTAGCTTCATGAGGTCTCAATTGCCTCGATGCATATGCCACCACTTGGCCCTCTTGCATGAGCACACAACCGAGCTCGTGGTGAGATGCATCGCAATAAATATCAAAGCTCTTATGAATATCAGGCAGGATGAGCACTGGAGCTTTGGTCAGAAGATCTTTCAAGGTGCGGAAACTTTCCTCACATTCCTCTGACCATTCAAACTTCTTCTCCTTCTTCAACAATTGGGTCATTGGTCTCGTAATCTTGGAGAAGTCCTTGATGAATCTACGGTAGTACCCCGCAAGTCCAAGAAAACTACGGATGTCGGTGACGCTCTTGGGTTGTTTCCAATCAAGCACATCTTTCACTTTACTTGGATCAACAGCGACACCACCCTTGGATAGGATGTGTCCCAAAAAACTAACTTCCCGAAGCCAGAATTCACATTTGTTGAACTTTGCATAGAGTCGATGTTGTCGAAGCTTTTCCAACACAAGCCGCAGGTGCTGCTCGTGCTCTTCATCAGTCTTCGAGTAGATAAGGATGTCATCGATGAACACAACAACAAACTTATCCAAGTACTCCATGAAAACCGAATTCATGAGGTTCATGAAATATGCTGGAGCATTTGTCAAACCAAAAGACATAACAGTGTACTCGTACAGACCGTAACGAGTGGAGAAGGCTGTCTTCGGTATGTCTTCGGCTCTGACCTTGATTTGATGGTAACCCAACCTCAAATCAACCTTGGAGAAAACCTGGGCCCCATTCAATTGATCGAACAAATCGTCAATCCTAGGCAGCGGATATTTGTTCTTGACGGTGACCACGTTCAACGGACGGTAGTCGACACACATCCGTAAACTCTTATCCTTCTTTTTGACAAAGAGAGCCGGACATCCCCAAGGCGAGGAGCTTGGCCTAATGAATCCCTTGTCTTGAAGTTCCTTGAGTTGTGCTTTCAATTCCACCAACTCATTAGGGGGCATCCGATACGGCCGCTTAGAAATTGGCGCGGTACCGGGCACAAGCTCAATGACGAATTCAACTTCACGGTCAGGTGGCATGCCTGGGAGTTCTTCTGGAAAAACATCTAGATACTCACATACTACTGGTACCTTCTCCAATTCAACGGAGGTATTGGCTTCCAAGGCATAAAGATGAGAATCGCCCATTGAAGGGGTAAAGACAACTAGATCGCCGTCATCACTTGTGACAAATAGACCGTTGAGCACAATCGATCTTTCCTGATTTTTGGACAGCCAATCCATCCCTAAAATCACGTCAATACCCACTGAATTTATCACAATTAGATTAGCCAGGAAGTCATTCTTATGAATTTCCACCTTCACGTCTCGACAGACTTGATCGGTTTGGAAAACCGATCTCGGTGACCGAATTTGATATAGTGGTGAAGCTTAACTATCTCAAATTGATTAAGTGCAGCATAATCCTTTTAATGAATGAATGAGATGCTCCTGAATCAAATAAAACTGATCTTTGGACAAGAATTAACAAGAAGTGTACCCAAAAGCGACGTCCCGAGCATCGCTTGCCTCCTCGCAGATGATGTGGTTGACTCGCCACGCAGGGACTCGGGAGGGTAGATGCTGCCCTCGGAGGTGGTGAAGGTCTGGTCACAGCCAAGATGCAGGAGCTCAGAAGTCTGAGGCATCCTCGCCGCTTGCGAGGCACTTATCTCGCATAGTGGCCTGGCGACCACAAAGGAAAACAAGTGACATTGGGCCCGAAGGGGCTGCTGCTTTGGGGCTTCTTGCCCCATTGTACCGCTGTGCCGCTGGAAAAGAAGTCGTGGAGTCGCCGAGAAGCCCTCGGTGGCACCGGTGCCGATAACGAGGTGCCCGAGGTGGTCCCAAGACGCCGGGGAAAATCGCCGCTAGCTGAACCTCGAGCAGCCTTCTTCCTCTTCTTGGACTCTCCACGTACCACACTCTTGTGCTCCACCACTATGGCCTTGTTCACCAAGTGCCGGAAGTGGCGGAAGTCGTGTACCTAGAGCTAGTGCATCTCTCACCAAACCGCTCATGAAACTGCAGTTACGCGTGGCGCGGTGGAGACGCTATCGTGCATAGCGAGCCAAGGAGTTGAACTCATGAAGATACTCGATGATGATCTTCTTTTCTTGCTTCAAAGCAAGAAACTGCTTCCGCTTGATGGACACGACCCCATCAGAATATGGGCCTCCTCGAAGTCAGGCGAAATTGCTCCACGGCGAACGCTCCGTCGGGTTGCATGGCGGAGAAGTTGTCCCACCATACACTAGCAGCGCCCTCTAGCTGATAGCTAGCAAAGAGCACCTTCTCAATGCCCGTGCACTGGGCAATAGCTAGCTTCTTCTCAATGTCTCGCAGCCAATCCTCGGCCTCCATTGGGTCTTCAGTGCCCGCAAAGGTGGGAGGATTAGTCCGCTGAAAGTCAGCGAGACCTCCCTGAGCTCTATGATTCCCACCTCCCCCTGCTGCTGCAGGAGCAGGAGAGGTGTTGCGAGCGATAGCCTCGAGGATCCTGGTCTGATCCATACGGTTCCTCTCTATCTGAGCCAACACTTCCGCCATGGTAGGAGGCGGTGGAAGTGTCTCCTCGGGCGTGCGACCCCGCTGATGATGCTGGTGAGAAGATTCACCCAGAGCAGTTGAACGCGGTTCTAAGGGTGGAGAACCCTCATCACGCCAAGCGCCTCGAAGCGGGTGTTGGGACTCACATCCTCAGAGTGACACGGAGGGTTAGGAAGATTTAAAAAGTTATACCTAAGCATGCATAATGATAAATATACCAAAAATACGCAAGAACATAACACCAAATGGGGGTACAAAGGCACTGAGGCCGGTACAAGATCCAATAAAAACCATACATAGAGTTCTGGTACAATTACACTGATTAGCCCAAAGGCGAATGGTAACTGCCCAGAATAAAAGTTCTTGCAAATAACACAAAAGTTCCAACCATTACTAGACTATTACAGGAATTTTAAAGATACAAGCATCGCTGAACACATGACCGGACAGTGAGCTTACTACCCTAACATCCTAGATATTGTTTCGGTCGAAGTTCACCGGAAACTCGTCGAGAAGGTGACATCCAGGGGATCCTGTATCATCGGGGTCCCCTAGGTTAGGGAGACGCAAAGGCGACCCTACGCCATTAAGATGGCCTTCAACCACGGGAAGGTGATACTCAGGTGGTGCAGAATGGTAGGGAGAGATCACATTAGCACCATACAAAGACATCAAGATGAATAAGCCTCATGTCATGCATAAGTCGCAGTGCTCTCGAGCTATGATGAGACGGCGCCGCGTCTCCCATAACTCGTGCACGGTGCAACGATGCATCAGATCCATAACGTGCACCAGCCTCGCCAACTGTCGGACTTGGGGATCCTCCCGAATCAATCTGGCGAACTCGCTCACTTCCCGGCAGATGTGCTTGCATGGGAAAATGGTCATAGGGAGGCCGGGACAGCTCACCAAATCATAGCGAAGCGACTCATGGCCACCCAAGCGACCTCTGAAGCGCCATGGCCTCAGAAGTGCCACGTGCCTGAAATCGGTATGGGATACTCCCAGTAACACGCCTAGCAATGATGTCAGCTACGGCCAGGTACTCCTCCATTCCTGGCCCTCGGTCTCGACGATAGATGGAATACGTCGGCTGATAGGTGAAGTTGGCCCTCCACATCATGTCCCGAAGCAACTCCGGGTATCCTCCCACATTCTCAGCTTGAGTCTCCTGAACAAGGTATTGAGGATTCATCTAAAGGACAAGAAGGACAAGGTAAGTTAGTTTTGTAAATAAAAACCAGAATAGGGTAAGAAATGATTCTAAGATGGGTGAGGAATAAAAGATATCCCTGACTTATCTTTCCAAAGTAATTTTGATAACAAAAATATTTTGACCAAGAGACTTGCTAAACTTAACGCCCATGCTAACTCTAACTCTACCACAAGATGGCTCGATACCAACGCTCAT
Organism: Phyllostachys edulis; assembly: GCA_036346405.1. Lineage (NCBI taxonomy): Eukaryota > Viridiplantae > Streptophyta > Magnoliopsida > Poales > Poaceae > Phyllostachys > Phyllostachys edulis. The sequence continues at coordinate 1,314,668 of CM070564.1, forward strand.
GAGACCCCTGTTATCTCCATAAGACCGAGATTAAACATGGTCTTAAGGACATAACTTTAGAGCCTCAAGTAAATGGATTCCAACTTAACTCAATCTTAGTGAAAGGCTTAACTACAAACTAGAGCCCCGGCGATCATGCGTGTTGCTCCCTTGCAAGCACTACATGATTGTCGGTTCTCCAACAAGTCAAGCGCTACACTAGTGAGTTAAATAGGAAGCCACTTAACAGCGAAAGCATAAGGTCATGTTGCCTCCCAAGATCAGCGACCAACATGCCCCATACTCACATATAGCATTGATCACATCCATACAACAACATACATAGATAGTTGAAACGACATACCACATAATAGTTAAGGTTTACAACTATTACAAGCGGCCGACCGCCAAATTCAAATAAGAGTATTAAGTAGCAGCGAAGCAAGTAAATAAACCAAAAGGTCCAGCATGGTATGCCCCATAACCCATCGGCAACCGATCAAGTTAAAAGTTAGCACTACTCATTAGCGCCGCCTAAATCGACGCTAACAAGCTCATCGGGCTCATACACTTCCTCACCTGAAATTGTAGCAACCGGTTGAGTACAAAGGTACTGCAAGTCTTACACAAATAAAAATTAGTCATGCTAGAGGTTGTTCCAAAGGATGGCTCATATTGGCTTAGTTTTGCAAAAGAGACGCAACAATTACAACCTACACATACTAGATTTTTAAGTGCCATTTCAAAATCAGATTTGAAGTAGAAGTAAAGCATATGAATAAGTAATCAATTGAATAACAAATGAATCATACAAATACCAAAGTGGCTGTCCACTTTGATACTACAACAAGCATGAACATCCCATCCATGACATCCCACAATTTTAATTTCAAGTCTAACAATAAACAGCCACAAACTCAAGCGGTCGTCCATAACCGTGGACACGGCTATTCGAATAGATTTATACCCTGCAGGGGTGTACTACTTTACCCACACGACTTGATTAGCCCGTAAGCCTCCAGATGCCTCCGAATATAGCATACTTCCTATGGTATGCCGGCCGGGTAAACCAAGACTTAGTATTTTTCAGCAAGTTGATATCCTTGAGTTGACTCGCCAGACATAACGTAATCCCGCTTAAGTGTAGGCTACCCACCTACAACTAAACGGGCACGCAAGTTGTGCCGAAAATGCCAACCCAATTAATAAAGTTTAAAGAGGGCTCACCCTCACAATAAATAATTGCAATTGGCACCCTTATGGAACGTATATGTGATGGAACACATATACGCCCTCACACCACCAGTCATCAACCCAATAATACCAACCCCTTACTTAACTAAGTAGTGCCCATACACCACGTGTGATAGCACGAGTTTTGCTTGAACCGTAGGTACCCAAAGTTCGGTCCTTAATTGTCCGCATAAGCCAACCACATACCCAATCTCGTGCACAAGGCACCATCACTAACCATCACTTGTCCAGACCAAAGGTTCATTTAAAATGACAAGATTTTAACTCACAAAACAGATACGAAGATCTGAAATAAACAGGAAGTAATAAAAGATTGTATTTCCCATAATTGTCGGGTTATTCTACAATTAGACTACTGCTTCTAGACTTGCATGGCTAAGCAACACATACCACGTAAATCACACATCTTATCTTAGCATTTCAGTACTGGAATAATTCATGGATAGCCACAATGACAAGATAATAGGATGTATCTAACTATCCATCACAAAAATAGCGACATTATCAAAAATAGCATGCAAGCAATTATCATTGCACTAACTTAATAAAACTGGGATCAAATATGATGCAAAAGAAAGTTCAAATGATGCTTGCCTTGCTGGAAGCTAAGTTGTTCTCCCTCAGTAGCGTAAAGATCGATATCAATAGGCTCGGTATCTAGATAAATACAATACCGAATAAATAGCGAGAAATACTCGAAAATCCAAAGTACTCAAAAATGCATGATTTTTCTACAGTAGATAAATCATGATTTTAGATGAATTTAGGTGAAAGAATTTCTTCATTTGGATTTAGCATGTGAGAGTTACAACGATTTGAATTTCAGCTTTCAATATGCCATCTTTAATTAATTTAATTATGGGGTCAAAATTTGTAGAGCAGTAGAGGGTATAAGGATTATATGGATAAATTTAGAATATTAATACAGGACTAAATCAGTTGAGTTTGCCTCAAATGGAGTTCTCATGATTTAGTTATGAATTTCTAAAGTTATCAAGATTTCCTTTGTAAAAATAATAGTTTCAATGGATCAATTTCACAACAATACTCTCTGCTACAGAGACAAGTTTGAGACCAATTTTAATATAAAGTTCAATAAAAATGAAAATTACCAGAAGTGGTTTCATTTGTTTTGAAGTTAGGATGAATTTGTTATGTATTTTTAAAGTTAACAACATTTACTAGTATACAAATAACTTAGGTTTTGGATCACCTCCCCTCAAATTTATTCTCTGGAACAGTGATTTTGTGTGAAACCAATTTTATAATAAAGTTCAGTTAAAATTAAGATCAACAAAATTAGTTTCACTGCTTTTTGGAGTTAATATGAATTAGTTATGTATTTTTGAAGTTATACATATTTTTCAAGGTGTGCATAAACCATTTCCGATTTTCTAAATCTTTTAATACTTTTCTTACATGCGTGGGCTAGCCCCTCATCACGACAAGGCTCGTTGCCAACGCCCACCGCCAACAACATGCTGTGTGTTTCACAGATTCAGACGTGAGCCGCTGGATTTGAATCCAACGGCCACCAATCGTGGCGAAGAAGTGGTCCAAACGCCCATCGAACAAGAGCCGTCGATCGCACATCCGACGGTGAAAAATGACCCCAGTTATACGCGTCTGAAACGGTATGTTTTAATTCGTGGGCCCACATGTAAGTGACTTGTTACAGTGTTAAGACATGCTTTAATAGCTAATGACCACCATTAACTTCTAATCTCGTTGCTACAGTAGCTGCCCGAAAACGACAACGCATCCGTGCGTTTCACCGGCGGCTCGCCGGCGCCAGAGCCACGGGCGGCGCGGTTCGATGAGATAGACAAAGCGCAATAGTATTGCGACTTGAGGGAGCACTCACAACAATGGCGGTTGTTTGCATCGACGGCCAGCCGACGGCGAGTGGAGGTGACAACATCGAAACACAAGAACAAAGAAAGTGAAGCTCCGCAGCAAGCAATCAAGCGGGTGCCCGGGTCTAGGGGACTAATGAGGGGTTACCTAAGTCGATAAGGGCGCCGGGAGCTTGGGGTTGATGAAGCTTGACCGAGTCAAGAAGATGACGGCGGTGACAAGCTTCAACGAGGGGAGCGCCCCGAGCGAAACAAGGAGGGTGAGTGATCCGAGAAGCTCAAGGACTCTTCAAGGATGCTATAGGAGCAAGGAATTGAAGTAGGGCTTACCGTAACGAAGTGGGAGATGAAGAGTTGCTTGACGGCCAAAGTGGTTCAAGCCCCAAATTACGATCCTGTCGTGCATTATCAAAATACACTTAGGGTTTTGCTCAAGAGGTTAAGGGACAAAGCATGACGCGGAAAATTGAGGATAACACCTCCCAGATTTGATAATGGCAAGGGGAGCTCCTCGGGTGCGTGCCCTGGAAGTCACCGAGAGCACGACAATGGACCGCAAGCTACAAGGCATCGAAGGAGCTCCAGTTAGCTAAAATGGATAAGGCATCGAGTAAGAAGTTGAGGTGAACCAAGCGGAGGAAAACCTACCCGAGGGATCAGCTCCAGCTAGCCTCCTCTCCTCGGTCAACAGAGGAGAAGTGAGGGAGAAGGAGCGGTTGCGAGGGGTGTTAAAGCCAGAGAGGTGAGAGAGCGAGGGCGGTGCACAGAGAAGAACACCCCTGAGTGGCTCAAACGGGCGGTGGACGTGACAGGGCTCAGAGCGTCGAAGTGATTCGCGGCCGCGTGGAGCTCGGCCTCTGAGCGCCGCTGTTCGTTGGAGAAGACAGTCCGGCAGTGGGACCGAGGTGGCAGCGACTCAAGGCGCGAAGGGCAACGGGCGACGTGGCTCAACGAACGCCATTTGATCGGGATCTCGACGGCCACGATATAAGGTGAGGTTTTGAGTCGTTGAAGGGGGCGACGATCCGGGCCGCCGGTCTTTGATCCAACGCTGCATGCATCGGTGCATTTAGGTGGCTTGACCGAGCCGCCTCCGCTGGGTCGGACTCGAGCCCCATGAATAGTACTTAACCAAATTTTGGTTTATAGGGTTTGACTAAGTTTAAATTTGATCCTCCAGCTTGACTAGAGCCTTAAAAATGTAAATAAAATCCCAAAAATTCTGAAATAATTTCCAGAGGTTCCTGGGATAGTCTAAAGTTCATAAAAATTATAATATCATACTGTTCATGATATAATTTGGATAGTATAAATTCAAACTTAAGGTAGGTTATATAATTGGGTTTGAATCTTAATAGGGTTTAAACTTGTTCCAAAAATTTGGGAAAAATTATATCAATTCATTATAATTACCACAGTATTTGAATAAATTATTTCCAGGAGATGTTCATGAGATTTTGTTCTTGTTTCCTTTTTGGAGTTCCATTTACAACACATGTTTTAATCTCTTTCACAGATTTTCCTAGTGCAATATATAATGTAAATGCTAGAAATCATGATGCATGCTAGTGAGATGCATAGTAATTAGCTTTGATAATTTGAGATTATCATGAGATGTACAGTAATCCTTTTTATTTATTTGGGGATGTGACACGCAGGAGGACGCACAGGAGGCGCAGGAGGACGCGCAGGAGGACGACGAGGAGGAGGCGACAGCAGGGGGTTCCGCTTCCTCTAGTTCGTCAAGCATCTACTTGCGAGGTCCCGCGAGCCTCCTCAAATAATCGATACCTCGTGAGAGACGCTCACGATTCGACCCGAGGGGAAAAGTAAGTAACTTTAGATGTTATCACTACTTTGTATGATATGTTGAAAATCAAAATAGAAATTAATAATTTTTCTTAATCACTTGGGCAGAATCGGACGATTGTGGCGAGTGGAGGTGCTCACACACGCCAAGTCAATGGCATCCTCGGTCTTCAGGCAAGGAGCACTTCCTCGCCCGGTTGAGTACGCCGAGTGACGGGCCGCCTACTGCTTGACCACTACGCCGCCGCCCGATGTCAGCAGATCGGGCCCGCAGGTATTCAACAACAAGGCGGAGCGGTGAAGCAAGAGCTGTGGGTAAGTCTTCCTCGCACTACATTGCTCAATACATCGTATTCATTGGACATTCTTGAAATAATGAATGGATACATCGTGTTTGTATGCGTGGATTTCTTTAGATGCTAGGACGGACATGAGGCCGTATGATGCGGTGGCTACCAAATGTCGCAAAAACTCGTCAGGACATGCATTACGAGGCGCGATCCGTGCCGTCAGAATTTACCACGGACCGCCCTTGGAACGAAGGTCACCAAAAGGGACGCAAGAACCATGACGCTGACCCGGGACCAGTACCTGCAGGTAAATACAGAACATTAATACTGATTCCTTTTGAGATTAAGTAGGCTTAATTTCATCTTCTGATATGTCATGTACTTGATGGCCTCAGATGATTCCTTATTGGTGCGCCGCGATCCCCAAAGGCCGGGAATGATGGTGCACAAGTGGTGCTCACGCGAGTGGGAGGAGACGCACAACTTGTGCCGGGAGCGGCGTTTGATGATGCCAGGTGTAGCACACCATCAAGGTAGCCGCAACCTCAGCGGATACGCAGAAACATGGGTACGCGAATTCATTTATTTATTCTAACGCTCAATTCTGCATGATTTCGAATCATCTTGCTGTTTTTCTCGCAGTCGGCGTCACATGGTGGCCAGCCTTGCTCCATCTTCAAGGCATTTGCTATGGCCCACAAGGGCAAGGCGACGTCCGACGTCGACTACAACCCGGAGGACGGGCCCGAGGCGTCATAAGAATGCGACCGCCCACAACCGCCTTTAGTGACTACACATCGATGGCAAGGGAGGTCCATGGGCCGAGTACGATCCGAGCACCGAGGACCTTGATGGAGAAGTCGTCATGAGGGTGGGAGGAGGCAAGAAGCATGGGCGACATCGATTGGCGACGGCGCAATCGACTCGGCCGCTACTCCCGCCTCCCAGATTCGAGCAAGCAAAGACGAGGACGAGCCCGCCATACGACCTCGGCAGACACTTCACACCACCGGTGGAGGCACTCGAGGTTATTCCCGGTTTATTCGCTGCTCATTGGTTTTTTTCATACCTTTCCTTTGCATTATTGTAACATTGGGGTGAATATATTGTAGGCCCACCGAACAAGAGAGGAGGATACGGAGCAGATGCAAAGCGATTTATGGAGAGGGTGGAGGCCGAGGGAGGCCGAGCAATGGAGGATGGCGGAGATTCTTCAAGACATGCAAAGTCTTGGCGCCGCTACGGTGTAGCTCCGCCACCTTCGCTATTCGCTCCACCTCCACCTCCTCACTATTCTACTCCTGTGAGTATAAATGTTTTAGTTTGTATGTTCATGCTTACGGTCAAACCTAGTGGAGTATGAAAGTTTTATTCATGTATATATGGTATATATTTATCTTGTCTCACACATGCAATCTCTTCTCCTTTGTGCAGAATCAATCGGCAGGATCGAACGATCCTCATGCTTCAGTGAATCCTTCACCAAATCAGTCTCATTGGCCATCTTGGTGATACTACTTGTGGTTGTTAATGGTACTTCTATTTGCAATTATGGTTGTAGATGATGGAGCACTTGGATTACTTGTGAAGTTATTTGTGATATATTGTGAGACATGTGATGTTTGTGATATATATGTGGTGTTGGTGATATATATGTGCTGTTGATGATATATATGTGATGTTGATGATATATATGTGATGTTGATGATGTTTATTATATATATCTTATGTTTGTTTGGATGGGATGTAAAAAACAAATAAAAAAGGCTGTTTTCAGTCACTTTGCCGAGTGCAATGGCCATGACACTCGGCAAAGTGACCATACTTTGTCGAGTGCAATGGCCATGACACTCGGCAAAGTGACCATACTTTTGCCGAAAGTGCCACAGCCGCACACTCGGCAAAGATGGCCTGCTTGCCGAAAGTGTCCTCCCGGTGGCACTTTGCGCAGACGCCACCTTTGCCGAGTGTTTCATTCAATGGCACTCGGCAAAGCGGAGACCTTTGCCGAGTGCTTGACCTGACACTCGGCAAAGACGCCGCCACGGTGGCGCTCGCCGTCACGGCGACTTTTCTTTGCCGAGTGTCAGATTAGCACTCGGCAAAGCCTTTGCCGAGTGCCCGATAAAGTGCACTCGGCAAAGGGGTCTTTGCCGATAAACTGTTTACCGAGCGCCTTTTGCCGAGTGTAGCACTCGGCAAAGCCTTTGCCGAGTGTACATCGGCCTTTGCCGAGTGCCTGAGGCACTCAGCAAAGAAGCTGTCTCCGGTTGTGTCAGCGCCCTCGTCTTTGCGCCGGGCTGCAGCGCCGTACCACCCGCTCGCATGCACCGCCCTCGCCCTCGCCGAATGGAGCCACCGCTGAGCTGTCATGTGCATGCATGTCGCACGCATGGCTCTGGCCTCGCGCTGGCCACCGCCGCGCCATGGCCTTGCCGACGCCACTGTCCGCGTCGCATGCGTGCACTGCGCCGCACAGAGCCGCTGGCCGCACCGTGCCGGGCGCCCATTGCTCCGTCTTGGCCGAGCTGCCGCTGGCCACTCCACCTCTGGCCACCTTGCAAAGCTCATGCCATCCATGGTGCCATCGACGGCATCACCTCGGATGCCGTTTTAGCCTCCACGCCCGCCGCTGCACCTCGCCTCCATACCGACGCCGCGCTCTATGCTGCCACGCCGCTGCTGCTGCAGCGCCCCTGCCGTCGGCCAACCTGGGCGCCGCTGCTACTTCTCGGCCATGCATTGCCGCTGCCATGCGCCCAGCGCCGCCTCGGCATCACGTCGTCCGACTGTTGGGCAGCCACCTCGCTCCTGTGCTGCATGCTTGTTGCACGCTGCTGCAAGCTGGTTGCAGGCTTGCTTGGCTGCTGCGCCAAGCTATGCCACTGCTGCAGCCGAGCTGCTGCCCACGCCATGGAGCTGCTGCCACTCCTATGCTCCAGTCCGCCGTGCTCCTCCCGGGGCTGCTGCATGCTGCTGTTCGCTGGATAGCTCATCGCTACAGCTTACTGCCGCTGCTATGCCGAGCTAATGCTTGCTGCTGCTAGCTCCCTCCCCCTTCTTGGAAAACTCTCACACAAAGTTGCATGCAAAAACTAATTGTATGGGTGTGATGCTCATGAAATGGGGATTGCAATGGGGTGACATGCATAGGGGGATTTTTGGTTTCTTGCTTGGATTGGTAGGAGAGAAGATGTAGGCTTGAGCTAATGTTCATGCGAGAGAGGAAAGGAAATGGGTTCTGTAGGGGAGAGAGAGATGAAATGGAAAGGGGTGCTGTGTTGGTTCGGCTAGGACAAGAAAATGGGATGGAATGGTGCCGTGAAGCTCCTTGAGACAAGAAAAGGCAGAGTTGAAAAGTGCTTTCGGCTGGGACCAAAAGAAATGGAGTGTGGCTGTGTGAGTGCCCCATTAAGAAATGATATGCAGTGGGGGCATTGACCACTGGGTGAACGGAAAAGAAATGAGAGAGAGAGAGAGTGTTCGGCTGGGGTTAAGGAAAAAGGCATGCAGCATGTGACTAGTTCGGATGAATAGTAGACAGCAAATAAAACAAATGGGCTGAGAGAGTTAAAGAATATTTTGGCATAGAAGTTAAATTCCAAAAATCATGAAATTTTTAGGGAAGGTTCTTGACATAATGTTGATGCTTAGGTAAAATTTTTAGGAATTTATCCAGAGTGTGTTGTTCTCTAAAATCTTTGAAGTTCCTGTTTGTCGGAAGATGAATAGCAGTATAGTTCTTCCTCTTTTCTTCGGCTCGCTCCAGCGTTCTTGCATGCGCGAACTAATTGCCAAATTGGACAGCTCTCGAGACGACGATCGCAACGGTACAACATGCGTCCTCGGATTCTTGATTCCCGGTTGTGATTGCGAGGAGAGAAGTTAGGGAAAAGAATAAACACGCAGGTGTTTTATCTGCTATTTCTTTTTCTCCTTTTGTGAATTCGCTCAAACTACCATGCATGCGAAATCGAATTACGGAATTGGGTTGGTTGTGCGATAACGATCGCGATGGTATGACCTGCATAGCTTGGTTTTGAGTTTTTGGATGAGATTTGAAGGAAAGAAGCGAAAGGAGTTAGCAGGGAAGGAAAAAGGGAGATGACCGGAAAAGATGGAACACGCAGGCGTTTAGCTTGCGGTCGGTCGAGTCGAAAAATAAAACGACGATACTAATGCATGCATCATGGTATGATTTTTGAAATGCATGTGAAAATAAGATATCAATACAATTAATTTTAGTTTTAATAATATATATATTTTTAACATAGTCTTTCAAACAATTTGTTTTAATAAAATGCAACCTTTTAATTAATTCAATTTTATTCTTAAAGCAACATTTTGATTAAACACTGGAAAAATTTTAAAATATAGTGAAAAATTTAATAGATCTCCAAATTAAATATTAACATCCCGATTCTGAAAATCGGGGTGTTACAAACCTCCCCCCCCCCTTAGAAAAAATCTCGTCCCCGAGATTTGGACGGAAAAAGGATAGGGGCAGAAAGGCTTAGTCGCTTTGTTAAAATCCGATCTTCTTTTCAAAGATTGAATGACTCAATCTTCAACCAATACCACTACAATCCCAACACTATCAGTTCCGCAACCTCTAATTGTTGTTCATCCAATAAAAATACACCAATCATATTTAGTCTAAAGTAGGCACATTCCAATCGATCGTTCCACAATTTATATTTTAACCTCCAAAATTGCTTGCTTTGACGTAATCCCCCAACCACTATAAATTCATAGTTTTGATCTGATCTCTAATAAGGACATCGACTTACTTCTAAAATTTAACCATGCATAAGTGAGCACAAACATCTATTAATCCATTCTCATAGTATAGATTGTGGTTTAACTTCGATTTCGATCACATTTTCGGGAACACTAATAATCCTAAGTGAAACCACCATATTGCTCACATATTCCATTAGACTTGCTTCATAAATTTCTATCATAGGGTATCCCCAATAGAACTCTCAAATCATGAGCACTAAAGAACCATATTTCAATGCCTATAATCCACCCATAAATTATTTGCTGGTTTCCAACAATTTTCCTTACAACAATTTAAATTCCAAAAAGAGGGTATGTCCATGCAAGATCAAATTACATCTTCAAGCAATGCCTCTATATTTCTACTTCCCAATCCTTCTGTTAGCATGATCAATCATCTTGCAATAATCAATCCATCAAATACCCCAATTTATCTTTTAAGGTCTAATCCACTCATCCCTATTGTAGGATCTAATCAATCACCAACACCAACACAATTATCCAAGGTTAAAGGTATACCTCCTTTATCCAAAGTCAATTCTGACCTAGGTAAATCAATTCATCAAAAAGGTCATCCATGTAAGGTGAGTTTGTAATCCAACCATAATCCAAATAGTCTGAATCACTAACTTTGTCCAGATCAAGTTATCCCTAATAATTATCTCAGTTCAGATCACAATATTAACTCGATGTCTTCCATAGTCTACTTATCCTCGGGTATTATCTAAATCCAACCACCACATTTAATCGTCCATAATTAATCCAATTATATCATCCTTAGGACAACTATTCCCAAAGAGATAAATCTCCCATTCAATCCTCATAGTCATCCACTATATGACTATTCAGTCACATAAACATTGCTCATCTCTAGAAGTTTTACGATTCGGTCATGTACTCAATTACAAATTCACAACTATCAAATGATCATCATAAGCATCTATCAAAATTTGTAATATCATCACAGTTTCAAATTCTATCTTTATCATACTAAACCCAAAATATGAGTAACAATCTTATTGCCTTATCGACTAAGGCATATCTTTAATCAAAATCCCCAAGTGAACCCATAAATTAATTATTTAAGCCTACTACATGTGTTCTATGAGTTCTACCTGCATATTTCTCCGATATAAATCCAACATCATCCGCAGGCAAGCTTAAACATCACTATAATAGTTCCATTTATACTCATGTCGTAACCAATGATGGTAACGCCTACCATAATCCATACTTGATCTCACAAAGGTTAATAATTAACTCTTCTAAACTCATATTCAAGGATCATGAGTAATAATTCAATTTCTCAACTATCAACTATCACTTTAACAATGCAAAACCACCGACATCAACCAAACATGAAAGATCTAATTAAAGATAAAATAGCAGTTATTCAATCATATCATTCTCTTTACCGATTCCACCATCAATCCTTTAATCAACATGTGACTTCCATTAAAGAGATGAGAGGGAAAAGCACAAGGTAGGGGAAACAACAGGGGTAAGGTCCTTAATTCAATTTAGAGATTTGAAGCTCCAAAACACAAGAACCAACTCGAAACAACGAAAAAGTAAGCAGTAGGGACAGCACAAGATACAAATGAAACATAGTTAGTTTTCTGACATAGTTGCGATACAACCCGCCCGTAGGCGATGCACAACTACTTGGAACAAAAGAGAGCAAATGATCGCCATAAAATCCAACATCTACGAGCTAAGTAATAATATCATTAGGGCATATATAATCTAAGAATAAATCATAATTTAACCCTAATATCACAGCAAAGCATCTCCTTCTCGTCCTATCGCCAATGCTCTGGACACGAGAGAACCTACGGACATACGAGCTTGACATCTTGGTCCAAGATTGAGTACTTGCCCTCATACTTCAGGAAGACAGTACATCGGTGGTGCAAATGCATATGGGGTGACTTCATTCTCCCCATAAAGCACATACCGATCCACAAGTCCCATGTTGCATATGGGTTGTAGACGCTCTTGAGCCATAGTGAGACGACGCCGCATCTCCCATAATTCATGCACAGTGCAATGATGGACCTGATCCATGATGTGAATCAACCTTGCCAGCTGTCGCACTTGAGGGTCTTCCCCAGACTGAGTCCTGGCAAATGTGTTCACTTCTGCGCCACGTGGTTGCATGTGAAAATGGTAGTATGGAAGCTGAGCTAACTTCGTCAAGTCATGACGAAGATGGCTCAGTGCCACACGAGCCACTTCCTGCAACACCGTGGCCTCAGAGGTGCCACGCGCCTGGAATCTGTATGGGATACTCCCTGTCACACGTCTGGCAACGATATTGATCACTTCCAAGTACTCCTCCATCCCTGGTCCTCCGTCGCGTCGATAGATGGAGTAGGTTGACTGATATGTGATGTTCCCTCTTCACATTATATCTCCAGAAGCGCCGGGTATCCGTCCACATCTTCAGTTTGGGTCACCCTAACCAGGTACTGACGACTCATCCAAGGACAGAATGGCAAGGATGAGTTAGTTTTGTAAATAGAAACAAGAATAAGGTGAGAAATGATACTAAGATGGATGAGGAATAAGAGATATCCTAACTTAGTTTTTCTCAAATTAGTTTGATACTTTGAAAATAGTTTTAGACCAATGGATTGGCTAAACTTAACGCCCATGCTATCTCTAACCTACAGTCGGTATGGCTCTGATACCAACGCTGTGGGGACCCCGGGTTATCTCCGTAAGACCGAGACTAAGCATGGTCTTAAGGACATAACTCTGGACCTCCAGTAAATGGATTCCAACTTAACTCGATCTAAGTGAGAGGCTTAACTAAAACTAGAGCCCCGACGATCATGTGCGCTGCTCCCTTGCGAGTACTACATGACTGTCGGTTCTCCAACCAGTCAAGCACTACACTTAGTGAGTTAAAATGGAATCCATGAACAGCGAGCATGAGGTCATGTTGGCTCCCAAGATCAGCGACCAACATGCCCCAAACTCACATATAGCATTGATCATATCCATACAACATTCATACATTCGTAGGTCAAAAGACATACAACATAATAGTTCAAGTCTACAACTATTACAAGTGGCCAATCGCCAAATTCAAATAAGATCATAAAGTAACAGCGAAGCAAGTAAATAAACTAAAATATCCAGTATGGTATGCCCCATAACCCATCGGCAACCAACTGGGAGTTAAATGATAGCACTACTCGTCAATGTCGCCTAAATCGACACTAACAAGCTCAACGGGCTCAAAGTCTTCCTCACCTGAAATTGCAGCAACCGGTTGAGTACAAAGGTACTCATAAGTCTTACACAAATAAAAATTAGTCATGCTAGAGGTTGTTCCAAAGGATAGCTCATATTGGCTTAGTTTTGCAAAAGAGACGCAACAATTTACAACCTACACATACTAGTTTTTCAAGTGCCATTTTGAAATCAGATTTGAAGTAGAAGTAAAGCATGTGAATAAGTAATAAATTGAATAACGAATAAATCATACAAATACCAAAGTGGCTATCCACTTTGATACAACAACAAGCATGAACATCCCATTCATGACGGATACCAAGTTATAACCACAATTTTAATTCCAAGTCTAACAATAAGCAGCCACAAACTCAAGCGGTCGTCCATAACCGCGGACACGGCTATTCGAATAGATTTATAACCTGCAGGGGTGTACTACTTTACCCACACGACTTGATTAGCCCGTAAGCCTCCAGATGCCTCCGAATATAGCATACTTCCTATGGTATGCCGGCCGGGTAAATCAAGATATGGTCATTTTTAGCAAGAAGATCCTATTGGGCTAAGTCCCGCAAAACCCTGGGCTCCTAGGTAACATAAGACGTCACGGTCTATATGCCCTATCGGCCCATAAGGAAAACATGGGACGTCACGGTCCCATGCCTGTACAATTCCACAACCGTGGGACCTAACACAACAAAATATTCTCCCTACTTAACCATACAGCACCCATATACCGCGTGTGATAGCACGAGTTTTGCTTGAACCGTAGGTACCCAAAGTTCGGTCCTCAATTGTCCAGACAAGACAAGCCACAACCCAAAGTGTGCACGAAGGCACCCTCCATAACCAACCACTTGTCCAGACCAAAAGCTCATTTAAAATGACAAAATTTAACTTATAAAACAGATACGAAGATCTGAAACAAAAGTATAAACTAAAAGTTGTGTGTATCCTATAATTGTCGGGTTATTCCCGACAATCCGCTACCGTTCTAGACTTGCATGGCTAAGCAACCCGAACATAATATACTTCACACAATCCTATCTTAAGCATTTCAGTACTGGAATAATTCATGGATAACCACAATGACAAGGTAATAGGATGTATCTAACTATTCATCACAAAAATAGCGACATTATCAAAAATAGCATGCAAGCAATTATCATTGCACTAACTTAACAAAACTGGGATCAAATATGATGCAAAAGAAAGTTCAAATGATGCTTGCCTTTCAGGGAGTTCACTTGCTCACTCTCGGTTACATACTCACTTACTTCCGGCAACTCGGAATCTATAGAAAGACGGTATCGAATAAACATCGAGAAAAGCCGAAAAATTCAAATTGCTCAAAAATACATGAATTTTCGACAGTAGCTAGATGATGATTTTAGATGAATTTAGGTGAAAGAATTATTCCATTTTGACTTAGTATGTGAGAGTTATGAAGGTTTGAAAATCAGTTTTCAGGAAATTCCAATTTAATTCAATTCGGTTACTGTTCACTTAATTTAATTATTTGGCCAAAATTTGCAGAGCAGTGGTGAGGATGAAGATTATATGGATGGATAGAGAATATTAATATAAGACCAAAATAACTTGGTTCATCCTATTTGGAGTTTTTATGAAATAGTTATGAATTTTTAAAGTTAAAAGCATTTTTAGTGCAAAAATAATTGTATTCCGAATTTTTCCAAATCATTTAATAATTTTTGTACACATGCTAACCTAGCCTCTGTCATGACAAATGAGGCCTACAAATATTATTTTCTATTCCATTTAATTCCTAAAGGAAAACATCTATTGTCAAATCTAATGTTCTCATAATCATTGACTTAACCAATTCTCCGGTTTTGAATCCACTCGCATGCATAGTATTCTCCGATCATATTCGCATACCTTGATCTAAACCCCATACTAACCTCCACTAAGGCATTATCAAGGTAGTCAATCCATCAAATAATTCCCGGACTCATAAACTTCCATCTACACAATCCTTTTAGTAGTTATATGAAATCCACCAAGTGATAAGCATATTACCATGACTAAATCCATCAATCATTTTCTGATATATCATTTAAGCTAATACTAACCATCTAGCTCTACTAGTATTTCTTCGGCAATTTACATTCGTATACACCAAAATTTCCACCGATCGAGATTTATTTGACTTACCGATACCTAATGAGCTTTACAATTTAATATCACATCCAACATTTAATAGCTCACTAATAATTCAACTTACATCCATCTCACCGGACTAGTTGTGTATGACAACTACCAATCCACTCACATATGCGCCCCTACGATCGACTAATAATCATTTATCCACTAATCTAATAGATACTACAATTCTACCGACTCGGCACATGGGACTTACCTAGTAAGTACATGGCAAATCCAAATATTTATTCGCAACCAAATGATCAATTGCTACCTTCTCCATATTCAAGCACAAATGACTCACATGACTATTACTTAAGACAACCCCATCAATTTACTCAGGATTAAATAAGCCACTCGATTCAACCTCCATATCTCCATAGATATCATCACAAGAGCTATCCACCAAATAATAATTCATAAAATCCTTATGTGTCCTAACTCCAACAATTACTAATCCAACATGAGGAAAAATCTCCAATTAATGTATTATCCAAAGATCACTACTAACATCCATGCCACTTCAAAATAATATCATCCGATTAAATAATCCAATTATACATTTAATCTAGCATCCACCGATAAAAAAAAAGATACATAATCCGCTACGACGATAAAATTATTCGTATCTACCGACATACATCACATGAACACGCCTACGCATAAATAAGACATAACCGGAGAATTATACCGGTCTTAAGCTACCAAATCATTTTTATAATTAAACATGCACAAGTAGATGACATGCATATGACTAATATGCAACATGCACGGCTAATATCGTAGCGCGGTAACAAAATAATATTAACGATTTTACCACGGCACTAGGCGTGCGTATCGTCACCGGACGTCGTCTTCTCGGCTCCGCGTCCACCGTAGTCGCTGCCGAGCTCGTCGCGTCTGCGTCCGTGTCCCGCTCCGCATCGCCGCGCCGTGACGCTACTGGACAACACCTCAGCGCCTCGTCTTTGCGCCGGGCTGCAGTGCCGCACCACCGCCGCATGCACCGCCCTCGCCCTCGCCGAATGGAGCCACCGCTGAGCTGTCATGTGCATGCATGTCGCACGCATGGCTCTGGCCTCGCGCTGGCCACCGCCGCGCCATGGCCTTGCCGACGCCACTGTCCGCGTCGCATGCGTGCACTGCGCCGCACAGAGCCGCTGGCCGCACCGTGCCGGGCGCCCATTGCTCCGTCGTGGCCGAGCTGCCGCTGGCCACTCCACCTCTGGCCACCTTGCAAAGCTCATGCCCTCCATGGTGCCATCGACGGCATCACCTCGGATGCCGTTTTAGCCTCCACGCCCGCCGCTGCACCTCGCCTCCATACCGACGCCGCGCTCTATGCTGCCACGCCGCTGCTGCTGCAGCGCCTCCTTGCCGTCGGCCAACCTGGGCGCCGCTGCTACTTCCTCGGCCATGCATTGCCGCTGCCATGCGCCCAGCGCCGCCTCGGCATCACGTCGTCCGACTGTTGGGCAGCCACCTCGCTCCTGTGCTGCATGCTTGTTGCACGCTGCTGCAAGCTGGTTGCAGGCTTGCTTGGCTGCTGCGCCAAGCTATGCCACTGCTGCAGCCGAGCTGCTGCCCACGCCATGGAGCTGCTGCCACTCCTATGCTCCAGTCCGCCGTGCTCCTCCGGGGCTGCTGCATGCTGCTGTTCGCTGGATAGCTCATCGCTACAGCTTACTGCCGCTGCTATGCCGAGCTAATGCTTGCTGCTGCTAGCTCCTCCCCTTCTTGGAAAACTCTCACACAAAGTTGCATGCAAAAACTAATTGTATGGGTGTGATGCTCATGAAATGGGGATTGCAATGGGGTGACATGCATAGGGGGATTTTTGGTTTCTTGCTTGGATTGGTAGGAGAGAAGATGTAGGCTTGAGCTAATGTTCATGCGAGAGAGGAAAGGAAATGGGTTCTGTAGGGGAGAGAGAGATGAAATGGAAAGGGGTGCTGTGTTGGTTCGGCTAGGACAAGAAAATGGGATGGAATGGTGCCGTGAAGCTCCTTGAGACAAGAAAAGGCAGAGTTGAAAAGTGCTTTCGGCTGGGACCAAAAGAAATGGAGTGTGGCTGTGTGAGTGCCCCATTAAGAAATGATATGCAGTGGGGGCATTGACCACTGGGTGAACGGAAAAGAAATGAGAGAGAGAGTGTGTTCGGCTGGGGTTAAGGAAAAAGGCATGCAGCATGTGACTAGTTCGGATGAATAGTAGACAGCAAATAAAACAAATGGGCTGAGAGAGTTAAAGAATATTTTGGCATAGAAGTTAAATTCCAAAAATCATGAAATTTTTAGGGAAGGTTCTTGACATAATGTTGATGCTTAGGTAAAATTTTTAGGAATTTATCCAGAGTGTGTTGCTCTCTAAAAATCTTTGAAGTTCCTGTTTGTCTGGAAGATGAATAGCAGTATAGTTCTTCCTCTTTTCTTCGGCTCGCTCCAGCGTTCTTGCATGCGCGAACTAATTGCCAAATTGGACAGCTCTCGAGACGACGATCGCAACGGTACAACATGCGTCCTCGGATTCTTGATTCCCGGTTGTGATTGCGAGGAGAGAAGTTAGGGAAAAGAATAAACACGCAGGTGTTTTATCTGCTATTTCTTTTTCTCCTTTTGTGAATTCGCTCAAACTACCATGCATGCGAAATCGAATTACGGAATTGGGTTGGTTGTGCGATAACGATCGCGATGGTATGACCTGCATGGCTTGGTTTTGAGTTTTTGGATGAGATTTGAAGGAAAGAAGCGAAAGGAGTTAGCAGGGAAGGAAAAAGGGAGATGACCGGAAAAGATGGAACACGCAGGCGTTTAGCTTGCGGTCGGTCGAGTCGAAAAATAAAACGATGATACTAATGCATGCATCATGGTATGATTTTTGAAATGCATGTGAAAATAAGATATCAATACAATTAATTTTAGTTTTAATAATATATATATTTTTAACATAGTCTTTCAAACAATTTGTTTTAATAAAATGCAACCTTTTAATTAATTCAATTTTATTCTTAAAGCAACATTTTGATTAAACACTGGAAAATTTTTAAAATATAGTGAAAAATTTAATAGATCTCCAAATTAAATATTAACATCCCGATTCTGAAAATCGGGGTGTTACAGTGGCCAGGGTAGAAGAAGAGGTGGTTCTATTGGAAGATTACCAATGAGGACAGCCTCTCCTTCGCCGGGAAGCCAGCCGAGAAGATCTCTTCCTGGGATTTGACTCCCAAGGATCTTAGTCGGATTGCCCCCTACATTCAAGCCATTGCAGACTTGCAGGAAGAGGGGCTTATCGGATGGCACGTGGTGAAGGATTTTATCACACGCCGCATCAGTCCTCTGAAGAAGAGGGCTCATCCGATGTGGAGGAACTCGGGGTCGCAAGACCCGACCAGGGACTACGAGGAGGGTAAGTAAACTTCCAGCTTAGCCTTCTTTCTGTTAATTTTAGATTTAGCTTATTGAAAGTTTACTTGCTCTTGTAGACCTCTCGCAAGAGGAGATTGACGCTTGGGTCAAGCTCATTTGTGAGAAGTCCCTGCCGTCAGACGTGGCGGTTCCTCAAATCCTGGTGGTCCTATCCACAGAGGACAAGGTAGAGCGCCTAAAGGTAATCAAGAACTGATTTCATCTTTAGGACTTTATAGTCGTAGAAAAACTTACGGCTGGATACTGGTCGTAGAAGAGCTTACGATCAGAGGATTGTCGTAGAAAAGCTTACGATTGCTTTGTAATATCTCTCTTCCTGATTTCTGCAGAAAGTAGGCATGGAAAACCATCGGGATGATGAAGAAGTTGACCTGATGGTCGTTGGTGCGGCTACCGAGCAAGCAGATGCTCCTCAAACTAAGAGGCGGCGGCTCGTGCAAGTCGTCGACAAAGAGGGCGCAAGTTCGAGTTCCGCTACTTTGTCTGCACCCTTTGCGAAATTTGCCGCGGACATGGCTGCTGCAGAGAAAGCAATGGCTGCAGGAGTAGCCGAAGTATTCAAACATAAAGCCCCCAAGACCAAGATACCCTTCTACTATAACAATAAAACTTTAGCAATTTCTGCCTCCTGCGGCTTTATCAAGCGACTAGAAAAGGAGAATTGGAAGAGTTTCATATCTTTTGTGAAGGAAACTGCTGCCCCTGTAGTACCCGTGGTCAAGGGCAGTGCTGCCCTTGAGGTGGTCGAGATTGATCAAGTTCGGCACTCGAAGGTATGTAAAGAGACAAAAGTGTAAGAACAACATTTACCTTTTGCTTTTTACCACCTCACAAATTTTTTCCTTTTTATGATCTTAGGCCGGCTCCTCTAACCATCAAGGACGTTCCTATTGAGGAACCCACAGCTGTTTCTCCGGCAGCCGGAGAAATGACAGTGGAGGTGGTCAAAGGATCGTCCACCGTTCGAGTGGTGGAAGGTGTCGTTGTTGCTGAAGTGGCTACGACCACTGGAGTGGTCGTAGAGCTAGAAGCGAAGACGATAGCGGTGGAGGCATCCGGCCATGGGGGTGAAGTATTCAATCACCGTGCTGGGAAGGAAATCGTTGTTGATGATCCTCCCAGCCCCAGGATCAAGCTACTGATGCTGCTTCCTCCGAAGAAGAGGAGGGGTTAGAATTCTTCGACCACTCCTTCGGGTTCTTCGTTCCAGCTACCGTCGTGGGATCTCGTGCATTCAGATCTCGTACTCGCGTTCCCCACCCTAAGGACATTCCGAACCGAGGGGATGTTTTCAACGACGAGTGTCTCGAAAAGGTGTGGTGGGATCGAGCTCAAGATATTGATGAACTGAAGAACCCGACGAGGGCTGTATCTTCGTTTGCTCGGACGACTATAAATGTAAGTACTTGTCGTTCGGTATTCGTATACATGTCTTTTCTCACTTCTTACTGTCTTTCTTTATGCAGAAAGCGTTGGAACAAATTGTCACTGTTGCTGAATACAACAGGCAACTTGTCCAACTGCGACAAGAAAAAGCGGTACTCTGCGAGCAGGCAGAGAGGTGGAAAGTAACTGCTTTTCATAGTCTTTTATGTTTCGACCACTTACACAGTACTGATGGGGATTGTCGTAGAAGATCTTATGACTAGGTACTGGTCGTAGGAGGACTTACGACCAGGGTATTGTCGTAGAAAAACTTACAACTAGGTACTGGTCGTTGGAGGACTTACGACCAGGGCATTGTCGTAGAAAGACTTACGACTAGGTTCTGGTCGTAGAAGAACTTACGACTAGGTTTTGGTCGTAGAAGAACTTACGACCGTTTATTTTATGCTGATGTCTACTCTTTTCCTTTGTAGGTTCAAGAGCGACGAGAAGAACTTAACTGATTCTCTCGACCATGAGAAAGCCGAGACGAAAAAGCTAAGTGAGAAGAATGAAGACCTCCTAGATAAGCTTCAAGAGGCAAACTCTGCAATCCAAAGGTTGTAGGGACGAATAAACGGTAAGTGTTGAACTTAAAACCGCTTACGACCTTCTTTTCTTTCTCTGACACTCATTCCTTTTCAGAAAAAGACCAAGAGGTCCAAACGTGGGAGTAGCGCTACATAAAGAGCACTGCCTCTCACGCTGAAGAAGTCAAGAAGTTAGATTCTTGACTAGTTGGTAAGCAAATCTTTACCCGCGATTGATTTTGTTTTCCTTTCGATGTCATTTTATCTGACTGGTCTTATTCTTTTTAGAGCAAGTAGTCGAAATAAAACGACTTCGTGAGGCTTCAACTTGCAATCAGGAGGAAATGATGTCTTTGAAGGTAAACCTTCAAGGCAACATCTCACTTCTGAACAATGTACTCGGTGTGCTTCATGCTAAGGGGATCACTCCTCGTGAAGACACAATATCTGCTCACTCGAGTGCCATTAGTGATCAAGTCGGAACTTTGCAAGAGTTGGTGACCACTCTGAAGACAAACCAAGCCGAGTCAATTAAAGAGGCGGTCACAGAGGGAATAAGTTTTGTTTTGGCAAAACTTAAAGCTCACGACCCCAGTCTTAATCTGCAACCCATCAAGGCCGACTTCGACTGCACTGAAGCAGAAGCGGAGCTGTTGATGAAGGAGATGCAGTCGATTGGCAAGGAAGTCACGGAGGAGATGCAAATAGGATCTCCTTCGTCAGAGTAGTCTGTACCAGAGTCCAGAGTCCTGTAAAGACAAATTTTTGTTGCTGTTGATATATATAATCCTTCATTCTTCCTGAAAATCATCTTGTCGAGTAGTTAGTAACTCATAAGATAATGAATAGAAAAAGAGCAAGGCTAAGAATTGAAGTCAATTTAATAACTTTATCCTAGCCCCCGACTATTTGCTTGGTTTATTTAGATAAACCAAGTAAATAGTGTGAAATGGGTTTTCTTAAAAAAAAAAGAGGTTTAGCTAACTTGTAGTTTTTCGATCACGATTGTCATGCACTGGTCGAAAGAGTAGGAACGAGTCGACACTAGGAAGTTCCTTCTAGTGGGCAGGACCATGTGCAGAGAGGAAAGGCTTCGACTAGGTGCTATTACCATCTCTGACCAGATTAATCGAATTAAGAACGGTCAACTTGAGTTAGATAAACATCTAGAGTTCCTTAAAAATTTGTTCAACTTATTCCAATGCACTCAGTAAGTTCGCTCTGGTAGCAAGAGTTAGAAACATGATGATGCTAGGAAGTTCCTTCTAGTGGGCAGGACCATGTGCAAAGAGGAAAGTCTTCAACTAGGTATTGCAACTTCCTCCAACCAGTTAAAACGAAGCGAGTTTACCAAAAGTAGTTGAGCAAATTTGAAAAGTGTACTCGGCTTAATTTATTTTTCAAAAAAAAAAATGAATGAAGAAATAAACTAAGGTACTAAGAGTCGGCTTGACATTATTTTGACCATGTTTTAAACCCAAGCTCTTTGTATTGGTAGCAAAAGGGGAGGAACGAGTCGACATTAGGAAGTTCCTTCTAGTGGGTTGGACCACATGCAGAGAGGAAAGGTTTCAACTAGGTGATGTTACCATCCTTTCGACCAGTGTAAAGATGAACTGGGTACTGGTCGAAGAATGTCTTACGACCAGTGTATTGTCGTAGAATAGCTTACGACTAGGAACTGGTTGTAGGCGAACCTTCGACCGGGTTATGGTTGAAAAAATTATCAAAACACTACTCAAAGTAAAACAATAAAGATAGAAAGAACCTGATGCTTTATTGTAGTGTTGGTCGATTACACATATAATTTGTGTAACTGGTCGATATTCCAAGAATTAGAGAGAATCCGTGTAACATCCCAAATCTGGGTATGTGTTTCAAATGTAAGAAAATGAGAAGAAATTAAAACTTTTCTTGCATCTTGTAGTTTTTGAACTTTTCTGTAATTCTTGTAAAGGAATTGTGGAATTCAAAAACTCAAATCTTCAATTGACTGAAGTCATAACCCCTCTTTTCAACCCTTGTTGAGAATCTTGTGTTCAACCTCTAGAAATATTTTTTCTTGGGTCTAGGGATGCTGTGTGACCCCTTTGAAAAATTTCATAATTTTTAGAAATTATTTGATAATTTTTGGAGGCAAGTCAAACTAGTTTGACTCTTGGTCAAACCCTAGAACAAATCTTGAGGAATTTCTTGAGATAAATTCTTTGCATGAAAATCTTTAGAAATTTTATGTAAAGTTAATCCTGGAGTGAGGAACCTCCAGTCAAAATTTCAGAATTTTTGGGGTTAGTTTGCTACCTCTAAAAATTCTTCCAAACTCAGCTTCAAATTCAAACCCTAATCTGTGCACTGTTCCTTGGGTCTGAGTTAGACTTGAGCTCAACCCCTTCTCGGTCAAACCCAACCAACTAACCGCACCGGGTCCGTCCTGTTGGTGTGTGCGTCGTGAGCCGTCCGATCCCCATCGGACCACCCTCGTTCGCGTGGAGCTGTGTAGACCCCGCTCGCCCGCGTGCGATTTCAACCGTTGGATCTCGATCCAACCATCGCAATCGCACTCATGCCTGTTGGTTCGACTCAACCTGCTCGTCGCTGTTCTGGCTTGAGCCACCTCGCCGTTGTGCCGCTGACTGGTGGGCCTCGCGTCGCTGTTCGTCCTCTTCCTCGATGAAGGCCATACTGGTCGCCATGGCTAAAGCATGGGGAAGCGACAAGATGCCTTGTCGCCTCCATCAGGTCCTTCAACGACTCTTTGCATTAAATGCAGGTCAGTGGCCGCCCTCAAAGTCGCATTCTCACCTGCTCCCGTCGCTCAGCCCGCCCGTGAGCCCGCTGTGAACCGAGCTCACCATGGAGCTTTGCCCTAGCTCCATTCCTTGCTCTCCGGCTATAAGAAGCCCTCCAGCTCCTCCTCAGCTCTTTTCCAACACCCCTGTAGCTTTGCCTTGCTTCTTCTCGGGTTGCTTGAGCTCAATTCACCAGAACCCCCAATCGCCATTGTTGGCCGTGGAGCTCCTTTGTCGCCACCAGTGCTTCGAGGGTTCTTTTTCACTTCTATTCGTGTCACTTCGCACCCTTTGTCACCTGGAGCAAAACCCCTAATCCAATTTTGGTTTCCCTTCACAGGAAGCAACTAATTTTGGATTTGCCCTCTTTCGGCCGAAGTTCAATCTTTTCTTCCTCGTTGCCGGTAAGCACCTCCGTTCTTTAATTCTTTGCTCATGGACCTTCCTTGAGCTATATTGAAGCTGTCCTGATGACCCGGTCTCGCTCATTTTGCTTAGGCTGCCATCTCCACTTCATCTTCCTCGGTCGGTCGCGGTTCAACGTCACGAGTCGCCCGACCTTTCTCTGTTCCTCAAAGACTCGGTAACCTCTGGGTAGTCCCTAGAAGCTGGGCACCTGCTTACTTGAACCGCTGTGGAGCTCCTTTCGCTGTTTGTCTTTTGGTCGTGCTGGCTTCGCCGCTCCTCTACGGCTCGCCGCCGTTCTAGGCCAGCTCCGTTGTCGAGAGTGCCACCAGGAGGTGCGCAAGGCTATTGCCGACCTCAGACTGCCCTTGGTTTGCGCCGCCGTGACCGGAGTCGCCGGCGGTGAGGCCATCTCTGCGCTCGGGTGCGTGTTGGACGGCGTCGTCACTGTAGCTGGTCATTTAGGACATAATCGCGTTCATTAACTGCTAATGATTAGTTTAGCAGTTAATGGCTGTCCTAAGGAGCCCTGTGAGTCGCTGACATGTGGGCCCACGCGCTTAAGCCGTCCGTTTCTTGATCTGTGGCTGAGATTCGCGTGGGCTGTGCGCGCGCACTGTGTTGCGTTCGTTGTGAGCCGTCCATCTCGTGATCTACGGTCCACCTTCACGGGATCTTTCGCGCGCGCATGTTCAAACGCGGCCGCATCTGATTCAATCTTTGCCGTTGGATTCAATCTCAATGGTCCACGTTCGCGTGGTTTCACCCAGGCGCACACGCGTTGGGCCGTGCGATGCAAGATCAACGGTCCACGATTTTCCGCATCGTTTTGGTTTAAGAAATTTCTCGAGAGCTTTATTTGTAAACTGAAAAAGGTATTAAACTTCAAAATAGCTTAACTATTTCGTTTTAGCTCCATTTGAGTTGATTCAAATTTTGTTAGCTCTGGTTTGAACTAAGCTTTAATCTAAAAATGGTTGGAAGCTTGGTCCGGCTCCAGAAAATGGTTTGGTAAATTTGTTTAGATATAGGCTTTAATTGTTGCTCTAAAAACTGCATTTAACTTGAAAATTGCATAAGTATTTCCATGTAGATCCTTTTTGAGTGAAACCAAGTTTTTTGGCTTCCTCTGTTAGTGTGCTTAATTGTAGAATAGGTTGTAGGCATGCCACTATTTTTAAAGCTCTTGTGGTTGCATTTTATTTATGCTCTTTTGCATGTATTTGAAAAATCATAGAAAATGCATCCTAGCTTCAAATGAGGTGAATCAAATTGTGTTGTTCATCTCATAAGGTGCTTTGTTCACCATAAAAATCTCAGGTGCAACACCTCTTTGGAAAATTGTGCTAGAGAATTAAATTCGGATGAACAGTAACCGATTTGAATTTTTCAGCATTTTCTAGCCGGCTGAAATTGTTTTAGCCATAACTTTTGCATTGAGAATCCAAATCAATTGGTTCTTGTTGTTAAATTCCTTACAAATCATGCTCTGCCGGCTGTAAAAATTTTAGAGCGTTTGGTTGAAGTTGGCTGTTGAGTCTTTTCGATGTTCTTCGTTCTTATCGGTTCTTTTTCGCTTTTTCGTAGGTGCCGACGAGTTTGTTGATTATGAGAGTGATCCTCTGCAGCATATTGAGCATCTCCAGCAAGGAAAGCAGTTTGATCATATTAAATCCCATTACTTTTAAAGTCTAATACTTTGTTTACAAATTGTATGTATGCATGCTTTTGTGTCAAAGTTAATTTTGTCGATTAGAGGTAGCTAATCCTATTGCATGGTTGCCCTTAAATTATTCATCCCCTGCCACTAACCATAAGTTATTAATCTCGCGGGTGAATTAGAGCCCGGTGATTGAATTATGCTCTTTTATTGTCTTTTCGGCGTCATGCTTAGAAATGCTTAGCTACCGGTACAGTTGGGCGGTTATCGACCTAGTCGATAACTTTGATCACACAAAAATTATTATTCCATTATGTCCAGCACTTGTGCTTTGTTACTTTGTAAAGAAATAAAACTGAAAACAAATTGTTATCGACTTGGGCACAATGGATGATGGTGTGATCTATTGGGTGTGAATGGAATGGTGCCTAAGTCCCCAAGGACCGAGTTACTTGTGTCACTAAGCTGAGCAATTTTACGTGCTAACCACATGAGGGGTATATGGAACCTCTCTTGACTAAGTACTTTGGGAGGTGTTAATTAATGAGTCGTGTGGTGGTTGTAAAGAAAATGTTTGTTGTTGGGAAAGGAGGGGAGCACCCGCAATTGCTTAGGCTGGGCCGGTGCATCCTACTCTTCGTATGGGTCCTTAGTGGGAGCCCGTAGCGGCGGTCCACTAGGTGATAACCCCCATACGTGCGACTCTTAATTAGCACAATCCATTGGAAATGGCTCGTAGGACTTAGCCGTGTCGGCATACCAAAGGAAGTGTGCTAAATCATGTGGCGAAAAAGTGGTCTGACGTGTGGGTACATTGATACACCCCTACAGGGTTAAATCTATTCGAATAGCCTCGTCCTAGGTTATGGACATGCTTGGTAAGGTCGTGCAAGAACTAGACTATAACCTTTAATTAAAACTTGTTGGGTTGGTATGAATGGGTAATTCATGCTATTGTTGTGGTGACTATTGGGTTAGTCACTTCCAGGTTGTTGTTGTCATTTATCTATTATTTTATCTCGCTGTTATTTGAACAATTAAAAACAAATTGTCAAATTGCTTTAAATCTATTACATTATCGCAAATGAAAACTTGCTTTATGCTAAAAATGAGCCTAGAGCCTTCCACAATTAATTAAGCTTGCATGTAGCTATGTATAGGCTGTTACACTACACGTCAGTCTTGCGAGTACATTTTTGTACTCATTTGCTTTGCTTAAATTTAATTGTTGCAGAGGAGATTGATCCCTAAGGGATCGACTATCGTGATACAGACTTCGACTTCGACGACTAGGTTGGCGGCCCGGTCGGTTGCCTTGTGGTGTTGTGGTAAACCGTATGGCTTTTGTTTATCGCCATCTTATGGCTTTTGCTTCCGCTGTTGCTTAACTCTTTAGCTTGAATTTGGTCGGTCGGCCTCTTTTGTAATAACTCTATTATGTATGTCCTTTGCTTTATTTAGTTCGTGCTTTGGTTCTGTGCTTGTATGGAATTGATGCATGATTTTGTAAAAGGGTGTGTGTACCGCACTTCTGAGAGGTACACATTTTCCCGAGGCACAGGATATTTTGTTTGTGATGCTAGGGTCAATTGGAAGACTAAGCATTACAAGCTAAATACCCCGGGGTCTCACAATCCGACCGTTTTCCATTGCCAGTCGTACCGAACCTGGTCGCATAACTTCGACCACTGTGTAAGAACCTTCCCACTTGGGGGAAAGTTTGTTCTAATTAGACTGGGATTGAATTTTCTTCAATACCAAGTCACCTACAGCAAGGCTGCGAGGTTGGACCTTACGATCATAGTATTTGCGTAGGGCTTGCTGGTAGGCTGCTGAATGGATTAAGGCTTGATTTCTCTTCTCTTCGAGCAGGTTAATGTCATCCGCTCGAAGTTGTTCTTGGGCTAAGTCCTTGAAACTCTCAACCCTTGTAGACCTAATCTTTAGTTCTCGTGGAAGCATGGCTTTGGCACCGAAAACTAGGAAAAAAGGTGTTTCGCCTGTTGCCCAACTAGTAGTCGTGTGAACTTCTCATAATACTGAGGGTAATTCTTGTACCCAAGCCCCCGAGCGCTTAACAAGCTGGTCGAAGACTCGAGTTTTAATTCCCTATATTATTTGGCCATTCGCTCTTTTGACTGCCCCATTGCTTTGGGGATGGGCAACAGAGGCGTAACATAGCTTGGTACCCAACTCGTCGCAAAATTCCTGAAATTTTGCACTCAAAAATTGTTTACCATTATCTGTGATTATTCGATTTGGGACTCCAAACTGAGTAACCACGCTTCTCATCATGAACCGTTTTGCGGCTTTCGTTATTGTCCCAATCACAGGTTTGGCTTTGATCCATTTTGTGAACGTATCAATAGCCACAAAAAGGAACTCGAA
Source organism: Phyllostachys edulis (assembly GCA_036346405.1). NCBI lineage: Eukaryota > Viridiplantae > Streptophyta > Magnoliopsida > Poales > Poaceae > Phyllostachys > Phyllostachys edulis. The sequence continues at coordinate 1,342,669 of CM070564.1, forward strand.
GCCTCCTGGAGCTTTTAGGAATGGTCCTAAGATATCGAGATCCCAGGTCGCAAAAGGCCAAGATAGAGGAATTGTTTGCAATGCCTGAGCTGGTTGGTGTATTTTCCTACTATGAAACTGGCATTGTACACATTTCTTAACCAACTCTTTGGCATCGTAGAGAGCTGTTGGCTAGTAAAATCCTTGTCGAAAGGCTTTTCCGACCAACGTTCTGTAGGAAGCATGAGTTCCACGGATGTCCCCGTGTATGTCGTGAAGGAGGTTTAGTCCTTCTCTCTGCGGTATGCATCGCATAAGTACCCCTTGAGTGCCTCGTTTATAGAGGACTCCTTCGACCAAAATATACATTTTGGCCTTTCAGGATAGACGATCTGCCTCGAGATCGTTGTCGGGTATGGAACCCATCTAAAGATACTCATAGATGGGATTCATCTAAGTATTCTTGTATTCTAGAGAGGCTGTCTCAATAGGAGATGTCTCTGGTGTCTTCACCAAAGACGGCTTCTAGAGTTGCTCCAGAAAGACTCCTTTTGGTACTTGTGATCGGGAAGAAGCTATCTGAGCAAGCTGGTCTGTGAGAAAATTATCCTTTCGAGGGATGAATTGTATCTCGAAACTGAAAAAAATACTTTTTTAAGCTTTCGAACCTCCGATAAGTACCAAGACATGGTCAGATTAGAGCACTGGTACTCTTTTCCGACTTGATTCATGACTAGTTGAGAGTCTCCTCTCACGAGTAGTCGTCGAATCACGAGCGCTTTCGCAGCTCGTATGTCAGCTAGCAAACCTTCGTATTCTGCCACGTTGTTAGTGGCCTGAAAGTTTAATTGTATGGAATACTTTAAGGTCTCTCCATAGGGAGATTCTAGGACCACCCTAGCCCCCGAGCCACTTAAAGTAAGTGACCCGTCAAAGTACATCGTCCACTGGTCATGGGTATTGTACTAGGGATCCTGAACAGGTTCAAGATTTGTCCATTCGGTGACAAAGTCTGCCAAGATTTGGGATTTAATGGCCGTTTGGGACACGAAATGGAGATCAAACTCCCCAAGTTCTATTGACCATTTAGACATGCGTCCCGTTGCTTCCCTATTTTGGAGGATCACTCCTAAGGGAAACTCAGACGGCACAATTATCTTGTGCGCCTGAAAATAATGCCACAGTTTCCTCAAAGACATGAGGAGGGCATAGAAAAGTTTTTGGACCTGAGGGTAACACTCCTTAGGCCCGTGCAAAACTTTACTTACGTAGTAAACTAGTCGTTGGACGTTTTCACGCTCTACGACTAGTACTACGCTCACTTCCTGTGGTGTGGCAGCTAGATAAATTAAGAGCGTCTCTTCTAGTTTCGGAGAAACTAAAACAGGAGCACTCGTATGATATCTCTTGACATCCTTAAAGGCAGCGTTTGCCTCTTTTGACCACTCAAAACCCTCGTGCTTCCTTAGAAGTTTGAAGAAAGGTAGTCCTTTTTCTCCCAGTCGTACGATGAAACAACTTAAAGCCGCCATACACCCTGTGAGTTTTTGGACTTTATTCTTCGTGGTTAGAGGGCGCATTTGCACAATGGCCTTTATCTTTTCGGGATTTTCTTTGATTCCTCGTACAGACACCAGGAATCTAAGCAATTTTCCCGAAGAGACTCCAAACACACACTTCTCAAGATTGAGTTTCAGGCGGTGTTTTTTTAGGTTGTCAAATGTCTCCTGCAAGTCTGAAACATGATCAAGCCGTTTGATGCTTTTTTAAGACTAGATTATCAACATAAGCTTTCAAATTTCGGCCTAGCTGAGGTGAAAAAGTCGATTGCATTAAACGTTGAAAAGAAGCGCTGGTATTTTTTAGACCAAATGACATTTTGGCATAACAAAATGTACCAAATAGAGTAATAAACGCGGTCTTTTCTTCATCTTCTAGACACATATTAATCTGATGGTAGCCAGAATATGCATCTAGAAAACTTAATGTTTCACAACCAGCAGTAGAGTCAACCAACTGATCGATACGAGGTAAAGAGAAATCATCTTTTGGACAAGTTTTACTAAGATCAGTGAAGTCTACACACATTCGCCACTTACCGTTAGACTTCCTAACCATTACAAGATTGGCCAACCACTCTGGGTGGTCGACTTCTCTTATAAAGCCTGCTTTAAGTAGCTTGTCCAATTCTGACCTTATAGCATCTCATCGATCGGGGGCAAATCCCCGTAATTTTTGTTTTACGGGTACTTTGTCAGGCCGTAGAGCTAGCTGTGCTTGATCACTTCCCTAGGGACTCTGGGCATGTCGGATACTTGCCACGTGAAGACATCTGCGTTTGCCCGGAGGAAAGCGATGAGGGCATCTTCCTATTTGGGGTCGGAAGTATGCCCGATGCAAACAATCTTCGAGGGCTCCTCCGAATCCAGGGGAACCTCTTTGACTTAGTCGTTCGGTTTTGGTGCAACTTTAGGCTTCGACTACTCAGTCAAAGGCTGCCCTTTTTCTTCTCGAGATGGTATCTGACCAACCATCTCGAGGGATCGACGGTCACACGTATGCGTCATCTTCTTATCACAATGAATTGTGATTACTCCTTTGGGACCTGGCATCTTAAGACATTGATACCCATAATGAGTTGCCATTAAGAATTTTGCCAAAGCTAGTCGTCTGAGTATGGCGTTATATGCTATATCAAAATCGACCACATCAAAGGAGATCTTCTTTGTCCCAAATGTTAAAGGAGGAGAAACTTGGCCAATGGGTTTAGCCGAAGACCCCGGTATAATAACATGAAAAGAGTATCTTACCGGTCTTACCTTGGTCTTGGGTACTTGCATCTCGTCCAGGGTATTCGTAAACAGAATGTTTAACGAGCTACCACCATCAATCAACACTCGATTTACTCGACAGTTGTTGATGGTGGGTTCGACCACGATCGGAAAGCGACCTGGTCAAGTGGAAGGGATCAGGCAGTCAACCTTCTCAAAAGAGATGGTGACTTCCGACCACTTCAGCAACTTATTGACAAAAGGGTCTATGGAGTTTACCTCGCGTTCGACTGCCATAAGCTGTCGCTTTGACTCGTATACCGATGATCCTCCAAAGATGTGCTCGATGGTGTGCTCAGGATCTTGAAACGGCATGTCCTCGTTGTCGTCCAACTGTGTACGACCACTATCTTGCCCTACCTCTTCGAGGGTAGGAAGTGGCCATTTGCCGTTGTAGTAGTCCTTCGTTTTTATGGAAAGGGCACCACCTAGGCTTATCATTCTTCCGTTCGGGGCGCTTACCTTTGCATCGACCAGAGTATTGCTTGGAACTTCGTGGCTCCTTATCGCTTCCGGCCAAGACCTCCTTAGAACCATTGGCTTGAGGATTTTGGCCCTTTGCCTTGTTCTTGGATTCCTTGGCCTTTTTATCCTTCTTCTTGCTGCTTTCGCCAGCCTCTTGAGGATGTTTGTCATCTTAATCGATGATTTTGGTCCACTCGATCGCTTTAGCGTAAGTCAGCATCGATTAGCCATCTCAAGAGTTCAAATGACGATGAGTTTAATCCAAGAATAAGGTGAGAAGAGATTAGGATAAGATGAGAATAGAATAGTGTTGGACCGAAAAGGCGACTAGAGGGGGGGTGAATAGGAGCTCAAAATCTTTTTCACTTGAATGGATTCAACTTGTAAATCACTTCAATAGCTATGAGAGCTATGAAGATCAATGATTAAGCACAGAGGAAGTCTTGTGTTGAATCCACTCCTAACCCCAAAGCTCAGCAAACAAAATCGAAGAAGTGCTGAAAAATCAGGGAAATCGGAACAACCGCAGGCAAATGGGCGGTCGTACCGATGTGCGGTATGACCGTAGGCAAACGAAAGCGGTCGACTGAGATGTCTTGATATGACCGTAGGCAAATGGGCGGTCATCTGGATTGTCTTGGAACAACTGACGACGAAAACCAAAATTGGCACAACTTTTGATCCACTTGGCCAAACGCTACGAGATTTGAAACACACCTTCCCAAAGAGGTTAGGAACCTATTCCAAGCAAAGAATGACTAGATCCACGTCAAAGTTCCTACCTTTCTTGAATTGAACGAAGGAGGTTTCAAAACCGAAGTTTCAACCTAAACATGATCTAAACCTTGCTCGTGGGTGATGGATGATCAAGATGATCCTAGATGGGTTCCCACATGTCACAGCAAGTTAGATCACGGCAAGAAACCAAAAAAAACTCATGGATCAAAGAAACACCTCAAATCATCAAATAGAGAGAAAGAAAGCAAATAGACTCATCTTGGAGAGAACTTTCTTTGGATTGATTTGATATGGTATTGGTTTACAGCCACTCCATCAATGGAGGACAAAGACTCAATACATGAGCACGAAATCAAATCTAACTCTCTAGAACCCTAACCTCCACTAATCCTCTCCCTAAGCACAAAAGCAAAACTAGGGTTTACAATGCAATAAAAGGGTTGAGAGGTGCTGGCCAGCACCCTCTCCTATTTATAGTGGAGGCTTAGACCTTCTAGATGAGTAACCCTAATGGGCTCCCGTTAAGGCCCAAAACAAACGGGTCACACACGCACGCATTTTAAAGCGCCGTCTTCAATTCTCTTGACCTAATCCACTTCTTGACGCACCAACTTGCGCCGCCGGTTGGCATTAGGTCACCAAGGCGGTATTTGGTGAAATTACCAAAATACCCCTTCTCGATCTTTTTGCAAAGACCGAGTCCCATCTTCGTGAAGCACCTTCATGCTTCGCCACGTGTAGGTTGATCCAGCGACTCTCTTCATGTCGGTAAGTCTCTCCCATCCGGCTCCCACCGAACCACCATGGCACTTGCACCGACCCCCATGTTGCTTGATCGAACCCGTCGCACCGAACTGCCCGTTCATGTCAGTTGTGACAAGCAGTCCCCATGAGATCGTCTGGATCATCAAACTATCTCCAAGTTCATGTCTTTGACATGCAGTCTCGTAAGAGTAGTTTGGCACAAATTAAGCATAAGACAATCTTGAAGTTTGATTTTTCATTTTTCACAAGAGCAGTTTTTAGATTCTCAAGAACACAAAAAGCTCAAATAATGATCAAAGCTAGATTCAAGAGCTAACAAAGCAATTTTGACAGGGCCAATGTCATAAAAAGGAGCACTAATTGCGCAACTGGCTAAACAATTCACAAATTGCTAATTTCTTAGTTCAAGTTGTTTTTCAAGTTCTAGCTCATACAGCAAAGACTTAGCTACACATGTGAGAGCATGATAATTCTAGCAAGTCAAAGAACTAGACATGGCATTGAGCAAGAATTGAAACACTAAAGCTCCAAAGGGTAATAAGCAAAGCTTCATCAATTTTAAAAGAAGGAAGCGATAAAACTTATATTACAATGCATCTTTTTGGATTTTTCATATGTATGCAATATGATACAATGAGATGCACAAAAGTCTTAAAAGCCTAAAAAGATCACAAGGATAAAAAAGATCCAAAGAAGATACCACTTGAAGAAGGTATCAGAAAAGATCCACAAAAGTTCAAATGAACAAGGAAAGTTCAGAAACAAACCAACTCCCCCTCAAACCAACCCATAGGGATATATTATCCCTAACTCGCTTCTCAAGGTGGCAAACCTTGTTGGGTCAAAAAGGTTTGATGAGGAGACCTGCCAAAAGTGCCAAAAACTCCACAAGATAGCACAAAGACTTCAAACACCACACGATCTCTAGGGAAAGCAACTCGAAAAGCTAGGGAGCGAAACACCAACACTAAAAAGCTTACAGGCAACTCAAAAACCTGCTAACACTAGTGATTGGGAGACAAGCTCGACCTAGGCTGTGAGAAGAATGCATCCTAGAAAACCAAGGGATAAGAAGAGTGCCTAGAAAAGACACGTGCTAGAACATAGCCTCCTATCTACCCTGAACACAACAAACCCAACACCTGACACAAAACAGATGGTATGCAAGGTAGACTAGGGATACCATACATAAAAGTAAGGTATAGAAGCTCAAACCTGAGTCCCACTGCTTGGCAGTGAGATGTAGTCATGATGGATGAAGATCCATTCCTTAAAGCTCCAGAAGGTAGTTGCGCTCACCCATCATCCTCATCTCAAACTCCTTCGTCTCCAAGAGGTGATTGCCAGCATTGAATGCACATATGAAGAAGAACCAACAGTTTGAAATCATGAATCACATATTCTTCTTCTCAACTGAAAAACTACACCAAAGAGACAGAAAAAGTCTATGCCTTGGTACTGGGTTAGTGAAATAATATCTAGGGAAACAGTACCAAGACACATGACTAGCAGCAAATGATCCAAAGCTCATAAAAGCATATAATCAATAATTTAAGACATGAGCATGGAGATAGACAAGACAAATTTAGCACATGCTATCCAAGATATGATAAAGCTCAAACTATCCTTAATCCACAATAAGGCATAGGAGCAAGCAAACAAGCACATAGCATATCACTCATCATATATACAATCAGAAAGTAAAGCATGCTAGTGAAAGCTATGGCAAGACTCATGCATCCACAATTAACAATAAAGCACAATAACCATGTAATCATAAGCATGTTAGAGATCAAGCTATGGATAAGGTATGCTATTATGGATATCAAGTAAGCAAGTGGATATATCAAACAAAAATCAACAAGAGCAAGATGATAAAGGTATCAAAACAGAACAAGCTCTTGATGACAAAACTAAGCTCATACATCCATGGAAATAATAAACAACAGTCTAATGCATGGATACATAAGCAAGAATCATCATGAGCAAGATAAATCATGTACAAAACAACACAAGCTCATGAAGACAAAACAAAGCTTATACACCCATGGAAGTAATGAACAACAGTCTAATACATGGATACATAAGCTAGAATCAACATGAGCAAGATAATAAGAGTACAAGACAGCACAAGCTCATGATGACAGAATCAAGCTCATACATCCATGGAAATAAAGAACAGCCATATGATACATGGATATATAAGCAAGGTAAAGGCATGATGAAGGTTATCAAGAATAATACATGCCAATATGGTACAAGTGAGCACAAGGAAAAACACAACATGCCAAGTATGAATAATCATGAGGATAAAGGCATGATGGTATAGGATAGCTCACCAGACATGTGAAAGCACAAATTATGAAAGCACATGCCTCTTGGAGGCCATCGTTGAGGTGGAGAACCATCAAGTGTCCCAATCATGTGATGAAGCAAAAGATCAGAATCTTTAAGTCCATGTTCTCCAACCCGTGTTCTCGGTACCTACACATGAGAAAGGCAAGGTGTCCAAGTCTTGGATCCCGAAGGGTTAGAGAGTAAATGCTTGGGAACCCAAACCATGGACACACCACCACCAGAGGCAGTCGAACCATTATGTGAGTTAGCATGATGCAAATGATGGTCCATGCAAGAAGATCCAATCTCATCCTTGGAGGCATGCCGCGAGTGGACAGCTCGATGAGGAAAACAAGGTCCATCTCTAGAAAAGCGGCAATGGCCTTGCTTGAAAGTACCATGATGAGAACCAACAGGAGCATCAAAGAACCTCACAAAACCTCGCCGTGGGTGTGTACCTCGATGAACAGAACGAGGCCCACCTCTTGGAAAACGGCGGAAATCCTGCCTCAGGGCAGCTCGTGGACCAAAACCAAAGCCACGCAAACCATGTCTACAGTGCTGTCCAACACCACTAGAAAAGGTGTCAAAGATGCCATCAACAAATCGAGTCTTCATGCTCGGCTCTTTAGTGTGCATGTCATGAGAAAGACTATGTCCACTAGGAGACTTAGAAGAATAAGCTCGACGCAAATGTTTTGCACGTCGAAAGCAGAAATCCACATGATGTCCATTCTTCCCACAAAATGAGCAATGGTGTAAAGGTCTACTAGTAGACACGGTCCGAGAGGACGAAGCACCATTGTCGCTCAAAGAAGATATCCTGGAAGAATCAACATCATGACTCGTCCTCGTACTGGCACTAGTACCACACATGCCATGAGAAAGACCATGTGTGTTCCTAGAGGTACGACGACGCACTCGACGCTCAAGTTTCAAACGGCGAAAGCAGAACTCAAGAGTGTGTCCATTCTTCTTACAAAATGTGCAATGGTACTTCTCTTTTGAAGATTTAGTACCATTTGAGGAAGAAACATATTTGTCTTTTGAAATCCGTTGGACAACACAAGAAGAGTCCGTGAGAGTCGAACTCACCAAAGAAGAGCTATCCAAGGCGATGCCACAAAAACCAACATCAAGTGACTCACGTTTAGCACAAAAAGACTCCAACTCCGAATGCAAAGAGGTAAAAGAAATCTTGAGAATATCAATCTCGGAGTGAAGGCAAATACAAGAGTCACATGATTTGGCGCTCATATCATCGCGCAACAACTCAATCTCGCTCTTCAAAGAAATGCAAGATGTGCAAGAAATTAATGATGCATTTGAATTAAGTGTGCGCTCAAAGCATCAATTTCAGCTTCTAGACAAGCACAATTCTTGCAAGAGACTAAACCATCCTTAAGCAATTTTTCATGTTCTAAGCACATGCTACAAGGCCTAGCTTCAATTTCAATAATCTCGCCCTAGCATTCTCTAATTGCTCAAGATGCATGAAATTAGTCAATTTCAACTTCTCAAAATCAGCAAGCATGCCTACACAAGAATCACAGTTATTTCTAGCCATAGATCTAAGATTGCCTATTTCTAACTTAGCATTATCAAGCTCATGATGTAAGGCAATACAAGAATCACATGGCATGTACATTTGATTTCAATAATTCATTTTCAGCTTTTAGGCATGCAAGAGAGTTATTCAGTGTTCTCCATGTCTACAAGCAATGAATCATAAGCATTCATGGAGGTTTTCAATTCAGAGAGCTCATGAGACAAATCACCCTTCTCTTTTTCTAACAATTTTATTTCCTTCCTAAGAGCATGCAATTTAAGATCATATGACAACAAGCCATCAATGAGTTTTTCTTTGCTCACCTTGCTTAGCTTGAGTAGGGGATCATCCTCGGAAGAGTCATCATGATCATCCTCAATTGCTACACAACATATGCCAATGGGCTCCTTCTCCTCGGGCTCCATGCGTATCTCATCCTTGAAACTAGGACAATCAAAACAAAAGAGATCGTCACAAATATCGCAGGAGAATTCCTCCTCAATCGACATCATAAATATCGCACGTTCCAACATCTTGTCACGATGGACATCAATAGCAAAAGAACCACGACAAGATGAAAAGAAACGCTCACAAGTCCACATACTAGTCGCCATGCTCAAAGATCGGTAAAGATCACAAAAGAGCAAACCTGGCTCTGATACCACTTGTTGGACCGAAAAGGCGACTAGAGGGGGGGTGAATAGGAGCTCAAAATCTTTTTCACTTGAATGGATTCAACTTGTAAATCACTTCAATAGCTATGAGAGCTATGAAGATCAATGATTAAGCCACGAGGAAGTCTTGTGTTGAATCCACTCCTAACCCCAAAGCTCAAAGAAACAAAATCAAGAAGTGTTTGAAAAATCGTGGAAATCGAACAACATAGTAAAGCGGGCGGTCAGACTGATGTCGGTATGACCGTGAGGCAAACGAGCGGTCGTCGATGTCTTGTATGACCGTAGGCAAACGAAGCGGTCGTCTCGATTGTCCCGAACAAATTCGACGACGAAAACCAAAATTGGCACAACTTTTGATCCACTTGGCCAAACGCTACGAGATTTGAAACACACCTTCCCAAAGAGGTTAGGAACCTATTCCAAGCAAAGAATGACTAGATCCACGTCAAAGTTCCTACCTTTCTTGAATTGAACGAAGGAGGTTTCAAAACCGAGTTTCGAACCTAAACATGATCTAAACCTTGCTCGTGGGTGATGGATGATCAAGATGATCCTAGATGGGTTCCCACATGTCACAGCAAGTTAGATCACGGCAAGAAACCAAACAAAAACTCGCGGATCAAAGAAACACCTCAAATCATCAAATAGAGAGAAAGAAAGCAAATAGACTCATCTTGGAGAGAACTTTCTTTGGATTGATTTGATATGGTATTGGTTTACAGCCACTCCATCAATGGAGGACAAAGACTCAATACATGAGCACGAAATCAAATCCAACTCTCTAGAACCCTAACCTCCACTAATCCTCTCCCTAAGCACAAAAGCAAAACTAGGGTTTACAATGCAATGAAAGGGTTGAGAGGTGCTGGCCAACACCCTCTCCTATTTATAGTGGAGGCTTAGACCTTCTAGATGAGTAACCCTAATGGGCTCCCGTTAAGGCCCAAAACAAACGGGTCACACACACACGCATTTTAAAGCGCCGTCTTCAATTCTCTTGACCTAATCCACTTCTTGACGCACCAACTTGCGCCGCCGGTTGGCATTAGGTCACCAAGGCGGTATTTGGTGAAATTACCAAAATACCCCTTCTCGATCTTTTTGCAAAGACCGAGTCCCATCTTCGTGAAGCACCTCCATGCTTCGCCACGTGTAGGTTGATCCAGCGACTCTCTTCATGTCGGCAAGTCTCTCCCATCCGGCTCCCACCGAACCACCATGGCACTTGCACCGACCCCCATGTCGCTTGATCGAACCCGTCGCACCGAACTGCCCGTTCGGTCACCTTTGTCCCTCTTGTGCAATGCTTGACTCCATTGACCTCACCCGGCATCCCCGATCGCTCTGGACCTCAGCTCTCCAATCTTAGTCCCGATCATCTTCGCCGTTGACCGTCATTGACCTCCAAGCAACCTGCACATCAATAGACAAAGAAATCGAATCCGGGAACAAGTTCTTCACAACTTGACCCACGTTAGTCAAAACATGCATCATGCAACACATATGCCATGAAACCCATGAACTTGACCTAACCCAACACTCATCGCCACGACTGGCCGATGATCAGCAAGAACATTCCAAACTTCGACGAAAACTCGTGTTTCGACAAACCTTTAACGACATTGCCAATTGTAACATCATCCTAAGATCTCAGGCATATCCCCATGATATCCACAAATAGAGTAAGATGAGAAAAGAATAGCTACTCAAATTAATCAGTTGGTTTGTTTTAGAAAATAACTTTTGAGACCCTTGACTAAAACGACCATGCTAACTAAGGTTACGTCCTACAGTCGATATGGCTCTGATACCACCTCTGTGAGGACCCAACCCGGGGAGGTCCTCCAGGACCACCGAGGAGGTCTAGAAGGTCCACCCAGAGGTCCACTAAGACCACCCGAAGGTCCTCCAGGACCACCCAAGAGGTCTTTCAAGACCACCCGGAGGTCCCGGCCTCTGTGCTCTGAGCTAGTCCCAAGATCAGTCGCTAGCTTGCACAGATTGCAATAAAAGGTGTCATCACATCCATACCACAAATCAAAGATGAAGCAGACAAATTAATATTAATACCGACAAAAGGCCTTATGGTCAAACTTGTTTACAAGGGTGCCACGCAGGGCTAACAACAAAAGAAAATCTGCAGCGGAACAAAACACAACGCAGGAGCCATTCGACGAGCCCACAGGCTATCGAGTGGAGGACGTCTCTTAGCACGCAAAGTCTTCAATGAACTCCTCTTCAAAGAGCTCGGAGCTCCCTGGGAGGTCTTCCCCTTGCGAGATATCACCAGGCATTGTCCATAACTGTCGGGACCCAAAAATACAATTCTAGACCCTCTGTGTATAATGCACTAGTCCGGGATCACGCTAGTGCACACAGTGTCAACAAAGATGGATATCGATCCACACAAGCGAATAATAACATAAACGAATAATTTGATTAATAAATAATGGTTTGACCTTACGGTCGAGTTTACATTTATTAAGCCACGCAGGGCTAATAGAGAAATAAAGCAGCGAAAACGAAAACGGCAGCGGCATCACATCGATTCACCACAGGCAACCGACTGGGATCAAGACTGTAACATCCTGATTTTCCAAGTCCTTTTAAAATTGTAAAATAAAATAAAACTATTTTGTTTGATGAGAATTCATAGTTGGTTCGTTGGAGAGGTTAAGTTTCATGTTGTCACCTCTTCTCGCGTGTTGGCGAGATCTCCCCTCGCTCTCGTGATTTGTGTTATGTTCGGTTTAGACCTTCCTGTGGCCCGACCTCCCCAGCCAGCTTCTTGAAGTTAGACCTCCCCAGGGGCTCAGCCTTTGCTCGATTGGACGTGTCTTTATGTCCAAACCTTTCTTTGAGTTAGATCTCTTTGGATCTCTTTGTTGGTTTGAATCTCTTTGGTTCTGCACCTCCTCCTTAGGTCTAGACCTCCTCTCGAATGAAATCGGGTTGGACCTCTTGTGTGGCCTGCATCTCTTGGTTAAGGCGTGCCTATATGTTTAGGCCTCCCTTCGACTTCAAGTCCTTAGGACCTCCTTACTCGCTTAACTTAGGAACTCCTGACCTCCAAAGATCTCCTCCCGAACATCTATGACCTCCTATATTGAGATCCTCACCGCCAGGACCTCCCATTGTGGAGATCCTAGCGATTAGGACCTCCCCTGGTCGACTCAATCCTTCGGACCTCCTCTCAAGACCTCCTTGAGCCCGTGGAACCTCCTTTCGTGGGAGCCTAACTGATAGGACCTCCCCGTTGGTGAGATCCTACCAACAGACCTCCTTTCGCAAGGATCCCCACCAGACCTCCTTGATGGGATCTTGGTTGTCGAAACCTCTAAGTCACATGGACCTCCTCCATGTGTCTTTGGACCTGCCCATGTCTTGGATCTCTGTGTGTATCGAGACCTCTTAGCCTCCAGACCTCCTCTTTGTGAATCAGGCCGTTAAGACCTCCCTTGGAGATCTTAACCGTCTGCACCTCCCTTTTTGGGTCGAGCGTTAGGACCTCCCATTGGAGACCCTAACCGTTCAGACCTCCTGTCTGAAATTGATGCTTCGGCCCTAGACCTCCATTGCGGGCGAGGTTCTCCTCTTACCTTACGGACCTCCCCGGTTGCACTGAATCTTGGCCGTTGGACCTCCTCTTTGGAGATCCAACTGTCAGGACCTCCCCCTTTGACCTAACTGTTTCTAGATCTGACTGGTCCCACCTGCCAGGCTGACCCATTCTTTGTTCCCCCACCACACCAGTGCCATGGGCATTTAATGCATATCTTGTCGCATTAAATGCAGCTTTGAAAATGGATGCTCCCATTGAATGTATTCATTCTGGGGCACTATTGGTGTCTTTTCTAGTCTCCTCCCGTAACAGTACACCATGTCCTCTATTATTTTCTTTTGACATTCCCGTACCTTTTGCCCATCTCACATGCTCACCAAATCATGTACGCATTAAATGATCCTTACACTCTTTTGACTATAACTAGCCTAGGAGCCTTCCCTTGCCACCTTTTTCCCACACTCTACATTTGACTAACGTTCAGTGGCTCCCTGGAGAGCCCTTGCTGCCGAGAGCATCCCCAGGAGCACCTCCCCTCATCGCATTTTCGCCATTGGAGGCTCGGCAGGAGCTTGGGCGTTGACCTCAACCGCCCAGATTGCCTTCGACCTCCCCTTCACTTGCCATCTCTTCCTTATAGCTGGTAAGCTTCCTTGTGCATTGATCTATTCTTGCTCCTATCACCACCATAAAAAGGTTATGTCCATTTCAGGACCTCTTCCTCTGGATTCCCTTTGGAACTCTATGGATTTTGTGTGAAGATCACCTCTCTGGATCCTGCGCACTCATTATCCTCTTGGTCTGTTGCTAGAGCCGCCCCTCTGGTCTTCCGTGAGGATCTTCCCCATTCGACCTCTCCCTAGTAAGTTGGGACCTCTCCCAAAGAACCTACTTTGATTATAAGTTGCTTCTGTTGGTTGAGTTTTGGAGTTTCTTTCAGAGTTCTTTTGGCTCTTTATTTGGAATGTGCTTTGAGTTGTCTTCTTTTCTCTCGTATAGAGCGTGAAGGCACTGAGGAGCGTGAGAGCACTGAAGAGGAAGACTCTCAAGACAGTGAGCAAGGCAAGTCATGCTCTTGAACATATTGCACCCATTATTTCAATCTATTTATGTTCTGTTTCAAAGGATAATGCATGCCTATTTCTATCAAGATATTTTAACACTTGTCTTTAAACACATAGCTATGCCTAATTCCTTCATATGGCCAACTTGACATTGAACCCAATCTGTTGCCACCTTAGACAAAAACCTGGTTGATGCATTAGTGTGAACCAGGAGCAATTGAAAAACCAAATGCTTAGTATTGCTTAGACCAAAAGCACTTGTTTTGGGAAATCTTTACCTTCATGACCAAATACTGTTTCAAATGTTTTGACCATGGCGTTGGGAGGCCATGGGGGTATGAAATTATTGTTGGGGAAGCAAAGAAAATGGAAATTGATTTAGACTTAGGCGAATTGGTTGCTTGGTTGGTGCAAGGTTTATGCACGGACTCTATCCTGGCTAGGGTGGAGGTCCATGGGTTTGTGTTTGTCACCCAAGTCAGTTGAGGACCGGTCTTTGAGCCGCCAATGCTAGGCCTATGATGGGCTATGCCAAAACCGTGCAACCAAGACGTCTCGATATGGGGTGTGGGACCTAGCTAAGTAACTTGCAGAACTTCCACCGCAGATGATCCAGTTGGAGGAGTGGGAGGTCTTCTATGGCCGGTGGTCTTTTATGACCTATGTTCCCACTGGTGCAAGAGGGGGGCCCAGATCCTGTGGAGCTGAATCCAAAGGGGGCGAAACCTTAGCAAGGAGAGGCTGTGGTGGGACAATGCATTTTAAAGGCTTTGTCATGAACTCTAGACCTCTTACCTTTTTAGTGAGAGATGGCATCGACGGATGCCGGATAAACTAGAGGAATTCATGTCGTGTGGGTAAAGTGCACATCCTCGATCGAGTGTAAATCTATTCGAATAGCCGTGTCCACGGTCATGGACATGCTGGCAGCGGCCACTCAGAGTTAGATGTTGAATTTGGGTTTCTAAAAATGCTTAATAAACTGTTTTGAGATTTCTATCCCATGGGCTTTGGGCAGGGAGCCTTGTGCAGGAGGGTATCCTTCACCAACTTGTTGATGAATGCTATCCAACTAAAAATCAAGTTTTGAAAAGGAATTTTATCTATTAAAAACCTACCTTGGAACTTAGTAATTGTAATTAAAAGAAACTTGGCTTTATGCAAAGCAACCATATTATGCCTTCTGTTGCATATCCATGTATGCATGTCATTCTTGTTAACCCACTCGGTGTGACTTGCGGCGATGGTAGTGCTCACTCTTGCTCAATGCAAAATCTTATCAGGAGAAGACAACAGCGGAGAAGAGGAGAGCCAGGACGAGTAGGTTGTGCCCTCCAGCCATTTTGCCTGTGGTATAGTGGATGGACCTCTGTCTTTGTTCTTTTGTAAGCTTGCTTTTGGCCCAAGACCACCCCTTTTGTAAGCAACTCCTTTGTTATGTTGTAAATAAAGTTTATGTCGTGGATGTTACCATTCTTGTTTGCTGTGAAGAGCTAGCTTAAGATCCTTGGGACTAGCTCAGTTCACGCTGGGAATCACGGAGTGATCCCTCAGGCCTCACGACCTCCTCAGGTCAGGTCCTGCGACCTCCCCTGTGTTGGCCGTGGCAGTTGGGGATCTCCCCGTGACTCCCACCTCCCTCAGTGGTAATCCAGAGAGGTCCTGACAGGGTCTCGAGGGGTACTACCGAGGGCAGGTCCTACCCGAGCCTCGGGAGGTCCTAAGGGACGTCCTAGGAGATCCTGGGGAGGTCCTCTCGGGTGCCTTAGGGTTGGGCCGCCACAAGAGTGGTATCAGAGCCATTTGACTGCAGGTCGCAACCTAATAGACTGGTCATAGAACTTCAAAGCTTATTTTGTATAAACAAGAAGAATAAAATGTTCTTTCTTATCTGGGTCATCTCTCTACTCTTACCTCATTTATGGTACTCATCTGTACCTTAAGCCAAATCTTATCTGGTCTCTTTCTATACATTGATTTGCAATATTAAATGGACCTCCTTACCTTGTAGAATTCTATTAGAGGTCTGTCGAGTTAGGCTTGGTGCTTAAGACCTCCCTCCAAGTGGTAAGAAATGAGTAGAACGATGCTTTATTATTATAGTTTTTGAAAAAGTCCTTTCTACTGTTTTCTTTGCATTGGATCTCCTTGTGAGTTGGTTGTTTTGGTTAGTCCTACTTAGCCTTTTGCTTTTCTTTCCTCAGACTCTGGAGTCTAGCAAAATGGTGACCACCAGAAATGGTAGTGGAAGTTCAAGCAATCAAAATAGGCAAGCTGCAGGAGAACCTGAGAACCCAGCTTTGTGGAGTAACCAAAATAGAGGGGTTGATGGCGTGCAACAGGACCCAACCTCACAGCCGCCACCTCCTCCAGCTTGATGGTCTTAGTTGGGCCCAAATAATGGCCAATCAAGCTCAACTTATAAGCTTGTTGTCTCAATCCATTGCCAACACCCGCCTTTGCAAGCTACTGGCAGCAATTTCAACCTCAAGCTCAAGTTCCACCTCCTCCAAGGTCCAAATTGCAGAGTTTATGAGGTCAAGCCCTCCAACATTTTCAGAAAGACCGAGCCAATAGAAGGCGATGATTGGCTCGGAGACAAGGGCAGAAATTGGACATGGTGCAATGCATGCACTATGAGAGAGTTCTTTTGCTTCTCACCAAATTTTAGTGGACCAAACTTCCGAGTGGTGGGATAACTTTAGTCAATCTCATGTCGATGCCTGTGCCATCACATGGGATGAGTTTATGCGGGCTTTTCGTCGTGCCCATATTCCATCTGGTGTGATGTCTTTAAAAAGGACAGAATTCCGCACCCTAAACCAAGGAAACCGTGCTGTGAATGAGTATTTGCATAAGTTTAATCAGTTGGCAAGATATGCTCCAGGAGATGTTGCCACGGATGAAAGTAGGCAAGAGCACTTTTTGGAAGGGCTTAATGATGAAATTTCAGTCCACCTTGTTTCTCAAGAGCATTCTGATTTTCATCAACTTGTAAGCAAGGCCATTCGGCAGGAAAGTAAGCTCTAACAGATGGAAGGCCGAAAAAGAAAGAAGTCGGCACAGAGATCTGGCTCTGGAGGTTTTCCTAAGTCTAAGACCTCCTAGCCTCAGTCCTCTCATCATAAGGTCTCTTGGACCTCCTCTGCAAAGGCCTCCAGCACAGTGCAACACTCAAGCCACCATAAGACCTCCTTTGGAAGTCAGTCTCACAAGAAGCCATCTACGACCTTTACTGCTGGAGTGACTTGTCTTTTTTGTAATGAGGTGGGGCACTATGCTAGTAAGTGCCCAAAGAAGCAGCAAGCACCTGCCCCAGCTCGATCTGGACAAGGTGTCTCAGTCCAGGGTAGCACCTCAAGTGTGAAGCCGAAGACGCATCTCACAAAGGGCCGGGTCACTCATGTTACTGCTGAAGAAGCTCAAGCAGCACCTGATGTAGTACTGGGTATGTTCCTTCTCAACTCTATACCAGCATTGGTTTTATTTGATTCGGGAGCTTCCCATTCTTTTGTTTCAAGCAAGTTTGTGGGGAAGTATGGGTTACCTACAGTCCCTCTAGTTAACTCTATGATAATTCATGCTCCGGGCCTGGATATGAGGACTAATACCCTCTGCCCAAACCTTACCTTAGAGATTTCTGGAGTACCTTTCCATGCAGATTTAATAGTTTTGCAATCTCAAGGTTTGGATGTAATTCTTGGAATGGATTGGTTAGCCAAGAATAAAGTGCAGATAGATTGTGCCACCCAGTCCATATCACTTATTAATGACCAGGGAGTACAAGTGGAATATAAGTCCAAGACCTCCCCTACCACAAAACCCATTCTGACAAGTGTGAAAGAAGTGAGGATAGAAGACCTTCCAGTGGTCAGTGAGTACTTAGATGTGTTCCCTGAAGAGCTACCTGGTATGCCACCAGATAGGGATATATCATTCCTAATTGACTTAGTCCCTGGGACTGCACCTATATCAAAAAGGCCATATAGGATGCCTGTGAATGAACTGGTTGAGTTAAAGAAGCAGATCAAGGAATTGAAAAACAAAGGATTTATTAGACCAAGTTCTTCACCATGGGGAGCACCTGTGCTATTTGTCAAAAAGAAAGACAGTAGCCTGAGGATGTGTGTAGACTATAGATCACTCAATGAGGTCACCATTAAAAACAAATATCCCCTGCCAAGGATAGATGACCTCTTTGACCAACTAAAAGGAGCAAGTGTGTTCTCTAAAATTGATCTAAGGTCTGGGTATCATCAATTGAAAATTAGGGCAGAAGACATTCCCAAAACTGCCTTTACCACAAGGTATGGACTATATGAGTTCACTGTGATGTCATTTGGGTTGACAAATGCACCAGCTTATTTCATGAGTTTGATGAACAAAGTGTTCATGGAGTTCCTGGACAAATTCGTGGTGGTGTTTATTGATGATATCCTCATCTACTCCAAGAACGAAAAAGAACATGAAGACCATCTCAGAACTGTTTTGGGAAGACTTAGAGAGCAGCAACTCTATGCAAAATTTAGTAAGTGTGAATTTTGGCTAAATCGAGTAGCCTTTCTTGGTCACATCATTTCGCCAAGGGAGTGGTCAGAGACTCTTCAAAAGTGGAAACTGTACTAGAATGGAGACCTCCCAAGACAGTGACTGAAGTAAGAAGTTTCCTTGGTCTAGCGGGCTATTATAGAAGATTTATTGAAGGTTTTTCCAAGATTGCTAAACCTCTCACCCAGCTCTTGAAAAAGGAGCAGAAATTTGATTGGACTAAAGCCTGTGAGCGAGCTTTCAAGAGTTGAAGCAAAGGCTTGTCACAAATTTCAAATCCTAGTCTTGCAGACATCCATAGAGACTTTGAGGTATTTTGCGATGCATCTCATCAAGGTCTTGGGTGTGTGCTAATGCAAGATGGAAGGGTAGTAGCCTATGCATCCCAACAGTTGAGACCTCATGAAGAGAATTACCCAACACATGATCTAGAATTGAGAGCTATTGTACATGCCTTGAAAGTCTGGCGACACTACCTTATAGGTAATCGCTGTGAGATATACACAGACCACAAAAGTTTGAAATACATCTTTACACAACCAGAGCTCAATCTGAGACAAAGGAGATGGTTGGAATTAATTAAAGATTATGACCTTGGGATTCATTATCACCCAGGCAAAGCCAATGTAGTGGCAGATGCCTTGAGCCGAAAAGGGTATTGCAATACTTTGTTGGTTCAAAAACAGCAACCAAAGTTATATGAAGAGTTGAAGTACCTCAATTTAGAAATTGTAAAGCAAGGATGTGTAAACACCTTAGTGGTGCGTCCAACCATTCTGGACCAAATTAAAGAACATCAAGGAGAAGATGAAGACATCCAAGAAATTAAGAAGAACATGAGGAGATGTAAAGCCCCAGGTTTCTCTGTAGATGAGCAAGGGATAGTGTGGTTTGGCAACCGAATTTGTGTGCCCAATCACCAAGATATCAAACAGCTCATCTTGGTGGAAGCCCATGGATCACCTTATTCTATCCACCCGGGCAGCACCAAGATGTATCAAGACCTAAAAGGAAGGTATTGGTGGGTCGGTATGAAGCAAGATGTGGATAACATGGGGATATGTTCATGATCTTAATGTGATGGTACAATTGGCAATAGCTTCCTTGGTTTGTCGAAACGATCGTTTTCGGTTTTGTTGAAATCCTGTTTTCAGCAAGTGTCAGGATAATCGGTAGTACCGGCGTGTAATGCGTGGTACTACCGCGATGCGGTAGTACCGGCTTGTGTTTGGCGGTAGTACCGCTGGGCAGTATTACCGCTAGCAAAGCGGTATGGTTTTTCCAGAACGAGTGTAACTTGTGTTTTGGATTTCTCGAGGAGCGGTAGTACCGCGCTATGGTTGCCGGTAGTACCGCATGACGGAACGACCGCGTGTGAGCGGTATGGTTTTTCCAGAACAAGTGTTTTTGGGAAGTTTTGGATTTCCTTGAGGAGCTGCACGACCAAGATTATGGGTGCGGTATTACGCAAGAAGCGGTAGTACTGCCTTAACACTGCGGTAGTACCGATTGCATTTTCAAGTTGGGCCATCTTGGTAAAATGGTTATGGGTTAGGTCAAGTTCATGGGTGTCATGGCATATGTGTTGCATGATGCATGTTTTGACTAACGTGGGTCAAGTTGTGAAGAACTTGTTCCTGGATTCGATTTCTTTGTCTATTGATGTGCAAAGTTGCTTGGAGGTCAATGACGCTAATCGGCGAGGATGATCGGGACTAAGCTTGGAGAGTTGAGGTCCGAACGATCGGGATGCCGGGTGAGGTCAATGGAGTCAAGCATTGCGCAAGAGGGATAAAGGTGACCGAACAGGCGATTCGGTCGACGGAGTTCGATCAAGCGGCGGGGGTCTGCAAGTGCCATGGTGGTTTCTGGGAGCCGGATGGGAGAGACTTGCCGACATGAAGAGAGCCGCCGGATCAACCTACACGTGGCAAAGCATGGGAGGTGCTTCACGAAGATGGGACTCGGTCTTCAAAAGGATCGAGAAGGGTATTTTGGTAATTTTACCAACATCGCCTTTGGTGACCTAATGCCAACTCACAAGCAAGACGGCAAGGCCAAGAAGTGGATTAGGTCAAGAGAATTGAAGACGACACTTTAAAATGCGTGCGCAGGTGACCCGCTTGTTTTGGGCCTTAACGGAGCCCATTAGGTTACTCTTCTAGAAGGTCTAAGCCTCCACTATAAATAGGGGTGTCTTTGGACAGCCACCCCAACCCTTTCATTGCTTTGTAAACCCTAGTTTTGCTTTTGTGCTTAGGGAGTTGATAGTTGGAGGTTAGGGTTCTAGAGAGTTGGATTTGATTTCGTGCTCATGTATTGAGTCTTTGTCCTCCATTGATGGAGTGGTCAGTAAACCAATACCATATCAAATCAATCCAAAGAAAGTTCTTTCAAAGATGAGTTCATTTGCTTTCTTTCTCTCTATTTGATGATTTTGAGTCTTTCTTTGATCCGTGAGTTTTTAGTTGGTTTCTTGCCGTGATCTAACTTGCTGTGACATGTGGGAACCCATCTAGGATCATCTTGATCATCAATCACCCACGAGCAAGTCTCTAGATCATATTTCGATTTTTGCTCGGCTTTTGAAGCACACTTCGCTCAAACTGAAAAAGATAGGAACTTTGGCTTGGATCTCTGCGATCCTTGATTGGAATAGGTTCCTAATATCCTTAGGAAGGTGTGTTCCAAATTTGGTGGAGTTTGGCCTTATGGTTTAAAAGTTATGACGATTTTCGATTTCGCTTTTGTGCTGTTCGCTTCATCGTCAGATAAAAGGTAGTACCGCGATTTTGCTCATGGTAGTACCGCTGATGAGGTAGTACCGCATCTTCAACGGTGGTAGTACCGATTCCTCGAGATTTCAAAGACAACTTTTTGTTCTTTGCTCCTGTGCTTTGGGGGTTTGTTTAGGATTCAATACAAGGCTTCCGCTATACTTGTATATTGATCTTCATAGCTCTCATAGCTATTGGAGTGAAATTTTTATTGGATCCAATCTTATTCGATAAAGAATTTGAGCTCCTATTCACCCCCCCTCTAGTCGCTTTTTCGGTCCAACAAGTGGTATCAGAGCCCGGTTAGTTCAATCTTGATCTTAACCGGTCACTGAACTTGGCGATGGATAAGTACTCGACCAAGCCGCATGTCTTCGATGGGCTCGACTATGCCTATTGGAAGAATCGCATGCGAGTCTTCCTTGAGAGCGGCGGACAAGCTATATGGGAGGTTGTTCGATCCTCATTGCTTTTGTCCGGTTGTTACGCAAGCCCGTGACCCTCTTGGCTAACAACAACAAGGCAAAGAACCTTCTATATGCTTTGGGCTTGGTAGGCAAGAGTACGATAGGATTTGCAATCTTGCGATCAAGACATGAGATTTGGCACACCCTCGAAACTTACCATGAGGGATCGCCCCGGATCAAGCAAGTCGTCGAAATGTCTACAAGCGAGTACAACAAATTCGAGATGCGCCCCGTGAGAGCATCGATGACGCTTTACTCGCTTTAACAAGGTGATCAATCGATGAAAGTCATTGACATTGAGTACTCTCAATCTGAGAATGCCACCCACCTCTTGGGTGCAATCAACACCAAGGAGTGGGAGATGAAGGCAAGCGCCATAGAGGAGAACGCCGATCTCTCTAATCTCACTTTGGAGCTGCTTTATAGCAAGCTAAAGACTCATGAGATCAAGAGAGGCGGTAATCCTAAGAAGGATAACATGGCTTTGGTGGTGATCCTTTCAAGGGACTCCCGATGGTTCTTCCGAGTCTTCTTCCGTTTTTCTCTTGCGTGTTTATCTGCTATTCAAGAAGAAGAGTTTGAGAGTCTTCCGAGGCTGATTTAGCTCTTTTAGCCAAGAAAGTCACACGCACATATAACAATGTCGAAAATGCAGAAGAGAGGTGGCCCTGTGACATGCTATGAGTGTGAGAGCTATATCACATCCGCCAATCGCCCTAAGTCAAGGGTAAGGGCAACCACAAGATTGAGAAGCTCGCTCGAAGAAGCCTCAAGGGGCAAGTCCAAGTATGATGTTGCCAAGCTCATGAAGGTCGCTCACCGGGTCCTTGCCGCTTTGGAGATCAATCCATGAGCGATGTGGACTCGGGAGCGAGGAGGACAAGGAGGAGGAGATCCTCAAGACAAGAAAGGGAAGGCCAAGGACTTCACCCATGCTTCATGGCCGACTCCGTCGACGCCGATGACAACGATGAGGTACTTCCATCCTATGATGTCCTTTCCGCTAGATGCGATAACATGTATGAGCAATTGCTTAGTCAGATAAGGCTTTAAAGTTCACCATGGCTAGGAACAAGGATCTAGAATCACAAGTCGAGAATTTGACATTAGAGATTGTGAATGCTAAGAGTCTAGATGTTGATGAATGTTCATCCCGCCATGCTTTGCACTCAACCTGCCTAAACGCAATCTGCTCATGATATTGCTTTGCATCAACTTGAAAATGCTAGAACCGAGCTAATTGATGTTAAATCTGCTCCATGTGAAAAATGCTTAGATTCTAGCAAGTTGGATGCTTCGTAATGTGAAATCTAGCTTTTGCTCTTTACGCTTAGAGCGAACATGAAGTTAAGGATATTCTAGAAGCAAGTTAGAGCTAAGTTTGCCAAGCTTAAGGATTCAATTGATTCTACATCTTGTGCCTCTTGTGCCGCCTATAAGCTTGAAGTTGCTCATCTTAAGGAGAAACATGCTAGAGCCATTAAGGGCAAGACTTGTGAATCATGTGCTAATATTGAAAAAGAGAATGCATATCTCAAGGATACTTTAGAAAGGTTCTCTAATGGTGAAAAACAGTTAAACATGATTCTAGATAAATCTAAAACTCCTTTTAAGAAGCAAGGTTTAGGATACAACTCGCTTCAGACATGTCCAAGCCTAATGTCATTCGTGTCTTGGAAAATGGCTTAGTTGAATTCAAAACCCAACCTCGCAAAAACTGCTTTTAAATCTGCAGGGTTTGTCCAACCTTCTTTTAAGCCAAAAGGTGCTTCTCCCAGTGGTACAAAATACCATTGCACCTATTGCAAGAAGAGTGGACATTTGGTTGAGTTCTGTTGGCGAGGTTGAAGAATGCTAAGAAAAATATTGCTAGAATGTCATCTAATCAACCTAGAGCTTTTATGAGACATGGTCACGCATAAAAGAAGAACCCCACCTAGGATTTGTTGCACATGCTCATCACCATGTTCCTAGACAGATGCATCTCATGTTTTGGTTACCATTGCTCAAAATAGAACTGCTAATAAAGTCAAGGATAGCACATCCGCTTTGCATACTACTCATGAGACGAGTGTCTCAAGATCGGGTTCCCAAGTCGCTTTTAACTAACCCCAGATTGAGACACATCGCTTTTTTGTTCCTTGATTTTCGAGATTGGCGCGAAGGGGAAGAACACATGGTTCGCCGACCGTGTTCACGCCACATGACCGGAGACTCAAGATGGTTCACCTCCTTCACGCGATCAACAGTGATGCCTTCATCACTTTTGGAGATAATACACAAGGGCGCATTGAAGGAACTGGAATGATTAGGGTGAACGACAAGTTCATTCTCAAGGACGCCGCGCTTGTGTCTAAGCTAAGGTACAATCTTCTTTACGTCTCCTGACTTCTCGATGATGGCTATGAGACTCGCTTTAAGAAGAATGCCCGTGTGTGCTTGATTCTTTTGGTGAGCTCGCTTTTGGGATTTCTAGAGTTGGTAGAATTTTTGGAGTGATTTTTCAATCGCTGTCGGATCTCTTAAGTGTTTGATTGCATCTTCTTCGATATCCGGCTTTGGCACCGACGTTTGGGGCACATTGGTTTTGATCATCGACACGAAAGTTAGCGGCCTTGATCTCATGAGAGGTTTGCCTAAACTCAAAGTCGCAAGGATGTCAGATGTCGCCTCAGAGGCATGGCAAGCAAGTTGTCGCCTCACACCCATCATTGACTATGGTCATGACCGACGGACGGACACGCATTTCATATGGATACTTGTTGGTCCCGCTAGGGTTCGGCCGGTTGGTGGCAATTGGTACATTCTTGTCATAGTCGATGATTTTTCGAGATACTCTTGGGTGTTCTTTCTTGCTTCAAGGATGAGGCTTTTGATCATTTTCATGACCTTGTTCTTCGCTTGGCTTCAACTTCCCGGTGCCTTGAGAGCGATCCGCAGATGACAATGGCACGGAGTTCAAGAATGCTTCTTTGCCTCTTTTTGTGCCGAAGCGGTATTGAGCATCGCTTCTCTTCTCCACACGTCCCTCAAAAAATGGCATTGTGGAAAGGAAGAACAGACTCTAGTCGAGATGGCTAGGACAATGCTAGATGAGTATAGCACACCGAGGAGATTTTGGGCGAAGCTATTGCTACTGACTTGCCATATTTCAAACCGTGTCTTTTGAGACCGCCTTTGGGCAAGACTTCATATGAGCTTCGCTTTTGGTAGAAAACCCTCTGCTTCTCACTTTCGAGTCTTTGGATCAAGTGTTTTATTCTCAAGACAGGAACCTAGATAAATTTGAATCAAGGACTTGTGATGGTTTATTTCGGGTTATCCCGCTCATTCGAGGGGTTTTCGGTTTTTAATGTTGAAACTAACATTGTTCAGAGACATGCAATGTCACTTTTGATGAGACTAGCCCTCGAGCTAGATCCGATGTTTCTGTGACTTACAGTGTGACAGAGAGCATTTTTGTTGAAGAAGATGAGGATGAACTTGATTTTGCTCCTTCACCGCTGTCGATGTTCCCTGCAAGCCGCCCAAGCTCGTAAACCTGCCACGATCGCTTCACCTCCAATTGAGGCTCTGCTGCGATTTCTTCATCAAGAAGATACTGCGAAGGTTGAGGAGATGCTATCTCCCCAGCGCCTTTGCACATTCGTAAGCAACACCTCCTGATCGATGATTGGTAATCTCCATGAGCGAGTCACTCGCCTGTATCATGATCCGAGTCTTTTCTCTCACTCTGCATTTGTAGCTTCTTTTGAACCCAAAGATATATCACATGCTTTATCGATGCTAGTTGGGTCAATGCCATGCATGAGGAGTTAGAGAATTTTGAAAGAAATAAAGTTTGGAACCTTGTAGATCCTCCTAGTGGTCATAATGTTATAGGAACCTGCTGGGTGTTCAAAAATAAACAAAATGAGGATGGTTCTGTGGTTAGAAACAAGGCTAGATTGGTAGCTCGGGGTTTTAGCCAAAGTTGAGGGGTTAGATTTTGATGAGACCTTCGCTCTGTTGTTAGATTAGAAGCCATTCAAGATCTTGCTTGCATTTGCTGCATCTAAAGGTTTTAGGTTGCATCAAATGGATGTTAAGAGTGCCTTTCAATGGTTTTATAGAGGAGGAAGTGTATGTTAGGCAACCCCCTGGCTTTGAGGATCCCAAGCACCCTGATCGTGTTTACAAGTTATCCAAAGCCTTGTATGGTCTTAAGCAAGCCCCTAGAGCATGGTATGATAGGCTTAAGACCTTCTTGCTTAAGAATGATTTTAAAATGGGAAAAGTTGATAAGACTCTTTTCATTCTTAGGCATGGCAATGACTTCCTGCTTGTTCAGATTTATGTTGATGATATTATCTTTGGTGGTTCCTCTAATGCTCTTGTTTCCAGTTTTTCTGAGACCATGTCCAGGGAATTTGAGATGAGCATGATGGGAGAACTCAATTACTTTCTGGGGCTACAAATCAAGCAATGCAAGGAAGGGATCTTCATCCATCAAATGAAGTACACCAAGGATTTGCTCAAGCGTTTTGAGATGGGTGATTGCAAGCCGATCGCCACTCCCATGGCGACATCGACTATTTTGGATCCAGATGAGGAAGGAGAAGCCGTGGATCAACGCGAGTACCGCAGCATGATCGGCTCCCTTCTGTACCTGACGGCCTCAAGACCGGACATCCACTTCGCGGTCTGCCTCTGCGAGGTTTCAGCGCCACCGAGGACTTCACATCGCCAAGCCGTTAAGTTTATTTTCGGTATTTACACTCTACCCTTCAAGATGGCATTTGGTATTCTTGTTCTTCTTCGCGTCCATTCGGGGTTTTCAGATTCGATTTTGCGGTCAGAGGCTAGATAGGAAGAGCACATCCGCACATGTCATTTCTTAGGCACTTCTCTTGTCTCTTGGTCTTCTAGGAAGCGGTCTTACATTGCACAATCCATCACTGAATATGAATATGTAGGCCGCTAGTTGTCAGAGTCGATTTTGTGGATGGTCTCCACTCTTAAGGATTTTGGGTTAACTTTTGCTAGTGTTCTCTCTTCGTGACAACACTTCGCTATTAACATTGCTAAAAACCCATTGGCAACATTCTAGGACCAAACACATAGACATTCGCTATCACTTCCTTAGAGACCACGTTGAGAAGGGTGATATTGTGCTGCATTTTGTGGAGTCCGAGGCTCAGTTAGCCGATATCCTCACCAAGCCTTTAGACCCAACAAGGTTTGCCACCTTGAGGAGTGAGTTAGGGGTAATTTATCCCTATGGGTTGGTTTGAGGGGGAGTTGGATCTATTCTGATCTTTCCTTGTACATTTGATCTTTTCTTGATTTTCTTTTTGAACTTGTTGATCTTTTAGGCTTTTTGAGTTTTTCTTGCATCTCATTGTATCATATTGCATTCATATGAAAAATCCAAAAAGATGCATTGTAATATAAGCTTTTCTGCTTATCTTTTAAAATTGATGAAGCTTTGCTTATTACCCTTTGGAGCTTTAGTGTTTCAAATTCTTGCTCAATGCCATGTCTAGTTCTTTGACTTGCTAGAATTATCATGCTTTCACATGTGTAGCTAAGTCTTTGCTGTATGAGCTAGAACTTGAAAAACAACTTGAACTAAGAAATTAGCAATTTGTGAATTGTTCAGCCAGTTGCGCAATTAGTGCTCCTTTTATGACATTGGCCCTGTCAAAATTGCTTTGTTAGCTCTTGAATCTAGCTTTGATCATTACTTGAGCTTTTTGTGTTCTTGAGAATCTAAAACTGCTCTTGTGCAAAATAAAAAATGATCTCTTTTGTGCGAAAGAACTGATCTCACCAATTCTTTCTCATGAGACTGCTTGCCATGGTACTAGGCATGAACTCAGGGGGAGTTTTGGATGACCTAGACCACTCTCTTAAGCTTTTGTTGCTTGGGATGGTCGTAGTGAGGCTTGAGATCTAGCACAATGCTAAAAATGCAAATTGTCAAATTGGTTGAAACTTAGGAAGAGATTGTGGATGGCTCCTAGTCCAAGATCTTCTTTACTAAGATAGACCTTTTATCAACTTGAATATTCATTGCAATTGAAAAACAGTTGAAAATGGGCATTTGAGAAAATTGAGCAAAATGATTCAATTCAGGACCTTTTTGTCTCTTAATGTGGTCATGGTTAGCTTTTGGATCTCACGTTGACATTTTGACATGGCCAGTATCATTTTAGGATCACTATTGATGAACTTGCTAGATTTGAAGCTTTGCTTAAAATGCTAAAATTCATTGCTTTATATTGAGCCTTCTTGCTTAGCTTTGTTATATATGTTTTATCATGATCTTGCTAGCGCTGTTAGGCTTGATATGTTGTTTGTGCAACTTTAGAAATGCTAACTTGTTCTTTTGGGTAATCTCCAAAGCTTCTTGTACTCAACAATTGAAAAATACAAAAAATTGAAGCCACTCCATTGCATTCCATGCATGCTCCTTCTTATGCTTTTTCCCATTCTCGCTTTTGTCATCTCCGGACGAGAGGAAGGCGTGATTCCTTGATGACTCCATTGTCAAAGGGGAGAAGATATTGTAAAATGTTAAAAAGGAGAAGTTGTTTGGGGAGAAGATGTTTGAAAAAGGGGGAGTTACTTGGAGAAAAATTGAAAATCTAAGGATCATAGTGAGGGGGAGTTTCTTATTTGCATTCTTATGGTTTTATTATCATTTCTGAACTAGAATTGCAATTCTTGATCCTCACAATGATCAAAGGTCATATCGAACAATTGTTCTTTCATATGGACCTTAAGTGAGATTTTGACACCTTTCTGGATTTTGAAGCTTTCATGCTTTCTTTTGCCGTATCTCACTTGCTGATACTATTCTGGAGCTAGCTTGGTCATTTCCTTTGCTTTTTCTTGCATTTTGACCAAGTTATGCCTTTGAACGAGAACGTCGAGTTTTTACTTTTTCAAACCTCAAATTTTGTATTTGTGGGAAATTGCCAATGTGTTCATCAAGGGGGAGATTGTGGATATCATGGGGATATGTTCATGATCTTAATGTGATGGTACAATTGGCAATAGCTTCCTTGGTTTGTCGAAACGATCGCTTTCGGTTTTGTTGAAACTCTGTTTCAAAGAAGTGTCGATAATCGGTAGTACCGGCGTGTAATGCGCGTACTACCGCTGATCTTGCGTAGTACCGGCTTGTGTTTACGGTAGTACCATTGGCGGTATTACCGCTAGCAAAGCGGTATGGTTTTTCCGAACGAGTGTAACTTGTGTTTTGATTTCGAGGAGCGGTAGTACCGCGCTATGGTTGCCAGAGTACCAAGATGATTTGAACGACCGCGTGTGCGGTATGGTTTTTCCGAACAAGTGTTTTTGGGAAGTTTTGGACTTCCTTGAGGAGCGGACGATCAAGATTATGGGTGCGGTATTATCAAGCATGATCGGTAGTACCGCCTTAACACTGCGGTAGTACCGATTGCATTTTCAAGTTGGGCCATCTTGGTAAAATGGTTATGGGTTAGGTCAAGTTCATGGGTGTCATGGCATATGTGTTGCATGATGCATGTTTTGACTAACGTGGGTCAAGTTGTGAAGAACTTGTTCCTGATTCGATTTCTTTGTCTATTGATGTGCGTGTTGCTTGGAGGTCAATGACGCTCAACGGCGAGATGATCGGACTAAGCTTGGAGAGCCGAGGTCCGTAACGATCGGGATGCCGGTGAGGTCAATGGAGTCAAGCATTGCGCAAGAGGGATAAAGGTGACCGAACGGCGCTTCGGCGACGGTTCGATCAAGCGGCGGTGGGTCTGCAAGTGCCATGGTGGTTTCGGTGGGAGCCGGATGGGAGAGACTTGCCGACATGAAGAGAGTCACCGATCAACCTACACGGCGAAGCATGGGAGTGCTTCACGAAGATGGGACTCGATCTTCAAAAGGATCGAGAAGGGTATTTTGGTAATTTTACCAAATACGCTTTGGTGACCTAATGCCAACTCGGCGCAAGACGGTGGCCAAGAAGTGGATTAGGTCAAGAGAATTGAAGACGGCGCTTTAAAATGCGTGCGTGGTGACCCGCTTTGTTTTGGGCCTTAACGGAGCCCATTAGGGTTACTCTTCTAGAAGGGCTAAGCCTCCACTATAAATAGAGGGTGTGCTGGACAGCCACCCCAACACTTTCATTGCTTTGTAAACCCTAGTTTTGCTTTTGTGCTTAGGGAGTTGATAGTTGGAGGTTAGGGTTCTAGAGAGTTGGATTTGATTTCGTGCTCATGTATTGAGTCTTTGTCCTCCATTGATGGAGTGGCTGTAAACCAATACCATATCAAATCAATCCAAAGAAAGTTCTTTCAAAGATGAGTTCATTTGCTTTCTTTCTCTCTATTTGATGATTTTGAGTCTTTCTTTGATCCGCGAGTTTTTAGTTGGTTTCTTGCTGTGATCTAACTTGCTGTGACATGTGGGAACCCATCTAGGATCATCTTGATCATCAATCACCCACGAGCAAGTCTCTAGATCATATTTCGATTTTTGCTCGGTTTTGAAGCACACTTCGTTCAAACTGAAAAAGATAGGAACTTTGGCTTGGATCTCTGCGATCCTTGATTGGAATAGGTTCCTAATATCCTTAGGAAGGTGTGTTCCAAATTTGGTGGAGTTTGGCCTTATGGTTTAAAAGTTACGACGATTTTCGATTTCGTTTTCAGGCTGTTCTGTTCATCGTCAGGATAAAAGGTAGTACCGCGATTTTGCCTGCGGTAGTACCGCGATGAGGTAGTACCGCATCTTCAACGGTGGTAGTACCGATTCCTGAGATTTCAGCACAACTTTTTGTTCTTTGCTCCTGTGCTTTGGGGGTTTGTTTAGGATTCAATACAAGGCTTCCGCTATACTTGTATATTGATCTTCATAGCTCTCATAGCTATTGGAGTGAAATTTTTATTGGATCCAATCTTATTCGAAAAAGAATTTGAGCTCCTATTCACCCCCCCTCTAGTCGCCTTTTCGGTCCAACACAAGATATTGCCAAGTATGTCTCTCAATGTGATGTATGTCAGAGGGTTAAAGCCGAGCACCAACGACCAGCAGGGTTGTTGCAGCCATTGCCGATCCCTGAATGGAAATGGGAACAAGTAGGCATGGACTTCATTACTGGATTGCCGAGCACCCAAACGGGCTTTGATTCCATTTGGGTGCTAGTTGACCGACTGACCAAGGTAGCCCATTTTATACCGGTCAAGACCACCTATAGAAGTGATAAGCTAGCTGAATTGTATATGGCAAGAATTGTCTGTCTACACGGAGTACCCAAAAGAATAGTTTCAGACCGAGGGTCGCAGTTCATTTCGAGGTTTTGGAAAAGCTTACATGAAGCTCTCGGTACTAAGCTCAATTTTAGTACCGCCTATCACCCTCAAACCGATGGGAAAACCGAGAGAGTGAACCAAATACTTGAAGACATGCTCAGGGCTTGTGCCTTGGATTTTAGGAAGAGTTGGGACAAGAACTTGCCCTATGCTGAATTTTCTTACAACAATAGTTATCAAACTAGTCTTCAGATGTCCCCTTTCGAAGCTCTATCTGGTAGACCTTGTAGGACACCCCTCCTTTGGGATGAGGTTGGAGAACATCAACTTCATGGTCCAGACCTGGTTAAAGAAGCTGAAGACAAGGTGAAGTTAATAAAGGAGCGATTGAGAGTGGCTCAATCTCGACAAAAGAGCTATGCTGATACTCGTCGAAGGGATCTATCCTTTGAGATTGGAGGCTTTGTGTACCTTAGAGTGACACCACTTAGGGGAGTTAGAAGATTTCGGACTAAAGGGAAGTTGGCACCAAGATTTATCGGCCCATACAAGATCATGGACAGAATTGGTGAGGTCGCCTATCAACTAGAGCTCCCAGAGTCCCTCTCGGCTGTGCACAATGTCTTTCATGTATCCCAATTAAGGAAATGTCTTCGGGTGCCAGAAGACCACACATCACTAGAGAATTTCGATCTTCAAGAAGACCTTACCTATGTGGAGCAGCCAATTAAAATTCTGGATGTGGCAGAAAGAGTTACCAGGAGCAGGATTATCAGATCATACAAGGTGCAATGGAGTCACCATCCAGAAAGTGAAGCTACGTGGGAGAAGGAAGAAGACCTCAAGGCTAATTATCCCTACCTCTTTACTGATCCTGTTTGAATCTCGGGTCGAGATTCTTTTAAGAGGGGTAGGTTTGTAACATCCTGATTTTCCAAGTCCTTTTAAAATTGTAAAATAAAATAAAACTATTTTGTTTGATGAGAATTCATAGTTGGTTCGTTGGAGAGGTTAAGTTTCATGTTGTCACCTCTTCTGCGTGTTGGCCAGATCTCCCCTCAGTCTCTCGCATTTGTGTTATGTTCGGTTTAGACCTTCCCTGTGACCTGGACCTCCCCCAGCAGTTCTTGAAGTTAGACCTCCCCTGGGGGCTCAGACCTTTGCTCGATTGGACGTGTCTTTATGTCCAAACCTTTCTCTTTGAGTTAGATCTCTTTGGATCTCTTTGTTGGTTTGAATCTCTTTGGTTCAGACCTCCTCCTTAGGTCTAGACCTCCTCTGGAATGAAATCGGGTTGGACCTCTTGTGTGGCCCAGACCTTCTCTTGGTTAAGGCGTGCCTATATGTTTAGGCCTCCCTTCGACTTCAAGTCCTTAGGACCTCCTTACTCGCTTAACTTAGGAACTCCTGACCTCCAAAGATCTCCTCCCGAACATCTAAGACCTCCTATATTGAGATCCTCACCGCCAGGACCTCCCATTGTGGAGATCCTAGCGATTAGGACCTCCCCTGGTCGACTCAGTCCTTCGGACCTCCTCTCAAGACCTCCTTGAGCCCGTGGAACCTCCTTTCGTGGGAGCCTAACTGATAGGACCTCCTCACAGGTGAGATCCTACCACCAGACCTCCTTTCGCAAGGATCCCTCACCAGACCTCCTTGATGGGATCTTGGTTGTCGAACCTCTAAGTCACGTGGACCTCCTCCTTGTGTCTTTGGACCTGCCCATGTGCGGATCTCCTGTGTGTATCGACCTCTTAGCCTCCTGACCTCCTCTTTGTGAATCTGGCCGTTAAGACCTCCCCAGAGATCTTAACCATCCGCACCTCCCTTTTTGGCAGTCGAGCGCTAGGACCTCCCATTGGAGACTCCTAACCGCTCGACCTCCCGTCTCAAATTGATCCTTCGCCCTAGACCTCCATTGCAGGCGAGGTTCTCCTCTTACCTTACGGACCTCCCGGTTGCCTCAATCTTGGCCGTTGACCTCCTCTTTGGAGATCCAACTGTCAGACCTCCCTTGACCCAACTGCTTTAGATCCGACCGTCCCACCGCCAGTCGATCCATCCTTTGTTCCCCCACCACACCAGTGCCATGGGCATTTAATGCATATCTTGTCGCATTAAATGCATCTTTGAAAATGGATGCTCCCATTGAATGTAGTCATTCTGGGGCACTATTGGTGTCTTTTCTAGTCTCCTCCCGTAATAGTACACCATGTCCTCTATTATTTTCTTTTGACATTCCCGTACCTTTTGCCCATCTCACATGCTCACCAAATCATGTACGCATTAAATGATCCTTACACTCTTTTGACTACAACTAGCCCCAGGAGCCTTCCCTTGCCACCTTTTTCCCACACTCTACATTTGACTCACGTTCAGTGGCTCCCTGGAGAGCCCTTGCTGCCGAGAGCATCCCCAGGAGCACCTCCCCTCATCGCATTTTCGCCATTGGAGGCTCGGCAGGAGCTTGGGCGTTGACCTCAACCGCCCAGATTGCCTTCGACCTCCCCTTCACTTGCCATCTCTTCCTTATAGCTGGTAAGCTTCCTTGTGCATTGATCTGTTCTTGCTCCTATCACCACCATAAAAGGTTATGTCCATTTCAGGACCTCTTCCTCTGGATTCCCTTTGGAACTCTATGGATTTTGTGTGAAGATCATGTAACATCCCAAATGTATAATTAGGGTTTGTTGAAGTATAATTATATGTGTAGAAATTAAAACTTTTTCTCACATCTTGAAAACCCCTAAACACTCATGTAATTCTTGTCCAAGAGTTGTGTAATCCAAAAACACAAAGCTCTTGTTGACCAAAAGTCAAACTCATTTTCCAATTGTCTAAATCTTGTGCCAAACATTTGAAAATATTTTTCCTTGGTCCTAAAGTTGATGTGGGACCCTCTGAAAAACATCATGAGTTATAAAACTTGTTTGATAAATTGTGGAGGTAAAACAAATCCTTGAACAGCCTTAATGAATTTCCTGAGAAAAATGCATTGCATAATAACCTCTGGAAATTTTAGGTAAGGTTAATCTCATTGTCAACAAGCTCCTGTTAAAATTTCATGAATTTTGGAGTTGGATTGCTATCCCAAACAATTCTGCTAAGTCT
Source organism: Phyllostachys edulis (assembly GCA_036346405.1). Classification (NCBI taxonomy): domain Eukaryota; kingdom Viridiplantae; phylum Streptophyta; class Magnoliopsida; order Poales; family Poaceae; genus Phyllostachys; species Phyllostachys edulis. The sequence continues at coordinate 1,376,814 of CM070564.1, forward strand.
CGGCGAGCTTGAAAACTAAACTTAAAAGCTTACATTGCTCCTTGGGCTAGCCACTTTGCAAAGCCGTCCAGCCCAACCATGTCTGCACTTCAGCGACCTCCTCTCCACCTTGGTCGTCGCAGCTGCTGGATTAACATCCAACCGCCACGACCTCCTCCTGTTAACACCGCCAGACCTCCCCACCTCATTAGGTCTTGGCCACTGGATGAAATCCCACGGCTCTGACCTCTCCTTGTTATCAAACCTCAAAGTCCACATCCCACCTACATGAGGTCACAGCCATTGGATCAAAATCCATGGTCGCGACCTCCTCCTCTCAACCTAACTATCGACCTCCTTTTTGCATGCGGTTGAGGTCGAGGCCGTTGAGATTCAGATCCAAAGGCCACGACCTCAGCAAATCATCGCAGCTTCAGACCACCCGCTTTAATTGTTGTGCGCCATTGATTTACATCCAACACCCCACAACCTCCTGCGTTTTTTAAGCGCACAACCTCCCCATCTCGTGTTGTGCACCGTTAGATTAAAATCTACGGTCACGACCTCCTCCTTTCCTCGCAAGATCTTGTCGACCTCCACAAGACGTGAGGTCAGAGTCTTGGATTTAAATCCAAAGGCCATGACCTCCCCTCATGTTCTTAAGTTCATGTGCGGTTAAGACCTCACAGAGGTCCGCCGTTGGATGGAGATCCAACGCTTTGGACCTCTGCCTCATTTTCCCATGTGCGCACGCATTAAGGAAATCGTGAGGCCATGACCTCCCCATCCTTGATCGTGTGGCTGGGACCTCCTCCCGACCATTTAGGCGTAACGGTTCAAAAACCACATCGGAGGGCCAGGACCTCCCCGAAGTCTTATCCAACGGTCATCAGGACCTCCCCTGTTCTTCTCCTTCCTCGGGCGCGCCTGCGAGCTCATGAGCGGGGAGTTAATGCCCAGCCTGTCACTGTGTACCTTCAACCACTCCCTTTGCCGACCAAGACACTGTCGCCACTTTCCGCCTCTAGTCTGCACAAGACTGTCCCCCTGTCAACTTTACATCGTGTCCAAACCCTAGACCGTGCCTTGGGCCAAGCTCACCGTGAGCCTAACCCGGGGTCCATGACCTCCTGTGCCCTAAGTATAAAACCCCCCTTGGGTTCCTCCCTCGGCTCCTTTGGCACACTTCTAAGCTTAGGCTTGCACCGTGTCATTTGAGCTTTCCTCTCCTCGATCTCCACTCTTGGCCGCCATTGTTGGAAGCTTGAGCCCTCGGTGGCACAAATACCCAAAGGGCTCTCTCACTCAACCTCTTCTCCAATTGTGCTCCCAAAACCTCCCCGAAGTCAACCCTAACTTATTTTGTTGGGCATTTTTCAGAGGAGGACAAAGGGAAGCTTGAGCCGAGCTTTGGCCGTGGAGCGGCCCAATCTTCTCCAACTCCGGTCTTCACCTTCCTCCACTTCTCAAGACTCGGGACCTCCGTACTCCTCCTGATAGTCCCTTAGATGCTGGCACCCGCATGTATGCTGTTGCGGAGCTTTCATTGAGCGCGACGCTTGAATGTCACGCGGAGCTTCCTTTTGCATTTTGGATTTTGGCCGTGCTGGTCATCTTTGTCCTCTCGCTCGCCGGCGTTTAGGCCGCTGTCGCCGAGAGTGAGTTTCATGGTGTGCGCAACACTATTGCGCACACGGGGATGTCTTTGGTTGTCGTCGGCGAGGTCTGCATCGCCGGCAATGACCATGTCTTTGAACCCGGGTCCTTGTCGGACAAAAATGGCGGCGTCATTGTCGTTTTTAGGACAGAGATCCGCCGAAGTTAATGCACTTATCAAGTGCTCAAATCATCGAAATCCTTGGTGTGTCTTAACGCATTTAATCCTCCCTGTTATGCATTTAAGACCTCCGCTGACCTCCTCGTTGTCCCGCGCATTAATCTCTTGTCCAAGACGCGTGCGTGCGTGCAAGCACGTGGTCGTGAGCTCGGGGCGCCCATGACCTCCTCCGAGGAGATCTGGAGCGCCCAAGACCTCCCTTGCGCTTATCGTGGCCGTCCTGCACCTCCCAGTGAGGTCTGTGATGTTAGGACCTCCGCCGGGACCTCCTCGAGGTCATCCCGACCATTGAGGACCTCCTCGTTAGATCTGGTCCGTCCCGACCTCCCCATCGTTGTGGTCCGTTGGATTCCCCATCTACGGCCACGACCGCCCTCACCTCGCGCATGTGCGTTGCTAGGAGGTCCAGGACCTCTGGACCTCGAGTGCGCGGGTGCGTTGTTCTCCTGGGAGGTCTTGAGCCGTTAGATCTGATATCTGTGGCTCACGTCCTCCCATGTCCTTGTGGGTTTTAGAAATTCCAGTGAACTCTTAATTATAAACTGAAATAAGGTATAAACTTTAGAATTCCATATCTTTTTCATTTTAAATCCAATTGAGGTCATTCAAATTGTGTTAGCTCTGTCTTGGACTTGACTTTAATCTAAAAATGATTGTAAGTTGAGTTCAGCTCCAGAGCACAGTTTTGCCTTTTAGGTTTTAAAACTAACTTTAAAAGTACACTCAAAATAATGTCTAACTTGTAAAATACATAACTAATGCTCTGTAGATTATTTTTGAGTGAATCCAACTTTGTTGGCTTCCTCTATTAGCGAACTTACTGTGAAAATTAGCTTTGATCTTGTTGCTATTGTAGAAAAGAGTTCTTGTGCATTATAATTTTGTTCAAGTTCTTGTTTTTGAAAAATGGTAGAAAGTGCAATCTAGCTCCAAATGAGATGAACTCAATTGTGTTATTCATCTCATGAGGTGCTGGTTTTGCTGTAAAAATTTCAGTGTCACCACTTTTCTAGAAAATGTTGCCTCATAATTAAATTAGTGAATAGTGCAGTTTGGTATTTTTAGGGCTGAGCAGGTTTGTTTTGCTCATAACTTTTGCATTAAGAATCCAAATCAATTGGTTCTTGTTGCTAAATTCCCTAAAAATAACCCTCTTTCTGCTGTAGAAAATTCAGAGTGTTTGGAGTTCGTTTTCTGTGCTGTCTTTGTCGTTTTCGTCGTTCTTATCGATTGTTTTCGCTTTTCCGATTAGGTGTCGATTTAGTACTTTGAACCCGTGAGCGATCCTCAGCAACAATTTGCCCAGCAACAGCAAGGCAAGCAGTTTGATCATTTCCATCATTGTCCCATTACTTTAAAGCTTAATATTTTGTTTCACTTATATGTATGCATGCTACTTTGTGTTAAAATATCGCTAGCAATCCTATAGTTGCATAATCTGTAGGAATTGTTTATTCTCTACTACCCATGAGCCTAGGTTATTTGCTGTGGTTTGAGCTCGTTGGATGAGCTCTTATCACTTAGTAGTTTACGTTAACATTGCTTAGCCATGCTTAGTTATCGGTAGTAATGGGCGATCATCGGCTTAGTCGATGGTCTTGATCACTCAAAACTGATTATTACTCCTATATATGTCCAGCACTTGTGCTTTGATTAATTTGTAAAATCAAAAACTGAAAATAAAAGATTGATTTAGACTTGGGCATATTGGAGGGATGGTGTGGTTTTTGGAATGTGGTAGTATGCCTGAGTCATTAAGGACCGAGTTACTTGCGCCACCGTTCTGAGCAATTTTTGCGTGCTAACCACACGAGGGGGATATGGGACCTCTCTTGACTAAGTACTTTGGGCGGTGCTAATTGGGGTCGCTCGGTTGGTGTGTTTTAAAGATAAAATGTGTGTGTGTGTGTGTGGGAATGGAGCAAAGGCAGGCCGGTTAGGCTGTCCATTGGGTCCTTATCCCCGTGGGTTGTGCGGGTCAAAATTAGCACTGTCCATTGGAAATGTCTCAGAGGACTTAGCCGTGCGGCATACCAAAGGTAGTGTGCTTAAAGGAAAGGCGGTCGGACGTGTGGGTACATTGGTACACCCTGCGCAGGTTAAAACTATTCAATAGCCTCGCCCTAGGTTATGGACACGCCGATACGCCCGTGAGAACTAGACTACAACCTTTAATTAAAACTTGACATGGTTGGTATGAATGGGTAATTCATGCTATTGTTGTGGTGACTATTGGGTTAGTCACTTCCAGGATTGTTGTTGTCATCTACTTATTGTTATTATCGTTGTTAAACTTGGTATTTGAATGTTAAAAACAGATTTGATAACTTGCCTTTAAATGTATTACCTTATTGCAAATAAATGTTGCTTTATGCTAAATGAGACATACAACCTCCACTTACATAAAGCTTGCATGTAGCATATGTTATAGGCCTGTTATCTTACACGTAAGTCTTGCGGAGTACTTTATGTACTCATCTGCCCGTGGTTGTGGCATTTTTGTGGCTTTTGTTGCAGAGGATGGAGGTGAGCTCCAAGAGCCTCACTTTTGTGCTATGTGTTGCGACTTCTTCTGACGACTAGCTTGGCGGTCCGTCGAGATGCCTAGGGTTAAGGCACACCGATTGGCTTTGTGTTATAGCCATCTTTATGGCACTTTTGCTTCCTCTGTTATCTTAGTAGTACTTGTTGTTATTTGGCCAGAAGGCCCCTCTTTTGTAATAACCTATCCTTTTTAATATTAACTTCTGGTTTGTTGCTTATGTACTATGTGTTGTATGGAATTGATACATTCTTTTGTTGTGAGGTATGTATACTGCATTCTGCGGAGTATACATCTCTCGAGACTGGGTTTATTTGGTTGATAATACTAGGGTCAATTGGATGACTAAGTATTATGAGCTTAATAAATTCGGGTGCTCACAGATCACCTCTCTGGATCCTGCGCACTCATTATCCTCTTGGTCTGTTGCTAGAGCCGCCCCTCTGGTCTTCCGTGAGGACCTTCCCCATTCGACCTCTCCCCAGTAAGTTGGGACCTCTCCCAAAGAACCTACTTTGATTATAAGTTGCTTCTGTTGGTTGAGTTTTGGAGTTTCTTTCAGAGTTCTTTTGGCTCTTTATTTGGAATGTGGTTTGAGTTGTCTTCTTTTCTCTCGTATAGAGCATGTGAGACCCCGACGTTTATTAAGCTCATAATACTTAGTCATCCAATTGACCCTAGTATTATCAACCAAATAAACCAGCCTCGAGAGATGTATACTTCCTGAATGCAAGATACATACCTCACAATAAAAGAATGTATCAATTCCATACAACACATAGTACATAAGCAACAAACCGAAGTTAATATTAATAAGGAATAGGTTATTACAAAAGAGGGCCTTCGGCCAAATAACAACAAACTACAAAGATACACAATGAAGCAAAAGTGCCATAAAGATGGCCCAAAATAAGAGCCAACCAAGGTGCCTTTAGCCCACAAGGCAATCGACCGACCGCCAAGCTAGTCGCTTTCCCAACCACCGCAAGACAACACAAAAGTAAAGCCCTTTGGGCTCTACCTCCTCTGCAACAAAGTTGTTAAGCAAAGCAAATGAGTACAATAAATTGTTTATTGTACTCGCAAGACCGACGTAAGATAATGTAACTATAATTTAGCTATATGCAAGCTTTATTTAAGTGGATGAGGCTTTGGACTCGCTTTTAGCACAAAGCAAGTTTTCATTTGCAATAATATAGTAGATTGAAAGCAATTTGACAAAGCATTTTAATTGTTGAAATAACAACGAGATAAATAACATAGTAACAACAACAAGAACAACCTAGAAGTGACTAACCCAAGTCACCACAACAATAGCATGAACTCCCGCTCATACCAACCATGTCAAGTTTTAATTAAAGGTTGTAGTCTAGTCTTGAACGACCTTACCAAGCATGTCCATAACCTAGGGCGAGGCTATTCAATAGTTTTATCCCCGCAGGTGTACCATTGTACCCACACGCCGCACCGCCTTTCCATTAGGCACACTACCTTTGGTATGCTTCAAGACGGCTAAGTCCCACGAGACATTTCCAATGGACAATGCTAATTTGAGTCGCACAACCCACGGGAGAAGGAGACATCACACAACCTTCCCGAAGCTAATGCTCCTCCCACATCACACACACATTTTATCTTTAAAACACACCAACCGAGCGACCCCAATTAACACCGCCCAAAGTACTTAGTCAAGAGGGTTCCATATGCCCTCGTGTGGTTAGTACGCCAAATCGCTTGGCTTAGTGACCCAAGTACTCGGTCCTTAGGGACCTGCATACCACCACATCCAAAACCACGCCATCCATCCAATATGCCCAAGTCTAAATCAATCTTTTATTTTTAGTTTTTGATTTTACAATTAATCAAAGCACAAGTGCTGGACATATAGGAGTAATAATCAGTTTTGAGTGATCAAGACCATCGACTAAGTCGATGATCGCCCATTTCTATCGTTACTAAGCATGTCTAAGCAATTTAATCGAAACTACTAAGTGATAAGAGCTCATCCAACGAGCTCAAACCACAGCAAATAACCTAGGCTCATGGTAGTAGAGGATAAACAATTCCTACAGATTATGCAACTATAGGCGTATAGCTTACATTTAACACAAAGTAGCATGCATACATAGAAGTAAAACGATATATTAAGCTTTAAAGTAATGGGACAATGATGGAAATGATCAAACTGCTTGCCTTGCTGTTGCTGGTCAATTTGTTGCGGAGGGTCACTCTCGGGATCACCACAAATGTCGAAACCTAACGGAAAGGCGAGAAAGAACCGATAAGAACGATTTAAAAACAACAAAGACAGCACAACAAACGAACTCCAAATTCTCTGAATTTTCTACAGCAGCAAGACAATGATTTATCATGAATTTAGCAATAAGAACCAATTGATTTGGATTCTTAATGCAAAAGATATGATGAAATCAATTCTGCTCAGCCTAAAAATACCAAACTGCACTATTCACTAATTTAATTATGAGGCAACATTTTCTAGAACAGAAGTGAAGCTGAAATTTTACTGTAAAACCAGCACCTCATGAGATGAATAACACAATTGAGTTCATCTCATTTGGAGCTATATTGCACTTTCTATAATTTTTCAAAAACAAGAACTTGAACAAAATTATAATGCACAAGTCCTCATTTTTATAACAGCAACAAGCTCAAAACTAATTTTCACAGTGAGTTCATTATTAGAGGAACCCAACAACGTTGGTCTCACCTAAAAATAATCTACAGAGCATTAGTTATGTATTTTACAAGTTAAGCATCGATTTAAGTGTATATTTTAAAGTTGGTTTTAAAATCTAATGGCAAACTGTGCTCTGGAGTTGAACTCAACTTACAATCATTTTTGGATTAAAGTCAAGTCCAAGACAGAGCCAACATACTTTGAATGACCTCAAATGGATTTAAAATGAGAAAGATATGCAATTTTAAAGTTATACCTTATTTCAGTTTATAACTAGAGCTCACTGGAATTTCTAAAACTCACAAAGACATGGGAGGACGTGAGCCACAGATCATAGATCTAACGGCTCAGGATCTCCCAGGAGAACAACGCACACGCGCTCACGAGGTCCAGAGGTCCTGGACCTCCTAGCAACGCACATGCGCGAGGTGAGGGGAGGTCGTGGCCGTAGATGGAGAATCCAACGGACCACAACGATGAGGGGAGGTCCGGGACGGACCAGATCTAAAGGGGGAGGTCCTCAACGGTGAGATCTTCCAAAGGAAGATCTAAACTACCAAGATCTCCCCGAGGAAGATCTACATCGTCAGGACCTCACAGGGGAGGTCCTGGACGGTCCAGATGTTCCAAGGGAGGACTTTGATGGTCCAGATCGTCCGAGGGAGGACCTTGACGGTCAAGATCTACCCGGGGAGGTCATGAACGGCTGAGATAACCGAGGGGAGGTCCTACGCGGAGGTCTAAACGTCACAGACCTCCAGGGAGGTCTGGACGGCCACGATAGCGCAAGGGGAGGTCTTGGACGCTCCAGATCTCCTCGGAGGAGGTCATGGATGTCCCAGAGCTCGCGATAAAAATTAGCGCACGCGCACGCGCTTGGACAAGGAGTAAATGCGCGCTGGACATCAAGGAGGTCCGCGTGCGGGAGGTCTTAAATGCGCAACACGGGAGGATTAAATGCAGCTAAGACATGCCCATGATTTCAATGATTTGAGCACATGATTAGTGCATTCAAAGTCGAGGATCTCTGTCCTAAAACGACAACGACGCCGCCGCTAGGCCCGACAAAAATCCCGAGCTCAAAGATTTGGTTCTCACCGGCGATGTAGACCTCGGGCGACCTCCAATGGTACCACCGAGTGCACAATAACGCTTGCACACTTAGTGGACCTCCTCTCAACGGCGACGGCGGCTTTGAACGCCGGGCGAGCCGAGAGGGCAAATTGACCAAAGACGGCCAAACACCGAAAAGCAAAATGAAGCTCATGACATTCAAGCTTGTGCCAAGAAAGCTCCGCAAAATCATTCAGCGGTGCCAAAGAACTAAGGGACTAGCAGGGGAGTACTGGAGGTCCTTAAGATGCCGGGAGGTTGAGGATGGTGATGGCCCGAGTTGGAGAAGATGGGGTTGCTCCACGGCCAAAGTTTGCTCCAAGCTCCTCTTTGTCCACCTCTGAAATGCCCAAACCAAAGCGAAGTTAGGTCTTGGTCCCAGAGGGATGGTACAAATGGAGCTCGAGAGAAAAGGAGGAAAACTCAGGGACCCTTGCCCACCGAGGAGCTCCAAGCTCCAACAATGGCGCCAAGAATGGAGGTCATGGAAGAGCAAAGCTTAGAAGGCACCAAAGGCAAGCTAGAACTTGAAAGAGTGCCAAAGAAGCTACGGAGGAACCCAATGGGGCTTTATACTTGGGCACAGGAGGTCATGGACCACTGCTAAGCTCATGGTGAGCTTGGCCCATGGCACGGCTAGGGCATTGGACAAGATGTAAAGTTGACAAGGGCGCAGCTGTCTTGACTGAAGAGCGGAAAGTCGACCAAGATTAAATGCGGTCGTCAGAGAGTCATGAAAAGGACACAAGGATGGCGGTAGCGCGCATTAACTCCACTGCTCGAGCACGCATGCGTGACCAAGGTAGGAGAAGAACAGGAGGTCCTTATGACCGCTTGGATAAGACACAGGAGAGGTCCTGCCCTCCGATGTCATTTTTGAACCGTTACGCTCAAAGGATCGAAGCAGTCCCACCCACACGATCAAGGATGGGAGGTCGTGGCCTCCGATTTCCTTAATGTGTAAGCGCACGTGAGAAAATGGGACAGAGGTCCAAAGCGTTGGATCTCCATCCAACAGCACGGACCTCTGTGAGGTCTTAACTGCACGCCAACATAAAAGCTCGAGGGGAGGTCATGGCCTTTGGATTAAAATCAAGGGCACCGACACGATGGGGAGGTCTGACACGCACAAGGTGAAAGGGAGGTTCGAGGCCTTCTTGGCGTGCGCAAAGGAGGTCTTAGCCCTCGATTTGGATCTAAGGGTTCGAGATGGTCCGAATCGCCCATTGATTATCGGCATGAGATGTAAATCCAACGGCCAATAAAGGGTGGTCGAATGGCCCTTTGACCTCGTCGTTGAGCGAGATCCAAAGGTGGAAGACAAGGAGGTCATGGCCGTGGATTTTTCGACCCAAGGGCTATGACCTCAACAAGGCGGGAGGACCTTGTCAGTAATGTTTTTGGAGGAGGTCGTGGCCTTTGGATGTAAATCAACGGCGGCGACCTCAAGTGAGTGCAAAGGAGGTCTCGATAGTTAGGTTGAGAGGAGGAGGTCACGACCATGGATTTAATCCAATGGTGTGACCTCACGAGGTGCGATGCCTAAGTGGTTTAACAATGAGGGGAGGTCAGGGCCGGTTGGATCTTAATCCAAGGGCCAAGACCTCAACAAGGTGGAAGGTGGTTTTGAGGTTTGATAACAAGGGAGGTCGGGGCGGTTGGATCTTAATCCAAGGGCCAAGACCTCAACAAGGGGAGGTCTTCGCGGTGTTGATCATGGAAGGAGGTCGTGGTCTGTTGGATGTAAATCCAACGCAGCGACTGATCAAGGTGGAGAGGAGGTCTGCTGTGGAGTGCAGACATGGTCGGCCGACCAACTTTTGAACATGGCTAGCCCAAGGAACAATGTAGGCTTTTAAATTTAGTTTTTAACAGCTGAAACTTAGCGGAATTATTTGAGATAGCAAATGAACTCCAAATTTAATGAAATTTTAACTGGAGCTTGCTGACAATGAGATTAACCTTACATAAAATTTCCAGAGGTTATTATGCAATGCATTTTTCTCAGGAAATTCATGAAGGTTGGTTAAAGGATTGTTCTACCTCCAAAATTTATCAAACTAGTTTTACCACTTGTGATATCGAGATCGGAGGGGTCCCACCTCAGTTTTTGGGACCAAGGAAAATATATTCCAATGTTTGACTCCAGATTTAGACAATTGGAAAAATGAATTTGACTTTTGGGTCAACAAGAGCTTTGTGTTTTTGGATTACACAACTCTTGGACAAGAATTACATGAGATTTTAGGGTTTTCAAGTTGTGAGAAAAGTTTTAATTTCTACACATATAATTATACTTGAATAACCCCAATTATACATTTGGGATATTACAAAATCTCTCCCCTTACAAAAATCTCGCCCCGAGATTTGGCTCACTCGAGAAAGAAAGATGGATAGTCCGACGCAGACGATCTTCTCTTTCCCAAGTAGCCTCATCCTCGTAATGGTTTGACCATCGAACTTTAAGGAACTTGATGGTCTTATTCCTTGTCCTTCGCTCGAGACTCATCGAGTCTGTGAGCAGGTGCTCGCGATAGGTCAAATCGGGTTGACATCGAGAGTTTCCAACGAGCTTCCTCGCTTGGAACACGGAGGCACTTCTTAAGCCGACACATGAAAAACATCATGTACCCCTCAAGTGCAGCCGGCAACTCCAACTTATAGGCAACAGCTCCTTCTTCTCGATAACGCGTAGGGACCGACATATCGAGGAGCCAACTTGCCCTTGACGCCAAACGCGTTGATGGCCCTTCAAAGGAGAGACCTTGAGATAAACAAAGTCATTAGGCTCAAAACGCAACTCACGCCGACGGCGATCCGCATAGCTCTTTTGCTCGATTGAGCTGTGCAACGCCACGACGAATAAAATTTGGACTTGGCGCCGGCCTCATTGATTGAGTCCGGCCAAAGAGAGGTCTCACCGTCTCGACCAGCTCAACGGGTTCTACACTTTCTCCGCATAAGGCCTCAAATGGTGCCATGCCGAGATCGCCTGAAAACTGTTGTTATAAGAAAATTCGCGAATGGCAAGCATTTCTCCCAATGCTTCCCATACGAAGGACACAAGCACGAAGCATGTCTTCCAAAACTTGGTTGACCCTCTCGGTCCGACCATCGCTTTGGGGGTGAAATGCCGTCTTTGAAAGCAAGACGAGTGCCCATAGCCTCTTGCAAGCTATGCCAAAACGAGACGTGAAAAGGATCCACGATCCGACACGATCGCCTTGACACCGTGCAAACTCACGATCTTGGGCGATGTAGAGCTCCGCCAAAAGACCTACCCGGTTCGGTCTTGACGGAAGGAAATGTGCCACCTTAGTCAATCGATCGATGACGACCCAAATGGCATCATTCTTCTTCGGGATGTGGGTAGACCGTGATGAAGTCCATTCGATCGAATCCCACTTCCACTCAGAACCGGCAAAGGTGAAGCGATCTGCGCAGACGCCGATGTTCGGCCTTGACACGACGACACGCCGCGTCGCACTCTAAGAATGAACTTCGCAATCTCCTCTTCATTCGGGTCCACCAAAATCTCTGGCGGAGATCTTGATACATCTTTGTGGCCCCGGATGAATGGATAAAGGCGAATCATGGGCTTCATGGAGGATTAAATTCGCAACTCCATGTCCTTTGGAACCACAAAGGCGTTGTTCAACCTCACGACGCCATGCTCATCCTCGAGAAGCACTTGGTCGCTCCGTTCTTGACATTTGCCTTAATGTGGCTCACCCAACATCCGATCGCCGAGCGGACTTGATCCGATCCACCAAGGTTGGTTGCACAACCAAGGCAATGCCGAGAGAACCACGCTCAACTAAACCCAAGTTGAGACGCTGAAACTCTTCCAAAAGAGCGGGTGAAGCTCCTCGACAACAAGGCATGGCAATGCGCTTATGACTAAGCGCGCCGGCAACGACATTAGCCTTGCCCGGATGGTAGTGTATACCCATGTCATAATCCTTGATCAACTCCAACCATCTCCTTTGCCCGAGGTTCAGTCAGTCGGGTGAACAAATACTTAAGGCTCTTGTGATCCGAATACACTTCACAACGATTCTGATTAGGTAATGTCGCCAAATCTTAAGTGCATGAATCACGAAGCCAACTCCAAATCATGAGTAGGGTAGTTAAGTTCATGAGGTCTCAATTGCCTTGATGCATAGGCCACTACCTTGCCTTCTTGCATAAGGACACAACCGAGGTCAGAACAGCCCAAAATTTCAATTTCAGAGAAAATTTAAAACTATTTATTTTTGTGGAAATTCTGAAATTTTTAAAACTTTTTCTTAGTTAGTTAAGGCTAAAATAAATTTAACTACAAAATCTATTATCAAGTTTAAGTTGGAAATAATTTTATTAAGTATAAAATGTCTCTAATAATTTATGAGAATTTTTCTAGAATTTTTGGAATTATTTTGCTATATTCTAAAGTCAAATGAATTAAACGAATATTTAAAATAGAAAATGAAAAGAAAATCGAAAACAATGATTGGGCTGAAACTGGCTCGCCCATTTACTCACGCTGCACAGCCTAGCCCGCCACTCAATCCCCTCCCTCCTCTTTTTCCGTCGGATCTTAATCCGACGGTCCCACACCTGCACGACGCCGGTTTGACTCAACCCTTGATGGAAATCCTACTGCCCGTGACCCTTCTTCTTTCCGTCCCGTCTTCCTCATGGCGGCCACGCCATTCACGCCATTAAAGGCTGCGCCGAGCTCCACTACCCCGCTAATCCTCCCCTCTCCACTCACGCTTACTCGCTTTAAGTCGCTTATCAATGCCGCACCGATCGCTCCACCCTTCCTTCTTCGCACGATCTCACCGAACGGCCGATGCCATAAACGCCACCCGCCCATTGCGTGCCGATCCTCCTCTCCTCCATTCCGACCCTATATAAGGGAGCCTCGAAGCCCTACTCTCGCCGACCAGCCCTCGCTCGCCCTCCTCTTTTCCTCTAATCGCTCAATTTCAAGCTTGCCGCCCCACCGCGGCGAAGAAATTCTTCGATTCCGGCGAGGTCACGCCCGCTTCGCCCCGCTGTCCTCATCTTCGACATCGCCAGATCATCATGACACGGTCTGCTGCACCCATTTTGCCCCAAGACCCCGGAGCACCCTCGCCTCGACGCCAGACGCCGCCGCTTAAACCTCGCCGCCGTCGAGTTTCGATCCTGTACGCCGCTAAGGTAGTGAGCATTGTACTCGTGAGCTCCTCCTCTCTCGAATCGCGCCGATTCGCACTCGCTGCGGGCGCCAGAAGCGCCGGCGAGGGTGTTGCCGAGCTCCGCCTCCGCCGGCCGACGAGGCCTGCCACCTCGGCGCCAACGAGGTGCCACCTCACCCGGGTCCGACGTGGCGGCAAGCGTGGCGCCACGCCATCCTCGTTCACGCCACACCGGCCAGCCTCCGGGCTAGGGCTCCGTGGACATGGTCCATGTGAGCCGAGCCTATGTCACCTGGGCCCCACCTGTCAGAAAATTAATTCAAATTCATTTAAATTCCAGAAAATCATCGCTGACGTCATCATGCTAATATTTAGAATTCTCTTTAGAAAAATAATTCAGGAAATTGTTTAAATAATGATTTAGATTAAAAATTGTAAAATTCATAACTTTTGCATTAAAACTCCAAATTAGATGATTCAAGTTGCTAAAATTTTAGAAAATTATTATCTAACTAAATAAAATATAATAATTCAATTTAGAGTTCATTTTAGTTCTGTTTTAGAATTTAGAATTCTTTTAAATATCAAATTTAGGTTAAAATTTGTAAAATTCATAATAATTGAATCCTAACTCCAAATTTAGTGAAACAAATTTCTAAAATTTTATAATTTGATTATCTAGCTCAATAAAATAAAATTATTATATTTAGTCTTGGTTTATTTTGTATTTCTGAGTTTTATTTGAATTTTATTTGATTTGCCTTATTTTCACGTTTAGACTTTGACGATTCCGGGGAATTAGATACTTCTCAAGACGTAGATTTTCCAGACTGCAACGAAGGCAAGTTATACTTTGACCATTTTGCCCCTATTATTTTAAAGTTAATTAAATTCAGTTTTTAAATTATTAAATGCATGCATAATTTTATTCAAGTATTTCAAATTCCTGTTTAAATAATTAGTTATTCCTATTATCCTTGTATGCCAAATTTTGGATGTTGCCTTGACATTCCTTTGTCACCTTAGATAAATTATTATGTTTAATAATCAAATGCTTCGCAAATACTTAGACCATGATTTATGTTTTTGGGAGAATTTTAGCCAACTCAATAAAATTTGCTGAAAATTAAAACTATGGTATTGTTTTACCATAGAGAATTTGTAAAGATGGTTTTATAGAAATAAAATCAAAAGGGTTTGGACTTGGGCGAAAAGGATGAATGGTGGGTGCAGTTTATGCACCTGCTTAGTCTCGTTAAGATTAAGACCTGTGGTTTAAATTGAATGACGCCAAGTCAATTGAGGACCGGTCTTTGAGCGCATTTTGTTATGCCTTATCAGACAACCACATGTCCTGTATGGGCAGGACTGCTAAATAATTTGTAATACCTCTTAGTTATTTGTGCTATGTTGTATGTATGGGTGTCTGCAGACAGCTTTTCCCATCTGGCGCAAGAGGGGTTTTCGGAGGACTGTCATCCAATGGAAGCTTAAACCTTAGCGGGCACAAGTACTTTGAGGTAGAACATTGTAACGGCCTTGTGATGTTTGTTCTGTCACACGCCTTAGGAAGCGTGGATTGGCCGACACAAAGAGTATAATATCTCGTGTGGGTAAAGTTGTACAAACTCGCAGAGTAGAAACTATTCAATAGCAGCGTCATGGTCATGGACATGCTAGCAAAGCCACTCGAGTTAGATTTGTTTTTGGTTTTAAAATGATTTCAACAGATAATTTCGTGATGGATAGTCCTGTGGGAAAATTAGGCGGGTAGCCATTGTGATTGGAGGATATCCATCATCTTTTATGGAGGTTATCCACAATAAACTATTGTTATTTAGAATGGTGATTTAGATTATTGTATAAAATGGCTTTGTAATCTAATATGATTATTTAAATTAAAACCGCCGCTTACATAAAATAACCTTGCCAAGATCCTTTGTCTAC
This sequence comes from Phyllostachys edulis, assembly GCA_036346405.1. NCBI lineage: Eukaryota > Viridiplantae > Streptophyta > Magnoliopsida > Poales > Poaceae > Phyllostachys > Phyllostachys edulis. The sequence goes on from CM070564.1 coordinate 1,392,098, forward strand.
CTTATGCATGCATATCAATTCCATATTGGTGTAACTTGCAGCACGGTAGTAGTGCTCACTCTTCTCAATAATCTTTATTCAGAGAAGATATCTATCAAGACGGTGAGGATCTTGACGCCTAGGTCATGCGCCCCGAGGATTGCTGTGGCGAATCGTTGGGTCTACTACTATTATTCGCTCACATTGTGTTTTACTTTATTTGGCCTCGTGCCCTTTGTAATAAACTCAATAAATATTAATAAAATGCGTGATATGTTTTGATTATCACTTTTGTTTGATTGTGTACATTAGCTATCCCGACTAATGTATGAACACAGAGAATTCGGGATCCTTCGCCCCGAAGTTCGACAAAAGTGGTATCGAGCCATATCGATCGTAGGTCGTGGCTTTAGAATTTTCTTAAGGATTTATTTTTCAAAAACTAAACATATTTTGAGTCTATTCAAGAGTCTTCTCAACACTTCTTTTAAAATGGTTATCAACTTATCTTATTCTCTAAATTGTAGATGGTCAACAACCAACCCGGATTTCCCATGGAATTTTCACGGACATCGGGTCAGACTTCTATGGAAGATGATGCAACACTTAGGTTACAACCAGAGACCAACTTATCAAGGGTACATGTATAAAGTGGGGAACCAAGAGCGTTGGAGACTTGAAGTAATCCTCTACGCCAACCTTCAACCAAACACAAACCACCACATCTTCGACGCCCAAAGAGACGTGATAATTTCGTTGATGGACTTCAGGATGCAGCCAGAGAGGCAACACGTCGCCTACGCCATATTTACAACAATTATTTTGAGGACTCCGAGTTTCACTACCACCCCATGCACATTCCGACTCGGCTGGATAGCACCTTTCGTCCTGCTGAGTATGAGGACTCTCCTGAGCTTACTCACCAAGTGGACTGTCTAAGGCAATGGATTATGCCTACGGAACACTCGATGAACTGCGTAATACTCGTAATGTACCGCTAGATGCAGAAGAAAGGCTGAAAGCAGCGGAAGAAGAGCTGGCTATATACAAGGCAGGAGAGGGTAGTACTTGCGAGCCAGATTATACCCCTCTTACACCTTAGCTGTATCTCATATGATCGTTAGATGCGAATTATGAGCTATCAATGTCTCTTGTGATAGCCATAATCAAACAATAAAATAAAATAATAAAAGGACTATTTTTGGCAAAATTTGGTTCTTTTGTCTTGTGCTTGTTAGTTCTTGGGCTGTTAAAAATATTATTCCCTTAGAACTTTATTTCTATACTCTATTCTGAGTCTTTAGAAGATTCCACAGATGGTTACCACACGCCACGCAAGTGGTAGCGCCAAGGCCAAGGAAATCCAAACGCAGACACAGAAAAACCCCGTCCAAAGAACCACCTCCTCCACTGTGAAGGGCCTCGATTGGCGCCAGATGATGGCCAATCGACACATCGATAGACCTGTTAGCTCACCCATTAACATCAACCAAGCAAAGACTCCAAGCACCACCACCACCTCCACCGCACAAAGATTGACCATGGCGAGAATTTATGCGATAAGGCCCACCGACCTTCTCCAAAGAAAGACAGAGCCAATGGATGCCGATGATCGATCCGTGCTATCGGGAAGAAGCCGGATATCACTCAATGTATCGATCGTGAGAGAGTCCTGCTTGCCTCTCATCACTCACGGTCCCGCATCGTAATGGTGGGATAACTATAACATCTCCCATGCCGATGCGCAGACTATCTCTTGGGAGGAGTTTGTGCGGCTTTTCGCCATGCACATATTCCCGGGATAATGACCCTAAAGAAGAAAGAGTTCCACGCTACCAAACAAGGCAACCAAGACAAGGGGGGAATACTGCACAAATTCAACCAATTTGCTCGCTATGCCCCAAACAGATGTGGCTAGTGATGAAGAAAGGCAGAAAGGTTCATGGATGGTTTAAACGATGAGATCTCGACCACCTGGTCTCCAATGACTACACCGACTTCCAGCAGTTAGTGAATAAAGCTTTTTGAGAGGCCAAACATCTGCAGATGGAGAACTGCAAGCGGAGGATGGCCGCCGAAGTACAATGTCGAGGACAACCCAAGCCTCGCGTTACATAGCCTCACCACCACAACAGGAGGATTTCATCTTCCACCCTCGAGCTCCAAGACCAACGCAGCCCCAATACTTCAAAGCTTCTGTAGCAACTCAACTGGAGGTCGGCCTCAGCAGAAGAATCCGATTTCATCAAGAATCGGAGTGACTTGTTTCATCAGAACGAGACGGGCATTATGCTAACAGATGCCCTAAGAAGTCGCAAGGTGCACCACCGCTAGGCCAAGACCAGAGTTCCACCACCGTGGCAATCAAAAGCCGCGATCCGAAGATACTGAAGGGCGTGTGAACCACGTTATCACAGAGGAAGCTCAAGCAGACCGGATGTCGCCCTTGGTACGCTTCAATCAATTCAAGACCAAAGATTAGTTCTATTTGATTCCTGAGCATCGCACTCTTTTGTTTCCAATAAATTTGTGGGAAAACATGGGTTACCTATCTCCTTTAGATAATCCTATGATAATTCACTCCCGGCTCGTAAATGAGAACTAGTTATCTTTGCCCAAACCTTACCCTTGAAATATCCTGAGTAACCTTCCTAGCGATTTGATAGTTTTGCATTCTCAAGGTTTGATGTGATTCTTGGAATGGATTGGCTAGCCAAGAATCAAGGACAAATAAATTGTGCCAATAGGTCTATTGCTCTTACCAATAAGCAAGGAATCTCGGTGGAATTCAAGCCCAAGACTAGTACCGAGGAAGATCGGTTCTAACCACTTGAAAGAGTTAAAGCTTGAAGATATACCAAAGGTACAAGAATTTCCTGATGTTTTTCCCGATGAACTACTCCATGCCACCCGACAGGACGTAGTATTTATAATTGACTTAGTCCTGTGGACCGCCCCAATCTCAAAGCGACCCTCTGAGAATGCCGCCAATGAGTTGGCGAGAGATGAAGAAATGATAATGGAACTAAAACAGAAAGGTTATATACTGCCAAGCTCATCACCTTGGGGAGCACCGTATTATTTGTCAAGAAAAAGACAATAGTATGAGAATGTGTGTGGATTACAGATCACTTAATGAAGTGACAATCAAGAATAAGTACCGCTACCTAGGATCGATGATCCGCTTGATCAATTAAAGGGAGCAAGTGTATTTTCAAGATTGACTTGAGATCCGCTATCACCAATCAAGATCGCACTGAAGATATCCCAAGACCGCATTCACAACCAGATATGGATCAGATGAATTCACAAGTGATGTCGTTCGGTTTGACAAACGCCTCGCTTATTTCATGAATATGATGAACAAAGTGTTCATGGAATTCTGGATAAGTTTGTGGTTGTGTTCATCGATGACATTCTCATTTATTCAAAGAATGAAGAAGAACACGAGGATCATCTCGAGAATAATTTTGGGAAAACTCGAGAGAAAATCAGCTTTATGCCAAATTTAGCAAGTGCGAATTTTGGCTAAGTCAAGTGGCATTCCTTGGACATATTGTGTCAGCAGGAGGAGTTGCAGTAGATCCAGTCAAAGTTGAAGCCGTAATGGATTGGAAACAACCCAAGTCTGTCTCAGAGGTGAGAAGTTTCCTTGGATTAGCGGGGTATTACCGCAGATTTATTGAAGGGTTCTCCAAGATAGCAAGACCCATGACTCAACTTCAAAAAGGAGAAAAGTTTGAATGGACAGAGGCCTGTGAAAAGAGTTTCAAGAACCAAGAAGAGATTAGTGTACGCACGGTGTTAATCTTGCTGATATTCATAAGGATTTTGAAATCTTCTGTGATGCATCCCGTCAAGGACTTGGATGTGTACTTATGCAAGAAGGTAAAGTAGTGGCTTATGCATCTCGTCAGTTAAGACCACACGAAGGAAATTATCCGACTCATGATCTCGAGTTAGCAGCAATTGTGCATGCTCTAAAAATCTGGCGGCATTATCTTATTGGTAACCGCTGTGAGATTTTCACGGATCATAAGAGTCTGAAATACATTTTTACTCAGTCAGAACTCAACCTCAGACAACGAAGATGGCTAGAGCTGATAAAAGATTACGACCTTGGAATTCATTATCATCCGGGTAAAGCAAATGTAGTTGCAGATGCCCTGAGTAGAAAGGCGTATTGCAATACCATCCTGGTTCAGAAGAATCAGCCAGAATTGTATGAAGAATGAAGCATCTAAATCTGGAGATTGTCAACCAAGGATGTGTCAATGCTTTGGAAGTTCAACCCACTCTTCGAGTCGATTAGAGAAAAACAGGTTAGAAGGCGAAGACATCAAAGAAATCAAAAGAATATGAGAAGAGGCAAAGCCCGTGATTCTCTCGAGGATGAGCAAGGAACAAGATGGTTTGGAAATCGATCTGTGCCTAATCGCAGGAATTAAAACAGTCAATTCTAAAAGAAGCTCATGAATCACCCTACTCCATTCATCCCGGAAGTACCAAAATGTACCAGGATCTGAAGGAGAAGTATTGGTGGGTCAGCATGAAGCGAGAAATCGCTGAGTTCGTCGCACATTGCGATATATGTCAACGAGTTAAGGCAGAGCACCAAAGACCCGCTGGTTTGTTGCAACCACTACCGATTCCTGAATGGAAGTGGGAAGAAATTGGTATGGATTTCATTACCGGACTTCCTAGGACCCAAACAGATGTGACTCCATTTGGGTGATAATTGACCGATTGACCAAAGTGGCCCATTTCATTCCAAATAAGACCACCTATCGAGTAGCAAACTAGCCAAATATATGTGGCCAAGATTGTTTGTTTACATGGTGTACCCAAGAAGATTGTCTCGATAGAGGTTCCCGATTCACATCCCGATTTTGGAAGAGTCTTCATGAAGCTTTAGGAACCAGACTCAACTTCAAGATAACAGATCACCCTCGAGACGGATGGTCGACAGCAACGTCAACCAAGTTCTTGAGGACATGCTTCGAGCCCATGCCTTAGATTATGGAAAAGTTGGGACAAGAATCTACCCTTTGCGTAATTCTCGACAACAATAGCTATCAAGCTAGCTTCTGATGTCTCCATTTGAAGCTTTATATGGCGTAAAATGCGAACTCCGCTCCTTTGGGATGAAGTAGGAGAGCACCAATTCTTCGGACCAGAATTGATCAAAGACGCTGAAAGCAAGGTTAAAGCAATAAGAGAACGTCTGAAAGTAGCTCAAACCCGACAGAAAAGTTATGCTGACAATCGAAGAAGAGAATTGACATTTGAAATAGGAGATTTTGTTTATCTCAGAGTTACTCCACTTAGGGGAGTAAGAAGGTTTCGAACCAAAGGAAAACTCGCACCCAGATTTGTGGGTCCTTACAAAATTTTGGCAAAGAGAGGTGAAGTCGCTTATCAGTTGGAACTGCCAACCTCCTTGTCTGCAGTACACAACGTCTTTCATGTGTCACAACTAAAGAAGTGCCTTCGAGTGCCAGAGGATCAGACTCTTTTAGAGAGTATCGATCTACAAGAAGACCTCACTTATGTAGAACAACCAATCAAGATTTTAGACGTCGCAGAGCGTATTACCAGGAGCAAGATCATCCGATCATATAAAGTTCAGTGGAGCCACCACCCAGAAAGTGAAGCCACCTGGGAGCGAGAGGAAGATCTTAAGGCAGAGTATCCCCATCTTCTTCTTTGGCCAAATCAATCTCTGGTCGAGATTCCTTTAAGGGGAAGGTTTGTAACAGCCCAAAATTTCAATTTCAGAGAAAATTTAAAACTATTTATTTTTGTGGAAATTCAAATTTTAAAACTTTTTCTTAATTAGTTAAGGCTAAAATAAATTTAACTACAAAATCTATTATCAAGTTTAAGTTGGAAATAATTTTATTAAGTATAAAATGTCTCTAATAATTTATGAGAATTTTTCTAGAATTTTTGGAATTATTTTGCTATATTCTAAAGTCAAATGAATTAAACGGAATATTTAAAATAGAAAATGAAAAGAAAATCGAAAAAGCAGATTGGGCGGCTGCTCGCCCATTTACTCACGCAGCGTGCAAATTTCACCCGCCACTCAATCCCGCCCCTCCTCTTTTCTTAATCCGACGGTAATCACACGGTCACGACTGCCGGTTTTGACTCAACCCTTGATGGAAATCCTACGGCCGTGACCCTTCTTCTTTCCGTCCCCGTCTTCCTCGCACGGCCGCGCCATTCACGCCATTAAAGGCTGCGCTCGAGCTCCACTACCCCGCGAATCCCTCCCCCTCTCCACTCACGCTTACTCGCGTTTAAGTCGCTTATCAATGCCGCACCCGATCGCTCCACCTTCCCCTTCTTCGCACGATCTCACCGAACGGCCAGATGCCATAAACGCCGCCGCCGCTTGTTCTGATCCTCCTCTCCTCCATTCCGACCCCTATATAAGGGAGCCTCGGGAAGCCCTACTCACGACCGAGCCCTCGCCGCCTCCTCTTTCCCTCTAATCGCTTTGAATTTCAAGCTTAAATGCCCCGCCACCGGCGAAGAAATTCTTCGATTCCGGCGAGGTCACGCCCGCTTCGCCCCGTCGTCCTCATCTTCGACATCGCCAGATCATCATGACACCGCGCTGCACCCATTTTGCCCCAAGACCCCGGAGCACCTCGCCCTCGACGCCCAGACGCCGCCGTTAAACCTCGTCGCCGTCGAAGTTTCCGGTCACGCCGCCGCTAAGGTAGTGAGCATTGTACTCGTGAGCTCCTCCTCTCTCGAATCGCCCATTCGCACCGCTGCGGGCGCCAGAAGCGCCGGCGAGGGTGTTGCCGAGTTCGCCTCCGCCGAGCCGACGAGGCTCGCCACCTCGGCGCCAACGAGGTGCCACCTCGGCTCGGGTCCGACGTGGCAGCCAAGTGGCCACGCCATCCTCGTTACGCCACACCAAGACAGCCTCCCAAGCTGGGGCTCCGTGGACATGGTCCATGTGAGCCGAGCCTATGTCACTGGGCCCCACTGCGTAAAAATTAATTCAAATTCATTTAAATTCGAAAATCATCGCTGACGTCATCATGCGCAATATTTAGAATTCTCTTTAGAAAAATAATTCAGGAAATTGTTTAAATAATGATTTAGATTAAAAATTGTAAAATTCATAACTTTTGCATTAAAACTCCAAATTAGATGATTCAAGTTGCTAAAATTTTAGAAAATTATTATCTAACTAAATAAAATATAATAATTCAATTTAGAGTTCATTTTAGTTCTGTTTTAGAATTTAGAATTCTTTTAAATATCAAATTTAGGTTAAAATTTGTAAAATTCATAATAATTGAATCCTAACTCCAAATTTAGTGAAACAAATTTCTAAAATTTTATAATTTGATTATCTAGCTCAATAAAATAAAATTATTATATTTAGTCTTGGTTTATTTTGTATTTCTGAGTTTTATTTGAATTTTATTTGATTTGCCTTATTTTCACGTTTAGACTTTGACGATTCCGGGAATTAGATACTTCTCAAGACGAGATTTTCCAGATCGCAACGAAGGCAAGTTATACTTTGACCATTTTGCCCTATTATTTTAAAGTTAATTAAATTCAGTTTTTAAATTATTAAATGCATGCATAATTTTATTCAAGTATTTCAAATTCCTGTTTAAATAATTAGTTATTCCTATTATCCTTGTATGCCAAATTTTGGATGTTGCCTTGACATTCCTTTGTCACCTTAGATAAATTATTATGTTTAATAATCAAATGCTTCGCAAATACTTAGACCATGATTTATGTTTTTGGGAGAATTTTAGCCAACTCAATAAAATTTGTTTGAAAATTAAAACTATGGTATTGTTTTACCATAGAGAATTTGTAAAGATGGTTTTATAGAAATAAAATCAAAAGGGTTTGGACTTGGGCGAAAAGGATGAATGGTGGGTGCGAGTTTATGCACGGCTTAGTCTGGTTAAGATTAAGACCTGTGGTTTAAATTGAATGACGCCCAAGTCAATTGAGGACCGGTCTTTGAGCGCATTTTGTTATGCCTTATCGTACAACCACATGTCCTGTATGGGCGGGACTCGCTAAATAATTTGTAATACCTCTTAGTTATTTGTGCTATGTTGTATGTATGGGTGTCGGGTAGACAGCTTTTCCCATCTGGCGCAAGAGGGGTTTTTGAGGACTGTCACCCAATGGAAGCGAAACCTTAGCGGCACAAGTACTTTGAGGTAGAACATTGTAACGACCTTGTGATGTTTGTTCTGTCACACGCCTTAGGAAGCGTGGATTGGCCGACACAAAGAGTATAATATCTCGTGTGGGTAAGTTGTACAAACTCGCAGAGTAGAAACTATTCAATAGCAGCGTCATGGTCATGGACATGCTAGCAAAGCCACTCGAGTTAGATTTGTTTTTGGTTTTAAAATGATTTCAACAGATAATTTCGTGGATGGATAGTCCTGTGGGAAAATTAGGCGGGTAGCCATTGTGATTGGAGGATATCCATCATCTTTTATGGAGGTTATCCACAATAAACTATTGTTATTTAGAATGGTGATTTAGATTATTGTATAAAATGGCTTTGTAATCTAATATGATTATTTAAATTAAAACCTAACGCTTTACATAAAATAACCTTGCCAAGATCCTTTGTCTACCTTATGCATGCATATCAATTCCATATTGGGTGTAACTTGCGAGCACGGTAGTAGTGCTCACTCTTCTTGAATAATCTTTATTCAGAGAAGATATCTATCAAGACGGTGAGGATCTTGACGCCTAGGCTGCGCCCGCAGAGGATTGCCTGTGGCGAATCGTTGGGTCTACTACTATTATTCTGCTTCCTCTGTGTTTTACTTTATTTGGCCTCAGGCCCTTTGTAATAAACTCGAATAAATATTAATAAAATGCGTGATATGTTTTGATTATCACTTTTGTTTGACTGTACATTAGCTATCCCGACTAATGTATGAACACAGAAGAATTCGGGATCCTTCGCTCCGAGTTCGACAGAGGCCTCGGCGAGAAGCATCGCAAAAGATATCGAAGCCGATGGATATCGGGAAGAACAAGAACGGAGCGGTGGTCAAACGCTTTTGAGTATTTGGAAACTTTCTCACACCCAGCGGACCACACGAACTTCTTGTCCTTCTTGAGCAACTCCGTCATCGGCCATGATCTTGGAGAAGTTCTCGATAAAGCGACGTAATATCCCGCTAAACCGAGAAAACTCCGCACATCGGTGACCGAAGCAGGTTGACACCATGAAAGAACATCGCTGACCTTGCTAGGATCAACGGCTACGCCTCCTGCTGAAAGAACGTGGCCTAAGAAAGACACTTCCTTCAACCAGAATGCACACTTGCTGAACTTCGCGTACAGCTGGTGCTCGCGTAGCTTGCTCAACACAAGCTTCAGATGCTCGGCATGTTCCTCGTCGTTCTTGGAGTAGATAAGAATATCATCGATGAAGACCACGACAAACTTATCCAAATACTCCATGAATACCGAATTCATGAGATTCATGAACAAGGCAGGAGCATTGGTTAAGCCAAATGACATGACAGTGTACTCGTACAAGCCGTAGCAAGTAGAGAACGCTGTCTTTGGAATATCCTCGGTCGAATCTTAACTCGATGATATCCCACTCTCAAATCAATCTTGGAGAAAACTCGAGCTCGAAATAATTGATCGAAGAGATCGTCGATGCGGGCAATGGATACTTGTTCTTTACCGTCACTTCATTAAGTGGGCGGTAATCAACGACATGCGCAAGGTACCGTCCTTCTTCTTTACGAAGATTGCTGGACAACCCCAAGGAGATGAGCTAGGGCGAATGAAACCCTTCTCTTGCAGCTCACTTAATCGCTTCTTCAATTCCACCAACTCGCTCGGTGGCATCCGATAAGGCCTCTTTGAGATAGGGGCGTACCAGAGCCAACTCAATGACAAACTCGAGGTCTCGAACGGGTGGCATTCCCGGAAGATCTGCGGGAAAGACATCAACAAAGTCACAAACTGGTGGGACTTCGCTAATATCTAAAGCGGGCTTCGCTTCGAGTGCGAAGAGATGAGGGCCTAGCAGCTTGGTGAAAGCGAACTGCGCCACGGAGGGGCTAGACAGAGAGACAAGCTTCCTGGCGCAATCGATTTGTCCCATGTCTTTGAGACAACCAATCCAAGCCAAGAATCACATCAAGACTCGCTGAATGGAGAAGGATAAGGTTCGCTAAGAACCCTACCCTTCGATCTCGATAGGAACATCCCTACACTCAGATTCAGCTCTCAACTCCAACCAGAGAGCGAATGAGAAGGGACCGACAATGGAGAGAAAAGAAGCTCTCCAACAAAGACAAAAAAGACTCAAACAAAGGAATGAGATGCTCTGAATCAAACAAGACAATAGCGGGTGAGAGTTAACGAGAAAGTGTACCTAGCACGACGCCGGGTGCCTCCCGAGCCTCCTCTCGCAAAGGATTTGGTGTTGACGCGACCACTACCCACACCTTGGGTAGCCGGACGATCTTCCGTCTGAGTGCACCACCTCTGCCCGCGTCCTCCATTAGGGCGAGGGCTCTTCCTCGCTTTCTTAGGGAAATTATTTGCATAATGGCCCTTCGGTTGCATGAGAAGCACGTGACCCCGGCACTGGGTTATGGGGGCGCTCTGCTGATTCGCAGTGCACGTGATCGAGACACGACTGCGATTTAATGAGGAACAAGGCGTAACCTCGGGGCGCCAAGAATGAGACCGGTACCCACGAGATCGCCTCAAGGGGGGGGAGGAATCGCCTCGATGACTTATGGGCCTCCCACTTGCGCTTATGGAGTCCATAAGCTCTCGAGCCGCATGCTCGGCGACGATGGCCTTGTCGACCAAGGTCTGAAAATCGTGAAAGTCGACAATGGATAGCTTGTCCTTCAGCTCCTCGGACAAGCCACGCTGAACTTGGCTGTTTAGCCATATCGGTGGCCACATCCTCGTGAGCATAACGAGCTAGATGGTTGAACTCAGAGACATACTCCATGATCGAGCTACACCCTTGCTTGAGCGCAAGAAACTCCCGCTTGATCTCCATGAAGCCGCAGGATGTGAGCCCGACGGAAGGCGACTGAAACTCCTCCCAAGAAACGGTGTGGTCTGCGGGCTGCATGGCGAGAAAGCTCTCCCACCATGACAAGGCCGCACCTCCACCGGTGTGATCTGAACAGCGCCTTCTCGTGCTCTCGCATGCGCGATCTGGCTTACGCTCCACAAGACGGCCAATCGTCTGCATCCAAAGGGTCCTCGACCGAAAAGGTAGGAGGCCGAGTACGAAGAAACTCCGCGAGTCCTCCACGCGGTGATGGGCGTTCCCTTGCCCGGATCCTCAAGCTCCGGTAAGTGCGGTGGTGTTGCGCGCGATGACGCCCAAGAGAACTTCTCATCATCCGGCGGTTGCGCCGATCTGAAGAAGAACCTCGGCCATGGTCGGAGGAGGAGGAAGCTCCTCGTCCGGACCAGTGATCGCCCTTGGCCGCTACGAAAAGGCCCGCCATCTCTGTTACAAGAAATTTCGGTTAGCAACTAAACTCGAAAATCAAAGCCTTAAAGAGAAACAAAAGCGATCGACTAGGGAATGGAATATCACCCTAAACGAAAGCCGAATCATGAGTAAATTAACTTTAGAAGCTTCTAAAAGACTCTAAAACAGCCAAGAAACACCAAAAGAAGGCTCAACTTCTCAACTCAACTAACCCGTATTGAATGAACGAGTAATTGATCGAGAAGATTAAAAATCAGATTGTAAGATGAGATCTAAAGCTATTAGAGAGCAAGGTTAATGCAGTGAAATAAGTGTTAGATACTTAGCTAACTAGTTTCACATCTTACCCTTTTATTCCCACAAGTTTTTGTTGATTTAACCTCTCATTCTCTACCCTAATTGGAACCTTTGAGCTTGCTGTCCGAAATTGACGCTTGCTGTCCAGATTTTGCATCCAAGCTTCCAAATAAATTGTCCATTCCAGAAGCTTCAAAACCTTGTAGATGGGCAGCTAACATTTCAATTTGCCAAACTCATTGATTCCCCAAAACCCCATTAATCGATAACAACTATTTTGTAGAAGGGAAGAGAGGAAAACAACTTTGAAAACTCAAATTAGAGTGAGATGAGAAGAGAAAGCTAAGATAGATAAGGAGTAAAATCTGAGAATTTCCTAAAGCTTTCAAAACTCATTTGATACTTTGAAATTAGGTTTTCAAAATACCCTAAAAACGACCAAGCTTGCGTTACTACGGTCAGAACGGCTCTGATACCAACTTTTGTGAGACCCCGACGTTTATTAAGCTCATAATACTTAGTCATCCAATTGACCCTAGTATTATCAACCAAATAAACCCAGTCTCGAGAGATGTATACTTCCTGAATGCAAGATACATACCTCACAACAAAAGAATGTATCAATTCCATACAACACATAGTACATAAGCAACAAACCGAAGTTAATATTAATAAGGAATAGGTTATTACAAAAGAGGGCCTTCGGCCAAATAACAACAAACTACAAAGATACACAATGAAGCAAAAGTGCCATAAAGATGGCCCAAAATAAGAGCCAACCAAAGGTGCCTTTAGCCCACAAGGCAATCGACGGACCGCCAAGCTAGTCGCTCTCCCAACCACCAAGACTCACAAAAGTAAAGCCCTTTGGGCTCTACCTCCTCTGCAACAAAGTTGTTAAGCAAAAGCAAATGAGTACAATAAATTGTTTATTGTACTCGCAAGACCGACGTAAGATAATAGAACTATAATTTAGCTATATGCAAGCTTTATTTAAGTGGATGAGGCTTTGGACTCATTTTAGCACAAAGCAAGTTTTCATTTGCAATAATATAGTAGATTGAAAGCAATTTGACAAAGCATTTTTAATTGTTGAAATAACAACGAGATAAATAACATAGTAACAACAACAAGAACAACCTAGAAGTGACTAACCCAAGTCACCACAACAATAGCATGAACTCCCGCTCATACCAACCATGTCAAGTTTTAATTAAAGGTTGTAGTCTAGTCTTGAATGACCTTACCAAGCATGTCCATAACCTAGGGCGAGGCTATTCAATAGTTTTATCCTGCGGGTGTACCATTGTACCCACACGCCGATCCGCCTTTCCATTAGGCACACTACCTTTGGTATGCCGGCACGGCTAAGTCCTACGAGACATTTCCAGTGGACAATGCTAATTCTGAGTCGCACAACCCACGGGGAGAAGGAGACATCACACAACCTTCCCGGAAGCTAATGCTCCCCTCCCACATCACACACACATTTTATCTTTAAAAACACACCAACCGAGCGACCCCAATTAACACCGCCCAAAGTACTTAGTCAAGAGGGTTCCATATGCCCTCGTGTGGTTAGTCTGTGAAATCGCTTGGCTTAGTGACCCAAGTACTCGGTCCTTAGGGACCCGGCATACCACCACATCCAAAAACCACGCCATCCATCCAATATGCCCAAGTCTAAATCAATCTTTTATTTTTAGTTTTTGATTTTACAATTAATCAAAGCACAAGTGCTGGACATATAGGAGTAATAATCAGTTTTGAGTGATCAAGACCATCGACTAAGTCGATGATCGCCCATTTCTATCGTTACTAAGCATGTCTAAGCAATTTAATCGAAACTACTAAGTGATAAGAGCTCATCCAACGAGCTCAAACCACAGCAAATAACCTAGGCTCATGGTAGTAGAGGATAAACAATTCCTACAGATTATGCAACTATAGGCGTGCTAGCTTACATTTAACACAAAGTAGCATGCATACATAGAAGTAAAACGATATATTAAGCTTTAAAGTAATGGGACAATGATGGAAATGATCAAACTGCTTGCCTTGCTGTTGCTGGTCAATTTGTTGCGGAGGGTCACTCTCGGGATCACCACAAATGTCGAAACCTAACGGAAAGGCGAGAAAGAACCGATAAGAACGACGAAAAACAACAAAGACAGCACAACAAACGAACTCCAAATTCTCTGAATTTTCTACAGCAGCAAGACAATGATTTATCATGAATTTAGCAATAAGAACCAATTGATTTGGATTCTTAATGCAAAAGATATGATGAAATCAATTCTGCTCAGCCTAAAAATACCAAACTGCACTATTCACTAATTTAATTATGAGGCAACATTTTCTAGAACAGAAGTGAAGCTGAAATTTTTACTGTAAAACTAGCACCTCATGAGATGAATAACACAATTGAGTTCATCTCATTTGGAGCTATATTGCACTTTCTATAATTTTTCAAAAACAAGAACTTGAACAAAATTATAATGCACAAGTCCTCATTTTTATAACAGCAACAAGCTCAAAACTAATTTTCACAGTGAGTTCATTATTAGAGGAACCCAACAACGTTGGTCTCACCTAAAAATAATCTACAGAGCATTAGTTATGTATTTTACAAGTTAAGCATCGATTTAAGTGTATATTTTAAAGTTGGTTTTAAAATCTAATGGCAAACTGTGCTCTGGAGTTGAACTCAACTTACAATCATTTTTGGATTAAAGTCAAGTCCAAGACAGAGCCAACATACTTTGAATGACCTCAAATGGATTTAAAATGAGAAAGATATGCAATTTTAAAGTTATACCTTATTTCAGTTTATAACTAGAGCTCACTGGAATTTCTAAAACTCACAAAGACATGGGAGGACGTGAGCCACGATCATAGATCTAACGGCTCGGGATCTCCCAGAGAACAACGCCTGCACGCCACGAGGTCCAGAGGTCCCGACCTCCTAGCAACGCACATGCGCCGAGGTGAGGGAGGTCGTGGCCGTAGATGGAGAATCCAACGGACCACAACGATGAGGGAGGTCCGGACGGACCAGATCTAAAGGGGAGGTCCTCAACGGTGAGATCTTCCAAAGGAAGATCTAAACTACCAAGATCTCCCCGAGGAAGATCTACATCATCGAGACCTCACAGGGAGGTCTGGGACGGTCCAGATGTTCCAAGGAGGACTTTGATGGTCCAGATCGTCAGAGGAGGACCTTGACGGTCAAGATCTACCCGGGAGGTCATGAGCGGCCGAGATAACCGAGGGAGGTCCTCGCTGAGGTCTAACGTCATGCACCTCCGTGGAGGTCTGGACGGCCACGATAAGCGCAAGGGAGGTCTTGGGCGCTCGGATCTCCTCGGAGGAGGTCATGGATGTCCCGAGCTCGCGATAAAAATTAGCGCCCACGCAAGCGCCGCTTGGACAAGGAGTAAATGCGCTACCGACATCAAGGAGGTCCGCGTGGGAGGTCTTAAATGCGCAACACGGAGGATTAAATGCAGCTAAGACATGCCCATGATTTCAATGATTTGAGCACATGATTAGTGCATTCAAAGCCGAGGATCTCTGTCCTAAAACGACAACGACGCCGCTAAGTTGCGTCGACAAAAATCCCGAGCTCAAAGATTTGGTTCTCACCGGCGATGTAGACCTCGCCGGCGACCTCCAATGGTACCACTGAGTGCACAATAACGTTGCACACTTAGTGGACCTCCTCTCAACGGCGACGGCGGCTTTGAACGCCGGCGAGCCGAGAGGGCAAATTGACCAAAGACGGCCAAACACCAAAAGCAAAATGAAGCTCATGCGACATTCAAGCTTGTGCCAAGAAAGCTCATAAAATCATTCAAGCGGGTGCCAGCAACTAAGGGACTAGCAGGGGGAGTACCTGGAGGTCCTTAAGATGCCGGGGAGGTTGAGGATGGTGATGGCCTGAGTTGGAGAAGATGGGGTTGCTCCACGGCCAAAGCTCCTGCTCCAAGCTCCTCTTTGTCCACCTCTGTAAATGCCCAAACCAAAGCGAGTTAGGTCTTGGTCCCGAGGGGATGGTACAAATGGAGCTCGAGAGAAAAGGAGGAAAACTCCAGGACCCTTGCCCACCGAGGAGCTCCAAGCTCCAACAATGGCGCCAAGAATGGAGGTCGATGGAAGAGCAAAGCTTAGAAGGCACCAAAGCAAGCTAGAACTTGAAAGAGTGCCAAAGAAGCTACTGGAGGAACCCAATGGGGCTTTATACTTGGGCACAGGAGGTCATGGACCAGCTAAGCTCATGGTGAGCTTGGCCCATGGCACGGTCTAGGGCATTGGACAAGATGTAAAGTTGACAAGGGGGCAGGCTGTCTTGACTGAAAAGATGAAAGTCGACCAAGCATTAAATGCGGTCACAGAGAGTGATGAAAAGGACACAATGGCGGCGCGCATTAACCCACTGCTCGAGCACGCATGCGTGACCAAGGTAGGAGAAGAACAGGAGGTCCTTATGACCGTTGGATAAGACACAGGAGAGGTCCTGCCCTCCGATGTCATTTTTGAACCGTTACGCTCAAAGGATCGAACAGGTCCCACCACACGATCAAGGATGGGGAGGTCGTGGCCTCCGATTTCCTTAATGTGTAAGCGCACGTGAGAAAATGGGACAGAGGGTCCAAAGCGTTGGATCTCCATCCAGCGATGCGGACCTCTGTGAGGTCTTAACCGCACGCCAACATAAAAGCTCGAGGGGAGGTCATGGCCTTTGGATTAAAATCCAAGGGCACCGACTGATGGGGAGGTCGACGCACAAGGTGAAAGGGAGGTTCGAGGCCTCTTGCGTGGCGCAAAGGAGGTCTTAGCCTCCGATTTGGATCTAAGGGCTCGAGAGATGGTCCGAATCGCCCATTGATTATCGGCATGAGATGTAAATCCAACGGCCAATAAAGGGTGGTCGAATAGCCCTTGGACCTCGTGCGTTGAGCAGAGATCCAAAGGTGGAAAAAGACAAGGGAGGTCATGGCCGTGGATTTTCGACCCAAGGGCTATGACCTCAACAAGGCGGGAGGACCTTGCTGTAATGTTTTTCGGAGGAGGTCGTGGCCTTTGGATGTAAATCCAACGGCGGCGACCTCAAGTGAGTGCAAAGGGAGGTCTGATAGTTAGGTTGAGAGGAGGAGGTCACGACCATGGATTTCCAATCCAATGGCTGTGACCTCACGTAGGTGCGATGCCTAAGTGGTTTAACAAATGAGGGAGGTCGGGGCCGGTTGGATCTTAATCCAAGGGCCAAGACCTCAACAAGGTGGAAGGTGATTTTGAGGTTTGATAACAAGGGAGGTCAGGCCGGTTGGATCTTAATCAAGGGCCAAGACCTCAACAAGGTGGAGGTCTTCGGTGTTGATCATGAGGAGGTCGTGGCTGTTGGATGTAAATCCAACGGCTGCGACCTGATCAAGGTGGAGAGGGAGGTCTGCTGTGGGTGCAGACATGGTCGGGCTGGACCAGCTTTGAACATGGCTAGCCCAAGGAACAGTGTAGGCTTTTAAATTTAGTTTTTAACAGCTGAAACTTAGCGGAATTATTTGAGATAGCAAATGAACTCCAAATTTAATGAAATTTTAACTGGAGCTTGCTGACAATGAGGTTAACCTTACATAAAATTTCCAGAGGTTATTATGCAATGCATTTTTCTCAGGAAATTCATGAAGGTTGGTTAAAGGATTGTTCTACCTCCAAAATTTATCAAACTAGTTTTACCACTTGTGATATCGAGATCGGAGGGGTCCCACCTCAGTTTTTGGGACCAAGGAAAATATATTCCAATGTTTGACTCCAGATTTAGACAATTGGAAAAATGGATTTGACTTTTGGGTCAACAAGAGCTTTGTGTTTTTGGATTACACAACTCTTGGACAAGAATTACATGAGATTTTAGGGGTTTTCAAGTTGTGAGAAAAAGTTTTAATTTCTACACATATAATTATACTTGAATAACCCCAATTATACATTTGGGATGTTACAGAGCATGAAGGCACTAAGGAGCGTGAGAGCACTGAAGAGGAAGACTCTCAAGACAGTGAGCAAGGCAAGTCATGCTCTTGAACATATTGCACCCATTATTTAAATCTATTTATGTTCTGTTTCAAAGGATAATGCATGCCTATTTCTATCAAGATATTTTAACACCTGTCTTTAAACACATAGCTATGCCTAATTCCTTCATATGGCCAACTTGACATTGAACCCAATCTGTTGCCACCTTAGACAAAAACCTGGTTGATGCATTAGTGTGAACCAGGAGCAATTGAAAAACCAAATGCTTAGTATTGCTTAGACCAAAAGCACTTGTTTTGGGAAATCTTTACCTTCATGACCAAATACTGTTTCAAATGTTTTGACCATGGCGTTGGGAGGCCATGGGGGTATGAAATTATTGCTAGGGAAGCAAAGAAAATGGAAATTGATTTAGACTTGGGCGAATTGGTTGCTTGGTTGGTGCAAGGTTTATGCACGGACTCTATCCTGGCTAGGGTGGAGGTCCATGGGTTTGTGTTTGTCGCCCAAGTCAGTTGAGGACCGGTCTTTGAGCCGCCAATGCTAGGCCTATGATGGGCTATGCCAAAACCGTGCAACCACACGTCTCCAGTATGGGGTGTGGGACCTAGCTAAGTAACTTGCAGAACTTCCACCGCAGATGATCCAGTTGGAGGAGTGGGAGGTCTTCTATGGCCGGTGGTCTTTTATGACCTATGTTCCCACTGGTGCAAGAGGGGGCCCAGATCCTGCGGAGCTGAGTCCAAAGGGGGCGAAACCTTAGCAAGGAGAGGCTGTGGTGGGACAATGCATTTTAAAGGCTTTGTCATGAACTCTAGACCTCTTACCTTTGGTACTGAGAGGTGGCATCGACGGATGCCGGATAAACTAGAGGAATTCATGTCGTGTGGGTAAAGTGCACATCCTCGATCGAGTGTAAATCTATTCGAATAGCCGTGTCCACGGTCATGGACATGCTGGCAGCGGCCACTCAGAGTTAGATGTTGAATTTGGGTTTCTAAAAATGCTTAATAAACTGTTTTGGGATTTCTATCCCATGGGCTTTGGGCAGGGAGCCTTGTGCAGGAGGGTATCCTTCACCAACTTGTTGATGAATGCTATCCAACTGAAAATCAAGTTTTGAAAAGGAATTTTATCTATTAAAAACCTGCCTTGGAACTTAGTAATTGTAATTAAAAGAAACTTGGCTTTATGCAAAGTAACCATATTATGCCTTCTGTTGCATATCCATGTATGCATGTCATTCTTGTTAACCCACGGGTGTGACTTGCGAGCACAGTGGTAGTGCTCACTCTTGCTCAATGCAAAATCTTATCAGGAGAAGACAACAGCGGAGAAGAGGAGAGCCAGGACGAGTAGGTTGTGCCCTCCAGCCATTTTGCCTGTGGTATAGTGGATGGACCTCTGTCTTTGTTCTTTTGTAAGCTTGCTTTTGGCCCAAGGCCATCCCTTTTGTAAGCAACTCCTTTGTTATGTTGTAAATAAAGTTTATGTCGTGGATGTTACGATTCTTGTTTGCTGTGAAGAGCTAGCTTAAGATCCTTGGGACTAGCTCAGTTCACGCTGGGAATCACGGAGTGATCCCCCAGGCCTCACGACCTCCTCAGGTCAGGTCCTGTGACCTCCCCTGTGTTGGCCGTGGCAGTTGGGGATCTCCCCGTGACTCCCACCTCCCTCAGTGGTAATCCAGAGAGGTCCTGACAGGGTCTCGAGGGGTACTACCGAGGGCAGGTCCTACCTGAGCCTCGGGAGGTGCCACCGGACCTCCTGGGAGGTCCTAAGGGATGTCCTAGGAGATCCTGGGGAGGTCCTCTCGGGTGCCTTAGGGTTGGACCGCCACAAAGACCCCACGATCAGGCACCTTTGACGAACTCCTCCTCGAATGCTGGCGAAGACTCCTCCTCTTCTGCTTGATTCGTCAAAGCAAGCGTGAGTACACAACCATACTCGCAAGCCACACCACAGAAATGCAATTATACATGCAAGCTTATTACAAGGGAATGGTATTTTGTGGTTCTTTTGCAGAAATGCAACATTTGCAGTTGAATACAAATAATAGATTGAAAGCAAGTAAAACAAATAGACAATACTAATTTAACAGTTTGATTTCACAAAGACACACACAGCCTAAACAGATTATTCACATAGCCATATGATTTAGATCACACAACTCCCTTCCCACATAGTTTATGAAGATCTACCCCTCGTGTGAAATCCCCGAGCATTGTCCATGACCGCGGACGTGGCTATTCGAATAGATTGTTTACACTCTGCAGAGTTTGTACACTTTACCCACAAGATACAACCAGTGTTGCAAGCACTAATCGTAACAAAGCATTTCAGAAACTTCATCTTAACATTGATTCTCCCAATGTGCTTACGTCATACCAAACCATACACAGTGTATGGTACAACACACACTGTTGGACAGGGAAGCGGCGAACCGTCCCGCGATGCGACTACATGGTAGCACACACCTCCACCCTTTTCACATAGCCTAACCTACTGCCTGAGCAATCAATGCCAAGAATCCGTATCTTACTATGCTAGACTCGTCCCATAATAGGCATGTCGTCGTACAGGAGGGCTCAGTTCAATGGCGCACAAAGTTCAGTCCTTAAATGACCGAGGCAAGACTTCCAAATTCTAACTAAGGCACACAGATTAATTTGACACACAGATTCACATTCCCATATCACATAGCCACCATGTCACACAGTTCCCACCACTTGCCTCAGTCCAAACCTTTTACCACCCGGTTGATTTAAGTGCAACACATGCCACAAAGACACATAGCACACACAGATTTTCACAAAATTACATAGTCACTTAGTCAAGTTAATAATTGTAACTTTACATGAATAGATGATTCGTGGCATGGCTAAGCAACCTAATCGCATCTAACCAACCCACGTTGGTGCTACAATATTACCAACTAAAATATCAACTAGGGTGACAAAGGATGAAGGCATATCAATTATACAAGGAAGGTATAACACATTGGATTTAATAGGTATTCCCAAAAGTATTTAAATAATTACTTGAAATAAAATGCAATACTTTGAAATAAAATAACATTTAGAAAACTGGGATTCAATCATGGTCAAAGCATGACTTGCCTTGGAACAGGTCTAGAAATTGATCTTGGTCTTGTTGTGCTCCTTCTTCTTCAAATCTTGTGAGCACCCGGATTTATTAAGCTCATAATACTTAGTCATCCAATTGACCCTAGTATTATCAACCAAATAAACCAGTCTCGAGAGATGTATACTCCCGAATGCAAGATACATACCTCACAACAAAAGAATGTATCAATTCCATACAACACATAGTACATAAGCAACAAACCGAAGTTAATATTAATAAGGATAGGTTATTACAAAGAGGGCCTTCGGCCAAATAACAACAGTACTACTAAGATAACAATGAAGCAAAAGTGCCATAAAGATGGCTATAACACAAAGCCAATCGAGTGTGCCTTAACCCTAGGCATCTGACCGACCGCCAAGCTAGTCGTCAAAGAAGTCAACACATAGCACAAAAGTGAGGCTCTTGGAGCTCACCTCCTTCCTCTGCAACAAAAGCCACAACCACGGGCAGATGAGTACATAAAGTACTCCGCAAGACTTACGTGTGAGATAACAGAACTATAAATAGCTACATGCAAGCTTTATTTAAGTGGATGAGGCTTTGGACTCATTTTAGCATAAAGCAAGTTTCATTTGCAATAACATAATAGATTGAAGGCAATTTGGCAAAGTATTTTAATTGTTGAAATAACAACGAGATAATAACATAGTAACAACAACAAGATCAACCTGGAAGTGACTAACCCAATAGTCACCACAACAATAGCATGAACTCCCCGTTCATGCCAACCATGTCAAGTTTTAATTAAAGGTTGTAGTCTAGTTCTCACGGGGCGTATCCGAGTGTGTCCATAACCTAGGACGAGGCTATTCGAATAGTTTTAACCCTGCAGGGGTGTACCAATGTACCCACACGTCAGACCGCCTTTCCTTTAAGCACACTACCTTTGGTATGCCGGCACGGCTAAGTCCTACGAGACATTTCCAATGGACGATGCTAATTAAGAGCCGCCTCCCACGGGATAAGGATACATTAGACACCTAACCGGCTGCATTAATGCTCCCCTCCCAACACCACACACACACATTTTATTAAAACATACCCACCGACCAGCTCATAATTAACACCTTCCAAAGTACTTAGTCAAGAGAGGTCCCATATCCCCCTCGTGTGGTTAGCACGCAAAATTGCTCAGAACGGTGGCGCAAGTAACTCGGTCCTTAATGACTCAGGCATACTACCACATTCCAAAAACCACACCATCCATCCAATATGCCCAAGTCCAAATAGTTTTCATTTTTATTTGTTTACAAATCATACAAGGGGACATAATGGAATAATAGTTTTTGTGTGATCAAGGTTATCGACATAATGTCGACAACCGCCCATTTCTACCGTTATCTAAGCATTGCTAAGCATGACACCGTAAAAGCAATAAAAGAGCATAATTAAATCACCGGGCTCTAATTCACCAGCGATATTAGTAACTTATGGTTTGTGGCAGGGGTAACAATTTAGGGGCAACTATGCAATAGGAATAGCTACCTCTAAACGATAAAATACTTTGACACAAAAGCATGCATACATACAAGTTAAACAAAATATTAGACTTTAAAGTAATGGGATTAAGCGGGATATGATCAAACTGCTTGCCTTGCTGTTGCTGGTCACTATGCTGCAGAGAAACACTCACGGGATCAACCCACTCGTCGGCACCTAATCGAAAAGACGAAAAGAATCGATAAGAACGACGAAAACGACAAAGACAGCACAGCAAACAAACTCCAAATACTCTGAAATTTCTACGGCAGCAAGAGGATGATTTTTAGGGAATTTAGC